>CM060897.1:85617166-86817166 GCA_030762935.1 Hymenopus coronatus | reverse complement strand
AAAGAATCCTCTGCATATCAGGATTCTCAACAGGTTTCAGAAGCTAAGCAGCATTAGATGTGATCAGTACGTGAATGGATGGATGCATCATGACACCATGGGCAGATCACATAAAGACCTACTGTGCAAAGACCTGTCAATAGATATGTACAAGAGAAGTTAAACAGCATTGGGCGTGAACAATACATGGATGGATGACTGCAATACAACACCAGAAGCAGACTGCAGAGGAAATCATGCTGGAAGCTGTGTATAGACCTGTTGCCAGCTCATGAAAGTTAAGCAGTATTGGGCGCGATCTGTACATGGATGGAAGACTGCTACACGACAACATGAGTGGAGCTTGGAGAAAATGAACACAAGTTAACCTGTAGCAGATTCGTGCCAGAAGCTATGTCTGATTGGTTGGGGCTGAACACAACTACAGGTACACCTCCAAGCTATAAATATTCGTTATTTACTTCTTTTTTGCCAGTTCCCTGATGAAGACCACAATCAAGATGGCTGAAAGCTTGGATTTCTCCGATTTCAATCTAAATTGGTTGCTATCCCGTGAAGTCATTGTGATAATCAACCCCGAGAAAGCTTCAAATCTTTAAGTATATTATATAAATTTCAAGTTTTAACTGATCTACATTTTTTGTGTAATAAGTCTAACTCTTACGGTTTACTAGTTACACAAATTCAGCAGAATAAAGAAGTCTTTAGGGGCTATTCCCAGAAAATTCAAGATATACATTTTATTTTCCATGTAAATATCTTTAATGTATGTTTAATATTTTAATCAAAATTGTTAGAGCCACTTTTGAGAAATTCAAAGTTTTTTCTCAAAATCTTCATGTCATATCCCTGGAAGATACTAAACTTAAATACCAAGTTTGGTATTTTACCAACTTTTTGTTTTTGAGTTACTGTGTACATGACCATGGACAAACACACACACGAACCTTTTCCCAAAAATGCTTTTTTTGGATACAGGGACCTTAAAACATGTATTTTCTGTGAAACCATGGTATGGAATTTTTGGATGGAATGCAATACCTTCTCTACATACTATGTACATAGTACATGAAGAGAAAGTAAAAAATCTGACATGCTCTATTCAGATGACTATAAGTTCTGAAAATAAACTATTCCTACAAAAGATGTTCTTATCTACATAATATAATCAAGATAAACATTACCAGAAATTGTATAATACAGTTCTTTATAAATATAAGGGACCTCACTAGGCTAAAGCCACATTCAATTATTCTAAAAGCTGTTGCTCTACAAATTGCCATTGATATCCAGTTCTCTTTCCATGGCTGGGAGCACAACCAACAAGAGACAAAACAATTGATAAAAGTTTTTAAGTTTTTTAAAGTTGAAACCAATAACAGAAATATCTCCGAAACAGTTCTATTATAATAATAATAATAATAAATAATAATAATAATAAATAATAATAATAATAAATAATAATAATAATAATGATAACAGCAATCATAATAACATTATTATTATTATGTTATATATTATAAAAAAATTTGCAACATGTTCCATGTAAAGGGTATTTTGGGGTGGGGGATAGGCTGCACGTGTATGCGTGTGCAAGCGCAAAATTTTGGTATTGAACTTTTGGGCAGAATACAATACCTTCTCTACCCACTATGCACACTGTACATATGTACTAGAGAAAGTAAAAATTTAAAGATCAGCACAGATATAACTTTAGGAGGAAGTTTCCAGCTTAACATTATGGTCTGCATTAGTTTACGTAAAAGCAAACAGTTGTATTTTATATTTAAATTAATAAAGTCATTTTCAACTAAAATATCGGTCATATTTTAGTTGACATAATATATATACATATATGCTTGGGACGGCTAGCAGTTGCTGGGGAAATTACACCGGCAGAGGCGGACTAAAATCTTTACCTTATAATAGATGCTGGAAATGTTGACCTTCTGCTCTCAAACAGTAAGCATATTCATGTAAATATTCTCACTAACTCTCCGAAAGGGGTTTCATTGGCCCACAGAATTTGTTTTTCACTGATGAATCTTGGTTTCATCTAACTGGATATGTGAATCTCACAACAGTCGATACTGGGTTTCAGAAAAACCTGTGCTACTGGATGAAGCGCTTAATTATGATCAGAAAATTGGAGTGTGGGGTGCAATAAGTTCTGGAAGAATAATAATATCCATATTCTTTGATGAAGCAATAAATGTAGAGTGATATCAGAGGTTAATTCTGAGGTCACTTTTCAATCGCTTGATAGAAGAAATGCTATGGTTGGTTCTAGCAAAAATCTGCAACTGCACATACAGCTGCTGAATCATTACATACAGTAAGAGAGGCGTATGATGACAGAATAACTAGTGTTGATTTGCAGTCCCCTCATTCTCCTTACTTAACGAGTTGTGATTTTTAATTATGGAGTTCTTTAAAAGACGTGAAGGTTCCAATCCTCACAAACTACAGGAACTTAGAGAAAACATTGTGCGAGAATTCCTGCTGAGCTTTGGAGAGTGAGCGAGAATATTTACACGAGATATGCTGCCTGTTTGAGAACAGAAGATCAACATTTTCAACATCACCAACAATGATGAAGATTTTAGTCCACCTCTGATGGCCGTCTTGCGCAGTAGAGAGAGGACACGAGTGGGATCAAATATAATTTAACTACCCTTTATATATAATCTCATATATTGAAAATATCTTTTTTATCATAAGTATTCCATGACAAAACATTCAGGCATAGGAAATAGAAATTCAGACCTGTAACAATATATTATAAAGCTTGGGACAACCCTTAACTTAATTAAAGCTTTTTTCAAATTTAATTTTCTCATCTTGATGCAAGCTTCTCAAAAAATATCCTTATTAAACTAATTTTATTTAACTAGCTCACAAGAATCTCTATTAGCTTTGTTAGTGCAGACAATGACTGGAGAAAAATAAAACATGAAATCAAATTTGTATTGTGTCACTCTACTGGTAACTCAGCCCTTTTATTGCACCGAAGATCTATTCTTTGCAAGCATTGTGTATAAACCACAAAAATTGATATTTTTATTCATACTTTATGTCAATGAATACTCTAATGATGCCTTTTTATCAACATAATACTTGGATTATTCTGAATCTAAACTTTTAGTTTTATAAAAATCTAACGATAATAAAAAACTTACAACTATACAATATACTTTTTGTGAGTACTATAAAAGTTATGTGCTACAATAAAATAATAACTAGTATGCACAATATATTAATGTTCAAATAAAATATTAATGTTCAAAACTGGGGGTTGTCTTACATTTGTGATATGTTTTCTGAACAACATACAGTGCCACCAGGGTCGCATGTATCGGCAGATTTTGAGCGTTTCATTTCACACCGAAAATTAGCTGTTAAGGTGCCTATGAGCATTCTCATTGGAAAAAAGATTACTCTCTGAGACTAAAATAAAATTACAGGACTTGCTTTCACATTGGTGCTGCAATAATGTTGTACTGGAGATCAATGGTCAAGCAGAACAAGAGAGATTAGCTGTGCATTTCTCCTCCCAAGGCCACCTATATTGCAATGTGAATTTATGCGCAAATTTGAACAAGGTAAAATGCTTTACAATATATTACATTAAGCATATTGTCCTAACAGAATATTGAGTTACAGATATGCTGCCATCTCTGCCACAGTCATGTTTTATCATCACATATAGTGCACATTTTGTTTCCCCTTCTCTGCCTCTCCCACTTGCAATATGGATTTTGTAAAGACATTTACGAAGTGATATACTAAGTATGTTATCTAAATACAAAATCAAATCTATGGCCGTCATTACAGGTACGCTATCACCACCATTGCTGTTACATTCTATCATCTCGTATATACTGTACATTTCATTCTCCCTTCACCGTCTCTCCCCCTCGCACTATGAATTTCTGTGCAAATTCAAATTAGGTAAAACAATTTACAATGTGTTATGTTAAGTATGTTGTTTAAATACAAAATCATATCCATTATCGCCATTACAGTTATGCTACGACCACCCATAGTACCCATACTGTACATTTCCATACTCCCCTCTGTGGCAACTGCTCAAAACATGAATTTCCTTGCAAATTCAAATTAAGTACAACAAATAAATAAGTAAATAAATAAATAAATAAAGAAATAAATAAATAAATAAGGGACTTAAACAGCTTAAGTGTCCATTAGTTTGTTCAAAACATGTGCAAACTTTAAATTTAATTTAAAAATTATTTTTTTTATATACCTATGTCTTTTAAACATGTTTTATGTAGATGATTATGCTATGTTCAAAAATTAAGTTCTGAAAAATGGGGGTCGACTTGCATTCGAGGTTGTCTTGTATTTGGATAAATATGGTATATAAATTCATTAACAGAGCGACAACAGTTGGGTTTCATATGCTAATACTTGATAAGTGTGCTTTTCTTAGCACCCTTTATTTATAAGATAACTACAATTGAAGCAAAAAGTGCCAGGTCTTTTGTCTTTCAATTTAACATAGAATATCATATGCGAACATGTACCTTTATCAGAATTTTGAAAGATTGTTGAGTTGATTGTAACACTAACTTAACTTACTTAAAATTAAATTTTGAGACAAAGGCTAAAGATGGAGGCAATTGCTTCTGAAACATATCTCAAAATAAAATTTTAAGTATGAAGTTGGTGTTAAAATCTTCTCAAAAATCTTTAAAATTATTGTTTCACTTCACTGTTTCCAAATTCTAACTTTCAAATTAACTAAAAAAACATGCAGCTTGTCAATTTAGCTTCCCTAATAACTTGCAGCTCTGGACAGAAACATTAATTACTAATTTTATACAATTGTTTTCATAGGCTTTAATGGTGACACTTACAGAACTCTTTTGGGGCAACCTATCATGTAAATCATGCTGCTACCAAACTTTCAAGAGCTGTCATGGCTCTCCACTCATTAGTGTGATGTGTTCTGATAAGCAAGTTTGCCAGTATGTATTTATATGAATGCACATGGAACACCAAGGTGAGAGATATTTAGGTGGTGCAGGAATTTGTATTAACTCTGATTAAAGTTAAGGATTTGGTAGGTACAAAACAAGAATAATTTGTAGAACATACATGAGCTTTAATAGTGTTTGGATGAACAATAACTGATGTATTAACATATTATGAAGGCTTTGGTCAATATAGAAGGGAAATTTATCTAATGGCAAGAGTAAAAAAAAAAAAAAAAAAAAAAATAAAAAAAAAAATAAAAAAAAAAAAAATAAAAAAAATAATAATAAAATAAAATAAAATAAAATAAATAAATAAAACTGATCACCATTAGAAAGTATTTCTTTAACTTTAAATAAAGTTTACAATAGCTCAATACTAACTAAAATAATGTTAATGAAAATCAAACTGAGAATGCAAGACATTGCTTTATTGTTGTACTTTCATAGTTAATTTGACGAGGAAAGCTTCTGTTTATTTTTTTTTTATCCATTAATCTATTATACCACAAGATAATTTTGTTTACCTGAAAGCTTGGCTTGTTCCAGGATGTACTGCTGAAGAGGTAATAAATGTGCATGTATTTCAGGATCCAGTATGTATGGTGGATAATCTCCAAGATTGCTGTATAATGGACCTCCACCAGTACAACCCAAGCCCTTGTTATTGTCAATATTGCTTGGTGTGAACTTCCCCACTGCTGTGTTGCCATTATTGTAACCAGAATTCTGCAGAGAAGAAATGCAACTTTTTATCCTATGGCAATTGAAACAAACTGGAAATACACACAACACATTTTAAAATGTCTAGTGTTTTACAGTAGAACTTAACCTCATTTATCATTCCTGGAACTATGTTTTCTGGTATTTATTCTTTCCATATGTGGATCTGAAACTGTTTCCACTATAATATATATTACACAATTCACATTTATCATTCCTCAATGATAAATTGAAGCAATATAATTAGGAAGGTGATAGAGAAAACAAAACATATTAATTTTTCTGGTCTGTTCATATCACTATTCTCTACATTTATTAGGTCCTTGAAGCAAAATTATATTGCATACATGACCATGATAATTCATGATCTTGCTTTACTAAAGTACTGCATTTTGTACACCACCACATATTGCCTTCCAAAGATATAGTGTCTTAAGCTCTGACACAATACTTTCCTTCACTGTATTTTGATTTTGTATGCAATAAATTATCATGTATGGTATTTCTCTTTGCTAACTTAAAAAAATTTCCTTTGAATGGCTTATTTGTTCATTCTTTCAACCTATATTAAATATGGAATAGTACCATGAGGCAGTAATCTGAGAATAGAAAGGTATTCAAGATTCAGAAAAAGATAATAAGAAATATGACATCAGCAAAGAAACTTGAACATTGTAAACCACTACTTACAGAATTAGAAATCCCTTCTGCCATTAATTTATATATTTATAATGTGTTAGTCCAAATAAAAGAGAATTTACATACTTATGATGTATGGGGAGATATACATAAATATAATATATGTAGCAGGAATAAAGTTGATATGCCATATCAGACTGCAGAAGACCTCAAAGTATTACAAAGTAGTGGGCTTAAATTTTTCAATCACTTCCCTTAAAAGTGGTTATGTTAAATGTTCAACTCTTTAAAGAGTGGGTTTATAAGTGGTTAATAAAACACCCTTTGTACAGTATACAGGAATTTGTTATAAAAAGTAAATATGAGATGTAAGTATTGTTCAGTAATCTCATTATTTTAGATAGTTTTTAAACCTTTTCTTCATGAAGCCTATTGTAATTCTTGTAATTATCAAATGGTGAATAAATTATTATTATTATGCTGGCAAATTGACTATGTGTGGGGCCATCAAAAACTTTTCAAGAATGAGTAGTTTTTTATGTCAAATGGGTTATAATGGTACCTATATGAATGAGGATGGGCAGTACTGCCCTGTGCTGATGCTGAAGTAACTGGGTGCAGCTACAGATACTGATTGTAGGGGGCCATTTCTAATTTGGAAACTCTTTATTTGAAATGCAAAACAAAGCTGATAGAATTCAACACATTAACTTAAATCACACCACAACGTTAGGCTAAAGGTTCAGAATATGCTTGTCCAAGAGGTTAACACATACAAAATTTTAGATATCATGGTAGAAATTTGTTTAAAATGGAAAGACCATATGTACAATATTATTAGCACATAAACATATTTACTGATGCATTTCCAAAACTATGGTGATGTACAAACTTTAAAATACTATTAATTTGTTGAGTTGGTTTTTTTTTAACACTACATCACTTACATTTTTATTATGAGGGACTAGTTTCGAAAGCCTATGTTTTCATTTTCAACCTCACGGGTCCAACTGCCGTTGCTGGTTGCTTTTGCTTGTGCTCTCATCTCCGGTGGCAAAATGATGAACTCTTAACTAAGCTGTCTACTGGCGGGATTTCAAAGTCTATTAGGTGATCTTTGTTTTTCCATATAAGGATGTTTTCCCAGGTTGTGAGTTCATTGTGGCCTGCCATGGTTTTTAACAATTTTGGATTTGGATCTAGATTGTGGAATGCTATTGCCGATTTATCTTTTTGTTTCAATTTTAGGTTTCTAAGTGCTCTTTGGTTCTGATTTTTACACTTTTTTTGGTTTGTCCAAAAATTGGTTTCACAATTTGTGCATTTAATTTGATATATTCCTGACCTATGTTCTGGTGGAATTTCATCTTTTATTTTTGAATTAAGTAACTTTATGACAGAAAATCTGTTTATTGGAGCCAGGGTGATGTTTTGTTCTTTAAAGATTTTTTTGAATTTTCTAAATGCACGGGGGTGGTAAGTGAATTTTTTTAATGTGTTGATATTGTTTTCTCCTGCTGCAATTTTTTCCTAAAATTGAAACAAGAAGATAAATCAGCAGTAGCATTTCACTTCTGGAAAGAAAACCACAATCTAGATCCAAATCCAAAATTGCTAAAAACCATGTCAGGCCACAATGAACTCACAACCTGGAAAAACAAAGATCACCTAATAAACTTTGAAATCCCACCAGTAGACAGCTTAGTTAAGAAGTTCATCATTTCGCCACCAGAGATGAGCACAAGCAAATGCAACCAGCAATGGCAGTTGGACCCGTGAGGTTGAAAATGAAAGCATAGGCTTTCGAAACTAGTCCCTCATAATAAAAATGTAAGTGATGTAGTGTTAAAAAAACCAACTCAACAAATTAATACCACATATAATTTAACCGTCACTGTTACTAAATTCCTCCAAACATAAAAAATTTAAAATACATATTTAATGCATCTAACCTGACTTAATATATGGCATGGAAATATAGTGGAATTCCGCAAAAACTCATAGGAATAGAATTCTCATTCTGAAAAGCATTTGCATTAGACAGATATACAGGTGAAAGGTGAACAATGATCATCAGGTCACTGTGAAACAATCCTAGTGCAGTTTTGCTGTTTTTAAAGTAGTTTTTGCTGTTTTTTAAAAGTAGAGAAAAAAGTAAAATATATAAATAAGCAAAATAAAATGCCTAATATTAACTGGTTTAAATGAAGATTTTATGAAAATTAAACACTTTTCAAAAATGTTTCTTAGATAAGATTGAAAGAAAATATGTTTAATTACATTTTGTATTAAAACTATCCCAGTCTCACTATTATTATAAGCGTTTGAAATGCGTCTTGTTTGAATCTGCATCATTAGCCATGAGACTAAACAATATTACATCATAAGATCAATAGCACACTTCAGATGCTGTTTATAAAGAAGGACATTTTAGCTATTTATTACACATATGCTTGTTTTCAAAATAACGATTATCAATTACAAAATGACCCACTTTACTAATCCTGAGTATCTTGAAGTGCTATTCATTCATGGTGAAACACATTGTAATGCAGCAGCTATAAGAATTTACTGATAAAGCTTTCTAAATAGATGAGCACCATATCATAGGACACTGTCAAAGAAATATTGAATAAATTCTTTACTTGGTGGAAACAGATCCTGCAAGCAGCAGCCATGGTATAGCTTGAACTACCAGCATATTCCAGTGGACTGTTTTGAAAATACTATAAGAAGAATTGCTATGTCCTTGTCTTATTCAGCATGTCCAGTATCTCTCTGAAGCAGACCATGCACCACGGTTAACATTTTTTTCAACAAGGAAAGGGGTTTTTCCCTTAAAATTCTTGCAATGGATGAAGCAACGTTTATTCCAGAAGTAGAATTACTAAATTACTAATGCATATACCTGGGTTATGACAATCCACACATAAAACAAGATAGCTCAGCATACATTTTCTGTAAATGTTTGAGCAGGAAACATAGGAAACAAATTATTTGGTCCATAGATTCTTTCTTTGGTTTTGACAGATTTCATCTTTTTTATATAAATGATCTATTAGTTAATATTCTCCAAGCAGATATAGTTCTTTTTGTGGATGGCATACAAATATCATAGTTACAAGAGAAAATGAATCTGAATTACAAGATAAAATAATTAAGAGCAATTAAAGACATGTATAAATGGCCCCAAACAACCAATTAAATATAAATATGGAGAAAATTATAGTAATTACCTTTCACACATGCTAGTGTAAAATTGTTAGAAAATCTCAAATAATTAACAATTGAATATCAGGGAGAAACAACATTTTTGGGCACAAAATTGAATGAAAATCTAAATTGGAATACTTATATATATATATATTATGTAGCAACTAAACTTAACTGTATATGTTAAATGTCTAAAAAGTGCACTATTGAGACTTAATGTGTATTTTGCCCATTTTCAAAGGCATTTAAAATATGGATTAAAATTTTGGGGAGATAAAGGTGATAGGATATTCAAAATCCAAAAGGGCCCATAAGAATTAGGTGTGCATCATCTTGCTGGCCATACTTTTAGAAAATACCATTAGCCTGTCTCTTTATAGCAGAAGTACTAAACCATATTAAAGGACAAGAGAAAAAAAAAAAAAAAAAAAGAAGAAGAAGAAGAAGAAGAAGATACAAACAATGATATCACAACTATAACATACAAATAAAAAATGATCTCCATGTTCAGATGTGCAAGACAAACATTTTAAAAAGTAATTTCACAAACATAGGTGTTGAATTCAGTAAAAATTACCAGCAAAAATAAAAGCAATACCAAATATAAAACAATTAAAAGAAGAAATTAAGCAACTTCTATTACAACATACATTTTACTCAGTAAATGAGTTCATTGTCATGGATAAATACATATATATCTATTAAATATGTAGCAAATGTATAAATTAACTTATGTTAATAAAACTTTGAAGCCACATCATGCACCATGATCTTACGGTGAATAGATAATGATGATGATGATGATGATGATGATGATGATGATGATGATGATGTATCTCCTTTTTCTTCAAGAAATGTTACCAGTCCTGCTTGAGGATGTTCCCCTGGCAGTAATAAATGATATACAGCTATTATGATATGATAGTGTACCTCTGCACATAAAGAGCTGATATGGCCATCTACTCAGAGCACAGAGAGCTGGATCACTGGAATAGACCAATATGATGGCCAGCAAGGTCACCAGATCTAAATTCAATTTAATTTTTTTCTTTGTGGCGATATGAAAATTTGCATTTATATAAATAAAAAAGGAGTGATGTGGAAGTACTTCAAAGACTACAGCAGAATTGGAAACAACTTTTGTGAAGCACATGTGTTGGCAAGAAGTTCTTTTTGATTTGGCAAGAAGATTAAAAAGTTCTCTTTGATTTTCAGTTCTTGTCTTATTATCCACAGAGTTTTATAATTCACATAGAAAGAAAGCACACTATTTTAACTTAGATTTCCCAAGCTTTTATTTAAGTTTATAAATAAGTGTTTCTATTGGTAATTTGTGTTGTATTGTAAACGCTTCTGCAGTTCCATATTCTGTATATTTTATTATGTTACAATCACTGTGTAATTCTCTGTTTACTTACATACCAGAAATGTTTATTTGTTCGTTGCCATAGCAGCAAAAGTGGAAGAAACAAAAGTTAACTTGTTGAATGCAAAGTGAACCTGATGAATTTGCTGTGTTGTAATATTGTGCAAAATAAAATAGTAATTATCTCAAGAACAAAACCTTAATGGAAAACATTTACTAGGGACACACATTCAAACCAACTGCTATTTCATAGTTTAAAAGGATGATAACAAGCCACCTCCACCCTGTATAATACAGGACTGTCTTCATTAATCAAAAAACTTTTAACTGTTTATTTTCTAAATAATTTTACATAACTAAAACATATGTAGTAGTAAAGCAAGCACTAATAAGAAGCAATGAAGTCCACGGCCAACACAATAACTTCTATTTTTTAGACAAAAATTACAAAATTAGATAATCATATTATTTCTTTTATTTAGACAAATAAAAGTACGATGTAAGACTTGAAGACTCGATGTAACCCCTGAAGCCATAATAAATAAAAGTACCTCTGAGCAGAATGTTAATACAAGAGGGATAGTGTTATTTAATAGATTAACAGCACACTGAAAAATATAGCCAATACCTAATAAATGTATTTTAAATATAAACAGTATCTGGTTAACAAATGTTTATAAATCCAAATAATCTGTGAGTAATTATTAGACTCAGGGTGATCAGGCATTTGTCATGTGTAGGTGTACATATGTTACTGATTAAATTTTGTTCTTTCATATCTTGTATACCATACTATTACTATGTTGTATTTTACTATTTATAAAACTGACATGTCAAATGTTGACTTGTCCTGTACAAACAATTCACTGGATCAATAAATTTAAATTATTATCCATCAACAGCAGTTGATAATTTAGGCAAATGCCTTCTAAAACATGTTGCTGGATTTATTATATGATGAGAGAAAACTTTGAGTGCTCAGTCGATTCCATCTCCACAAAATTTAATCTTTTTTAGTATTGTTATTATTATTACTATTGAGTCAATGCATGGCAAAGCACAGTGGTATTTCTGTAAACTGTTTTAGTGCAATGCAATTTCTAACACACTTATGGATAAGATCCACATGTAGACAAAACCATTGTTCCTTGAACCAGTTTAAAGGAACTAGAAATGTTAACATTAAAAAATTTCTAGGCCAGCCAAGCTCAATGGAACAGGATATGAAGTGATTGAGACTATGTTTGCAAGTCCTAAAAAGTGCATTGCTTCAATGAATTTTAACTTTCTCTATATACACTATGTACTCTAAAGCACCTAAAAATTCAATTACAAGATTTCACTGGAAATACATGTTTTGAGACACCCTGTGGTGTGGGTGGGTGGGGTGTGTGGGTGTGCGTGTGTGTGTACTTTTTTCGAAAATTATGATTTTCTCAAAAATGGCTCAAACGATTTTGATTAAAATATTGCATATTAAAGTTATTTACCTGAAATAAAATGTATATCTTGAATTTTCTGGGAATAGCCACTGAAGCCTACTTTATTATGGATGGACAAAATCTTACCACACAAAAAATGTAGAGCACATTAGAACACACAACTTATGTTATATATCTTTTTTTTTATGTGTGTAGTTGATCATTTTTGAGATATTCCTTGTTTTTGGTTTCAGCTTTGAAAAACTTATACTTTTTTCATACAGGAATTTGTCAACTCCTGTTCATACAAACAAAGGAACTTCAGTCACATAGCAACTCGCTTTTGATTATCACTTTATTCTATGGTACTCCCTAATTTCACTTCTGCTTACAAGGAAGCAAGTAATAAGACTATTTCTGCTAATTCTTTTTCCATTAGCATGAAGTAAATAGAAGCATAAGCTTTTTAACGATAATTTATTGCAGAGATGTAGAGAAAGTCATGTGAATGGAACACATCAGATTTTTTGTTATGGGGTTATCTGTTGCCGTCGACAAAATGTTGCCAATGTACACTACAAATGGCACAAGAAATACATTACCTTTGTTGTAGAGTTTTCTCTAGCTGAGAGTTGGCTGGATAGCTGTTCTGAATGACCAGTGGATACTGAGATGAGATCATCATATGATGCTGGGCCTTTTCCACCCAACAGAACCTCCACATCCGAGCCTCCAGGTAAAGTGGTGCACCTGTGCCTTGCTACTGGTGGTGGTTCAATGGATGCAAAAGGATTTGGATGGCTTGACTTTTTTGTTACTCGCACAATGGCTGCAGGACTAGATGGAGATGTGGTAGCAGGTGATGATGGTGATGGACTGGAAGTAGGGTCTTCACTAGAAGAATTGTCTTCATCATTACTGTGCTGCTTGCTATAAGCACCAGAACGGTCAGACAGTGCATTGAACTTCTGTATCTGTTTCTTCTGTACTTGTTGCAGCTGCATTTGATCATGATACCTGCAACACATTCAGTATTACTTGACAAAACATGCCAATTATGAAGTCAGGCTGTATTTCCTCTTTCCTCTTTCATATTTTAAGAGGGAATTCTTCTATGCAAAGAAGAATGATAAAATTAAAGGTGATGAATCAAGTCCATGTGATGCTTTCAACCTCCAAAACTGCTTTATCATCTAATACATTTGAAAGTAGAAAGGGGATATGGTCAATTTTCAGTAACAGTTTAGATTGTTCAGTTCCAAAATATATCAAGTACATCCTCAAGCATTTTACTATTTACATATAACCATTATGACAGGATACTTTTGGTCCACTATTGTTTTGATTGACTTTGATTTACACACATTAAATATTGATTTTTCATTCTCAAGTATTGTCATGTGGCAAGATTAAACTCTCCTTTATTCCTATCTCCTTCCCATCCCACATTCAGCCATAAATGTGCAAATTTGCAATTTCTGTTAACAACACTATTTATAATGTAAAAATTGAAGCTAGTAACAGTGAAGCAACACAATATTAATATAATTAATTTGCAACAGAATTTCACTTATCTTTATGAATAATCTCAAATCAATAGGACTAGTTTTGAAATTCAAAATTTGATTGCATCTTCACCTCAACTTCTTTCCTCTTATTTTCAACAACTAATCCTCTTCATCTTAATAAAGATAAGAGAAATGTTGTTACAAATTATTGATTGTTATATTAACAATGTGTATGCTGTGATGTATCTAAATACTACAATTAATTACTGCTCATTTACCTCAAGTTAAAGAAATTCACATCCACTAATCATCACAACAACAATAATAACAACAACAGCAACCTATTATTCCATGAAGTTTGCTAATTTTCATAAAATATAGGTTTCAATAAGGTTCTTTGGCAATTGATTTATAAAAGTGCTGTTGCTCACCTTGGTTCAGACTTTGTTTTTCTGTGCATGAGAGGAGTTGTAATATTGACCAGATCATTGGTTATTGCAAAGTCTTCATCTTTTGGAGGTTTTACACCTGAGCCTACAGAGTTTGCTGAAGCTCTTGAGTATGGAGGAACTGATGCAGGACCATAGTTAATAAAATCTGCACTTGTATTGCCACTGGGTACGGACTGTTGCCGTGCAGTTCCTCCACTATGATACTTTCTTCGTGCTTGAGGTGTTGATTCCACCGATCGCATTCCTCCACCAGAACTTCCTCCTAAAATACAAATAAAAATCATATATGTTGTAACATATAACACACAATAACATAATGGAGGGGGAGAGAGAGAGAGAGAGAGAGAGAGAATGTTACCTTCATATGATTTTCTCTCCCTTGTTTATTAGTGACTACGTACATTTTTATAAAGACTGTTTTTCTATTTCATTTTAATCAAGATAAATCTTTACAGAAATTGGTAAATTACGTGTTTTGTTACAGACACAAAGAAAATAGTGGTAGATGTTTAAGAACTAGACATTATATGCAGCCTTTAAATTTCCAGGCCTTTGCGAGAAACAAGTGAAAATCCAAGAGGACTTTAAAAGAATGAGAATGTACTGAAGCATTAATAATAGATATCTGGGAAACAGCTTAGGTCTCAAAAAAAGATTATTTTGAACAAATTTTGTGTTTTAAAGAGATGTACACTTTTTTGTGTATTACACTTTCATCTATTGCTTAATGTATTCCAATTATACAATATTCCTTCTGAATGAGGTCGACTTCACAGGCTTTTCACAGAAAATTTAAGATATAACTTTTTATAAGTATTTTTAATATACAGTATTTTAATCAAAATTGTTGCAGCCATTTTTGAGAAAATCACACATTTTGAAAAACATTCATACAATGAGTATTTGGGAATGGGCACATTATCTTGAAAATATTAATAGTGCATCTTTGGCAGATACTAAAGAGGAATCCAAGTTTGGTATTTATCATCTTTTCGTTAAGAGCTATGCTATTCACAGACATACAGACACATCTTTTTATACATTTTTTTTATTTTGTTATTCAGAACACGTATTTCTGGCAAAATTTCTGCATTAAATTTTTGGGTGGAATGTAACACCATGCAGATCGAGGAGTACTTTAGAAATATATAACACAATCATTTTTGTCAGCTGTTACTGCCCATTTTGAGGCAAAAATATCACAAAGTAAATCCAGAACCAAAACTACTAAAATAAACAAGAAAATAAATAAATAAATCACATGTGAACAAATTTTCATCTGGACAACTAAGAACCCAGTCTTTGATTTCAATATTCTCCAGAGTGACTTTGTACTTTTCCGAAAAATGGCACCAGAGCTGACTGTGAATGACATATTCTCAGCTCCATTATCTAGGATCCGTCTATGTTTGGTGGTTGATTATGCAAAAAAGGCCTCCAAAATATGATCCGGGAAATTTAAAAAGTTTAAACTTTTAAATAGGTTAGATAACCATGGGAGAACTGTGTTCAAATTGCAGCTGTGGCATTGATTTTTACTTTCTCTATACGTATTATGTACATAGTGTATAGAGAAGGTATTGCACTCCACCCAAAAATTTGATACTGAGATTTCACCGGAAATATATGTTTTAGGGCCTCCTATATATATAAAAAAAAGTAATTCACGATAGCTCAAAAACAAAAACTCAGTAAAATACCAAAGTTGGTAGCATGAAGTAAATAGAAGGCTAAGCATTTTAACAATAGTTTGTTGCAGAGATGTAGAGAAAGTCATGTGAATGGAACACATTAGATCACTTAAAGGATAGATACTGGCATGTTGTCACAGTACGTCAATGGTTAGAACAACTGCACGAAGAGCAGGAAAACCACGTTCAAATGCCCATTGTACCATAAATATAGGAGGAGCATTACCAATATGATAGGTTGCATGTGTTTGTTTTAATGTTGCGAGATGACAAAAAGCATCAATGTTCTTCCATAATATGAACATATTTTTACTTTTAAAAAATTTGAGAGCATAGAAGCTCAAGAAATGCAAGCCTAAGGACTGCATGGCACAGTTCTTGCTAGTGTCTACAAACAACTTCTCATCCATTCTTTTCTTTAAATATAATATGGCCAATGTTTGACTAAAAACATTACTGGACCAATAAATGTTTATATATTTTTTAGTACAGAACAAATGTATTCTTGATGCTTGTGTTAAACATATGTTAAGTTTTTTTAGTTTTGTTTTGCTGTGCTGTGAATTTCCAATGGGGCAGTTCTGCTAATTCCTCTGTATAAGTGCTTTATTTATTGGATTACTTATTTATTTTATTTATTTCTAATCTTTAAATTATGTACTTTTTTTCCTTTCTGGTATTATTTTTCTAGTTATGACATTGTTTTACATATGTACAATGAGGTGGTTTGCCCATAACCATGTAAGTATGAATAATAATATTCCAATGCTAATCATATTTATGTAAAGAGGTAGGACAGCGAAGAAATGAAAACAGAACAGAAATACTAAGGAAAGGTATAAGAGGAAGTAAACAGAAGGTAAAATATCAGCACATGGAATTGTAAATAATTAAGGAATTTCTACATGTTATAAAGCTAAAACATCAAACTTAAAATATAGTTAAGAATGTTGCAAGAACAGGTGAAACAGACATACTGGCAACTGGGGTAATTACTGTATTTATCCAAATACAAGACAATATTTTTTACCAAAATATTAATGTTCAGAACTAGGGGGATCGTCTTGCATTTGCGACATATGTTTTCCGAATACCACGTGGAAAGTTTCAAATTTTGAGGGTACAGCAGTGGTGAAAAAATGGAAATGGTATAGATTACTGCCAAGGTTGTGACGCATGTGACAGATTTTGTGCATTTCATTTCAAGCCAAAAATTGGCCTTTATGAAAAAATATTATTCTCTGAGACTAAAATAAAATTAGAAGACTTTGTTTCACATTGGTGACTCCATGTAATCTATTGAAAGAGAATGGTCAAGAAGAAAGCAGCATTTCCCCTCCTCGCACTGCAATACTGGTACTTTTCCGGTTTCCCCTCTACCTCTCTGTGTCATGCACAACGTGAATTTACAACTCACAAATTCGAATTACGTAAATGTTTTATGATAAATTTTATTAACTATGTTGTCTTAATAGAAAATAGATCCTAAGCATCGTTGCAGCTATGCTACCACTGTCACGTTTTATCATTGCACTATTCTGTACCTCTCCTGCTCAAAACACAAATCTAGGTGCAAATTCAAATTGAGTAAAACGTTTTATGATATATTAGATTAAAAATGTTGTCTTAATTGAAAATCATATCCATAATTGCCAATACAACTAAAGTGCTGCCATCACCAATAAACACAGAAATAACATTTTCCTTTTGCTATCTCTCTGCTGCTTGCAATGTGAATTTCTGCGCCTATTCAAATTAGGTAAAAATGTTAGCAAACAAGTATGTTTTCTAAATAGAAAACCATATCCATCATCGTTGTTACAGCTATGCTGCTGCCATTTTATCATCGCACACATACTGTACATTCCATTCTCCCTCCTGTTGTCCAAATACAAATTCATATCCATCATCTTTGTTACATTGCCGCTGCTGTCATGTTGTATCATCGCATCCATAATGTACATTTTGGTACTTCCATACTCCCTTCTCCATCAACCATTCAAAATGTAAATTTCTGTGAAAACTCAGATAAAGCATGGTTTTTAGTCTATTTAAAAATTAAGTTATCCTTTTTATATATAAAGATAATATGCTAAATTCCAAAATTAAGTTCTGAAAAATGGGGATTGTCTTGCATTCGAGGTTGTCTTGTATTCGGATAAATATGGTTATAGTGAACCTTTAGATCACAGGGAATCAACATATAAGATGCTAATAGGAGAGCTGACAAAAGACATGTGCAGAAAGGTTAAACTCGAAGAAGAGTTAATCCCAGCACAGCGAATAGAAAGAAGCAATTCAGCAAGGACTCTGATGCAGAACCTTCATGGCACTCAACGGACTGAGGTATGACGGATTCATATGGTATGTGAACTATGCAGATTATTTTGTATTATAAATTGCTTAGTTGCAGGTTTAATTAGCTGTATAGGCTAGCTATGCCTATATTTGCCAGATGATCACAAAGAATAGATACAGTTGCACCTTGCCAAAACTATTTGGATCGTGCAAAAAACATACAAACAAACAAACAAACTCAATAATAATAAAAATTAGGGCTGAAACTGCAATCTGGGTTGATTCTCATTATTGCTGAATGCATTCCTATTTTCCTTTCCAACACTTTAAACAATTAAATGACTACAGGCATTCATGGGTCTTAGCATGTTTCGATGCAGCAAGGGTTGGCATTTCTGAATTACGAGTTATGGTGGTTAATTTGAAATCATGCAATCTGAAGGCTTGGCTTTTAGAATTCCATAAACCTTTGAATTAACAACGTTTTATTATCTATAAAAAATAAAATGACCCAACTAAAACACTCTTTTGCTCCAATTAAATTTAAATGCATATTTTGTCTTTCAATAGATTGATGAAGCTTCACTGTGTGAAAGTTCCAAAATTTGGAAAAACAGTTTTACTTTAATTATATACAATTTGAGTGATTTAAATATTTAGTGTTTTTATATTGGAAACACTTAGTAACATTTAATAAAATCTAGCATCCAAGGATTGAAAATCCATAAGTTTTCCATTTTCATCTACAGATTGGGGTTTGCATTTTAAATAGAGTAAGAATAACAATGAAAAAAATCACACATGATTCAGGGGATCAATTTGAGTATTTTTATATTGGGAATTTATGCCTGTAAAAGTCCTGGCAACGAGCAACAGGACATTGAAGTTCTTAAATAGCCATTTTAAGTTAAAATTAAATTTGCCCAAATGTTTTTGGAATATTGCTTGTTTAGTTTTTGTTACATTTTTTAACCTTGCTTGTGTTCACTCTTTTCATTATTTCTATAATCACTGACAATTAATGAAGCCATCTGGTGAGATCATGAATGATAATGATTTCATGTTATCCATGAAATCTAATATATATATATATATATATGTAATTAGCTATTCCTGTGAAAACTGCCACAAACCAAAATGTCACATTATCTGATACTGGTATTTAATAACTGTAATGTCCTATAGCTCAAATAGACAAACACAAACAGATTTTCCCAATATGAAAATAAAAATGTTCTTTGGATCATGTGTGAAAATTTGCTATATTATTTGGAGTCACTACTAATTGCATAAATAATTAGTTAAGCGGAGGAGAAAGTTTTAAGAATATTAAGAGTAAAAACAGATTACACTCCAACTTCACTCTTGAAATAAAGTAACTTACCTTGTACATGTTTTGGTGGCTGTTTGGTGGCAACAGCCACCGAAAACATGTCTGAAGAAGTTACTTTATTTCAAGAGTGAAGTTTGAGTGTAATCTATATTTTTACTCTTAATTGATTAGGTTCTTCACTATGCATTTCCATTAATGTTTTAATTTTAAGGATATATTTTTCCAGCAAGTGGAAAAAGATCTATGCTAACCTCCAGTAGTGCCTCCTCCAGCAGTGCTACCACCACCACCACTACTACCACCACCAATAACACCACTGCTGCCACTAGCACCACCACCAGCACCTGCTGCACTATTAACACTATTACCACCACCACCACTATTGCTGCCAGTACCAAGAAAATATTTCTCGTGCATTGAGTCGTCCTCATCTTGGTACTGATGGTATTTCTCTCGGCGCTGCATGAAGCTATAGCTTCTGGCTAAAGGTGCTGGCAATGGCTGTTGACTTTGGTTTTTTTGTCGGGATGAGCGGTTTTCATGTCCTCCAAAGTTATAGCTTCCACTATCCCTACTTTCTGCCACATCAAAACTTCTTTGTTTAGCAAGCAAAGCACTGCTGCTGGATTGGTCACGACGCTGACTTCCTCCAGACATTGGAACAGACAAGAGACCATACTTATCTAGGCTGCTTCTTTGTTGCTGTGTTAAATGCTGCACCTATAAAATGAAACAATGAAACCAGTAGTATAATTCAATTTGGGGATTAAAGATGTCTTAATAGTTATTTTTATTACTTTCTTTACATATACCTTACATAGAGAAAATACTGCATTCAAACCAAAAACTTTAGATCAATATTTTAGTAAAAATATATTTTTGAGGTGAACTGAATAAAAGAAAAGCAGTTACACACAGTTCGTGTGAAATAACAATTATTATTCATACTATTCATATTGTTCATAATCAAACTTTTATGGATACAAGATGACATTCAATAAACTTACACATCCTTATCCAACAGTTTACAAGAAAAAATATATTGTTTATTAAAAGTAAACATTGAGTCGATTAATGACATTGTCAACTTCCAAAATAAAAAAGTATATTGTTTATTTTCACAAAAACAGTCCAGATAATTTTGGTTAAAGCAATGTAAGTTTATGACATTTCCACAACAAGTTAAATGTATACCTTGAATTTTCTGCAAGAAACATCATTTAAAGTCCTTTACATTCTTACTACATTTAATATAACTGGCAAACCAAGAGCGGGAAAGGAAACTGTGTTGCATTCAAATGAATTTCTCCAGGCCTCTCGCAATAAGCCTAGCACTATATGGAACTTTATTAAAAAAGAGACTGGTAAATGTCACTCAAAAAATGATATAAAAGAAATTAAATTAAACTAAGTGACCAAAATGATTCTCAGCAGATAGCAAATGCATTTAATGAATATTTCATTTAAGTGGCAGAAAATTTACTGATAAAGAAACAGCCTAAGAGAGATCTGATTTCATACCCTCAGGAATCCTGTATGAAAAATTTTAGACCCTTAGAGATAGTACCCACAAGGGCAACCAAAATAAAAAAAAAGGAATACAATCCCTCAAAAGCAAGAATTCATCAGGATACGATCAGATAAGCACAAAGGTATGTGCTGACATTATTTGCAAACCTAAGTCATATATGTAGCATATCCTTCTTAACAGGGACATTCCCAGACAGATACAAATATTCAGTCATTAAGCTATTATACAAGAAAGGGCACATCTCAGAAATGTCAAACTATAGACCAGTATCTTTACTTACAGCTTTTTCAAAAATCTCTGAAAAAAAATATGTTTAAAGGAATTTGTCACTATCATTTTTGCATAAGAGCAATTTGGATT
Source organism: Hymenopus coronatus (assembly GCA_030762935.1). Lineage (NCBI taxonomy): Eukaryota > Metazoa > Arthropoda > Insecta > Mantodea > Hymenopodidae > Hymenopus > Hymenopus coronatus. Next base: position 86,795,634 of record CM060897.1, on the reverse strand, counting down.
CAGGAACAGCATATCAACCAGTGATGCTATTCTCCACTTAACTCATGAAGTTCTTAAGTCATTGGATGACAAACTTAATACACTAGGAATATTAAGTGATTACTAAGGCATCTGACTGTATTAATCATGAAATACTTCTGTCAAAATTATCACACTATGGTATTACGGGCAAAGGGTAGCAAAGGATTGCATTTTACTTGTCAAACAGAAAGCAAAATTTTGACTTAGTTGCTTTACCAATGTTTGGTGCTGATATAGTATTACAAATGGTTTCCGGCAGAATAAGTACCATATTTATCCGAATACAAGATGATTTTTTCCAAAAAATAAATGTCCAGAACTGGATTCATCCAGCATTCGCGATATATGTTTTCCGAATAGTATGCAGCAAACTTTGTGGGTACAGCAGTGGCGAACGCTGGGAGAAATGGTATTGCTTACTACGAAGGTCGTAACCAATGCGGCAGATTTTGTGCCTGCATTTTACACCAAAAGGTTTTACTCTGCATTTTCAGTTTATCATAAGCCATAGTATTTTGTTGGCTGTTCGTTCAAGATGTGATGCAGGTGCTTACGAATAGAAATTAATTAGGACATATGGTGACTGGGGAAGAATTACCTTATGAACATGATAGAACGTCTGACATGTCAAGATCAGACTCCATCTAAAACAGCGACATAGAACGCAGTGTAGTTCTCAAAAATGTAGGAAGAGTACAATACAACAGAATTGCTCAAACGTTCATCTCAGCTTTCTCTTCAATATAGTTTATTAGGTTATGTTGTCTACACAGAAATTCATATTCATCATCATTACAGCTAAACTGTCATTGTCACAGCCGTGCTCAGACATGGCAGTATATTTCCATTCTTCCCCATTTTTCTCCCGCTCACAATGTGAGTTTCTGTGCAAATTTGAATTAGGTATCTTTTACAACAATGTATTATATTTGATATGTTGCCTAATAGAAAATTATATCCACCATCATAACAGATATGCTGTCACTGCCACAATCTTCCACTACACACATATCGTGCATTTCTGTATTTCCCTCTCCTTCTCTCTTGCGCCCAAAATGTGAATTTCCACGCAAATTCTAATTATTCTTTGGGTAGAAATGTTTACAATGGTGTTATATTAGTTATATTTCTAATTAGAAAATCTTATCCATTACTTTTAATAGTTGCGCCACTGCTGCTAACATTACCTCTAATTGCTTACATAGATACCGGTATATAATTTCCGTTCTTCCCTCTCGCTTAGCCACCAAATGAATTTCTGCACAAATTCTAATTAAGCAAAAAAATACTTAATCAGCCTTAGTAGTTCCTTAGTTTGTTCAAAATGTATGGTAAAACTTTAAATTTCATTTAATAATTAATTCCAAAACTCAGTTCTGACAAGTGGGAGTTGCCTTACATTTGAAGTTGTCTTGTATTTGGATGAATACGATACCATTCAACAGTTGGCTGGCTATATAGTAACATAGGTAATATTGTTGCCAATTTTCACATTGCTCTTTTTAGTGTTGTCCCATATTTAGTGATGTGTTGCTAAGATATTTTGAATGTATTGTACCGGTGACAATTGTTCTAAAATATGATTTGCAATTCTTCTACCAGGTTTTAACTTTTTGATGTTTTCTTTTAAGTTTAACAATTCCTCTTTAACACTGTTAAAGTTGAAGCAGTGTTTGTTAAGGAATGTGCTCATGACCTCACAGCACTTGTAGAGAGCATCTTGAGGAAACCAAGTTCCCTACTGCCCATTATTTATATTCAAGGTCAAAAAACTTGAACACAGTTTCAAATTGATCAGAAAAGGCATTTTTGAAGATGAAATAAGTCTATTTTTATTAAGTGTTGGCAACCAACTGCTTCAAGCAGAAGTTAAGCATTCTCTTATGTGAGTAGGTTTACATCTTTAAAATAAGCTCTCAGAACTTTTGAGTTCTGATCCCTCAAAGCTTGTGTTCAAAATGATGAACAAATATTTTAACGCTAAGAACATTGTGGTAAACGCTGTAAATGAAGGTCTTGTGAAGACTGTGCCAATTGCTGCTTCTAGAAGCAATCACTCAGTGCAGTCACAATTCTGAAAGTATACAGACAGCTGCAAGATGCAGTCAAGTTACAACTTCCAATTGAGAAGGTTGACATTGCAAAATGCCTACATGCAATGAAATTAGATAACTCTGAATTGGCAGTTGCAGCTCTACAAGCAGTATGGATTCCATGTTCCAATGTGGACAGTGAACAATTTTCACAGTACAGTGAGATTCTGACTAACCAAAGGCACAATCTAAGTGAAGAAAATTTGGAGCTCTTGACCATGCTATCATTTGAAGTGTGACTCAGTATGTTGTGAAGAATACATTTCATAGTGAGTGATGGAAGTGCAATTAATAGCAAGTAAAACAGCATCATAATTCTTAATAGTTTATATACTTATGTGAAAATAACATGATTGCTTTCATGATTTGATGCAAAAAATGTTTGTAGATAGATAACTTATTTCAACTTTTCAAGTCTCTCTCTCTCACTCACACACATACATACCTACATACCTATATTACATACATAGTTACTTTCCTGGAGCTGCTGAATTTGGTGTCATATACAGTTAACACCCTGGTTATTTATATGTACCTTTCCCACTAATTGTACACTTTTCTTTACTATACCTCTTTATAGGTCGTCTCCTTAGTGTGGTGGTAGCGCAGTTGCTTGCCAAGCGGGAGACCTGGGTTCGATTCCTAGTACTGGTGTGGGGATTTTTCCCGCTGGGAGACCTGGACCGGGGTGCACTCAATCTCGTGAGGTCCCTGGGGGGCCAATTGAGGAGCTACTTGATGGAGAAGTAACGGCTCCAGGTCATGAGGACCGCATTAATCGGCTGGGAGGGATTTGAGGCGCTGACATCTCACCCTCCAATACTGCACCCCATCCATGAAGCTTGTCATGGACCAAGATGGGGATGCAGCGCCCAGACGGTAGGCCTAAGTTCCTTGTGAGCTGTCATGGCCATGGAGTTTATGCCTCTTTATACAACTATTTTCTTTAATTTGGCAATCTTCTAAATCAACTAAATGTATTTGTTCTTCACCTTTCCTTGCATTGAAGTCTCCTAATATCAAGAAATCTAAATTATCACATTCCTGACACAAACCCTCCTTGTCATTCTCCATCTTACTATAAAAGCTTGCATCATAAAAACTGACGTCCCTGGAGGATTATATATCACACCCAAACCTAAGTTTTGGCACTTTCTTGTCACACTTTGTAACAAGACCCACATCACTCCCTCAGCACTTATACCCTTTATTTCCTTTGCTCCAAAATTGCTTTCCGTTCTAATAATCACTCTCACTTCCCCCGAGACCCTACCTTTTGCTTTCTTTCTCACTCCATTTTTTCCAAAATAATCATAACCCTACATACTTATTACTTCCTTTTTTAGATACCCATGATTCCACCATTGCAATCACATCACTCCACTTCAACACTTGTGTTAATTCACCTTGTGGATTTTGTCTATTAGTCCTTCCACATTCCTGTTGTGTTTTAAGTGTCCCATTGTCTTCGATTGTCAGGATGCTCCCTCCAGGGGTTGATACAATACTGATCCTTTCACCATCTTTCCATGCCTCTAAACTGGTTGGGCCGCTAATGCATCACCTCTCGTATTGTCAATCAGCTGTTTGTGTGGGCTGACCTTCCTTGGTAGTGACATTATAACCTTGGATGAACAGTTGCTTGCTGCTTCCCCTCTTTGTGGCGTGCATGTCCCTTTTCCCATCCAATCTTCTTCACTGACCTGGATTTTTTTGGCAGTTTGCTGAGCTTCAGGAATTCCGTCTACATATAGCAGCAAGCCTAGCAAATAAACTATCTTACCCTCATTTCTGGCTATTTCCATCTCTTTGAGTCATTTGTGTCTTAATTCTCGCTCTTTTTTACTGTAATCATTTTCAATAAATATTTTCGTGCCTTTCAGGTTTCTTGTCGTTTTTCTCCAATGACATTCATGGTTGCTAATTTAACTAGAATTGGCCTTGGTGTCCATCCCTGTCGTTCTATTCTACAGGAGTCAATAATTTCCCAGCCTGCAACATTATTGCTGAGTTTCCATTCTATAATTTCTCTCACTTCTTCCCATGTTTTTCTTCTTCTTTGTTCTTCTACTCCAAAGATCACTAAGTTCAGCTTGTTATTGATGTATGCCGATTTTTCCAATTGGGTTATTCTATTTCTGCTTTCCACTAATCTTTTCCCATCTGGTTTATGCTTCTTTTTATTTCTTTCATATTCTTTTCCATTTTTTCTTCCATACTCTTATTTCTTCATTTAATATCTTTTATATTGTCTGCTATGTTTATTAACATTGCTTTACTTCATCCATTCCTGATCCTGGAATGAGTTCTATGCCTCCTATAACTAGTAGGACTGCCAGCACTAATGCAATCCAAAAATTTAATTTTCTTAATACATTTTCTTTGTTACCATTCAGATTACTTATTTTTGTCCTGTTATACAGTCTGATGTGTGCTCTATACAGCTATAGCACTATACCCATATTTCAGCTTTAATGAACGTTCACCTTGCACATTCAATTTCTTCCCGCTCGTGAAAGTAACTTGTCATCAAGTGTTTGCATTTAAAATAACTTGTATATTAAGTAATTTTCACTGATAACCACACTTTTAAAATAATAAATTACAAAAGTCTCTCTAAAGTCAACTCTATTATACTAAAACCCACTGAAAAATAACACCAAAAAACATAAAAAATAACACAAAAATGTTGTAAAAAATAAAACAAATTTTTCCTGTCTAATCATCATTAACACATTGAAGCCCGGGCGTTTCAGTAGTTGAAGTGCCCACGAACCCAGGGTTTTTATGCCTAATTTCAGTTATTATTTACAGTACATCGATTAAATCTGCCGAAAAGTATTGGGACAATCTAAAAGTATGGCATTCAAGGATTTCTCAACAAGAAGAAAATAGTCATAACTTCTATATTAATATTTTATTTTAAATATACAAGTATTAAGTAAAAAACTGTGTAAAGCTGCTTACACTCCATTTATTCAAAGTTCGAAAAACTCTCCCTCGGAATCAGATTTTTCCACAGCTTCATTTGTATCCTGAATTTCAGCTTCAGTTCAAGAAATCAAGGAAAATGCAGCATTTTAACATTTAAGAGCACAAACATAACAAACAGACCACGACCTTCAAAGAAAATGGTGTGACTACCCCGAGAGCAGCCAATATTACTAAATCTCCTAAAATTCCTGATAGTTGACTAAAGCAAGGACAGATGGCAGCAAAAATCAGACAACTAAACAATAACTGATGCATGTTCTTTGCCGCATAGCCCAAGACTGAGTTAAGGTTGTGGAATTGAATTAAAAGCATTAGAAACACCTCATGAAGATTTCGCACGGCCCAAGCTACACTTGGACTTGGGCTCCAATGTGTTAATACTTAACTTGCTAACATTATCTTCTGGATGCTTCACTTGCAGAAGAGTCAAGATCTCTTTTAATTCTTTGCAGTAACATGCTCACAGCACATCACAGTTGTTGCCACAAACTTGCTCAAGAATGTGATGCGTCATCAATTCACTTGCTAACTCAATCACTGACAGTGAGTACTGCTCCTACTTTTACAACAATTGCTGCCAGTAATTATCATTTTTGGCTGTCGCAATTCTGCTGGAATCGGGGTGGCACTTTCAGCAGTAATTTTTGCACCTTCAATGTATGTTGCCAGAGCATTAATTGCATTATGGTGTTCCATCAGGAGGAGTTGTTGTTTCATCTTCATTTATCATCCCACTGATGAATACATGAACTGCCTCTCAGGAAGTATAATCTAGTGGTAAATCTGTCAGAGACCAGTGCAACAGGCATTCCACCTCCATGATGAATTCTCGTCAAGTCTTACCCAGTTGTTGCACTCTTGTTTTCGGCTGGGTTTTTTTAAGTAATGGCTAGCACATGTTCTGTACAGTGCCCTCCAACAGCTTAATCAAGTTGAAAATTAGTTGAGTTGATTTTGTACTTTTTATTTCGGAAAACATGTTTCAGAAGCCATGTGCTTCCATTGTCAATTCCTTTGGTCGACTGCCGGTATTGTTTGCTATCCCTGGTGGTGGTTTGATGAACCTCTGTATCAGCAACCGCCTGGCAGGATTTCTAAATTGAAAACACGGTTCTTGTTTTTCCAAATATATATGTTTTCCCAAACTTTTAATTCTGTCTTCCTTGTGATATTTTTAAGTATTTTTGGGCCTCTATTTATGGTGATAAATTCTCATAAAATAGAACAAAATTAGAAATTCTGGCTGTTGTTAATCTATACCTGTATGAAATTCTCATATACATGAAAGAAAATGTACAAAACTATAACACAAGAAGTAGAAATAAGAACAAAGTTAATATCCCTATCTTAAGCTTTAAAAGTCCTTGAGGTATCATAAGGCAAATGGCATAAAACATTTAATTCACTTCCTTCCAGAACAATACAAATATTCAAATATTTAAAGATAAGATATATAGGTAGTTAATAACAATTCCATTCTACAGCACAGAAGAATTTTTAGAGATAAGCAAATATGACATGTAAAGCACATTTAAGAAGTTGAAAAATCTGCTCCTGAACTGAATGTTTTATTCTGTTGATGAATTCATGAATACACCATTTTGATTAGTTTACGAGAGGCATTCAATAAGTCCGTGGAAAATCCAAGAAATTACACTCGTAGCATCAAAAGGTTTGTATTTAGTAACCGTCATCTCTTACTAGATGGCAGTTAAAATTTCAGCTATATCCATCACGTCAAAACAGGGGTTTTTAAGGTAAACTGACTCTGAAGAAGGCAAAGGTGGTGTAATCTGCACACAAGGTGACAGCCTGGGTTTTTTGGGATGGATACAGAAATATCTACAATGATTATTTGCAGAAAGGAAGAATGATAAATGGAGAGTATTATGCATCGTTATTGCACCTGTTGAACAGAGAAATCAAGAAAAAAACACCCTCATCTGGCAAAGAAAAAGAATCTTTTTCATCAAGACAATGGTGCACACCTGTGCAGTTTCCATGTGAAAATTATAAAATTTATGTTTGATATTCAGTAGATTTGGCCCCAGTGCAGTTTATTTGTAAACCTGAAAAAGTGGCGGCAGAAAACAATTCACATCTAACAAAGAGGTCATCTCCAAATTTGTTTGTTTCATGGGTCCGATTCACCTAAGGATGCACTTTGACTCAAGAGGAAGCTTGACAATTGCCTTCAAGACCCAAGATTGTATTTAGTATTTTGATAATGTACATAGTCTTAACATAAATACTGTCACAAAGTTTTCAATCAATTTACACAATGTGGTTTGAGATGTTTTAATATACTGATAATATTAGTTACATGTATGTTTTAAGAATCAAACTCACAAATAATTATTCAAAATGACCACCTCTGGCATGCACACAGGCCTTAAGTTTTTGTGGCCACTCATCTATTGAATTACGCAACATTTCCAGTGGGAAATCTGCTGCTGCCTTCCTAAGAGAACGCTTCAAACTTTCAATATTAAGAAGCTTAGACCACAATTTGTAGTTCCTGACCCATCACTGATTGTCTCCGTGCAGGATTTCTTCAGATGCGAGCCGCCACTGCTTTCACCAACTCTGGAGTGCGCACAGTGCGTGGTCTTCCTTGTCTATGGCGGTCTTTCACAGTTCCCATCTCAAGGAAGCGCTGGACAGTGCGGTACACGAACCTCTTGCTTATTTTCAACTTCTGGAGAATTTTGAAGATCTCACCTGGGGATTTGTCTACCTTGTGCAAGGCTACTACAGCTACACGATTTTTGTAATCGCCCCATTCCAATGTGGCAACTAACACAAACAACCTTATTTTTCTGCAGTTGAATTCTCAATGACTCATCGCTGAATAACACCACAACAAAGGAATGTGCAGACAGGCAGGCAGGCAGAGGCAGGAGGTACGACTACTCTCAAAAGTTGTGACAGTATTTATGGTAAGACTGTGTATATAGAAATGAGCTAAGTTTTAACAAAGCCTACTGTAATTATCTAATGGTGAATAAATAAATTATTATTATTTGCATTAAGTATTCTTGAAGTCACAGGGCAGCCTATACCTTCGGCATAGAGCTTGTCTTCTGGTTGTGCAAAGTTCTTCTGCTGCTGCATTTACCATCCCTTTATATTTTTTTGTCTATTCATCTAGCCATTTTTCTTGTTCATCTAGACATCTTCCACTGAATTAATGTTATTTTCAATTTTTAATTTATTCTCGCTCATTTGCGATGTCGACTTTCAAGTTTCATCATTGCATTTATGCTTTCATTGAGTGATGTCAATGTCGAGTCTGGATTTACCTAATTTTCTCTGTTTCATTCCTCATTTCACTCTCCATTTTCTCCATCACAAATTCCATCTTCTGTATTGTTGCCAATCATTTAAGCATTTCCTCCATCTTGACCTTTTAATCCCTTAAATCTCTGCGGTCCGGATGTGGTTAGACTTGCATGTCTCTGGAAGCTAGATAATCATGCCTACAAACAGAGCAGCCATGGTTGGATCCAACTATAGCTTTCCAAAGTCATTAGATGCCTCCAGTATGCATAAATGTTCATTTGGTGCCGCTTAAAACATATTCAAGTAAAATTTCCTGCATCTTGTTGTTTAAGTGCATTTGCAAGTAGCTAAGTTAAAGATTTTTTTGTGTATTATGCGAAGATGGCACATAAATGAACACATTGATATAATGCCTATTTATAACAAATTCAGTGACAATTCTGCTTATTTTAATGCAAATGATGATGATGTCCTAGATTTGCAGGTATAAGACATGTGCTGTTACTACCGTCTGAAAGAACTGATGAGAACGTTAGACAGTAAAAAATTATATCAATATATAATGTAGCTCAGGAGCCTGTGTAACCGTCCATTTTATGGACTGTGTTTAAAGGCACTGTGGTAGATTGCGATGTGCTAAAAATCAGTGAAACATACAGTGAAATGCTTTATCTCCATCAAGATAAGTGTAACAAGCTTTATCATATACACAGAAACTTTATTTAGAATGAACCTGTGAATATAAAACACCAATGTCATATGAATAGTAGTCATGTTTTTGTATCAACCAATAAATTGAATTTTTTTAAAATAGGCATAAAATCAGAAATGCTCAATTATATTTACACAACTTTAGTGATATATACATAAATAAGTGTTATTAAGATATTTTATATTTTAGAGGCATTTTTAGTTTGTTAGATATGGTTTATAATTCTGCACAATTCCGATTTCTGACACCAGTATGACTTTGTTCAGTTTTTAACTGGCACTTAACTCCCTGTGAACTAGTTCAATTTCCCCCGTCACTTTACTTTCTTTGGAAATGTCACCTATGCTGAAACATCGATGGCATAGATTCTTCTGGATACTTCACTTGCTGGTCAGTCAAACAGAATATCTCTTTTCACCCCTCACAGTATAAATAATGACAGTAAAAATTTATTGAAGTACCAAGTTGTTACATGTTACACTGCCCCTGGCCACTTTTCAAGGGCAGCCCACTGAAGTAGACAATTATATTATAATAATCTTTAATTCTTATATTTATTATTATAAATTATTGTATCTTTCCTCTTTTAACAGCCCTTTCCATTTATTTTTTACCTTCTCTAAATATTGTTCTATGTTCTTACATTTTTATCTAAAATTGTATTTGTATTATTAAAACTCCTATTCATTCTAGATCATACATTTTCTTTTCTCCAAATCTGTTTCCCTGCATTCAAACGTTAAGTGTAGTACATCTTTTCACCCATATAGTGCACATTCACCTTATGGATGGCCATATCACTGCCCATTTAGCATCCATACTTATACTCTTAGCCATGTTATCCTCCATCTTTCTTCTTTATTGGCGTTTATATATTTCTCTTTCTCAACTATTTTTCATTGGAATATAAAATATTAAAGACCTCTTCTTGGTTACCTAATTGAACATCTATTATATTTCAATATCTTCAACCTTTCTTTGGCACCCTTCCAAAATCTATGTGGTTTGTTTCTCTTTTTCACAAAACATCCCCCAATGCATTATTTTCTAAGTTATTTCTTAATGCTATTATCCAACCTGTATTTTGTAAACTTGTTTCTTGATATTTAAAAGATTGCTTTAACAAATTATTCTCTTCTAAAACCACAATCTTATACCAGTATTTCAAAGTTCTTTCCATAATCAATTCTTTTCTTACTAATCTTCCCATTTCAAATTGAGCTACTTCACTAGCCGTTATGGCTGGCAGAGCAGAAAGAACTATTACTGCTTTGGGATATTTGATGTGAAACATGAAAGGTCCCAAGTGAGGAAAAAGGAGAGTACTTGACAGTGTTGTAAATCCAATAATATTATACTCTGAACCTGACAGGAAAACTTGGGTAGAAAAGCAACTTTTAGAAGAATTATGGAGAGGGTCCAACAAAACATAGAAATTAGAATAGCTAGTGCTTTTAGAGCTGTATCTAAAAGAGTAATACAGGTAATAACTGGGACCACACCTATCCATTTATTAGCTAAAGAGCATAAAAATATAAATGATTAGGGATTCTTAGTTTTCACAAAACCGCTTCTTGCAAATTTTGTTAAAACAAATGATAAATGCAAAATTATAAGTATTTATGTTTTTAACATATTTTGCAAACATTTTACATTTGCAACATTTTGATATTTCAGTTTTAATGTGGGTTAACTATACATGCATTGAAATGTACCCACAGTTAACCATTTTTCCACATAATTGGCCATCATTTGCAACACTAATGCAAACAAGTTTAATAAAATGCATAAAGAATGTGCTTATAATTTTGTATCATGCCACTGTTTTCCAAATGGTAATAATGCACAATGATCACCAAGCTGCTTCCAAAGAAAAAAATCAACTTTGGCAGTTAACTTTATTGATAATACTTATGAAACCTTAAACAAAAGCGAAATAGGAGTAGGTCAATTTTTAAGCATTTAACATGGTAGAACATAAAAATATTCTGTGTTAATTAAATATGGTGTATGAGGGATGGCTTTAAAATGGTTTAAATCTTACCTCAAAATGAGAGCAGATAGTTGAAATTAATTTTCCTAACGCACAGAAAAAACAAATAATAATGGAAATTTCAGATAGAAGATCCATGTTGTCTGGGTTACCTCAAGGATCAATTCTAGGTCCTCTTTTGCTTTTGCTATATATAAATGATATACCAACATGTCTGAGAAAGGTCACCAAAGCTAAAGTAACACTTTTTACAGATGACGCAAGTGTTTTTAGTGCATCAAAAATAATGATACAAAAATTCAACAAAATGTTACAGTTACCATGAATAATCTACTAAACTGGTTCCAAATAATTAAATTGCTTGTAAACAAAGAAATAAAAATACTGCCCTTGGCTTAAAACATGTTACTTTGCTTATTTTCAATCATTACTGTTGTTATGGTAAAGCACTATGGGGAACTGCTACCATTAGTATTATAATTCTTAAACTACAAAAAATTCAGTAAGTGGGTATACCAAAAACAGAAAGCTGCAGGGAATATTTCCATAAGCTCGCTCGCTCTCTCTCTCTCTCTCTCTCTCTCTGTATATATATAACAGTTTGTTTTATGAGAAGTTATATGTAACTTGTTCTTGTTACATGTATTGTGTGAATGAACTTCTGCATTGGTGATATAATTAGCTTCATTATTCATGGTATGGACTGATAATCCCTTTATTATAAGCTTGGTAGAAAATATACCATATATATAATTATATCACCAATGCAGAAGTTCATTCACACAATACATGAATAAGAACAGTTACATATAACTTCTCATAAAACAAACTGTTTCAAACATCACTTCAATACAGCAGCTTAAAACTATGTTTCAATTACCTGAGTATTTAAAGAACATTACTTTAGCAAATAAATATAGAGTAAAAATATTCAAATTTTATAACAAAATCAGTTCTATTCTGTGATGAACATCTAGAGTATTGTATGAGAAAAACATAATTTAATATTTGTTTTCCTATGTTTCATATGACCACGAGCTGAAGCTAAAGCTATAGAAATTGTATTCCCTAGGATAAATGTGTTTACAAATAATGTAAATATTACATTCTTGTTTATATTTCTTGACAATCTCTATATCTCTTGTAAGATCGAAGGCAAATGAATAAATAAATCTGGGGAAAAAGAAGCAGCTATAATATGTCATAATCGTTATTGCTTCCTTCAGTTCAACAATGGAATACAAAGTACAGTTATTGTTGCCATTGGCATAATTACCAAGTGAATGTAAGTTGTTTTTCTTGCTAAATTGCCAAATGTTATATTTGCATGAAACAGTAGAGGGAGGAGGGGGTTGTAGTGACTGCAGATTTGCACATACCAGTTTTGACATAAAGGATTTTATGTTTTTAACTACAGAAAGAAAATATATTTTGCAACTCCATCATAGATTGCAGTAATAGTGTCATTCTGCACTCTACAGTATCATTAGACCACCGATTCACTATACAGCCAAAATTAAAATACTGAGAATGAAAATTTATGTCAGGGTCTAGACGTTCATGTTGTCTCCACGGAGTGTTCTCCATGCTTGCATATTCATATTATCACAAGTGAGTAGCTGATTTCTGTGTTAACATAGAATTCAAAGATAATAATCTGATATGTTCCATTAACATGACTTTCCCTACATCTCTGTAACAAATTATTGTTAATAAGCTTAATCTTCTATCTATTTAATGTTAAAACATTAGCAGAAACAGCCTTATTACTTCGTTCCTTTATAAGTAGAAGGGAAATAAGGGAATGCATTAGGCTAAACAGACAGTCAAATGTTTTAAAATGTGGTTGCTATGGGATTGAAATCTGTTTCTTTGCTTGGTCCAAGTGTTGACAAGTTCCCTTATGAGAAAAGTCTAAGTATTTTAAAGCTGAAATCAATAACAAGGAATATCTTGAAAATGGGCAACTCCACGAATAACTGGCATATGACATAAATTGTGTGTTTAATCGTGATCTACATTTTTTGTGTAATAATTTTTTTTCTATCTTTCACGGTTACCAATTCGACAAAATTCAATAAAAATCATACAGAATAAAGAGGTCTGCAGAGGCTATTTGCAGAAAATTCAAGATATACATTTTATTTATCATGCAGAAATAGGAGATTTTAATCAAAATCATTAGAGCCATTTTTGAGAAAATAAAAAGTTTTGAAATTTTTTTCCATGTAAAGGGTAGTTGGGGGTGGGGGGGTGTTCTTGAAAATCTTTGTGTTCCATCCTTGGAAGATACTAAACTTAAATACCAAGTTTGTATTTAACGGTCTCTTTGTTTTGCATGCGCACATGCATACACATACAAACCTTTTTCTGAAAATGCCTTTTTTGGATTCATGGGGACCCAAAACCTGTATTTCTTGGGTGGGTTACAATACCTTCTCTATACACTATGTACATAGTACGTGTAGAGAAAGTTGATTGGTTGGTATCCAATGTTGAGCAGTTGGCAGTGAAGCCATTCACTCTCTTGCACTCCAGTATTTTGATGTTATATTATCATGTTGACTCAAGGTTGGGCAGTGCAATAGATGGTTTCCATCAATATCTTCTCTAAGTGTACAGAAAGGACACAGAGGAGATCTCGCTATACCAATCCTGAATAAACGTTTATTGAGACAGTCATGGCCTGTTAGGAGTCTAGAAGTTGCTACAGAGGATTTTCTTGGTAATGTAGTGATTCTAGTTGTGTTATTACATAAATTTTCCCATGGTTTTTCTTTTGTTTGTAATACATTATCTTCTTTAATTTTGTTATTATATGTTGATATAAAGATTCTTTTGATAGAGTGATAACTTATTAGATCAGATGAATTTGATGTAATTTTACTACCTTTCTTGGCTAGAAAGTCAGCTGTTTCATTACCCTGTATTTTGCAATGGCATTGAAGTATTAATCTTTTATTTAAATTCATTAGTTGTTTTTATGATTTTGTGGCATTCTGTAATATTTAGGTTATTAGGTGTTACATCAGATGTTATGGATATGATAGCTGCTGTAGTCAAATAATAAAACAACTTTTTCAAATTTAAATGATATAGTAGGTTTTGTAAGCTCTGAAGTATTGCCAAAATCTCTCCATCAAAATTTGTGGTATATAAACTTAACCTTTTGTAGAAAGAGAAGAGAGGGCATACTGTATCTGCGCCAGTACCACTGTTATTTGGTAAGCTGAAACCGTCAGTATAAGCATGTAGCCATTCATTGGTAGGGTATCTTAAATTCATTATTTCTAGTGTCATTTGTTTCAAAACACACGAAGAGGTTTCAGATTTTGTAAATTCTTCAGCTAAGTGTAAATAGTGTTCAATATCAAATAGTTCTAAAGGGTTAACATTTGTTTGTATGTTTTCTTTTAAGTAAGGAAGTTTTAATCTATGTTTGATGTTTTTGACTTTAGTGAGGAAACTTTGTTGAGTTTTTAGGTTTACTTGTGGTTTTCTTTTTTCCCACTTATTATAAGATACTCTGATTAATTTTTCATGTTGTAAGATGGCTGCTTGTTTAATGTCAAGTTCAAGTCTTGGATTATTTTTTAAAATTTGTAGAGCAAGTACTGGGGAAGTTTTAACAGCTCCAGTTACTAGGTGAAGATTTTGATTTTGTAGAATATTAAGTTTTTTTTCTATATTTGCAGTTATTATTTTCTCTTCACAATACTTAAATGTTGGTTTAATATACATCTTGTAAAAAGTGTTTAAAGTTTGTGTAGTGTTTCCCCATTTCTTGCCTGCCAGTAATTTTGCCAGTAGTAATTTTTTCCCATTTTTACTTTCTCTATACATACTATTGTATTGCACCCAAAAATTTGATACCGAGATTTCACCGGAAATATATGTTTTGAGAACCCCTGAATCCAATAAAAGCATTTTTAGAAAAATGTCTGTGTGTGTATGTGTGTGTGGGGCAGCATAGCTCAAAAATGAAAAGACCGTTAAAAACCAAATTTGGTATTTAAGTTTGGTATCTTCCAAGGATGCGACATGAAGATTTTCAAGAAAATCCTCCCACCCCAAACTACCTTTTACATGGAAAAAATTTCGAAAATTTTGATTTTCTTAAAAATGGCTCTAACAATTTTTATTAAAATCTTGTATATTTAAGATATTTACTTGACAAATAAAATGTATGTCAACTCCTGTCTGTACAAACAAAGGGACTTCAGTCACATAACAACCAGCTTTTGACTATCATTTTAATCTATGGTACTCCCTTATTTCGCTCTTACTTACAAGGAAGCAAGTAATAAGACTATTTCTGCTAATTTTTTCTCAATTAGCCGGAAGTAAAATAGAAGCATAAGCTTTTTAACAATAATTTGTTGCAGAGATGCAGAGAAAGTTCACACGAGTGGAACACATAAGATTTTTTTGGTTATATTATCAATGTGTTTTTTCCATGTTAATTCTGTATAAAAAACAATACCTAAATATCTGGCTTCATGTGTTTCTGAGAGAGTTTTTTCCATTTAGTTGAAGGGAAATATTTATTGGTTTCTTTCTTAGTGTAAATAGTTGATAATTTATTTTCTGTGTATTAATTTTCATTGAATTATTAGATGTCCAATTCTGTAATGTTGTCAAGGATTGTTGTGCTATATTTATTAATTGCTGATTTTGATTTTTTGGTTTAGAATTTCATAAGACTACATCATCTGCAAACATTAAGACTTTTGATTCTCTTTTTTGTAATTGATATGGAAGATCATTGATATAGATATTAAAGAGTGTAGTAGTAAGGAGTGTAGTGCTTTGAGGTACGCCACGGTGTAACTATTGATATTTTGATAATTTATCATTATATTTGGTAGCAATAAAGCGTTGAATAATGAATTCACTGATCCAATGTAACATTTTGCCTTGGATTCCTAGAATTTTAAGTTTATCAAGTAGTTTGTATCTCCAAATACAATCATATGCTCCTTGAAAGTCAATAAATATTACTAGTGTCTTCTGTTTTATTTAATGCATTTTTAATGTCTTGACTAAGATTTAAATTCTGTTCATTTGTTGAATGGTGTTTTCTAAATCCGGCTTGTTTAATTGAAATTGTTATTTTTTTCTAGAAACCAATTTGAATGGTAGGAAATAATTTTTTCCATGATTTTTGCTAATACACTGGTAAGTGCTATTGGACGATAACTTGAACATTTTTCTGCTGGTTTGTTTGAATTCAAAATAGGTATTATTAATGATTTCTTCCATTCATCTGGTACTTTTGTATTCCATGACAAATTATAGAGATTTAGAAATCTTAATTTTGCCTTTTTCCCCAGATGTTTGATGAATTCTGTATGTATATTATCAGGTCCTGGAGATTTTTTTTTCAATTTTAAGTTATTAATTACAATGTTCAATTCTTTAATATTGAATTCCTGATTAAATATATTATCTTTAAGTTTAGTTGTTGATTTTATGTATTCTTTAATGTTTTTTTCTTCTTTTTTTGGTATTTGCAGATAATTTATAGGTATTAGCGTAGTATTTATTACATTTATTTCATTGTCACCTGTAATTATTTTATTATTATAAATAAAAGGTATTTTTTTACTGTCTTTCTTATTTTGAATGTTATGCATGAATTTGTATGCTTTTTGTGCATCTTTTCTATAGTCCATGTTCTGTAGAAAATTATTAAAATGTACTGTTTTAGAGTTGTTAATTTCTTTTTTGAATTGAGCACTTACTTTTCTCCAATTTTGTACTTCTTTCCGATCTTTAGATTTTTCTGCTGTGATTCTAGCCTGGTCTCCTTTTTTTCATTTTGTCTAGTTGTGAGTCCCAAAAAGGTTTATAGTTTTTAGTAAATCCTCTTGGTATGTATTTTGTTGCTGTTTTCAATATTGTATCACATACATCTTTGTTTAGTTTATCAGGTTTTGTTGTTCATTTACTAGTGTTTCAAATTTGGTTTCTAATTCATTTGTAAAATCTTTCCAGTTTGCTTTTTTGAAGTTCCATTTAGGTTTATGGTTTATAGGAGTTAAATTTTTCTTTTCAAGTTGAGTGTAGAGAAAGTAAAAAAGCAGAGAATACACTATAATCAGTGCTTCAGGATGTGCCTCCCCCCCAAATGTTGAAAAGGCATACCAGGATTATGATGGATTTAACAGGACATGGTGTTAACAAAGGCTCTCCTTAGAGTAATGAGAATGGCTCATGATTTGGTAGTTTTTATGACATTATGTGACTGACTTCATGCAAATGGTTCTAATTACCATGACATTAAAATTAATGTAATGGGAAGGAAAATTTGGCATTAGTACATTCTAGTTAAGTCAACTCTAAATGGAGCCAATATGTTAGAGTGCCATGCTGCAATAAGTTCATTGAAACCCCAGCTTTAAGAGGCCAGCATTCTTGCAACTTGAAATTTTAGTTCATCTATTGACTGAATTAATTGATTCAAGAAGAGATATTAACAAAACCCATCCTCTCCTATAAAAGGAACTGCCCTCTCATTTAAAAGCGGCAAAAGATAGATTGAGATGGAATTCCTACTTAAGAACCATCAAGAATAAGACATGGAGGCTTTCTGAATATTTATATGGCCTACAAGTGTCAGGATACCTGGGATGCTTATAAGGAGGTACAGAGGAATTATAAGAAAAAGATCAGGAAGGTCTCAGAGGATTCTTGGAGGCACTTCTGTAGCAATGTTCAAAAGCAATCGAGCACTGCTTGGATTCACAAGTTACTCGTCTCCAGCGGGGAGTTGAGGCCAGCCTTATTGGAGGATCCCTCTGGTGCTTGGACACAATCGGAGGGGGAGACCTTGAGGCCACACCTGGAAGCCCACTTTCCTTGGGCCAGTGTGGTGAATCAAGAGATGAAAGTCCAGGGAGGCATGCAAAGCCATCATACAGGTGGCCTGGCATCTAACTTCTGAAATTGTGACCTATAATGGGCTGTTTTTGACTTTCAGCCCTATAGAAGTATGAGTCTTCTAAGAGTCTTCCTGGTTCTGCTATAAGAGGGCTGGGTAGTCAATGCTGCAAACCTTGTGAGGATTTTCAAGGCCAGCCTAACTATGGGGTATGTTTCTTACCTCTGGTGACAAGCCAAAGTAGTTTTTATACCCAAGCCAGGCAGGCAATCATCCTGCAGGCCTAAAGATTTTCTACCTATCAGCCCACATCCTTCATGCTAAAGGCTCTGGAAAGGCTGATTGATAGATATCTGTGATACAGCTACGCTGCTACTATTGTCATGTTCTTCCACTGCAGACATACCGTATATTTCTGCACTCCCCTTTATGTCTCTTTCCCACAAAATGCGATTTCCACACATTTCAAATTATTTAGGTAAATTTTTTACAATGGTTGTCTAAATAGAAAATCATACCCATTATCATTGTTACAGAAGAATAAATATCGCTTAGTTTGTTCAAAATATATGGAAAACTTTATATTTCATATAAAAATTAAGCAGTCTTTATCCTAATAAATACAGTAATTTCTTTTCATATCTCTCTGAGCTGTTGTCAGGTCTTTGTTACCTTTAACCATCTTTGATTTTCTTAAAATGTCACATATTAGCCCTCGCAGCAGCAACACTTGCACATGTCACAGTACACAGTTGTTACAAATATACTCAGAGAATGCATTTTATGTTGCATCAGAACTGCATTTGTTAATTCACTTACTCTCTAGCTCATGTAAAAACACTTGCTTATACAGCAGCTGATACTTCAATAGAACCTACTAGAATGTTCCGTAAGCTTTCTGGGGAGGGAGGGAAAGAGAAACCTCCAGAGTATTCTAGTTATTTCTCAACAGCACAGTGTATGCATAGCAGATAATGCTGCTTGTCTCTGTTTCTCTCTTACTTGCCCAGTCTGTCAGTGCATGCAGATTGTTTGTTTGCCATGAACTGCAAGTTGCATTTCTGATGAAATTTCAGTGTAAAATTGTTGGTGGCTGCTAGGTACTGAAGAAAAAAATATATCTTATTGATACATACAATTTAAGATGAGCAGTTCTGTGACATTAAGCATTTCTTAAATATTTGCTGCCATTTATTGGTATTTTCCACCATTTTAAGTGGTGCACTTTGAAATGTTATTCTTTCAGAATATGAGCTAAATCTGGAAGTAATAAACAGTGAAGCAAAAGGATAATTTTGTATAATACTGAGTCAAACTTTCACACTCCTATATGGCTTTTCTTTTGTATATCATGCACTCATACAAAGAATTTTATTTATATATATAAAAAGGCTGACATAATACATACAAATTTGCTTTCAAATGTAAGGCTGTTCATGAAATGGTTTGTAGACACGTGTGTCTACAGCAAAAGTATGATTCTGCTGTATCACTATGAAATAAATAAAATATAAAAATGTACATGGTTTAGTAAGTTCTGAATAAATACAAAATCTGATATGTAACACACAATCTTTGCTGCCCATTACAGATGAAAATATCTCTTTTCTGATTGAAAAATTTCACATTATTCACAATTATGTCATATTATTTACAATAAATGTCTATAACACACATTAAGCAGCTACTGAAAAACAAAACTTGAATGTTTATACGACTAGTTATTTGAATGAAAATAAGAATCTGAAACATTCAAAATATGTATTGCACCAAAAGATATTCTTCAGGTTGACAAAATCTAAACAAACAGGAAATTGTAAATTTATATTACAGCAAGTAATTTAACACAATATGAATTTGAGCTCTACAAATTTTCTGTATTTTGTTTATGATTTATTATTTTCAACTGAATGAAGAGAACTTCATAGGCTATTCACAAAAAATTCAAGACGCACATTTTATTCAAGGTTTAAAGCACTGATATTTTAATCAAATTTATTTCTGAAAACATAAACAACGAAAGCTGGTGGGGAGATTTTATTAAAAATGTTTGCTGACTCCTTAAATGGTGTAAATTTAAGTATGAAACTTATGTTTGTTTAATTTTAAATTTTTTATTGTTTTTTCTGTGTTTCTCTTTTGTAGCTATATGAAGATAAACTCCATAGGTAGCACCAGCATGCATTAAATGATATTTTACTAGTGCAAATAGATGGAGTATTATAATACACCTATTAAGTTTGAAAACTGAAGAATTTCAACTGAGATTCCTTGTTAGTGAATATTTCAGGCACGAAATACATTCCATTAGTTGTAAATTAAACATTCACTAGGACATTTGATGGTAAGAGTCAAGTTGTTTTGGTAATACAAAACATCACTTAAAATAACTTACTGGGACCATTTTTGGGACTGCATGGTGTTTCCTTTTTCAAACCCTATTTCTGACTGAATCTCCTTTTGTCTCATCACTGTCAAGCTTCTTTCCAAATTTCAATTATCTGAATAAAAATAATGTAGAACCAAAATTTTCCGTGAATCTCAACACAGGGTGCATATTTAATATCAAGAACAAGGTGGAAATAATACTGCATTCAACAAGTGATGCATCCCCATAATCATTACTCTCATCTCTGAAACCATTGAAAGGAGATTCAGTTAAAATTGAAAATGGGAACAACATAAGTTCCTGAAACCGATCCCAGTAAGCAATTCCTAAGTGATGTTTAGTGTTACAAAAACAAATTTGTTTTACCATTCATATTAATCACGGTACTGTCACAAGTTTCTTTGTAAATTTCAATCCATTAGGGGTTTTAAGTCTGTGTTATACAATATTTGGGGGGGGGGGTTTATACTCGTGCTTCCATACTAAAGGCTAACCTTGCTCTAATGCACCTCTCCACCATTCTGTCTCAAGTCAAGGTACATTTCAAGTTTGCATATATGAAATCAAAAGCCAAAAATGCACTGAAAATTATTTTACATTTAATCCTATGCATATTAGTGAAGAGGAAAGAGTGCTACCCAGGCATTAACATTAATGTTGTGAATGCAATTCAGCACAATAATGCAAAATCTTATTTTGCAAACCAAAATCACTTAAGGTAAATTTATGACAAAACACCTTTTACTAATTGCACACACAGGCAATGCACTTACTAACTTCTGTTACAAAATGTGCTGTAAATAAAACTTATCTGCAAAGTTGGTATCTATAAGATTTAAATTTTTTGTAAGAAATTTTCCAGGAGTGAAAATTTAGGAGAAAGCAACAATACCCTGCAAGTCTGCATTTACCTGTGAGTTTGCTTCACCTAAGGGTTTCTTTTTAAAGAGAGGTGTACTTGTAGAGAGAGTAAGACCACTGCTGCCATCCCGATGCCTTTGTTCTAATGGCAATCCTGGTGCTTCCCTTTCACGTAACCGATGCTCCAGGGAAGATGCTACAAGGAGGAAAATCAGACCATATAATTTAAATGAATGATAATAATTTTAAAAGATGAAGTAATTCAATAAACCAGATTCTAATACAATTTTATTTTTCATGAAGAAATGCACCGATGCATCACTGTAAATGGTAACTAAAACATTCAGCATACTTTGTTTATCAAGAATCTTTCCAGAGAAGCCCTTCCTTAATACAGTTGATTTATTTTAAGATTCTTTGAATAATGGCAAGGAATTTTTTTTTTAAAGAAATAAATGTATGCACTTTTGTAAATCAATTTATATGTACATAAGAAATTAAAGTAATCTATGGCGAAGAACTATGGTAACAAGCAAAGGCAAGAGTTTTTCTTTTTAATGATACACAAGAAAGTTGCTGAATTAAAAAATCAAAATGCTTTTTATGCATTTAACGTAATTTTAAAAACATGTTTCATTTAACAATAAATAAGATGCCAATTTTTTTTATTTTGCATAGAAAAAGTTGAATTTATTTCAAGTTACAAAATTAAAACTTTATTTAACATTTGGGTCTTCATACTATGAAGCTAGAAGCTACAATACTTAGATACTAAAATAAGATACCAAGCAAGAAAATCTTATTTCTGAAAATTGCAGGCTTGAGATCCATGAAAGTTGCAAGATACGTTAATGTAAATTATTCTAAATTTCCATTATTTGGAAATTTAGTATCAGACTGAAAAATTCAATACCATATCTGGCAATGTAAGTGACTTAGTGTTAAAAAACCAACTCAACAAATTAATAAAACATATCACTTGTTTTAGCCTGAATTAATTCACTGAGCCATATGTGAAATATTAGTGTTCACTTTGGAAGGCAAGTAACCACTTGCAGAACGCCTGGAACTATTTACAAGTTTGTTGCTGTATAGCTTTGTCTAATTTGGACTCCATTAAGGCAAAAGAACTGATGTTATAATAACAATAAAAGCTTTAGATCATTTGTTTGACCCTTCAAGCCTAGTTACTAAACCAAATCAATGATATAAAACTTGTAATGATAGCATTTAACCAACTAAATGCACTAAAAACTAATTGTATTAATTCTGATTTGCTTCTTTGTTACAAATAACTTTGTGCCATTCTTGAACACCTAGGCCATGTTAGGAACTATCAGTATTAGATGCAGTAAAAGCACTCTAGGCATTACTATGTTTTCCGTGAAAAGTCTCTTCAATGCCTTTGGCCAGTGGTATCAAATACTGATAACTAGAAGATTTTCTCTATGTATCTTAGTTGTTACAGACAGAACAACTAAGAAAGATGAAAATGTTAAAACTTCTGATATGTTACAGCTTGGTGATGTCTGATGTGATATTTGATTCTATTCATGATATTGATTTATAAAAGGTTTTGAAGTTGGAAATAAACAATACAGCTGTTTTTAACTGTGCCCAAATGTCAGTACAAAATTAATATGAATTTATGTAAAACATTCAACAAAAAATCTTGCCTCTGGTATTAAGTGAGAGATCCATGAAAGTTGCAAGATACGATAATGTAAATTATTCTAAATTTCCATTATTTGGAAATTTAGTATCAGACTGAAAAATTCAATACCATATCTGGCATTTGAACCACAGATTCTTTAACTTATGAGCCACTGCTCTAACTACCATAGCAACAAACTGGCATGAGATTAAATTCCCCAACTGGCTTGTATTTTCATCCCTTTTCACAAGGTTTTTGCAAGGTTAGCAACTGATTTGTTGCATCACTGTCTAGTACTATGTGAAGTTGTGTCATATGATTGCATTGATGTTAGATGTATACTGTCTGTGAGAGCTTAATTTTTTTTCAAAATATTAAAGAGAAACAACTGGATAATGTCAGATGTGTGGATGCATTAGCGGTAGCATTGTTTCTCAGAAATAACAAAGGTTTGTGTTGCTGAAATTTGTGGTAAAAGTATATATATATAGTTAAGTAGCAAATTCAAAATTAATACAACAAAGTATTAGGTCAAACAATGTCTGACAAAATGATTTTTATTAGAGTAGCAGATTTGTTACCATTAATTTGTATTGCATAAACATAAAACACCACTGGGAAAATGGGAGAGAATTAAAATAGCTACAACTTGACACATGAAACAGCCAATGTAATGGATTGTTAAGAAGAACCAAGACAAATCTAATTATGGAATAAAGATAGCACGAAGTAAAAAGCAAATACAAAGTACAATTTAATTGTATTACTTGAAATAATGAGGATTTTGGGACAATGATGTATACTATAAGTATTGATTTGAGTTGATTGTAACAGATTTTTGCCACTTACATTGTTTTATTATTAAGGACAAGTTTCGGAGGTACCTTTGCTTCCATTATCAACTTTTCAAATGCCAGTGCCATGATTATCTGGTGTTATGTAGATGCCTCTGGTGGTGGATTTAGCAAATCCAGGACAAGGATGTCTCTAGGTGAGATTTCAAAATTCATAAATTGTCCCTTGTTCTTCCAGATGTGGATAATCTCTCAGGTTTCCAACTGTTTCTTGTGCCTCTTAAAATTGCGGTCTTCTCTTTGTTGTGATGTTCTCTCAAAAAATGCCATGCCACTACTGATTTATCTTTCCGTTTTAATGTTATGTTCCTTGTTCCTAGAGGGAAAACAAAAAAAACTTGGCAACTAGGAATATCTTAGGAACATAAAATTAAAACAGGAAGATAAATCAGTAGTGGCATGGCATTTTTGGAGAGAACATCACAACATAGAGAAGATCCCAATTTATCGTGAGGCACAACAAACAGTGGCGAGTTGGAAACCTGGGAGAATATCCTCTTCTAGGAGCAAAGAACAATTGATGAATTTTGAAATCCTGCCTGGAGACATCCTTGTCCTTGTGTTCCTAAATCCACCACCAGAGGCATTTACTGTAACTGGATAATCACAGCACTGGCAGTCAAAAAGTTGATAATGGAAGCAATTGTATTTGTAAAACATGTCCTTAATAAAACAATGTAAGTGATGGAAATGTGTTACATTTGACTCAAATCAATATTTAACAAATTAATTTTGTTAAATGAATATGGTGATGATGACAGTGATAATGAGAAATGCCAATTGTTTACTTTATGGTTTCTTAATTTGAGATGAGAAAGGTGAGGTTATATTTGGGTAATAATTCACTAATTTGAGGGAACAGAAACTAGTAAATGTGATGTGTAGTCATATAATAAGTGAGTTGGCAAATGGTAACACTACATCACTGAAAAATCACTTACTTAGACATGTTTTGGGAAGTGGATATTGTTCTCAACCTCAACAATTCTCCAACTGATCATGCTGCTTTCATTTCCTGTCCAGGGGAGGCTGTAGATCGCTGGTGCTCTCTGGTAACAGGGTGAGGAATCTCCCAAGGGTGGTTGGTGGCAGTAATTCAAAATTCATTACGTGGTCTTTGTGTTTTTGTATATGAATTTTTTCCCAGTTTTCTAATTCATAACTGTTTTTTATTGGTTTTAAAAGTTTTATACCGGCTGTGATGTCATGATTTGAGGTCCAGAAATGATGTGCTACCACTGATTTGTCTGTTTTTGGTATAAACATCTCATATGTACTTTTAGTCTTGTTTCCAGATTTCTCCTGGTTTCTAATTCATAACTGTTTTTTATTGGTTTTAAAAGTTTTATACCGGCTGTGATGTCATGATTTGAGGTCCAGAAATGATGTGCTACTGCTGATTTGTCTAACTGCTTTTGGTATAAACATCTCATATGTACTTTTAGTTTTGTTTCCAGATTTCTCCTGGTTCTTCCTATGTATACTAGATTACATTTGTTGCAATCTATTTGGTATATTCCAGCTAACTTTTCTCTAGGGATAGGATCTTTTGTTTTGTTGCACATCAGTTTTTGATACTATGGTGATTCTGAGGAGCTTAGGTGATGTTTTGCTTTTTGAGGATTTTTTGAAATGTGTGGTGTACCCAAGGGTGGTGAGTGAGCTTTCTGTTTGTTTGTGGTTCTTGTGGATTTTGAAGTGTTGTTTTCTCTCGAATGTGTTTCTGTCTTTCAAATTTTTAAATCTTATCTATTAGTGTTTTTTGGTAACCGTTTTTGATGGCTATGATGTGCTGGTATTCTTTTTTGCATTCCTCATTTTCCAGAGGTAGATGTACCAATCTGTGCTATTTAGGATGGCATGTAGTCTTCTGTGTGGGTAGATTTTCTGAAGATGCCAAAAGTAAGTTTATAGTGGTCTCTAACGATTTTAACATGCAGATTAGGTAACTGCCCATTTTCTTCTTTATCCACAGCGAATTTTATGGATCTTTTTTTGTAAATTTAGCAAGTTTAAGGTATCTTCTGCAAGTTTTATTGGAACTATGGTAAAAATATCATCTCTATATCTATACCAGGTTTTAAGTAGTTGTGGGAAGCTCTTTGTGATTTGGCATTCAAATTGACTCATGTATAATTCTGCTAAGAATGATGGTTAGTCCAATGGTTTGTTTGAAATTTTTTCTTGGAAAGAGAAGTAGTTTTGGTCCAAACATAGCTCAGTTAGTTTTACATAGTCTTTTTTTTTGTGCGCTGGGTATCCTGTTGTTTTTTAACCAATGCTCGAGGAGTTGCAATAGTTTTTCTGTTGGTATGTTGGGGAACAATGCAGTAGCATCAAAAGATACCATCATTTCTGTAGGTGCAATGTTAATCTTTGATAGGAGTCTGGTTAATTCTGTAGAGCTTTTTATGCTGAGACTATGCAAAATAGGTAAAGAGTTTTGACAGCCATTTAGCTAGTTTGTATGTAGGAGAGTTTATGTTATTCACTATGGGTCTCATTTTATTACCTGGTTTATGAATTTTTGGTAGCGCATATAATCTGGGTATAATGGGAAAATCTGTTCTGATATATGATTTGTCAGCTGTTGTTAGTGCTTTGGTTTCTGTTAGTGTGTTCTGGAGAGTCTTGATGCATGCTTTTAATGGGTTTCTGTCTATGTTTAAGTATTCTGGACTTTGCATTAATAGTTCAACTCTGGTTACATAATCATCTTTGTCCAAGATCACTAAAATACAGGGTGTATATAAATGAATATCGGGGTTTTAACTCTTTATAATATTTATTACATTCAACTTAAAGTTATGAATGATATGTCAAATGAAAAAGCAACTCAAACAGTTTCACCAAGAAGCTTATAAATGTTCAATGTGACTACCCTTTGTCACACGGCACACATCAAGTCTATAGCCGAATTCTTCCCAAACGTTGATAAGTGTGTATTCAGTAATTGTAGCAACAGCTGCTTCAATCTGGTTTCTTAATTCACGGAGGTCAGCTGGTAGCGGAGGCACGTACACACGATCCTTGATGAAGCCCCAAAGGTAAAAATCGCATGGCTTTAGGTCAGGAGAACGTTGAGGCCATGCATAGCAAGCCCTGTCATTGGGGCCCTTGCGGCCTATCCAGCGCTTGGGTACAGTGACGTTCAACCAATCACGTACTTCATTATGCCAGTGAGGTGGCGCACCATCCTGCTGGAAAATGAAGTTCTCTGGCTCATTTTCTTCCAACTGAGGGAAGAGCCATTGCTCTAGTGTATCAAGGTAAGAAGTGCCAGTTAAAGTAGGTTCACCAAAAACGAAAGGCCCATAAACTTTTCGCCGGGATACGGCACAAAAAACATGCACTTTAGGGGAATCTCGTTGCATTTGTACCATCTCGTCAGAATTTTCTGAGCCCCAGATATGTACATTATGAGCGTTAACATATCCACTATGGTGAAAGGTTGAAGGTCACTGAAGACAACACGATCCACAAAATCGTCATCAAACAACACGTCATTTGTGAATTTGGCACGTAATCCGTGGTCTGTCGGCTTTAGAGCCTGTAATAACTGTAAACGGTAAGGACGTAGCTGTAAGCGTTTTCTTACAACTTTCCAAACAGTTGACACAGGAACTTGTAATTCACGACTAGCCTTCCGGACTGATTTCTTTGGGCTACGAGTGAACGACTCTCTCACTCGCTCAACAGTCTCTTCACTTACTCCTGGTCGTCGCGTGCTCTTTCCTTTACAAAGGCAGCCTATATCTTCAAACTGATTATACCATCTACGAATGTTTTTATCACTAGGAGGATCACAACTGAACGGAACGCACGTTGCACAGTAACTACAGATTGGGTCTTTGCAAACTGCAAAACACAAAACGCTTTCTGTTTACTAGTCACTATCTTTACTACTACCGCTGTATAGCGGATTGCGGCAGAAACATTGCACGCACATGCGCACTTGTGCCAACAAACAAAACTGTTTGAGTTGCTTTTTCATTTGACATATCTTTTATAACTGTAAGTTGAATGTAATAAATATTATAAAGAGTTAAAAACCCTGATATTCATTTATGAACACCCTGTATTCCCTTTATCTGATTTGGTGTATATTACCGGTTTTTCTTTTATTGATTTTATTGTTTCTTTGGGATATTGTGATTTGGTGCATAAGTTTTTAAACCTTTGTTCAAAATGGATAATTCAGAATTTGTGAAGGTTTCTTTGGAGAGGTTCACTACCTATTGGTATGTTGGTGGATCTCTGTCCTGGATTTGTTTTGGCAACATATCTTGTTTTTGGTGGCTTTTTCTGATGTTATAGGGACTTTTTTGTTTGAACCTTAGGTTTCTTGTTTTGTTGCTCATTTTTTTGCTTAAAATCATCATCGGAAATTAATCCACAAGGCTTGTCCTAAAATATTCAGTAATGACATATGTAACTAGTAGATTCTGAGGTCAAGATCTTGTAACTGTGCATAATATTTGTTCTTTTCAATCTCAATTACTTTGTCTGCTACAGTTTGATGTTAATATTGTTGTAGAATTTTATGTATTTTCTCACGAAAACTGATATTTTATGTTTTAAGCAAAGGTTCAAAAATCTTATATTAGCGGCCATATTTTGCTTTCTGATTTTCATAAAGTTTTAATTCTTGTTTTAATCAATCAAAACTGTGGTTGCAATTTTGTATCTTTGCTCTTACCTCAATTTTCATGTTAGCACTGGTTGGAGCGATATGTAAATGAAGCTTCCTATCAGACTTGTGGATTTGAATATTCTATTGGATAAGATGATTAAGAAATTTGAAATACAACATATTTGAGAAAAAACAACACTTCAAAATCCACAAGAACCACAAACATACAGAAAGCTCACTTACCACCCTTGGGCATTCCACAAATTTTAAAAAAATCTTCAAAAAGCAAAACATCACCTTAGCTCCTCAGAATCACCATTGTATACAAAAACTGCTGTGCAACAAAACAAAATACCCTATCCCTAGAGAAAAGTTACCTGGAACATACCAAATAGATTGCAACAAATGTAATCTAGTATACATAGGCAGAACCAGGAGAAATCTGGAAACAAGACTAAAAGAACATATGAGATGTTTATACCAAAAACAGTTAGACAAGTCAGCAGAAGCACACCATTTCTGGACATCAAATCATAACATCACAGCCGGTATAAAACTTTTAAAACCAATAAAAACAGTTATGAATTAGAAACCTGGGAAAAAATTCATATACAAAATAATAAAGACCACGTAATGAATTTTGAATTACTGCCACAAACCACGCTTGGGAGATTCCTCACCTAGTCACAAGAAAGCACCAGCAATCTACAGCCTCCCCTGGACAGGAAACGAAAGCAGCATGATCAGTTGAAGAATTGTTGAGGATGGGAACAATACCCTGTTCCCAAAATGCATCCAAGAAGTGATTTTTCAGTGATGTAGTGTTACTATTTGCCAACTCACTTATTATATAATATTATATTCTGTACTTCCTTTTATAAAATATGTATCAAAGTCACCTGAAGATTAAATGAAATTCTTAATAGAGGTCAAAAACAGCAAATTTAAGGTTTCAATGTCAATTTATTTTTTTTAAAAATCAAATACATTAAAAATTTGCGACCAAAAACTCCACTTAACTACATCACACAGGAAAATAAACATAGTGCAGTTCTATTTCACATAGCACAATATGTTTTATTTTTCTGGTAGTAGCACCAACACAGATTATGACTTTAGACCAATAAGGGGGTTTAAGGGCACTTAACTGATGGGTCATTAGCAAGACCAATAAGTAGGGCCCCTGAAATTTCGCGAATGCAGTTTTTTTGCAAATTCTTTAAAAATGACAACAGAAGATTTTTTTTTAATGTCAGCAGGATCTCCATGCTTCAATGAATGAATTGTATATAAATAACATTCAACAAAATTTCGCGAATAAAATTTTTTTCGCAAATTTTGAGCATTTTTAGCTTTTGTGCAATATTTTGAGCAAAATAGCACTTAAAATTCTATTTTCATGCCTTAACTCCACCAAAAAGCACATTTTACGTTTGATATGATATTTCAAATCGATTTATATCGAATGTGAACTAAAATCGAGATTATCTCATACCCAGCACTGTTGATGATGAACGATGAAACTACAATCGATTGTAATTGATGACATAATTGCCTGCAAACAAGGCGACGCTCTCGCCCTTGAAGTCGCATCTCACCCGCTGGGTAATGCGGTTACATTCAACAGGTCGAGTTTGAATCTCGCTTAGGGTGAGTTATCGAATAATTTTTTTTTTTCCGGGGTTTTCCTTTATCCTGAGAAGATAAAAGTCAAGTAACTTTTAAGTTCCATTGATCCCGAGATCATTTGAGTACCATTTCACCAATTTCAGTTATCGTCCGATATGACCAAAGGAGGTTAAGCTAAAAAACAAAAAAGGTTTCATCTCATCCATCTGATAATCTGTTTGCCTCCTAATCTGAAGCAGGAAATGAAATAGTAGCGCTGGATGTGTTTTTAAACCAAGCGCATACTCGTGTGTATCCACCGGAAATTCATCGTACGGTTTTTAAACTCGTCACAGAGATCCATCAACTTGTTCCTATTTTCAGCGTAGGATAGATCGCTTAATCATCAGTTGCATCATCCTTGAGAGACAAATGAAAGTGATGGATAGTCCCTTAATGCAACTAAATTGTAAACAATCGAACCCTTCTTCATTTCAGCAGAAAACAGAAATTGCAAATTCCATTGGTGCAATCCATCGCTTATCGGTTCGATGAATAAAAAATTTGCCTGCCTACATGTGCGATAGGTGTTATCAACTGCAGCAGAGCTTAAACAACGATGATGGGTGATTTTCTTTTAAGACAACATACCTAACATAATACATTGTTGAATTTTCATAATGGTTTAGGGAGAGGGGAAAATGAAAATTTCCTGCTATGTGTGCGATGGGAGATAACAGCAGCAGAGTTTAGGTGATGGCAATGCATACATTTTCTATTTAGACAACATACCTGCACATCGTTGTAAACATTTTAGGTTCGTATTTGCGCAGAAAATCACATAATGTGTGGAAGGAAGAGGGGTGAACGGAAACGTTCACAGTATGTTTGCGGTAGGAGAAGATAAGCACACAGTTAAACCTCTTATACCATCTCACCATTGGCAGCTGATACATTGAGAAATGCAAATGATGCCTCCATATTTTTGTGTATTTATTTAGTTCTTAAATAAATACAAACAATTTTTTTCCAATGAGAATGCTAACAGCTAACTTTATGGCACGAAATGAAACACACAAAAACCTGCTGTATGCATCACGACCTTGGTCATACAATTTCTGCCGTGTTTCACCCTGCAGTACCCGCAAAGCTTGAAACTTACTTTTTCTCGTATGCTGTTGGGAAAGTATAATAAGAATGAAAATGATCATCCCTCCCTTCTCCCAGTTCTCAATATTAATATTTTTGGAAAAAAAATGACATTATCTTGTATTCGAATAAATACTGCACATCTCACTTTGATCTCTGGCTTAGGCACTAATATCACTATTTGAACACAATGTTGTTTAAATAACTCAAATTAAATATAAAATATATGCTTCAATTGCTATTTATTGTGCTGAATTTTAAGAACCTATATTTTGGAACTGATTTGGAGATATTCCCACAACATAAACCTGTAGAACACATATGCTCCGCATGTGGTCAAGCAGGAGGAGGCAGTAAAATTGACAGTCAATGGCCAAAAGGTGTCCATTATGCGTCATTTTGTGTTTATTGTGCTGCTGAACAAAACGTATTGCTTGGTGGCATCAAGATGCTACAAAATGCAAATACAACAGTCTTCTAGAACAGTATTGGCAGTCCTTCAATATTTTGACATTCAGTATGACAATGTTGCTGGCCTTGTCACAGATTCTGCAAGATACATGACTTCATGTGCACAAATGTGTGATGTGCTCTGCCCTGCAATGATCCATGCGTAATGTTGGGACCACAAGCTGAACATTGTGGCGGGCATATGGTCCACACAGTTACAAGAACCAAATAAATGTGTGACAAATGCAAAGATGCTATTTTTGAATGCCTGGAAAAGGAAACACTAATACATTTCTTTTCTCCGGGACGTTACTTAGAAGAGGAGACAAAGATAACAGCTTTTCCATCACCAGTGATGACCAGATGGAATTCTTGGTATAAATCTGTGTTCTATGTGGTGATCATCTATATAAGATTTGGCCAACTTCTGCAAGTCGATGGCCTTGCCAGATGGAGGTACTGCTGTACACTTTTTTTCTGAATTGCAAAATAAGAAGGTTGCGATCATCACTGCCAGTGCTACCTTCCTTAGAGAGCACAGCCATGGTTATTGATGCCATAACCACCTTGATCTTCATATTCCTTTTGACACAAAAACTACAAAGCAGAATTGCTGATATTCTCAGCAACTTCAGATTGGTGAGCAAAGGGCTGTTTGATCCTAAAACATCTGAAGCCATCAGTATTCTCAAATCTGAGGTAAGAAAGCTGAAATTAAGCAAACCTTTGAAGATGTGGGATCTCTCTGTGAGACAAAATTGACAAGAATTGCAACAACGGATCCTGCAAAATTACTGAGAACATGGGCAAACTGTTTGATGAAAAAAAACATTGTCAGAAACAATGAGGCAACTACATTGAAAATGTCAGCTGCCATGGAACCCCTTAAAAATCTGAACAGTCATGTGCTACTTTCTGGGTGCTTGTGCTTTCAGACAATCATTAAAGCAGCCATTCTAAAGGGTGAAGTTGTAATGTGCTTGATATTTTGCTCAGCAAGAAAGGAGAACATTGCACATTTGTTGAATGCAGTGTGAAGGTATTATGGTACCATACTCAAATGTAGATAGTGAATGTGCAACCTCCTCATGTGGACATATTTTGTCAGACTTGAGAACAAGTGCCTCTCCAGAAACTTTGGAAATGGAGTTGAGTGTGTATTTTGGATCTGAGCAAAAAACTTGACTTTTATGGTATGTGTGTGCGAGCATGCGTGTGTGCGATATATAATCCTTTTTACTTTTTCTATACTCACTATGTACATAGTGAATAGAGAATGTATTGCACTCCACCAAAAAATTCAATACCGAGATTTCACCGGAAATATGTTTTAGAGTCCCCAGTATCCAAAAAAAGTTATTTTCAGAAAAAGGTCTGTGTCCGTGTGTGTGTGTGTGTGTGTGTCCGTGTGTCTGTGAACACGATAACTCAAAAACGAGAAGTCGATAAAATACCAAATTTGGTATTTAAGTTTAGTATCTTCCAGGGATGCGACACGGAGATTTTGAGGAAAAACCCCCCCACCCCAAATTACCCTTTACATGGAACTTTTTCTGAAAATTTTGATTTTCTAGAAAATGGCTCTAACGATTTTGATTAAAATATCGCATATTAAAGTAATTTACCTGACAAATAAAATGTATATTTTGAATTTTCTGGTAATAGCCTCTGAAGACTACTTTATTCTGGATGAATTTTTCATAACTACTAAACCGTAAGAGATGGACAAAAACTTAACCCACAATAAAGGTAGAGCACGTTAAAACACAGAATTTATGTTATATACATTTTTTTCGTGGAGTGGATCGCTTTTGAGATATTCCTTTTTCTTGGTTTCAGCTTTGAAAAACTTATACTTTTCTCATGCAGGAATTAGTCAACTCCTGTCCATACAAACAAAGGAACATCAGTCACATAGCAACCAGTTTTTGGCTTTTACTTTAGCTTATGGTACCCCCTTATTTCACTTCTACTTACAATAAAGCAAGAAATAACACTATTTCTGCTAATTTTTTTCGATTAGCATGAAATAAATAAAAGATAAGCTTATTAACAATAATAATTTACAGAGATGTAGAGAAAGTCATGTGAATGGAATACATCAGATTTTTTAGTTATGTGATATTGTAGTAATTAATATGTTTTGTGTATGCAATTTAATTTGAATATGCATGCTTTTGTATGGGGTGTTTCTTGTGTGTGCAATTGAAGATATAATTATGTATATTATGGTTGGATTTGTATGTATAAATAAATATAGTTTTTTAATTACCGCTACATGAAAGTATTGGCTGTTTTTAACCTGCTGAGAGCTAAATTTTTATACCGCTTTCCTTTAAATTTATTTACCATTTTTCCGGGGCCCTACAATAAGGATGGTTTATTACCTCAAATGATCTTTTTGCAGATTATATTGTAATTCAATGCCAAATGACAGCTATGGTATTGAATTTTTCAGTATGACTTTCCTTTCCAATTTTAGCCTACACATGAAAAAAAAAAATGCACTTTTCACACCAATGAATCCTTTTATATAATTTCTTTTTATCCACTAATCAAACACCATTTTAAACAGGAATGACTCATTACATGCAGAATATTATTTTTCTATTAACAAATAAGTTAGGAATATGTAGAAATTAGAGAAATTCCTCACCTGTTGAGTTTGCTGCATTGTGACGATGACCATGATGATGGTGGTGGCTATTAGATGAAGAATGATGGTGATGATGTGGTGATTCCAATAGTCTATAACCAGACTCTAAGCTTGTGCGACTGTGAGACACTGAACTTGAGTCACTTGATCGCCCAGAATCCTGCATGATAAAATAGACTGCTTTTAACATGATTTCCCTCAAAAATCACGTTTTCATTGATTGGACTATTAAATCTACATCCACTCTTGAGAGCATATGCTATCATTCCGATCTTCCTTATTTTAACCCAATGCTTATGAATTATTCAGATTTTGCCATATTACAATGATTTTCATATTGCTACATTTAAAATACATTTATATTTTAATTAAATCTTACTTTATTCTAAATTATCAGCTGTTACCCCAGTGTTGAATGGTTGATATAAACCTTTTATTATTTATCAAATCATTATACCATCATTTTAAGAGTTAACAGATGAAATTCTTGGAATTCAAGACATTTTGACTAAAAACTAGGAATTATTAATTTTCTTTTTGGTAGTATTTAACGCCCGCTTTAACTAGTTATGGCACTGCAGGCGGTGACACTGATGATACATGAATGAAGATGGACCACCGGTGGAATGCGATGACGGGGGAAACTGGAGAACCCAGGAAAAACCCGCCCCAGCACCGCTTTGTCCACCACAAATCTCACATGCAGTCACTTGGGATTGAACCTGGGCCATATAGGTGAGAGGTGAGTGGTCTAACTACTCGGCCACAGCGAGGCCAGGAATTATTAAAAACTAGCATCATATTCAACATGCATAATTACTAAAGAATCTTGGAAATGTTGAATAAAATGTTTAAAAATTGCTAAAAAAAAGTTATGAATGACGGATAAAAATCCGATGTGACATGGACCTTCTGCTACAAATGCTTTTTTTGGACCTCAAAACATCAATTACTGATGAAATCTTGGAACCAAATTTTTGGGTGGAATACTAGTTTTCTCAACAATATTGGTTATTCACTCCTCATTGCCAGTAATGTCATCATTGTGTTAATTTTCTCCCTATTTATTAAGGTTTCCCTAGCACTGGCTTTCAAAGCACTGTACCCTTCAGCTAACTCTTGAAGTGATAAATCATTCCTCACAGGCATGCCAGCAATGAGGGAACACAGAATTGGACCAACTGAATTGTTAACATTTTTGTTCATCAAATAATTTCCTAAACCAGAATCATATCTGCTGTGCCAGTAAATCTATTGACATGGGGCTGTCACATTTAAGCATACTTAAAAACTATCAGTCTGGGCCTAAGTTTTGCTGGCAACATTAAAAAAAGTAGGCAGTCAAGTTTCATCCAGTTGAAAATGTCCCTGAGTTTATATTTTATCATCAGTTCTGTAATCTTCCACAGTTTTGCCACTAGCAACAATTGATCAACTATCTCTGTAGTCAAGTGGTTAGGGTTTTGGCTTCTCACCCAGGTCATGGGTTTGATTACCAGCTAGCCTGGGTAAGTTTTCTTTAACTAGAATCATGTCCTTAATCCCGCGGAGTCTGGAAGTATCATTGTGAGAGTGAATGTGTGTGTTTAATAGTATGATACTGAAAAAAAATAACATTTATAAACCCCAAAGCTTCACTCAATGAGAAAATACCAGCAGTTATTTCTGAAAGAAAAGCCCATATGACCACAGAAGTTAAATGGGGCTGTAAAAACGAAACAAGTCATCCTCCATGGTCTAGGAGTAACATGTTAGTCAAGAAAAGTGTGTTCAAATTTAGCAGAGGGCAACAGATTTTTTCAGGTGTAAAACTCCTTAGCATGACTTCCACCGGAAGGGAAGTAAACCTCAAGCCTGATTAAAGAGGCTTCTGAGCAAAATTAAGTGGTCTTTCATGCCAAATATATTATGAGACATTGAGA
Organism: Hymenopus coronatus; assembly: GCA_030762935.1. NCBI lineage: Eukaryota > Metazoa > Arthropoda > Insecta > Mantodea > Hymenopodidae > Hymenopus > Hymenopus coronatus. The sequence continues at coordinate 86,759,480 of CM060897.1, read as the reverse complement.
ACCACATTAATTAAACAGCATCCATAAATAAAACTCAATTTAATTTATAAATGGAGGAAACAAATCTATTATCTACAAATAGTTCTATGCATTTGGTTATAACTCTTCTTGAATTGATCAATTCAACCAATGAAGGAGTTAAAATTTTGAATCACAAGAATGTTGGCCACCTTAAAGCCAGATTATAATGAACTGAACATAACATGGAAGTATAACACATTGACAATGTTTAGGGTTGATGTAACTAGAATTTGGTTGCCAAACTTCTTCCCATTATGTTAATTTTGATGTTGTGGTAATTAGAACTAATTACATGAAGACAGTAATAGCATGAAGTGATAACTACCAATCATCAGCCATTCCCATTATACAAAACGCCACATGCCATCACATAAGTTCATCACACATTCATCTCCACACCATCATTTGATTAGCCTACTGCTCTTGAAATTTTGAACCAGATCTTTACTATTTCTTTCAGTTTCTTTTATTTTGAATATTGCATATTTTCATTTCTTTTGGAGTTTGCCACATCCTGAAGCACTGCATATGATGTTTCTCTGTTTTTGACATGGAATTCTATGTGGTCACAGAAATCAACTCATCTATGGGACTATGGAAGCTCGTTTACAGACACATGGAGAACATGCAACATGGACACAACCTAGTGTGGGAGCGTCTATTCTAGACCCTTGGTCAAACTCTGAAGCTTTTGGAGACTTGGTAGTTTGAATTCCAGCTGCATGGTCAACCGGCAGTCTAATTATACCATAGAGCACACAATAACATTCTGTTATACTGCACTCTATAGAATTATACCATTCGGCTGAATGGTTCAATCGATGGTCTAATTACCATTACCATGTGCTACTGCAGACAACAAAAATCCGAAGATTTCCATCAACCACTGACCAAGAATGAAAATGGTGCTGTGCATAGCATCTAACGTTGTCTGGCCAATGCTTATCCTCTTTTCAGGAATTCTACTTTGTTGGCCTTGTGAACTGTTGCCATGAGTTTCTTGCTAGTATCCAGTCTATTTCAATCTTATGATGTAATTGCAGGATTTACACATGCACATTTTTTTCTCCGCATTTTAGAAAAAGAAATCGCACTCAGACATCTTTTTTTCTAATTTCTATCCAAGTCTCAAAGAAATCCATGCCTAGCATTTTATTCACTGTTTTACACAAATATAACACCTTTCAATTCAACCAGAAAAACAACTTCTCACTCATTTAGTAATAATGCAAACTGCACTAACTTTGAATTCAATTGTTGAACCAAAGAAGCAAAAGCAATTGTGATGCCACAATATTCCTGCTTTTTCCCCAGATGGTATAAAAGTTGTGCTTGGTGTTATTCTGCTTTATTACATTCAGGCAACAATGATAAATAGATCAATACAAAATTACAAAACTTGTTCTTTATGAATTTTACTCATCTTTTTTGGGATAGCATTCCAAATGGTGAACAATTTTGCAGAAAAATTGAGATTTACAGATAAATTTGAAAATAAACCTAAAATATAACAAAATCATGAACTGTCATAAGCATAAAACATGTACAAATTATGCCACAAACATAATTTTACCTCAATTTTGCATGTATCATTCATTTTAACAAAATTTGTAAAAAAATGTTTTGCAAAAATCAGAGTCCCTAATAATTACTGAAAAACTGTCATACCAATATATTATAATAACAATATTAATAATAATAATAAATATCTTATTGTTAATAGTCTTTTACAATAATGATGAAAAAGGAAACTCAATATTTAACTGTTGCTATCTGAACAAGGTAACACCATGGTTACATGTGCAACTCACTCCGGGTTGGACCAACAGACCACATAATTTTTCAAGCATTTTCTTGGTCAATAGAAGAATTTTGGGTTGGATAATTTGATTCACATATTTTCCTATCCCTTTCATTACATTTCATTTTCTTCTTCACTGCCATACCAGGCACTGGGCTGATTACCCATCCTGGATATCCTATGATCAAAAGTTTGCATGCTTCTCATCTGGTTACTGACCCACTCTCTATATAGAACTTACACTACAAAAGACGAATGTAGGAAAGAATGGGGATTTTCTTAAAAATCTTTGTTGCATTTTCTGAAAATGCCTTTCTTTTTTAAAAGTAGGGACCTCAAAACATATTTTATTGGTAAAATCTTGATATAAAATTTTTGAGTGGAGTGCAACACTTCATCTGCCTACTAGGTGCATGGTAGAAAAAGCAACAATTAATTAAATTAAAAATTATTTGGCAAAAGATTTTCAAAAACAACTAAACATTAAAGTTTCCTTATAACAGAATTTGGAAAGTAACAGATACATTTTAAATTACTAATGTTCATTCTTGGAGGAAAAAACTTAAAAAAGTGTCATTCAAATATTTTTTTTTTAAACTTGATGTGGATCAGATGCTATGTAGAAAATAATTGTGAAATGTGTGCTAAGAGTTTGTAAAAGAACTCACTTTCTCATCAAATTTATAGAAAGATCTGGAGCAAATTTTAAATAAACTGTTTTACAACTTTGCTCAAAACAGAATATCTAGAAATGCAAAGTACTGAAAATGTCAAATGTGAGAAAACCAGGACTAAAATAAACCGTGCCTATTACTGGACTGACTACTGTAAAACTTCTGAGCAGAGTTGGAGTCTTATACCAGAGCGGATTGAAAAGTAATGCACAATAATTTTTTTGCAAAAATGTTTAATAGTTAAAAAAACAAAAAATCACAAATGAACTTGCAACTTTTACCTATCTTTCAGCTTAAGTCGCCAACTTTCTCAACACATTTGTCCCATGGTGATACCAGTTTTAATATGCCCTGTTCATAGAAGTCCATTTCCCTGGAGTATAGCCATCTGTGGACTGCTGACTTCATTTCTTCATCTGTCACAAAGCGTTGGCCAACCAGAAATTTCTTCATGGGACCAAGCACATGAAAGTCTAATGGTGCAAAGTCCAGAATGTATGGTGGATGCTAGAGCTCTCCAAACCAAATTTGGTGATTTTCTGATGAGCAGCAGCAACATTGTCATGAAGAAGTTTGACATCGTCAGCATTAATGTTGTCGCATTTATCACAAAGGGCACAATGCAACTTCACCAAAGTTTTAATGTAGGCTGATGCACTCACAGTGGTCCAGTGTTCAGCAAAATCCACCAATAAAACACCATGCATATCTCAGAACACTATCACAAGCACTTTCCTAGCAGACTGAGTCACTTTGAATTTTTCCTTTACTGTGGAGCCAGCATGTTTCCACTCCATATTTGCCTGCTTTGTTTCAGGCATGTAGAAAAAAAAAAAAATTGTGCATTACCTTTCGATTCGTCCTTGAACATTCTAAGAGCAAAAACTGAGACATATTTTGATATTTTGAAAGTTATGATACAAGATTATTTTAGAGCAAAGACTAGAAAAACAGATATTTATAAACATTAATCACTGGTTTTCATATACTACACCTGTGAATGTGTTGTTCTATTGTACCATGACCCACTGCCTTGGCTTCCTCTACGACCACGCTGACCATTTGTTTCTTCTTCACCAGGTCGCATGCTACCGCTGGCATTATGATGATGCCTATGGTGGTGGTGATGATGACCACGCCGTCCTGAACGAGGTGATCCCATTGGAGAGGTCTGAGTCTCTGATGTCACGGAGGCCTTGTTGGAGCAGTTGGAGGATGCATGGTGGCGAGATGGGCGGAGAGTGTCTCCTTTATTGCTGGTGGTATTGCTACTGGCAGGCTTTGTAAGAAAAAAGTGTGCATAATTACTTGTTCATGTAAATAGGCTTTGTAAGAAAAAAGTGTGCATAATTACTTGTTCATGTATATGATAGTTAAAATGGGCTATCTTCACAAATAACTGAGAATAATAATAATAATAATAATAATAATAATAATAATAATAATAATAATAATAATAATAATAATAATAATACATATTCTCTTCTTTATCCTTATCTTATTGTACACCTGTAAGACGTTAAAAAAGCTACCAAATAAGTTTCAAGTCTAAATTGATGGATTTTCAACAATTTACTACTTTTATCTAGTTCTGTTATATAGTTATAAAGTTGGGCTATTTTGAAAAATGGGCATATTTGTCATTCTTATTTTATATACCTAGTTGTAAAACTTTTATTTTTTACAACAAATATTTTTAAGAAATTATTTTAAAATGTATCTACTACCAGGAACTAAATGAGAATGAAAGCTTTAGCCTCCATCATCATTTAATGTACTAACAGAATAAATCTGATATCTCACTTAAAAAAAATTTACAATATTTCAGAGAGCAAAAATTACAGAACAAGTAAGTATACAAGATCTGGGATTCCATATAAAGTATGAACAACTCAGTCATTGTAACATGCTAACTGCAAAGCATGAGTGCTACTTATGCATTACTTTCTCTACTACTTACCTCCAGGTCCAGTACACAACTATAACAATTGTATGTTAACATAAAATGCAGCATTAAAAATGCCAGGTGCAAAGGGCATTTAGAACAATTTACAATTGAAGGACACTACATTGAAACCATAGTGGATGAATGCGTGCAATCAATGATTAAGTATGTCAGGTCACAGTGGCTCAGTTGGTTTGGTGCTGGACTTCTGATCCAAAGGTTGCGGGTTCAAATCCAGCCCAGACTGGTGTTTTTAAAGTGTCAGTAAATTTACTGGCAATATAAAAGAAAACCTGGGGCTCAACATTCCAGCACACTAATAATGCTGATATGATTTTGGCAAATGACAAGTGTGGTTAACAAAGAAATAAAAAATTAAGGATTAAGTAGAACCTCCAACAAAAAATTACATAAATGAAACAAAGCCAGAAATGTGTTTGTGAATGGTGGTAGGCAAGGCTGATTGGCTGAAGTTATGGGTGAAATTATGGATTTAGTGAGTAGTATCTGGTCCCAGTCAAAAAACACAAAGATTATCATAAGTGGTATCTTGAGTAGATATGATGTAAGGGGAAAAAGTTAAGAATCAACCAGGAGCTTGACTGAATAGGTCCATTTCAAATTGTCTGATGGTCGATGGTAATCTATGGTTAAACATCCATGACTTTGAGATGGCATACACTTGAATAGCAGCACATCACACAAATTTGGAGCATTGTTAGGTAATACAAATAGCTTGGTATTGTATAAAAATTAGCAAAAGTTGAGATGGATGCATTGGAGCAAATGCCTAATAGATATGATCATGATAGGAGTAGTAAAATATATCCCAAAAAGATATTTCGCTCAAATGATTCAAACTAGCATCAAAAGCACTAAAATACTGTAATGTAATGTACAAAGATATTCAATAAATTAGTGCCTCCAGAGACATTGTTATTAGATGAACTTAAAGATGTTAATGTGTTGTGTCTCACAGAGCACTGGTTAAGAAAATCAGATATAGGTAATTTACCTAATTATTCATTAATTTCTAGCTACTGTAGATTAAATAAAGGGGGGAATGCATGTGTTTTTGTAAAACCCAACTTAGATATAAAAGACAATGCAGTTTAAAGAGATAAGTACAGAAGAACAGTTTGAAATCAGTAGGATGAAATTAGCAACATAAAAAGTCATTGTAATGTGCATATACTGAAACACTAGTATTGATATAAAATTTTAATATAAGTTATATTGTTGTATGTGGTATACACTTAAACAAATGGTAAACATGCCATATTATTAGATTTGAATCTACATATAAATGACCAAATGGCAAAACACATATGCTGAATGCATATGATCTATCCCCTAAGTGAAAGAGCTCACCTGGGTAAAAAATGTATGCAAGTCTATTTTTCATCTGGTTACACTTCTACTAAGGTGAGCAACTACTACGAGGGTCACTCATAGTTTTGAGAATTGGCAACAAGGAACTGTCATAAGCTAACACAGCTTTAGAATGAAGTTCAGATTGTAATATGTGCAAGTTTGGGCATGCTCCAACTATGTGCAGCATCAGCACTGCTCTCCATGTGCATACAGCTGTTGCTATTCCAGGCACTAGAATGGAGCTCCAGCAAGAGCATTTCTGCACTATGATTTTTTACAACTTTAAAATGAGTATAGGAAGGAGAAAAATTGCAGTATGCATTTGAGGATCTTTGCCCTTTATAATCCACCATATGCAGAGTTTAAAAGAGGAAAAGATTCTCTTGAAGATGAATATTGCACAGGATGACCAGCTTCAACAACAAATGAAAATGTGGTGAAAGTACAGCTCATGCTGTGGTAAGAGATCATTGCATATATTATCAGATTCAAAAAGCCCTGAAAACTGCATCAGCAAAGTGGGCACTATCCTTAATAAAAGAATATCTTTATGTCAGCAACATCTGCAGTCATTGAATACCCCACCACCTCACAAATGAACAGAAACAGGCGCTTATGCAATGGTACCAGAAATTTATTGAAAATTTGAATGGGGGAAGATCCAAAAACATATTTAACATTGTAACAGGGGACAAAGGCTGGATATACCAGTATGATCTGGAAATCAAGAGACAGTCATCAGTCTAAGTTTTGCTAAGAGAGGATCCCTCAACAAAAGTTAGGCAAGCAAGAAGGGTTGGCAAGAAAATGATCAGTTCTTTCTTCTCTTAGCAATGTCACTGCCAAAGGTACACGATAAAATGCTTCCTACAAGTCTTCAATGAACTGAGAAAGTGTCCTAAGATTGAATTGCATGGAATTTTGTTGCACTATGACAATGCATCTGCCTACAATGCACAAGAGACAACTCAATTTCTGCAGGAGCCAGGAGTCACATACCTGTCCCATCCTTCCTACAGTCCAGAACTGGCCCATATGACTTTTTTCTATTCCCCAAAATAAAAGTAAAACTCTGATGTGTTCCATTTACAGGACTTTCTCAACATCGCTGTGACATTGTTAAAAAGCATATTCTTCTACATACTATATGATAATAGAGATTAACGTTAGCAGAAATTGTTTTAATTAATTGTTTCCTTTTAAGTAGAGGGAAAATAAGGGAACACACTGGGCTAAAGTGAGTCACATCTTTTAAAATCTAGTTGCCAAGTGGTGAAAATCCATTTCTAAGCATGGCCAGGAGAAAAGTTTAAGTATTTTAAATCTGAAACAAATAACTTGAAATATCTCAGAAATTGTCAATTCCATGAAGAAAAAAAAAAAAAAAAAAAAAAAAAAAAAAAAAAAAAAAAAAAAAAAAAAAAACATATATGACATAAATTGTGTGTTTTAATGTGATTTAAATTTTTTGTGAAGTAAGTTTTTGTCTATTTCTTACGTTTTGCTAGCCTTGCAAAATTCAGTGAAATCCATTCAGAATAAAGAGGTCTTTAGAGGCTATTCCAAGAAAATTCAACATATACATTTTATTTGAAATATAAATATCTTCAATATATGGTATTTTAATCAAAATCGTTAAGAGCCATTTTTGAGAAAATAATTTTTTTGAATTTTTTTCCATGTAAAGGGTAGTTAAAGGTGGGGGGATTTTTCTCAAAAGCTTTGTGTTGTATCCCTGGAAGATACTAAACTTAAATACCAAGTTTGGCATTTTACCAACTTTTCGTTTTTGTGTTATTGTGTTCTCTCTCCTTCTCTCTCTCGCACACGCATGCACACACCACACAGACCTCTTTCCAAAAATGCTTTTTTTCGATAAAGGGGACCCAAAACATATATTTCCGGTGAAATCTTGGTATCAAATTTTTGGGTGGAATGCAATATCTTCTCTATAAACTGTGTACAATGTGTAGAGAAAGTAAAAATTCTAGAACAACAATTTGAACCATCTGAAACTATAGTTTGTTTACAAAGAATATATTTGCAATCTCCAAAGAAGAGTGGTGTTAGGCATTTGTAAAATGGTTAGAAAGGATGAGACGTTATATACAATGCAATAAGGAATACTTTGAGATGATATAATAATCAGATTTAAATTTTTAAATTGTCATCACGCTCATTCTCAAAAATTTCAGAGTGACCTTTGTACTACTACAAAGGTGAACAACTGCCAGTTAACTATGGTCAGCTAATCTGTGATGAACAATTGGTGCACTGATATGTGAATGCTGCCCTGATCAAATTCTTATCATGGTAAGAAGAAGGTCCCTCCAGGGTTTGTTTAATGAGAATGGCACACAAGGCCATAGATGAGGACATAATTTGAATAATAACATTAATGGGAATGCACAGTGAAGTAACTAATCAATTAAGAGTAAAAACATAGATTACACTCAAACTTCACTCTTGAAATAAAGTAACTTACTTCGGACATGTTTCGATGGCTGTTGCCACCATTTTCATGTTTAAGCGTAATCTATGCTTTTACTGTTAACATATTTGAATTGAACTTTAAACTTGCAATTACTTACAGCATTCTGTGTAGTAGGAGTGGTGGCTTCTTGGTGGGTGTTTTCACTTTTTACTGTGCGACCTGGCGTCTGTGTGGCAACAGATTCCTTCTTCTTTGGCTGTTCTGTTGAGGTTTGATCCTCAGAAACTGGTTCTGTGTTTTGCTTCAATGTCTGCAAAAGCAATATTATAATTTGATACAGGAGTAGAGCTTATTACATTTGAGGGTGAAAATATACATCACTAATAATATTAATATAAAAATAATAGTTGCAACAAATCTTCACTTATCTTTTGGAATCCTTGCCTGGGCTAGTTTCGCAACGATTTCATTGCATTATCAACATATCCTTTTGGTCTCTTTTTTGATGTTGTTTATTTACACTGTTATGGTTACTGCTACTAGGTGGATTGTGTACTAATGCATTGCTAACTACTGGAATCAAAAACAAATTTGGTAAGAGTGTCAATTGGAGGTATATCAAAATTCATTGCATGATTTCTATACTTTAGTATAAATATTTTCTCCCAAACCATTAAATCTATGGGCCCATTTAAGTGTTTTAATAATTTAACATCTGGATTTATTTCATGATTAAATTTCCAAAAATATTCTGCTACAGCTGATTTATCAATTTGTTTGTATTTAATATTCCTAAAGTGTTCTTTTACTCTGGTTTCCAAATGACGTTTAGTCTTACCAGTATAAACAAGGTCACAATTTAAACAGTTTAATTGATAAATGCCAGATTTTTTATTTTTTGAAATTTCATCCTTTTTAGAAAAGCCTAACAAATTTTTTATACTGTATTTATTTTGAGGAACCAATATTATGCCATGCTCTTTGAAAATATTTGTGAATTTTTTATTTGCCCAAGGGTGATAAGTAAATTTTTTAAAAATGTAATTATCTTTTATTTTCTTAAGCGTAGAAATATCTTTAATAGCTTTTTGATATTTAAACTTCTCAATTTTTTTATTTATAAAATCAGTATTAAAACCATTAATTAAAGCAGTGTTAATAATGTGTTTATATTCTTTATAGAATTCATCTTTATTAAGGGGTAAATTAATTAACCTATAAATTAAACTATTAAAAACAGCAAATTTATGTGAAAAAGGGTTAAAGCCATTATTTTTTATACAATTATCAGTGTGGATTTGCTTTCTGTATACTCCAAAATTCAATTTATTGTCTTTTTTTATTATTTTTAAATCCAGGAAAGGGAGATAGCCATCACTTTCAGTTTCTAATGTGAATTTTATAGCCTTATCTTGTAAATTTAAAAGTTTTAAAGCATCATTTACATGTTTATCAGGAACAATAGCAAATATATCATCTACATATCTATACCAAGTTTTAAAAATTAGAGGGAATGCTTTAGTGACCTGTATTTCAAAATAGCTCATGAAAAGATCAGCAAGAAAAGGTGAAAGTGGACTACCCATTGCTAAACCAGAAGTTTGTTGATAGAATTTGTCATTAAAGCTGAAAAAATTTTGATCCAAACAAAGATTAGTAAGGATAACAAAATCATTTATTAAATTTTCATTCAGTTCTATAGAACTTAACCATTTTTTTAAAAATGTCAAAAGTTTTTCTCTAGGAATGCTTGGAAACAAAGCAGTTACATCAAAAGAAACAAGTTTATCATTAGTAGATAATGTAATATTGCTGACCCTTTCAACTAGCTCAAAAGAATTTTTAATACTTAAACTCTCAAATTTTTCAAAATTAGTGAATTTTTTATTTAACCATTTAGCTAGGCTGTAAGTAGGTGAATTTATGCAATTTACAATAGGTCTCATTTTATTTCCAGGTTTATGAATTTTGGGAAGAGCATATATTCTGGGTAAAATTGGATTACTGATTTTTATAATTTGCTTTTCTTTATTTGTAATACTTTTAATTTCATTAAGGGTCTTATTATAAATTGAAATGCAGGATATTAAATGGTTAATATCAATGTTTTTGTAATCTTCACCTTGAAGTAAGAGTTCCATTCTGTTAATGTAATCAATTTTATTTAAAATTACAATGCTGTTACCTTTATCAGCTTTAGTATAGATTACATCTTTTTCTTTTAATGATTTAATAATTTGATTATTGTGATTTACTTTAGGGTGATTTTTATTCAAATTCTGTAATATTTTACTACATTTTTCTTTAACCAATAATTTATTATTTTCATTTAAATCCTGACTAGCAATTTCTATATCTGCTACATAATCATCTATATTTTTTGAAAAGTCTACACAGGTTTTTAAACCTTTATTATAAAAATTAATTTCCTTCTCATTGAAATTACAATTTGAAAGGTTAATTACATTATCTTTAGGGTTATTCCCTTTAGTTGGTTTCAATTTATTTTGTTTTAAGCATAATTTATTTAACTTATTTTTCAGTTTATTTGTTTTATTTTTCATGCTAAAGTTCAAATTTTCAAACAATTTATATTCCAAATTTAGCCAAATTGAATTACCTAAAACATTTATAAGTTTAAGATAAAGATAATAAAGATAATTACATTTTTAAAAAATTTACTTATCACCCTTGGGCAAATAAAAAATTCACAAATATTTTCAAAGAGCATGGCATAATATTGGTTCCTCAAAATAAATACAGTATAAAAATTTTGTTAGGCTTTTCTAAAAAGGATGAAATTTCAAAAAATAAAAAATCTGGCATTTATCAATTAAACTGTTTAAATTGTGACCTTGTTTATACTGGTAAGACTAAACGTCATTTGGAAACCAGAGTAAAAGAACACTTTAGGAATATTAAATACAAACAAATTGATAAATCAGCTCAAGCAGAATATTTTTGGAAATTTAATCATGAAATAAATCCAGATGTTAAATTATTAAAACACTTAAATGGGCCCATAGATTTAATGGTTTGGGAGAAAATATTTATACTAAAGTATAGAAATCATGCAATGAATTTTGATATACCTCCAATTGACACTCTTACCAAATTTGTTTTTGATTCCAGTAGTTAGCAATGCATTAGTACACAATCCACCTAGTAGCAGTAACCATAACAGTGTAAATAAACAACATCAAAAAAGAGACCAAAAGGATATGTTGATAATGCAATGAAATCGTTGCGAAACTAGTCCAGGCAAGGATTCCAAAAGATAAGTGAAGATTTGTTGCAACTATTATTTTTATATTAATATTTGTGTTATTCTTCACTGTTACTAGCTTCTTTTTACATTTATCACTAATAATGTTTGCAATACAGGACAGCATTCCCAGAAAATGCAATGCTCATTTGAAACTTGAACAAGCACTAACCTGTAGTTTGGCTAGGGGTATTATGTCACAGTTTTGAGGACGATGCCACACAGTTTTCTGAGAGGTTGCATTATAATAATAGAACCGTGATGTATTCTGATCAAATAACTCCCACCACTGGTTGTTGTCTGTTTTTTTCCTAAAAAATACAAAAAACCACACACATTCTTAAAGAACATACCAATGTTTAACAGTATTACATAAAAAACAAAACTGCTGTTTTCCAGCTCTCATAAGTATTGTCACAACTTTTGAGTGTATTTCCTGCCTCCGCCTGCCAGCACATTCTTGAGTTGTGGTGCTTAATAGTAATTTAGACTTCAGCTGCAGAAGTTAGAAGTTCTTTGTATTAGTTTTCAAGAGAGCGCTATTACGAACTTTGCACAAAGTAGGAAAATCCCTAAGTGAGACATTCAATCTTCTCCAGAAAATAAAAATATGTAGGAGATTCATGTAATGCACTATCCAGTGCTTCCTTGAGACTGGAACTGATGCTGTAGAAGGTAACATAGCTATTTCATAAATCATCAAATTGTCTAGGATGCCCTTAAGCAAGTCATGGTTTGTACCTATAGCCAAAGCTATGGTGACAGGTGCCTTAATTCCAGAATTCCAAACATAATTCATTTACCATTGTCATTTAGTTTAATATTATCTTTGTTTTCTCCAATTGTCATACATACATTCTGCTCTGTTAGACTTTCTTCTGCCCCACTATTTGAAATATGTCTAAAAATTGATAGAACATATCATTCATTACATCTTGAGTCAACTACATCCAAATTCCTCAACAATAATTAAAATCATCATTTTCATTATTCATATCATTGATTTAAATTCATAACAAGTGCTGTCCACAGGATTATTCAGCATATTTGCAAAAATTACTCTGGCAAACAAACACCTTGATTTGAGTAGGGGTTACTCTGGTTGAAAACACAATTTTCTAAATCCATGTGTATGGTTTACAGCTAAAATCCTAGTAAAATCTATTTCTTAAATATCAGAATAGTAAATGTAAATTATCTATATTAATATTTTAAATAAGGAAAACTTGTATGTATGTGTCTGTAGAGTTAACTCGAAAACTACTAAACCAATTTTAAAAATGCTTTCTCCAATTAAAAAGGCCTTTTCTTTCTGGTTGAGGGGCTATAAAATACTTAATTTCAATTCATAAATTACTAAAATCCTAAAATGAATTCCTAATTACTATAAATGAACACATTGGTACACAAGATTCCAATACCAAAATGTTTTAATGATTCTCATATAAGAAACTTTTACTTTATTTCCTTTTTATATTATAAAACAATTTGTTAGCAGGATATGTTAAACAATTGTAATGAGAAAATTGTATCCAGCTAATGTTGGAAACTAGTGATCCAATTATTTTATAATCAAAAACAAGATTACTTTTATCTATGGTTACAGGCTGTGTGTTTTCTAAAGAGGTTAACTAGGTGGCCAGGGAGTATGGACAACTCTATTTCATTGCACATGTTAAGGGTCTCTGTATTGTGTGAAAACTATTTAGCTTTTATATTATGCAGTGATTATGTTAGTACCAAATGGCACTTTTAGCTATAAAGTGTTTCCATACAGCTGTCAAGGGGTTAAGGAAGTTTTATGTCTTGACAATGCTTCACATCCTTTTATGTTGATATCAGGAGAGTTTCTATCCACTATTAGAAACAGCAAGGGCTGTAAGGAATTACATTAATAAAGGTTAAAAGTGTAACCAAAAAAATCTTTTAAGAAATTGTACAATCATTTCATAAAGAATGGGGCTAGGATACATAAAGTTAGTTAATTTATCTTTTGAGTTTAGAAAGCTAACAGTTCAGGAATAAGTCAGCTAGATTCTCAATAAAATAGTGCTTCATTAAATTAGAACAGTAATGCCCCAACCCTGCCGTAATTGTTGGTAGCCAGACACTAGTCATCCAGATTGGAGAGACCAGGGACATAGAATGTGTCCACATTATGACAGAATCAATAATAAAATTTTGACAAATTATCATCACAATGAAATAAAATATGTGTAAAGAGCACAGTACACTATAAGACTCATAGCCATGGTATTCAAAAAAAGTCAGCAGCTACTCATAATACATATTATTCATTACATAAACTTGATTTTATACGCAACTTTCTACGTATTCTACACACTTCCTCAATCAGGAAAATAACATTCTATACATAATGAACCAAAACTTATCTGTAAAAGATAGATCATTCCCCTTTTTAATCAATCTATATGATAAGTGTTAATTGACCTGTATTTGACATCTGAGATCTAATAAATCCAGTTATCTAACAAGTTTAATCATATCTAAAGAAAACCGATATGCAATAATTTCACTTGCTTAACATTTCAAGTAAGCTCAAGATTTGTTGAAATTATTGCTTCACTTTGTCTCCATTTTCTGAGTGTCATGTAAATTAATCAAACAATAAAATTATGACAGTTTTGTACATTCACCATTATGAGATCAATGTGGAATTCTGTAATCTTTATAAAATGCTCATGTTATGCTAGTTATGTTTGAAAAGATTTTAAAACTGCAACACATGAGAATTTATCTATCTTCTGAAATCATATCAGCTAAGGAGCTTTAAAAGCACATATTTTTGGACTATTTTCCATAAAAGTACACTTAAACAGGTATGTAAACCATTCTCATTTAGAAAATAGTATAACTTACACTGGTACTCCAGGTGGTGGATCCCACACACACTCGCCTGTGGTTAAATTGGCATACATGTGTTCTTTGGTGCGGGGTTCTATTATCTCCACCCACTCCATTCTAGAAACAAAATTGAGCATTATAATTATTTTAGCATGTTTTAAAGCAAGAGAACATTCAATCTGAATTGGCTATTAATAGAATCACTTTGTAAATCCATTTAAAAGTTCAAGCATTTAGAAGGAGTCTAGCATGAAAATAAAGAAATGTAATAATTTAGGTGTGTGTGTGTGTGTGTGTGTGTGAGTGTGTGTGTGTGTGTGAGAGAGAGAGAGAGAGAGAGAGAGAGAGAGAGAGAGAGAGAGAGAGAGAGTGTGTGTGTGTGTGTGTGTGTGTGTGTATGTCTCAAAAACCACTCAACCGATTTTGATTCTTCCACAATTAAAAACCCTATTCTTCCAGATGGTCATGGGCTATATGTTTCCAAAAATGTTTCAACTAGGGGATTAGGCGTCTCTTGTTCATTCATGTGATCAAATTTCAATCAGAGGCTATATCAGGCACTTTATTGCAAATAAATCAGATTTATAAAACTTTTACTCCGAAGGGGTAAATGGAGTAGCTTAAAATATTTTAAAATTGAGTTTTTTAGGGGTTTTGGGAATTGTATGTCATTCATATAACTACATTTTTCTCATATTTCACCTATTTTTATATGATTCGAATAAAACCAAGTACTGGAAATTGACAAACCCTTTACAGTCAAACCCTATTTTCAACCCCCTATACATAAATCAACATTCTTTAGACCAATAGTTGAAAATAAGTTGGAATAGTGACACTCACCTCACTTAAAATGAACTTTTCAAGGGTGACTGCCCTCTTCTTCAGTTGAGGTCAACTGTTATACTTGAACTACCTCACTTGTCTCAAACTTCTGAGTTATTTAATTCTTTAGTCTATCTAGATGAAACTTTGTATGCTCATACTATAGAACCCAATGAAAATTGTACCTCACAATTCTAAAAAGACTATCATATTTTCAACTGTTTCTGCAATGTTTATATCATTTGGTCAAAATATTCCATAATTATACAATAGGAGTTTGCAAATATCATTGGCTATGATATAACTTACCACAACGCTAAAAATCACTTTGTTGAATTATATAATACCCAAAATGTAGAAAAGCCCACCTTACTTTATTTTCCAACTCCTTTTACATTATACTGCTTATTCAACCATGGCACAAATTTGTGCACATGGACTAAAGACTTGGCAAAAATTATAGGATACCATACAACCTCAAAAAGTTATCATACTTATATTTTTAAACCCCTACAAATTGGGTCTATTTGACAAATTTGGACAACAATTTTGATATTTATGCTTTAGGCACAAGTACAAATTATATACTACTTATGACTAAAAGAATCATCCCTAAACTCATAGAATATACTTATAGAAACTACCAATGAATGACAGGTTAAAACAGCCATAATTGTATAAAAGGAGAAAATTTCTAACATTAGAAATCAGTGAATTGATATTTTTTAATTAACAACTGAGAAGAATACTTTTCTCTATGTCACAGACTGTATTTTTTCCAAAAAGGTTAATTGGAATCTGTATGTTTAATAACTTCACCTTTATTTAATTGTATATGTTAAATGATTCTGTATTGTGTGAAAACTGTGAAGATTTTATTGTTAAATAATTATGGGAAGGCACAAAAGTACAGCCAATATTTCATACCCTTTTGTGAAAATATCAGGGGATGTTTCTATTTGTTATTAGAGAATAGCCTGTATAAAATTACATTTTTAACCGGAAAAGAAATGATTTATCATAAAAAATGTATAGAATAGAGTAACACAATTTCACTAATAAAGGGAGAGGAACATGAAATTAATTTGTTATTTGAATTAGGAAGCTACTGTGTATTAATGTAAGCCAGTCAGTCATACGTAAAATCAACTTTCTGCAGTATATCAATTTATACATTTGACAACCATTTCCAACCATATTCTATGTAATAAAAGTGCAAACTTTCAAGTGAACTGATCACAGGAAAATTTACGTACCAAAACAAATTTTCCAAGTGACTCATACACACCAGCCCAGAGATGCCAACATTAGGAGAATTCCGCTATGCATAGCAAAATTTGAGCCTTCGGGAGACATTGCGGAGAAAAACGAAAAAGTGGGAAAATGTAGCGACTTTTCTCAATTTAAAAAAAAAATCAGGCAACTTATTGTGAATGCCCATGCCCTATGTTAGGCAACTATGCTGTGGGAAGTAGGCTCAAGATATCTCTCATGTGAAAGATAAGTTCATAACTCATGTTAATATTTATTTAATGCAAGCGCCCGACATGACGGTATTTATAAACATATTCAATAATCAGTTTACAGATAGTTGATGCTTTTCAAAAAGTTCATGCAAGCTATGATAACCTAATCTATACCTTAGGCAGCATGATGAAACACTCGCTCATCGCAGGCACAGGTCTCATTTCAAGTTATAATATCATACCGTCAGCTTGCCAACTAAAGTATTGGATTAAATCAAATAGAGTGGTACTTTTAATTGTTACTAATTATAGTTTATAATGAGTGATAAAGGGTATTCCATCCCCTAAGGAGAGAGAGAAAAAAAAGAGAAAAAAAAAAAAGGGAATACCGCGGAGAATTGTCGAAAGATGAGAAGAAAGCGAAAAAACAGTTGTTTTTGGACAAGTGGTTGAAAGAAGATATTTTTTCGAAATGGTTACAACCAGTTACAGAAGAAACTGCAAATAATTTCAAATCATCATAATCACTTAATCCATCGTCTTTCGTCTTGGTCATCTGGAACGTCATAGAAAAGGTTATGTTATAACCATTTTTATGGTAATTTAATGTGTGTATTTTTGTAGCGGAATTTTGCTCCACCTGTAGCGATATTCAATGGTTTTTGGTTGGCAACTCTGCACCAGCCTGGTCCTGCAGCTATCAAATACTTTGAAATAATAAAATAAATTAATGGAATGGCAAATAAATAATCTGAAGTTTCACATTGGCATTCATATTAACTTTCTTTAACCATTTTTCAAAACTATTCTAAAACAACAAAATTGTCCTGTCTATTTATTTTAATCTACACAAACTTTTGTATAAATGTTTTTATTACATATTTCCTTGTAGATGCAACAAAATAGCAGAATACACTAGACTTAAATGGCAGTCAACTCCTTTAAGAGCTAGTCACTATATGATGGTTCTAAAATTCATTCTCTTTTTTTTTTTTTTAAATTTAAAGTCACTTTAACTGCAATGGTTATATCGCGACTTCTCATTAGGATTACAGTACATTAGCTGAATACATTCACATTGCAAATTTAAATAAACATATATGAGGTACACATAAAAAAGTAAACTCAATGTAGTATTTTACAAGAGAAAAGTTATTTTATGTTTGTTGTGTTGACCAGGGAGCAAGAAAAATGAATAATGGCATTCCATCTAGGGAAAGTATATGTATAACAACAATTTTAATGAAAGGATGTTTTGGAACAGTGATATGTATGAATAAAATATTTCTGAGTTGGGTTTGTATCACTTAGTGTTACATCCCCCCCCCCCATGTGGGCTTCGAAATCAGTCTGGAAAAACTATACATAAGTGATACTCAAGTGTTATAAACCCAACTCAGAAATATTCCAAGTACATGTATTTTAAAAATGGAACCAATAACAAGGAATATCTCAGAAATGTTAACTTTACCAAAAAATGTGCAACATAAACTGTGCTTTAATGAAATCTACATTTTCTATGAAATAAATTTTTGATTCTCTCTTATGGTTTATCAGTTATGTAAAGTCATCCAGGATGAAGAGGAGTTTAGAGGCTATTACAAGAAAATTCAATATGTACACAGGATAAGTAGGAATAACGTGGAATAATTTTAAGTAGAGATACAGGGGTTGGAATTGAGTATTTTCTTACAGAGAATATGGGTCCATAAATGTCTGGTTATCGAGTTAGAGGCCATTTAAATTTTTGAAACACTGTGATGGGTTATGTGAAATTCTGCCAAAAGTTTGCTACACATTTTTGCTACAAGGCGTTATGAGAGCTTCAATATAATAGTAGCTGTATCTTTTTCTTAAACAATATAACAATACATAAGTAAATTTTGATTTAATACTATGAAACTAAGTTCAGGTCATCTTAAATAGGTCAAACCTTTTAACCGATCTGCTATACATGTTATTGTCAATAATATATGCAAATAGTCCTATTGCTGGTTTAATTTTCTCCACCTTTATACAAATTACTTCAAAAAAGTTAAAACAGTGTTAAATGAAGCAAATACATATGTGTTTTAAAACATAGTTAAAATAAGAACAAAACAAGAATTGAACAAGAGCGTAAATGTTTATATAAGATATTCAAAATGCTGACCTTGGACAGCAAGAGTATAGTTTAGCATTGTAGTTGATTAATGAATGCTTTCAAAAATACATGGCATTTAACAAATACCATCAAATGCTATAAAGTCCCTGACCATTAACTGGTCTTGACTATTAACTGACATCTTGTACACAAGAATCTGAACATGTCCCCAAAGGAAATAATCCAAAGGAGTTAGATCTGGTGAACGTGCTGGAAATGATAATGGTGCTCCTCTACCAATCCAGTAATTAAGATACATTACCCTTAGGAAATCCCTTACATCACCAGAATAATGTGCAGGTGTTCCATTACCTTCGAACCACATTAACTGGGATATTTCTAAAGGGACATCTTCCAAAAATTCTGGCAAAGTATGTTTAAAAACTGTAGGTAAATGTTGCCTGGCAAACATGGAGGTAATAAATAGGGTCATTCACAATGCCAGCCTACATGTTCACTGCAAATCAGTGTTGATAATTTGTAACTCTAATACATTTAAACATTTAAATTATAATACATTTAAAGCCTAGAAAGCACACTGCATTTTGGCTATGCACTATTGGGTGTGGCACAGCCGGCTTTGCTGCTACATAAACTCTGCACATAAGACATGTATAACACTCAGCATTTACAGTCCGCTCATAAAATATTGCACCAATTATGCGCCTAGTACTAACAGCACATGATCCTAATGAGGGATTTCTTGAATGTGATGTAGACTTTCATAGGCCTTGTACCATGTTACCAACCATTTAGGTGGAGCCACACCTCGTCAGAAAAGAACAGAAGCTGTAGATCAATTAAACCGTCATTCACTGATGAAAGAAACCATTAACAATAAATTATTTGTGATACTGGGTCACCTTGTTTTAAGGAATAGACACTTGTACACTTACTTATAAGATTTTAGTTTTAATACTTTAGTTGCTCTATGTGCAGAAGACTGAAATTCCCACCTGTTGTGCTAATTTTGGGATGAATTTTGTTGCTGAACGTTCAAGACTTGCACCTATATTGTCTAACTTTTCCTATGTTAAAACAGTACATTTACACTTTTGTTCTTTTTTTGCCACAGAATCAGTGGTTTTGAAATTCTTTACAATTTCATGAATTGTAAATCTGTAAGGAGGCACCTCACCAGGGAACTTTTGAATATATTCTGTGTGAACGCGGCTCGTTGATTCCCATTTATAATAACTTTTACACACAAAAATACATTGCTCTAGAGTCAATCACCTGTTCATGTTGGTGGCCAGTACAATATTGCCAATGCTAACCCATGCACACAAGGGCAGATGTTAATGAGGGAATCCAGCAAGGTCTCGGGAGAAGCAAAATGTTGCGAGTTGTTAGGTATTAAATTAAGAACTCTATAGCTCTGGGGTTTTCCTGTGCCCAAATGTGACTGTTATGTGTGTTAAACATGTCCTTTTGTGTAAAAACCTTCTTATCCTGATATACGGTGGACTTTGTGACAGTGATGCGTTTTAACAATTGAAAATTAGTTGAGTCGATTTTGTAACACTACATCACTTACTTGTCTATTCACAATATGGTTAAAGGAAATATTGGTTGATAAATGCGTGTTGCCCTCCGTGGTGTAATGGTTACCATGCTAACTTCATATACCCAAGGTCACGGGTTCAAATACAGTGGAGGACAATGGATTTTTTTGGGCATAAAAGTCCTAAATATGGCTCCCTTCGGAAGGGAAGTAAAGCATTGGGTCCCATGTTGTAGATTTACAGCACGTAAAAGAACCTCAAGCCTGATAGAGAGGCCTCTGAGCACAATTAAGTGGTCTTTCATGCCCAGTACAGAATGGGACATTGAGAACCACAGTAATTAAAGAGCATCCCTAAATAACAGGCCATTTATTTTGATCAATGCATATATGAAGAAACAACTGGAAAAACTGAAGTCAGCGTTGAAAGTCACATGGCCCAAGTGGTTGAACTCAGTGAAATAATATGGATGTAATTGCAGTTCGTGCAGAACTCTGGTAACCAAAGACTGGCTTGTATGACTGCCATGTGCTATTGCTCTTGTGCTTGGGGACGGAGAATAATGGACCTGGTCAAGAACCTACTCTTCTAGAGCCACTGTTCTTGCATTTCTTTGGAGCCCCCGAGTGATGTGCTTGCTTTTGTGAAGTTCCTTTTTCTTGCAGTCATTAAAGTAAGCAGTAAAGGTGCTATGATAAGGCAAACATCTCCTTGGGTAAAGCTCAGCATAAAGATGTCTTGCCCTTTTCACATTTTCCCAAGCAGCAATAAATATAATGCATGTCTAATAGTTCTGCGCAAGTGAAACAAGTTTACAGTAGGTTGTAAAAATAAATATCCTTCCAATAAGCACTCTGGTATACTTGAGATTTTATAACCAGAACTACAAATAATACCATAACTATAGTATATGCGAAGAAATCCCTAACCATTTAAGTAACAAAATACCGATTTTAGGTTAATAGTGATACAAACAATGTTAAAAACAGAATACATGCAAAATTCCAAAGTGCAAAGAAAATAAAACGTAAGCAACATTCCAATGTTAAAAAAGGGTACAAGGATCTGTTTAACAGAATTTTATCTAATCCGATGCAGCATTTGAAAAACGTTTACATCCTCTTATCATGATAACAAGAGCTTTATAGAATATATTCCCGATCAAAAAATACTTGATTATATCCCCTGAATCGCGTCTTAAAATTATTCAGTGTTATTCTGACTCACCATGTGTGAATAAAAATAAATGCAGGAGCTAAATGGGAGAAACAAAAGAAAGTAGCATTAGTAAAAGGAAAAGCAGCAATGATGGCAGTGAAAGGCTGCTTATATAAAACATGGAGTACTAAGCTAGCATTGGAAGAGAGAGGATATGTGTGTAGTGAGCTTCTGGAGTGGAAGGAAAAAGGGAATAGGAATCAATGGGAGTAAACATTGAAGTACACAGAGGAAGGATTGGAAACTTTAATAGGTTAAAATGGAATGAGTTTAAAAAGAACAAAGCTGTAGAAGAGTTGGTAAACATGTTTCTTCTATTATGTGTAATAGGCTCTCTGTTGATAATTGGTGGAATTGAAACCAACCCTGGACCCAATGAGAATCAAGATGTCATGAAGGAAATCCTAGTTAGAGCAAAGGCTATGGACGAGAGAATAGCAAACAGTATGAAAAATGGAAGAAAGTAAAGAATATAAAGGGGTTTGAGATTGTATATACTTAGGGATCAAAATTGATAGGAGAGGAAAATGGGAGAAACAGAAGAAGTTAGCTTTGGCAAAAGGGAAAGGAGCACTGGCAGCAATTAGAAGGTGCAAATATAAAATACCAGATATAAATATCAAGAATGTATAATATGATATGCTATATGGAATTGAAATATGGGGACTAGATAGTGGTTGGGAAATTGTAGATACAGTGCACAGGATGTTCTGCAGGGAAGTGTTACCTCTACCCAAAGCAACAGTAAAGGAATTTGCTAAAATTGAAATAGGATAGATGAGTGGTAAAGAAAGGTGTGATTATGGAGAGAGCTCTTAAGTATTGGTATAGAATACTAAATTTAGATGAAAGCAACTTGTTAAGGCCATGCTTAGAATATCAAGAAAAGAATTTGAGGAAAAATGAGTGGAGTCATTTAATACAAACTAATTTAGAAAATAGTGGATTGGGGGAAATTTGGAGAAAGAGGGAAAACAATGCAAATGATTTTTGGAAAGGAATTAGGAGGAGATTTGAAGATATAGAAACACAAAAATTGTCCAGCAATATATGGAAAAAGAGATCATTAGAAACACATATACAAATAAAAAACATATGTGAAAGAGAACTATAAATGGATAAATTAAAAAAAGAACAAAGGGAGAGTATCGCTTGGGTACGAGCGGGTGTGTGGAGCCTAAAGGGTATGAGAGAAGAACCCAACAGAATCAATGCCCAATACGTGGTGAAAAGGAAAATATGGGGCACTTATAGGGACAGAGCTATGGAGGAAACAGTTTATAAATGGTAAATGGCTGAAAATGGACAGAAAGATAGCCTTAATCAAACTTTTTAGTACAGATAGCAAAAAGGTAGGCGAGTATTTGGCTAAAGTAAAAAATAAATGGATGTGGTCTGCAAAAAGAGAAATAGATGAAACATAAGTTTATAGATTGTTTTAAGAAATGTTGAGCATGACTGTTGTAAACTTATCATTATCATCATCATCATCATCATCATCTTTATGATTACAATAAAAGTGCTAGATTATAAGGAAAACTTGGTTAGGAATATGGCAAGATGGGCTGAGGTATAGCAATATTCCTTAAATCGGTGCTTAGTACAAATAAAGAAATAAAAAAAATCTGATGTATTACACTCACATAACTCTCTCTAGCTGCTCTACAAACCTCCTACAAAAGATTATTCTTCTTCGTACACAATGCTAATTGAGATAAATATTGGCAGAATGTTCTTATTACTTAGTTCCTTATAAGTAGGAGAGAATAAGGGAATGTGCTATGCTAAAGTGATTGTCAAATGTTTTAAAAGCTATTGTCATTGCGATTGTCATTGCAAATCACTTCTTTGCTTGGCCAGGAGTAGAACAAAAGAAAAACGGATGCTTCCTGTCTGAGAAAAGTAACCAGTAACAAGGAATATCTCGAAAACAGTTACCTCCACAACAAAAACGTAAAGGACATAAATTGTGTGTTTTGACGTGATGTACATTTTTTGTGCAGTGAGTTTTTTTTCTATCTCTTTCGGTTTAGCAGTTAAGCAAAATTCATCCAGAATAAAGAGCTCTTCAGAGGCTATTCCCCAAAAATTCAAGATATACATTTTATTTCAGACATAAATAGCTTTAATATACAGGATTTTAATCAAAATCGTTAGAGCCATTTTTAAGAAAATCAACATTTTCAAATTTTTTCCCCATGTAAAGGGTAATTTGTGGTAGGGTTTTTTTTGTTGAAAATCTTCGTGTCGCATCCTTGGAAGATACTAAACTTAAATTGGTATTTAACGGTCTTTTCGTTTTGGGGCTATGCTGTCCACAGACACACACACACAGGCCTTTTTTTAAAAATGCTTTTTTCGGACTTAGGGGACCCCGAAACACATATTTCCTGTGAAATCTCGGTATCAAATTTTTGGGTGCATTACAATACCTTCTCTATCCCTATGTACATTGTACATATTGGGCTAGAGAAAGTAAAAATATAAAACACCAGAGATGGAAGTGAAATGGTTAGAGAGAGTATATAATTCAGTGATTGAGGCTAGGATGTTATAGGATATTGAAATATGGGGTCTCATAAATGGATAGGAAGTTGTAGATTTTCTCCACAGGATGTTTTGTAAGGAAGTTTTGGGATAGCAAGAGCAAATGAAGTAGCCAAAATTGAAATGGGGAGAGTGGCAAGAAAAGATTAGTTATGGGGAGGGCTTGAAAATATTGGTATAGGATCCTAAATTTAGAAGATGGTAATTTGCTTAAACAATGTTTGAAATATCAAGAAACAAGTTTACAAAGTACAAGTCGAGCAAGTAATTTGAGAAATAACTTAGAAAATAATGGCTTAGGTGATATATGGAGGAAAAGAAAAACAAATTATAAAGATTTTTGGAGGGGAGCAAGAAAAAGATTTGAAGATATAAAAATTCAAAAAATGTTTAGTCAGCTATCAAAGAAGAGATCACTTGTATCTTATAATACCCATAAAAAAATAGCTCGGAAAGAGAAAAATATATAGGGAACACTGGCCTGAAAGAAACAAATGGGATAATATGGTCAAGAGCTGGAATTCAGAGGCTAAAGGAACAATGAAACAGGCACCCACAAGGTGAATGTCCATTACGTGGGGGAAAGGAAGACATTCAACATATATTTGATCGTACGAAAACTGAGAAATGGAGAAAAGAAAATATATGGTCAAAAATGAATAGGAAATCCAATACAAATACCATTATAGATAAAAACTGTAAGACATTGGATCAATATTTAGAAAAAGTAAAAAATAGACTGTTAACAGAGAAGAACTATAGGTCATGAGCATTTAGAGTAGTGGTAGTTACAGTAATATGTTCTTTTTTTGTATAAGTTAAACTGGACTGGCCACTGAAATGTGACCTGGGCCAAATTCTAGTGGGCAGTAGTGGGCAGCACAAGATATGTATTGTACAATATATGTATTTCTTAGTGTTTCAATAAACCTAAACCTACTACTTACTGTGCGCATGGGTGGGTACATGTGTGCATGTGTGTGTGTCCACACACATTTATATCTGATGAAATTTTCTTAAACATGTGGCATCTTACCAACATTGTTAAGAATCATTCTTGAGAAAATTAAAATTATCAAACAGTTTTCCACGTAAAGGGTAGCCTGGGGTGGAAAGTTGGTTAGGTTATTTTACTGATTAGATACTGGTCTTCTGATCTCCAGGTTACAGGTTCAAACCCGACCCAGATCAGGCGGTTTTTAAGTATGCTTAAAAATGACAGTCTCAGTCAGTAGATTTACCAACATATTAAAAAAATCCTGTGGGACAAAATTCCAGAGCACCAGCGGTGTTGATGTAATTCTGGCAATTGACAGCATCATTAAACAAATAATTTTTCTGGGGTAGGGAGATTTCCTTGAAAATTTTTGTGTCACATTCTTGGAAGATACTGAACGTAAATACCAAGTTTGATATTTAATTGACTTTTCGTTTGTGAGTTATGTTGTTCACGCATGCATACCCATACACACAAGCTTGTACGGACCTTATTCTATTTTTTTTTATGCAGAGGATCTCAAAACATGAACTTTTGGTGAAATCTCGTATCAAATTTTTGAATGGAATATATACTAGACATAGTACAGAAAGTAAAAACTAATTGATATTTACCTCTTCAGGAAAAATATACAATAAGAAAAAATTCTGGCAAATAGTTGTTGAAACCAGGAACCAAATCTTGCACATCTGCTGATAGACATGGTATTATTGTTTTTATCACAGCAGCACTTTCAAATTAAGGTTTAGCAAACAAATTATTTTTACTGCACAATGAACGTCTCTCACCTACTTTTAAAGTAGTAGCATATTTGGTGTCATAGAGGTTAGGTTTCAATCCTTAAATGGAGCAAACATCTTGGGTATCAATTGGAATTTTCTCTTTACGCTGAAAATTGAAGTAATACAGGATTTTGGGATTAGTAACAGATTTGGAAAATTCTAATCATGACTGTAAATCAAATCTGAACTTAGTTTCCTTGCTCTTACCATCTGATCCAAGGTGGTTAACTTTCCAGAAACTAAGCTCAAATCTCTTGCAGGGGATTCTTAAGACTATATCCTCAGAGGTACTTATAAATATTTAAGAATATTTTTTTAACCTAGCTTTTGATTTAGTTACAATTTGAGTAAATTCTTCCAAACTTTAAGCAGAACAATTATTTTATAGAATGTTTGCACCATTTTTACTTCCTCTTATCTAAGTAAGTACAGTAGCCATTCCACCCAGAAATTTTACATCAAGATTTCAGTAGAAATGCACGTTTTGAGATTCTCTGAATGAATGAATGAATAATAAAAAAGTATTATAAAAAGTCCATATGTAGTGTGGGAGTGTGAACACCAGAATTCCAAAACCTGCATAAATTGGTTTTATACATCTTATCTTCCAAGGATGCAACACAATTTTCAAGAACATTTCCTCCATTCCAACTACTATTTATATGAACATTTAAAAAAAATTGTATTTTCTCAAAATAGCTTATGATTTTTATTAAAATACCACAATTCTTTAAGTTATTTTTACAAAAATTGAAATGTTTGGCATGAATTTCTGCCAATAGCCTCTGAAGTTCTCTTTAATTCTGAATGACTTGCCAAACTGATAAACCATTAGAAAGTATACATAAAAATAAAATAAAAAAAGCATTTTTAGTAATAGGTTAGTGTCCGCACATTGTGTACAGCATAGCCCAAAAAGGAAAAGTCCCAAGGATGTGACACAAAGACTTTCCAGAAAATTTCCCTCACTTGAAACTATCAAGAATGAAAAACTTTTCAAAAATTTTGATTTTCTCAAAAATGTATCTAACAATTTTTATTAAAATACCATTAATTAAAGATTTTACATGACATAAAATGTACATTTTGATTTGACACCAACTAATATCAGTAGAGAAAGTTATGTGAATATTCTATTATAATGTTCTATAAGTCACCCATAGTAGGTAGAAGCAACATATCTCATCCAAAATGTTATAAAATGTCACTGGAAGGGTACTACTGTTCATTAATTTCAATACACCATGACTTATCATCTGATATGTCAGATATGAACACACAAAAAAAACTTTATTTCTCCGAAAATATAATTATATTAACTACATACATTTTATTTTCCATTGGGCTTAATTATTGCCTCACAAACTTGAAGCATTTAATTGGTCAGTTTTTGTAGATATTTTGAGTCTCTATGATTCCACACATCCTTAACATTTCAGATATGTTCCTGCCTGCATATATGAACTTCCCTAATGCATCTGTTCACTTCTTCCCAAATCATTTAAATGGGATTGCAATTAGGGCTTTGAGTGCCATATCTTTTGGCACTTTCTGTTTTTCCTTTGAAGCAATGTACTTCTTACAGAATGCTGACAGATGGTTTGGGACATTATTCTGTTGTAAAGCAAACTCTTTCTTTTTTAAGTGCAATCCATGTGGTATTGTGTGATACTGAAGTATGCAGTGCTAATGCTTCTGATCCATACATTCTTCTATTTTCATGTCTCAACTCTATCTCCTACAAAACACCCCCAAATCATAATAGAACCCCCTCCATGTTTTAACAGTAGGCAAAACACAGTGCTAGATCACCCTTTCTTTTCTCATTGGCAAACGAATTCTTCCTTCTGGTTTTCCAAAAATCTCAAACTTTGATTCACTTGTGAATAACACTTTATTCCACTCTTTGTGTGGAAATATATGACGTTTTCTAGCCCATTGAGCATCTTCTTTTCATTTATGGTCTTCAGACAGGGATTGCTTGCTGCCACACATCCTTTCAAGTCAGCATCCTTCAGTATCATTTTTACTATTGTGACATATTTTTACATTCTCTACACAAACTATATGCATGGGTAAAGGTATTGCATTCCACCCAAAAATTTGATGTCGAGATTTCATCGGATCTTATGTTTTGAGGTCTCCTGAGTAAAAATACGAAGCATTTTTAGAAAAAGATCCATGTACGTGTGTGTGTCTGTGAAAGCGATAACTCAAAACAAACACAGTCGGTTAAATACCAAACTTGACATTTAACTTCAGCACCCTCCAAGGATGCGGCACCAAGATTTTCAAGTAAATGCCCCCTTCCTAAATTACCCTTAATTGGAAAATGTTTTGAAAACTTATTTTCTCAAAAACTTATTTTCTCTTACAAGTAATTGATGAATTTATCATCATTTTAGTTGTTGTTTAGTTGTCCTGGTCGTTGTATATCCTTATTGCTAGTTGTCTGGCAGTGACGGATGTATTGCACTACTCTGTAGACACACTATTCAATTTGACAAATTGATAAACCTACTTGTCCAAGTGCTACAATTGCAGCACATTTTTCTACGGATATCTCCATCCTTAAACCTATAATGAGGTGCACACTGATGCTAAGGAACTGAAATGCAGGAACGAAATAGTATACGTCTTAGCAATGTTTGAAGTACACTGCAGAAACCACAACACTACAGGAAAACAGAGGTGCATTGAATGGACCTTCAATTGTCAACAAGATAAACAAACATACCAGTGCAAGTAACTATTGTTTAGGTATGCAACATTCTTTTGGGATAATATTGCATCTAGATGAAAGCAAACACATGAACCTGACATGTTTACAAATATTTTACTATTCCTTTGCGAGTTCTCTGACCCCAAAAAAAGCTAATTTGGAGAGGGGGGAGAGAGGGAGAGATATCAAAATGTATGAACTTTCTCCTACCTTAACAATCCTTTACATGGAAGGAAAAAAAAAAAAAAAAAAAAAAAAAACACACACACACACATATTCACTATTTTTTTTAATGGTTTAGATTAAAATGTTGTGGAATTCACATAAGATGAAATGTATAGCTTAAATTGTCTTTGTGAAAAACTCATAAAATTTCTCATTCTCAGTTTTATATGACGTTGTTTAAATGGGGAATTTACCTCACTTATTGCTACCTACATTCCAAAATATGTTATTGAAATGGCTTCAAAGCATGGTATTATTGCGCATGTGCTTTTTGGCAGCATTAGTCTATTTTAAAGTATATGTTGTCATAATTATGTTTTAAGTTTTCTCAGGCTGAAGGCCTAAACTGGTCATGGGTGTGAATATGTGAACCTTTTAATCCTCATTAACATGAACTCATGACTAACATTAAATTATTTTCAATATCTACTGTTTCCACATCCTACAGGTAACCAGAACAATGTACAATGTAATTTGAAATTACTACTAAGCAAACTTTTTTATGCTTTTTCTTTACTTGGAATATTGTTTCAATATCTGTTTTTACTATATATGGCACTAAAGGTAGTGGACACTGACGATACATGAAAGAAATAATTGCAAAAGAAGATTTCAAAAGGAAATGTTCAGGCTTAAATTCAAAATACCTCTCCAGCATTTGCCAGTTTTAGGTCTAAGAAAATTGTCATACACTAAGCCTCAATGTGGGAGGATTGTGCTGATAGAAACTTTTTACTGTGATTAGAACAATCAAGTACAACCTATTCCATTTTTAAATTCTATTCCTCTCCACCAACATTTTCCTTTCCTGTACTTTAAGATGATTTATCTGTAGGGATTGGATTCATAGTTTTTTACATATTTTTTCCTTCCTTCTAAAACAAAAAAATATCCTAATACTTTTCCGACTCATACTCAAAAGAAAGATATTCATGAATTCTGTAGTGCCTAAAAAACCTAAATGATATGTGATTACCTAAGATTACCTAATTGCATGCTAATGGGTTTTCATCCATTTATTGTAGTATATTTGAATTTTTAGTTCTTAATTTTTAAAAGCAAACCACAAGACTGTGTTTATTCCTTGCACTAGTTGAGAGAAATTCCATCTGCCAGAAAATTCAAATAAAATAAGAAATGCAAAATTTACATTTCTGCCACACCTTTTTCTTGGAGGTACATAACTGTCTTCACTATGCTCAGGTCATAATGACCTGAAACAAAATTTAAAAAAGAAAGATAAGTACTTATGACATCTTGGTCACTACACAAAGGAGACAAACATAACACTGAAAGTGACTGACAATGTACAATTCATAATCCTTTACAAAAAATAAACCTTTGTTTGACAATCCATAGAAATTAATTTTACATTCATTGTTTTTTGCCTTTTTTTAATTGGCTGACCAATTTAGCACTTTTCAGCTTCCTATTGTTGCCAACACAGTTAATAGTTACAAATCTGGCTGCGAGGAAGAGAGGTGGAGAAACATATTTTATTGTGTCTGAAATCTACCTGCGAAATGAAATCATTAAGGAGATTTTAGTACAGGGGTAGATCTCTCAGTGAACAGTTGTTTGTTTTTGTGAGTTTTAAGTAGTACTGACTATGCTGAAACAAGCTAAGTCACATTTATTGCGGCAGTGGATTCAAGATGATTCTAATTTTACCACAGATGGCAAAGGACGTTTTGCCAAGCTTGCCAGAAAAATGTAAATGGTGATTTACTTTATATATTATTTTTTTTATTTATATTAGGTTATCTGCCATATTATGTATTATACAAGATTAACTAATATTATTTATTTTATTATACAGGTGAAATGCGACCAGAAATCTCTCTTGCTCCAGCACAAAGAGTCAGCATCTCACATTTGCAATGTGAGTAGGCAGGAATGCGAAGTCCAGCCATTCATTTCTTTGGTAATTGGAAAAGAACCAGAAAACTTCAACACCTGTTGGTGCAAAGACCTTGTTTCTGCTAATATACGTTTTCATGCCCTGAAATGTAACAAATTTAAGGAATTTCTGGAAGATGTCAGTGGCAAAAAAATTTAATCATGTTACGCATGAATTATTTGGACAAAATATACCAGGGAAAAATCGAAGACACTAGGAAGGATAAGACTGATCTATATCTCAGTAGATGAAACTACAGACTCTTGTGGGCATTTTATTGCCAATGTTGTTGTGGGAAAGTTGGATCCCATTGCACCAGGGAAATCTCACCTCATTTGCAGCAAGTGTTTAGATAAGATAAATCATAGTACAAATCACCTTCGTGGTTAAGGATGCATTAAAGGTACTGTGGCCTGGAGAAAAGCAGGATACGTTTTTACTTTTGCTAACAGTCAATGCTGCATACATGCTTAAGGCAGGAGAAGCATTGGCAGCTTTCTATCCCAACTTGCTTCACGTTATGTATTTGGCACACAGTATCCATCACGTGGCAGAGAAAATTGGAGGGATTTTTCCAGATGTCAATACCATTATTTTGTCTGTAAAGAAAATTTCTCCCTCTCTCTCATACATGGTTTACTAGTAATGCAAAATTAATTAGAATGAGGAGTGCTTCAGAGCTATTCCAGAAAATTCAAGAATACCTTTGTTGTATACCATTTTAATATTTGTATTCTAATCAAAATAGTCAAAGGCATTTTTTAAGAAAATTGCCAATTTCAAAAAATTCTTCTTGTGAAGGATAATATGGGGTAGCAGGATTTTGTTGAAAATCTTTGTGACATGTCATTGGAAAATACTGAACTTAAATATCAAGTGGTATTTAACCAACTTTTTGTTTTTGAGTTATGCTGTTCATACACACATTTTTCTAAGAATCATGTTTTATTTATTTATTTAGATATGCTCAAAGCATTATTCCTAGTGAAATCTTGATATTTAATTTTGAGTGAAATGCAATACCTTCTCTACTTATATGTAATGTCCACGCAAATAGATGTGAGCAGTGTAAGCATGATGTGCAGTGGCATACTCTGCTGCAATCAGCCACCAGTCTGTCCCAACACCATGACAAGACTAGCATTGTTCCACAGTTCCACCTGACATACAGCAGAGATAAAAATAGACTAAACAATCCTGCCAATCTTAGCAAATTAGAGGGAAAAGTCTTCCACAGCACCAGAAGTTATTGGTAATATATATTCATGAGGGAAACAGCAAAAGGGATCCCTATTATATTCAAGTCCATACAGAAATAAATAGCACAATGATATAGCAAAATGTATTGTCTTGTAGCTATGATGCTAGCTAGACTCTTTGGCTGAACTCTCTGTCGAAACTGAACTCTTGGAGCTCTCTCAAAACTAAACTGGCAGCCTTGCTTAAATCTTATCTATAATGTGGCACAAAATTTCTAGAAGTAGACATTATTGCATGTGCAACAGCTGTGACCTCATCACCAGGTACAACAATTCTTGCTTTGATGTAAACTGACAGTTTTCTCACATTATTTTTATGTACACCCACATCTCTACAACAAATTATTGTTAAAAAAATCTTATTCTTCTATTTACTTCATGTTAATGGAGAAAAAAAGAATTAACAGAAATCATCTTATTACTTGCTTACGTGTAAGTAGAAGGGAAATAAGGGACTATCATAGGTTAAAGTGATAGTCAAAAGCTTATTGATTGAAGTTCCTTTTTTTGTATAGACAGGAGTTGACAAATTCCCATATGAGTATAAGTATTTTATAGCTGAAACCAATAACAAGGAATATCTCAAAAACGTTCATAACATACACGTATATAACATAAATTGTGTGTTTTAACGAGCTCTGCATTTTCTATCAAGTAAGTTTTTGTCTATCTCTTATGGTTTACCAGTTATGCACAATTCTGCAAAAGTCATCCAGAATATAGATGTCTTCAGAGGCTATTCTCACAAAATTCAAGATTTTATTTGTCATGTAAATGCCTTTAATATATAACATTTTAATCAAAATCGTTATAGCCATTTTTGAGAAAATCAAAATATTTGAGAATTTTTCCTTGTAAAGGGTAGTTGGGGGTGGGGTCATTTTCTTGAAAATCTTTGTGTTGCATCCTTGGAATATACTGAACTTAAATACCAAGTTTGGTATTTAATAGACTTTTAGTTTTTAAGCTATGCTGCTCACAGACAGACACACACAGACATTTTTCTAAAAATGTTTTTTTTTTTTTTTGGATTCAGGAGATCTCAAAACATATATTTCCAGTGAAATATTGGTATTGAATTTTTGGGTGCAATGCAATTCTTTCTCTATACACTATGTACATAATACATATATAGAGAAAGTAAAGAGTCATGTCTGTAATGCCAAATTTGTCTAAATTCCGCAAGGCACAGCACCTTATGTATGCCAACCACATACATTTTGTAGCGGCAGCAACAAATTGTCAGTTCCAAATCTTAACATTACTAACCCATTTGATCATTAATAATCAAATACATAACTCAAGCTTCTTCAATAAACTATCAATATTAACTAAAAATATTAACACAAAACATGATACAGTTTGGATTGTACAGCATTAGTAAACCTGTCACTTTCCACGTGTGACCATTAGCGTTGTGGCAAAACATAGGTTACTCCTTTGGTGAGGGTCGCAGGTTTGCCTCTTGCATGTAACTAACTTTTTTTTTTATTCTCTTAATGATGTTGAATAAACACACAGCCGATATTTATTTTAGACATACTTATTTCATACACAACATTCAGTATCGTTAATAATATGATAGTAATTGTGATGCTTCTTTAAAGGTTTATTCTACTGAACAATATACTGCACACGAAAGAATCTGGTGTGCAGAATGGTGCAGAAATGCAACAGGCACAAACAGTTCACTCTCAATTAAAAAAAAATGAATCTGTATAATATAAAAAAATACTGTTAAGAAAACAAAGTTCTTTAAATATTTTTAAGGAATCCAATTTTGGGTAAATTTAATCTTTTTGGGAGGTAAGAACAACAAACCCTTCATAAGCTGATCAAACCTACCCTTCGCAAATAGATCCAACAGGAATATGCCAACCACAACTGGAATACCATGATATTCTCATATGAGATGATATTTTCTTCCACATGTAAGGGAAAGGTGCTCGCCTACTGTCCAAAAGGGTTCCGATATGATGCAAAATATGCAGTTTCACAATTTCATCATGGCCGCATATCTGTATTTGTTGGGACGGATATTAAGAAATAGTTCTAGGTATGCTGTGACAGCTGGACGATACACTGAATGGTGTGCAGTACACGATAATATTTTGATTTCCTCCGCGAGGATGAGATTTCCTGCTGGAATTGTTGACTTTGTAGAGGATAATCATTCTGTCCACACATCTCAAGGTTTCAAATTAGTATTCAGAGAGGCAGGATATCAGAGTGGCTGACCAGCTTCCATGTTCACCAGATTTGAATACTAATAAGAATGCTTAGGCTGAAGTAAAAAGTGAGCTGCTTTCCAATTTAGCTGTAGATGACTGAAGGACAAAAGATGGCTTCTGGGCACAAATTCAAGAAGCCTGGGATCTTGTGGCTTCTCGTCCACATTTCTGTAGGAATTTAGTTTTGTCTATGACACGAGTGTTAGTGGAATTATGTTTTTGTGTGAATAGATAGGCTCATAATGTCAAACGCCAAAGGGCAATTCCATCCAAAGTGAAACCAATATGGAAAGAATTAAATTTTACTAAATTCACACTGTGCCATATCAAAAGAAAGGTTGAAGTGTCTACTTTGTTATGCAAGAGAAGCCAATTTTTAAATATTACATAACAAAATTTTGTAGTGCCTAGAACATGTATGTGTCAAAGAAAGAAAAAAAACTGCTAGAAAATATTCTGTTTTTGAAGTAAGAAATTCTAATAAAAAAGACCCAGAAGAATAAAATGTTTTCAGCATCCATCAAACTTAACAATTCAGAAGCTTATTGTTTTAAGATTTCATTATATTTATATATGGTTTAAAGTAACTTTTTATTGCATTGTATGCTTTATGTCACGTTCAAAACAAGTTTTATACAAAAGTTTATGTAAACACTATGTTTTATATGATATTAATATAAAATGTATGGTATTCTTTAGTTTATCTTGTGCAACATGCAGATAATGTTATTAAATTATTAACTTAAACTAGTTTGTCAGAAACCATGTTACAGACGTAACACTGCTTTTGTTGTTTTCTTTAAAAATGAAGTTTGGAGGGATATTTCACTAGCACTAAAGGAAATTCTTGATTTTTTCTATTGGTAACCTTGTGTTTTCTATTGGAGGCAATATTACAGCTCTTTGATGTATATGAAGAAGTTTTTGCTTACAAAGAATATTATATATAGGTATATATTTTACCATGTTAAGTATGGTAAGTATAGATTTATATGGTATTGTGATTTATTATATTAACTTGGTATTTGTATTGCAATTCATAACATTTCAGCAGTACATTTTTAGGTTAAGTACACTGTTTTCTTCATTGCTATAGATTTGAACAATCACTACAATGGCACCTGTGAAGGAATGTGCGAAAAAGCACAACCACAACCTGAGTGAGGAACAGAAGGCTACAATCAGAGAAAAAGACAGATTAAGAAAGAATGAAGCTCACAGAAAATGTTATCAGTTCAATGAAATGAAGAATCCAGGAAATCTGCACAAAGAGTTAAGAAACAAAGAATGTTAGTAAAACAGAAGGGCCAAACTTGAATTTGCAATCACCTACCACGACACTAATTTGTGGGAATAGAAGTTAGTAACTGTGATGTATAGTCATATAATAAGTGAGTTGGTAAATGGTAACACTTCATCACTGAAAATTCCACTTAAATGGAAGTGTTTTAGGAACAGGGTATTGTTCCCATTATCAACAATTCTGTCACCATCTCACTTATTATATACCTACTACGGCATATAAATTCCCTCAATCTCTGGGCAAAACTATTACTAAAGTTGAAAGATTACTTCCTAAGAGTTCCAAGTATGAGAGAGCAGTGATTGCTAAATTAGCTGCTACTCATGGCTTTTCATAAAAAATAAAAAGCCATGTGGTTCAAACACTTTATTAGAAGAAGTAAAAACTATGGTTATAGATTATATGAACGTGATGATATATCATATTCAGGTTCTGCGCAGAAAAGGCAGCATCATCACAAGAACTGGATCAAGTAAAGAGAAGAAACAAAAGCAATATCTTTATATGGTTGTGTCAGAAGTATATGAATCATTCAAGATTGAGTATCCTCATATTAAAATTAGTTTCTCATAATTTGCATCACTTCGCCATGTGCTTCTTTCTTCACGAACTCCAGCTAATGTTAGTGTTTGTAGCTATCATACCGATGTATAGGTAGAATTTTTTCTGAATGGTATTCATAAATGTATTTCAAGCTTTACTGAAAAGTGTAGAAAACTTGTTGAAACCGTTGTTTGTGACCCTGGACAAAAACATTGTATGCTTGACACTTGTCAGGTGTGAGGAAATTTAAGAAGGTTTGAAGACTTCATTAGAAATACTGATATTCCAGATAAAGATTATGCTAAATGGTACCAATGGAATAAGGATGAATCTGGACGTGTAGTTAAGGTGGTTCATGAGGGTTCTGTCATTGATGCTCTGCAGTTGAGAAGAAACTTCCAGCATTTCTCACTCATTGCTTTGTAAGAGACAAACAAAGCAGCTATTTTGAGAGTGCCAAATCTCATCTAGTTAGTGACTGTAGTTGTATTTTACAAGTGGATTTCAGCCTTGTCAGAAAGATGAAATTCAAAGAGCTCACTGGAACAGTGACCAAATTACCATCTACACAACAGTGGCAGACACAGCTGCAGGAGTAATTTCATATGCAATTATTCCTGATTACATGCAGCATGATAAATTTTCTGTTCATGCCTTTAATCAGAAAATATTTGCTGACTTGAAGTCTCAATTGGATGACTTAAAGCAGGTGCACATCTTCTCAGATTGGTACCAGTCAGCATTTCAAGCTAAAAAAAAAATGTAAATGGCGTGTTATTTATGGAAGCTCTTTAACTGCTGTGGTTCTCAGCATCCCATTCTATATTGGGCGTGAAAGACCGCTTAATTTTGCTCAGAGGCCTCTCTATCAGGCTTGAGGTTCTTTTACGAGCCGTAAATCTACGACACAGGACCAATGGCTTTACTTCCCTTCCGAAGGAAGCCATGCAAGGATTTTTACACCCGAAAAAATCCATCATCCTCCGCCGGGTTTGAACCCGCGACCTTGGGTATATGAAGTCAGCATGGTAACCATTACACCACGGAGGGCAACAAATTTTCAAGCTAAAGTATACATTAGCAAATATTACATTTGGAAAAGAAGATTATGATTTACTGTTATATTGGCATTTCTTCTGCATATCACATGGTAAAGTAGTAGTTGATGGTGTAGTAGGAATGTTAAAACACCAAGGGTGGCAAAGAGTAAAGTCCAGAGAAACCTTTGTAACTCATTGTGTGTCATTTATTAAGTAAACCAGTCCATAACTTTGAAAATAAATGTATCTTATGTTTCTGAAGCAGAAGTTTTAAGCTATAATGCTAAGTTGGAGAAGCGTTGGGATTCTATACTAGACATTCCAAAATCCATTGAGTATCATGTAATTATGATGCACAGAACGAATAAAACTACTACTACTACCACACTGTGGATAAATATAAGGTGGCAGTTGGAATGTTGTCAAAAGAAAGAGGTACTCACTTCCACTTCAAAATGGCTATAGAAGCATAAGCCATCCAAGATGATATTTCAAATAATCTTGGCAGGAAAAACAGTACCATCTCATTGGTTTCTTTTGGCCAGTGGGTTGGCGACAAGTTTAAATCTGAGCTAGGAATTTGCCATTATTTTGTTGGACAGGTTGTTGAAGTCAAAACTTGTAATGTGTCTATAAAATTTGTGAAAAGGGTAGGAAATGAGTATGTATGGCCAGATAAAGAAGATGTAAGTGATATTGCATTATCACAAATTATGTGTGTCTTAAAAGAGCCCTCCATTGATTCCAGAGAAAGATTAACATTTCTGGATGATGTGTAAAAGTTAAAACATTTTTTATGTAATTCATAATATTGGTAAACTGTTCTGTTGTGTTGATAGTTTTAATTATTGGATACTAGGTAATATCCTATTGATTTAATGTTAGTAAGTGATATCTGAAAAGTAAAAACTATAGCCATATATATAGTGTTATATTATCAGTTAATTTTATAGAATATTTTTATTTCTTTTATTAGTTACTAATAGTAGCTGTAAAATTTTTAATTTTTTTGAGCTTTACTAGCCATCTTTGCTTAGTTTTCCATCGGTTTGTCAGAATGGTTACATCTGTAACAAAAACTGTTACATCTGTAACTTAACTATTTTATTTAAATAACTAAGAATAAATTAATTAAAAAAATTGTGAATGTTTAGTCTGAAAGACTGAAGCTTTCTTATCAACTCTATGCCATCTATGTTTTCATATGTTAAAGCATATCACAGAAATATAGAGATTTTTAAACATATCTGTGTTTTCTGCTTTTTTGGAGTTACGTCATAACAGCAACATTTTAATTAATAACTGCAAAATAAATATTAGCAGGTTCTTATACTGTTTATTGCACATTCTATAAGATATTCACAAACAAATTACAAGCATTTATGTACTTCTAGTATAAATTAAATTAGTATAAAAGTTTGCAAATGTTACGTCTGTAACTATGGAATTGCCCCAAAGTTATATTAATGCAATATTATGTTTTACACATCCAGTCATAAAATTAACAAACACACAAGATTTGAACCTAGGTACTTATGAGTGGAAGCAAGGCTTTCTTAAACTTTCGGTTAATGTAAGGTTGCTCTGTGATCTGTTTTCAGTACCCATAAGTTAACCATTGTGCTGTCAGTCACAGACAATTGTACATTTCTTTCGTGTGCATTGTCACAGCTTTTATGAAGATACACGATCAACACATGGAACATGGGGATGGCTCATTTTTTGTGTCCACAGCTGTACACCTGTAACAATTAGCTATAAATGATCAAAGGCAAGCAGTTCATGGGCATGCAGTGCATTAGGGCAATAGGCAAAGTATAGGCACTTGCATTTGGCACTGCTCTCTCCTTAAAGCTGGTCATCCCAACCAGCACCATCATAGCAGGCTAGATGACCCAAATGTACCACCAACCTTTCTCTTGGGGCTCTGAATGTGGTAGATGATCTCATTCATTTTCTTCACCATGAGGTATTGGCTTGCCATAGTTATTGAACCTTGGGCAGCATTCCTTAGTCCAAGTAGGGTGATGTAAATACACCACATCACTCTGCTGGAAACCTGGCTGTTGGTCTGTCGGTTATTATAGGTCTTTATCTGGTCACTCATTACCTGGATACATTGATAGTCCATCTCTTGCATATCTTGAAGTCAGCCTGTAAGATTATCTATGCTCAACTGCTGACTGTTTTGTTCCAGGGAATTCCCAAACATTAGGTCGCAGGATTGATGCAGATCACTGCCAAAGACCAAACTGGATGTTGTCAACTTGGTGAAGTCAGGAGTTGAAGAGCAGTAGGCCAGCAAGAAAAGCGGTACCCTAACACCCCAGTTTTTCTGGTAATTGGTCAAGACCTCCCTCAAATGTTCTTCTAGGGTTTTGATATGCCTCTCAACCATGCTGTCTGACTGCGGTGCAGAGCTGTTGTGCATACCTTGTGTACTCCAAGTCGCTCCAGTGTTTCCCTCCCCAGGTTAAACTTACCCCATAGCTGCAAAACAGTTCTATAAAGCAGTTTGCGTTCTTTTTGGCCTCATGGTTACGAATGGCATACACCTCAGCCACTTGGTGAAATATTAATAACTATCCATTTATACCTGGTGTCTGTCTGATTCAGCAAATGGCCCAGCTACGTCAGTAGCTGTGTGTTTGAAGGGTGCTCCCACATTATATGCGACTTCAACTCCTGGTCTGTGGCCCACAACTTGCTGCATGCATGACATTGGTGGCACCACCTCTCAAACATCTGCCCATAACACAAACTGCTGTTTGAACTTGTGGATTATTTGGTTTGGTCCAAGATGTCCATCTGAAGTCCATGCATGTATTTCTTCCAGGATTTCTGTTACCTTACTTGTGGCACATGAAATAACCTCAAGCCTGATAGAGAGGCCTCAGAGCAAAATTAAGCAGTTTTTCACTCCCGATATAGAATGGGACTCTGAGAACCGCAGTAGTTAAACAGCGTCCATAAATAAAATTCCATTTCATTTCATTTTGTTACCTTACTCTGAGGGAGGATTAGCTGTTCTCTCTGGGTCTTTCCATCAGATGGCTTCTGAACTCTGAACAGTACACCTTCCTTGGTTTTAAATGAGTCCCATTGGGCCCAGTGAACTTATACACACTACTCCTGGGAGACATGTCTTCCAAGCTTGGTCTAGTCCCTGCCTCCACTTCTCTCAGGAGTGGTCCCAAGTCGGTGCCCACCAGCTGGCCCCCTCAGGGCTACACTATCCCATCCAGCTGCAGGCACTGCTTATATCACATGGACAGTTGTGACACACTGTTTCTCTTTAACCTTAGGGAAGTACTCACACTCCTCTGGACAGGGTCGTCTGGAAATGCATCCTCATTGGAGTAGTTCCTTCCTTTTCAATGTTCTGATGTGAAGTTGTACTCTGAATCTCTGGACCCAACAGGCTGTCTGGCTAGTCCTCAAGTGGAATGGTTGACCGCACAGGTACTTTTAGAAGGTTTCCAGCGCCCTTACTACTGCCAGGAACTCCTGCCAGGTAATGCAGTAGAGTTTCTCCCTTTTGGAGAATGTCTTGCTGTAGTAGACTATTATCCGCTTCTGGTCCTCCTAGACCTGGGATAGAATATCTCCAATGTAGGTGTTGCTGGCATGAGTACTCATAATAAAATTGCTGCCATGTTGTGGAAATCCTAAAACAGATACACTGCAAAGTGTGGACTTCAACTCTTGAAACGTACTCTCTTACCTCCTCAGACCACATGTAAGGCAGGTGCTCTTCCACCAGATGAGTGACGGGTTTCACAATATTCGAGAAACCTGATGAACCAGCAGTAGAGGCCACATAGGCCTAGGAAACTTCACAGCTCTTGTTTTATCTTTACAATGAAGCCAATCTCTCAATATTCAAGCCTTCTCCAGATCCATGGCCATCAAAGATGGTGAGACTATGTGGCCCAAGTAGTTCACTTCCTTACAGAAGAGTTGGCACTTCACAGTCAGCTTCTAGTTAGCTGTTTGCAGGCTTTGCAAGTATCTTGGTCAGGTTCTTGAGATGGTCTTTGACGTTGCTGCCAACATTGGTGTTATCTAGATATAGTAGGTAGGCACCATAAGTCTACACTCCACTGATTCCATGAGGTGCTGGAAGGTGATTGGCACATTACAGAGGCCATAGGGCATAACCCTAAATTGCCACACCTTGGACTATTGAGAATGCAGTCTTCTCTTTGCCTCTGGGATCTAGAGTCACTTACCAGTAACCCTATTTTAAATCCAAACTCAAGAACCAATCACACCAGCAAGTATGACTAGGGTGTTGTCAATTAGAGGTAAGGGGAAACTTTAATTCCTTTCTGGAGACAGCGTTTAGCTTCCAGTAGTCCATGTAGAAGCATAGCTCACCATTTTTCTTCTTCACCGATATTAAAATAGTGCACCAATGCCTGTTACATTCTTAAATAATTACTTCATACCTCATGTCCTCCATCATGTCCCTGCTCCTCCTCCGGTGTTGATGTGAAGGAGTATTCAATCAGTGTGACTGTAATTGCTATTTCCTTGCCTGAAGACAGACTTGTATCGCCTAAGTCGATGCAGCACACTCTCCAGATGTGAGCAATCAGATGGTCGGCCACCCTCTTCAGCAACTTTTTCAGTGAGGGCTTCAGATCATGTGACAGTGCTGATTCTTTGGTTATGTCTCATTACAATACACTTGCAGCTGGTTCACGTTTCCTTAGCTAATCCCAACCTCTAA
This sequence comes from Hymenopus coronatus, assembly GCA_030762935.1. Taxonomy (NCBI): domain Eukaryota; kingdom Metazoa; phylum Arthropoda; class Insecta; order Mantodea; family Hymenopodidae; genus Hymenopus; species Hymenopus coronatus. Next base: position 86,717,660 of record CM060897.1, on the reverse strand, counting down.
TCCTGATCAGTGGGCATTGGATTCAGCAACCTTATAGACACTTACTCCCAAAAAGGCAACAATTCCTGGACAATGCATAATCTTTTCAATGTTATCTTCCGGTCCAAAACATGGTCCCTTGCACCGTTGACCATCCAGGTGTGCCCCTGCCACCACTACCACGTTTCTTGTAAGTACAACTAATTGTTTGTCAAGATCACCCTACAGATCTCTGGATGTTAACAGGGACCCCAGAACAACACTCAATCTTAGTCAAGTTGCAAAATCCTTTGGCTGTCAACCATCGCTTGTGGCTCATGTGAGCATCCAGTTCCAGTATCACCTCCTCAGTCACCTTGCGAGAAATACTCACTCTAGCAGGGTCTCATTCTCAGCAGATAATGTATTACCCGATTCTGTCATGGTAGGGCTAACTCAATTTTCATGTCAGCAAGCCCTTCACCACATCAGGTCTGTTTACAGTCATGGCTGCACCTGTGTCTACTAGTATTCAGCATAACTTTCTTGTACCCAACGGCAATGAGGCTGCCATCTACTTTTCTGCTGAAGACAAGTAGTGGTGAAAGGGGGTGGGGTGAAGACTGCACTGATGAACCTCTTGCCAGTCCTTACTCATTTTCAGTCTGCTCGTCGGCTTGGTGGGGACATTCCTTCACTAGATGAGCTGGATTGCTACACTTCCAGCACACACCACTTGAGGATCGTTGTTGTCTCTAGATTGTTTCTTCCTGTCATAGCAGCAGCCAAATGATGATTCCCACACCGGTTTCGGTTTTTTTTTTTGTTTGTTTGGTAGTGTTTAACACCCGCTCTGGCACTGCAGGCGATGACACTGATGATACATGAAGATGGAGCATCGGTGGAATGAGATGGCGGGGGAAACCGGAGAAAACCCGCCCCTGCGCCACTTTGTCCACCAAAAATCTCACATACGGTCGCTTGGGATCGAACCTGGGCCGTCTAGGTGACAGGCGAATGGTCTGACCACTCAGCCATGGCGCGGCCACGATTTCGGTTTTGACAGCCTCCCAGATCTCTCTGAAAATTGCTGACATCAGGATTGCATTCGATACTTCTGCTAGCCACCCTGGAGGCTGGCTGCTGCTGCTTCTTCTTCTTCTTCTTCTTCTTCTTCTTCTTCTTCTGTTGACCATCTGTTGTGGGCAGAAGCCTTCGAATGTTGATGTCCCGTCGTAGGTGACTTGACATGTGCAGATATTTTCAGACATTAATGCATTCTTCCATGTGTTCCAGGTTGGTTATGTCTCTTAATCCTTCCGCCGAGCTCTTCCATATCTTTCTTCACGTCCGCCATTTTAGTGTAAAGTTCGGTTTTCATCAGGGCCATTTCCGTTTTCATTTCTGTTTTTATCTTCTCCATTCAAGATTTCATTTCCATCTTCATTCCTCTCCATTCAAGATTTCATTTCCATTTTCATTGCTCCATACTGGGTTCCATTTTCATGTCTAATTTCTCGATTTTGCCCAATAAAGTTTCCATCATTTCCTCCCTGTTAAATCCCAGGTTTTGACTCCTGTGTACCAAATTCGCTTTATTGCTTCAAAATCTGTTTACAAATAGATGTCTTAATTGCAGTTATGTAGCACCCATTTATTCTCTCATTGCTACTACACTGCTAGACCCTTCGGCCAAACTCACTGTAGAAACTGAACTCTTGGAGCTCTCTCTTCAAAATTCTGCTGGTCTCGCTGCTCTGCTTAACTATAAGTCAATGACGTGACAAGAAATTTCTGAAAGTAGAGATTATTTTTGCACATGTAAATTATGCTGGTGTGACAATACCTTGCTTTGATGTAAATCGCCAGCTCTAGCCAAGTTATTTTTATCCAAACTTGTAACAATCAATTATAAACAATTGAAAGCAAGCTGTTGATACACGTACAGCGATTCAGGGCGGCAAGGTATAGGAATCATCCTCCATGGTCAAGGGGTAACATGCTAGGCTCTGATTCCTAAGGTCATGGATTAAAATCAAACAGAGGGCGATGGATTTTTTTCAAGCATAAAAATCCATAGCATTACTTCATTCAGAAGCGAAGTAAAGCCATTGGTCACATGTCGTAGATTTATTGCATGTAAAAGAAACTCAAGCCTGATAGAGGTCTTTGAATAAAATTAAGCGGTCTATCATGCCCAATATAGAATGGGACACAGAGAACCACAGCAATAACATCTTGAGCATCCATAAATAACACTCAATTTTAAGGTGCGTGGTATATAGTTACAGTATTCCAGTTGGACCAACATGGTCTTTCTTAACACCTCATAAACACGATTAAGAACATCTAAATAAGCCGATATAGAAGACTTTAATGAGTATGTTGTTGGCTGTACTGTGAATTTCTTCTATGTGCAGAAAGGGCAACACTAAAATGATCCAGGCTAAATTGAAAGCATTTATTGCCAAGCACATTATTAATACACTCCAGAAGACCCTACATGCACTTGGACTCAGATGGAAAGTGATAAAAAATAATTGACAGATTCTATAATAGTACCACATATGAGAACAAAAGATCTATTACTTGCAAAATATTAAGGAAATAAACAAAACTTGTCCAATTGTATGTTTGGATGATACATATATCCATTGTACATGCATGCGAGCGAGTGAACGCACGCACGCATGCACGCACACACACACATACACAGAGCATAATATGGTTGGAGTGACAACTCACTTGCTGGATTCCTTGCAATTTCAAAAGGTATCAGACTGATAATCATTCATGCTAGCAGAGAAGAAGGCTTCATACCAACTGCTTATGCTGTTTTAAAGCTTATTAAAAAACAGGCGATTATCACAAATGTTTTGACTAGAAATGGCTGACTGAAAAAGTAATCCCCATCTTCCTTCCAAAAGTGTCCTAATGACTGATAATGCACCTTCACCTCAAATTCAACCCAAGAGCAAGTAATACTCTAACAGAAAAAACGACTCCTTGTTTGGTTATCTACTTCAAGTAATTGGATGTTATAAATATCTAATTGTGGAATCATACATGAATCAAATTAACATCTGAAAAATCTGAATATTCATAAATGCAAAATATGAATATAAAAGTTAGAGCTTGAATTATTTATTCTAAGCATTTACAGACTAAATCCTCAGATGTACACGTTAATTACGGAGGATAAATTAACCTTTCACACATGAAAATAGATTGCTTATTAGCTGAAAATGGGCACAGTGTAAATATTATGTTTACACCCGAGTTAAACCTAATAGACTGACCTATGTGTGCAAATATGAAGAACTGGGTTGCAGAGAAAATCTGTAACATTTAAAATGGGTGATGTTCTTTGATTGGCAAATGAAAAGCTAGGGATATTGCGAGTACCAAAAAGTATAAACTTAAAGTTCAGAAGTTTAGTGTACGATTAGTGCACATTTTCAAAATTATAGGGCATATTTTAAATATTTTAGTGCACACAAACCAATGTTTCCTAATCACTAATATGCATATGTTTGTTACGTCATGTCATCCCGGCTTTTCTGTGCTATCTTTGTGCATTTAAGTACTGGATGGCCATTACTTGAAGGCTCCACATCTTTCTTCCCTATTCCTAATATGTACTAGACTGCTTTCGTCTATTTGCATGAGCCATTGTACATGGTAGAGAAAGTAGTAACTAACACAGCTCCAACACACCTAGGAGTAATCAACGTATAAGAAGAAAATTCCCTAACCACTCATACCCCCACCTAAAATTAATATAAGCTTCAATCTAGAAAACACATCATCATGGTCAGTAAGGTAGCCTCTACTTGTCCTATTGAACTTTTAGTGTAAACACTGCACTTATTATACATTGCACTTAAACTGGATTAAGATTGCATTTCTTTGATTGTAGATGTTTGAAAGAAAGAATAAAGAAAAACATAATGATATAAATGAGTGTTCATTAAAAATGGTGGGACACAAGAGTATGTGAAAATTTATCAACTCAAACATTATGGCTACTGTAATAATAAAACCAAGTCTGTCAGGGGGACTATTGCACTCTCTGTTTTAAGGTTTATGCTTTTATTAACACACTTGCTTGCATGGCATTTCCATAGTGCAATGTAGTGGTGCCTGACCCATGAATGACCAGGATTTAATACCACATCATGGATAGTGATTTTTTTCCTTTCCTCATTCAATCTGAAATAGTTAATCATTCATTCTCTTTAATTGCGACTTTTTCACAGTCAGGATGATAATTATTATGCCTTCTATTTCACATATATTACATGGTATGTGCCCAAGTATTTCAGGAAATCATGGACACCACCTAAAACATATACTGCAATTAATGGTGTAAATAAATAAAATATTAAAATAAGAACTAAAGCTTTCCTGGCGACGTGTTAATTCAAAATCTTCTCGGGCTTCTAGCCAGGTAAAAACTTGGCTTGACACCAACGTTTCGAAGAAGTGCATCTTCCTCGTCTTCAGGGTGAACTGAAGGCGAGGAAGATGCACTTCTTCGAAACGTTGGTGTCAAGCCAAGTTTTTACCTGGCTAGAAGCCCGAGAAGATTTTGAATTAAATAAAATATTATTACAGCTCATGAAGCAGTGGCAACTCTTTACCTGAAGGGTTGATGGTGGGAGAAGCTACACCATTAGCTATGCGCAGAAGTCATAACATTTCTGTCCACAAAGGAGTGAAGCAAACTAGCGCTAGTTTTAGTGCAGCATTCTTTAGTGTTTGTGCAAAACACTAGCAGATTATTGTAAACTTGGAAGAAGATAGTAAGGCAGACGATATCAATCTCAATGCTGATTATGACAATAATTATGGTACAGTGACAGGATTGAGAAGCTGTAGAAATATTTGGTGAATACAATAATATTGCTTATTGTTTGCTATGTTTATGGTTGCTAACTTATGTGATAAGCTGGATCATAACCAAATACAAACATCGACATTCCTTCAAGTAGAATATGTTGTCTGATGCTTTACATATTGCTAATGTCATATGCGAATAAAAATTAGCTTAATAGCAATTAAATGATTTCACAACTACAAATATGTGCCAACAATTACTTCCATGTGAACTGCAATTGTTTAACAGTGCATGCTGTTGTGGTTGTATTTAGTCATTTGCGCCAAGCTGGCATATACATTCTCCCTCTCAGCTGTTGCAGAGAGGGAGGGAAGGAAAGCAACTTCCCCGATGCACAATATTTGCTTGTCCCATCACATGACCTATAGCTTATAAATTTACAGCTGTAAAACCTCCATACAAATAGATATATTTGCAAAATGTAAAATGCACATAGATACCTAGGCTAAACAAGATCTTTTCTACTTGGATTAGACTGGCAGGGGACAGAGAACTGAACCTGATTGGCTACCTTCTTGCTGTATGAATGCTTGTGTAGGTATGTCTGAGTGGCATGTCTGAGATTAATATCATGTAATTACTCACATTTAATGTAAATATTTTTAATCATAAAATCTTTATTCAGAGGAGAAAAACAATGCAAACCCCCTCCCCCAAAAAAGTATTGAATGGTACTTTGCTTATTTTTTTCCCATGCCCTTATAATTTTAGGGAAAAAAAATTATAAATATAAATATAATATAAAAACATACAGCATCCTCATTCTGTGCAGATGTCCAACTATGCCCTGCATATCTATTACATTATCACATGTAAATCTGTCTATTGCATTATGAGAGTTTGTGCAAAATAAATATCAGAAGAATTGTATAGAAACACAATTTATGACAATATACTGTAAATGATACATTAGAAATCATTAAGAAATTAACTCAGGTTTAACTTTCTCTATCACATGCACACTATTGCAGTCCATCCCAAATTTTGACAGAGAATTTGCTAGAAATACATATTTATTTGCAAACTCCTTGAATCCCAAAAATACATTGTTATAAAAAGGTTTGTATTTGTGTCTGTGCATGCATCTATGAACAGCACATCTAGAAAATGAAAAGTCAGATAAATAAAAACCATACTTGGTATTTAAGTTTGTATTTTCCAAAGATGTGATTCAAAATTTTTCAAGAAAACCTCTATTCCAAACTATTCTTTACCTGGAACATTTTTCAAAGTTTTTTATTTTCTCAAAAATGGCCGTAACAATTTGATTAAAATATCATACATGACAAATAAACTGCATGTCTTGAATTTTTGAGAATATCCCTTAAAATCCCTTTCATTTACGAAGTATTTTGTATTTATATTATGTTGTATAATAAGTATATGTTAAGTGAGTCAAAAATGTACTATAGTAAAAATGTAGTTCTCTATAAAACACAATTTATTTCAAATAACTTTTTTTGTTGTATAAGAATTTCCAAGATATCCTTTTCTAACAGTTTGAATTGTTCCAACATCATTCTTTTCAAGTCCTCTCAATTATTAGTTGTTTCTTGCAATTGAATGGAAAGAGTGATTTTCAAGCCAGTATGTAATGTTCATCTCAACATTTGACTATTGCTGTTCCTTTTGTATCTATAACCAAACATGTAATGTGGCTATTTGCCCAAAGATTTTATCTTGATTAAAATGAAATATATAGAACAATATGCTTTCATAAATAAGTTTTTATACCCATTAATAAACAATAGATCAATCATGTGAACATAACTCGTCACATCTTTGCTTTCTCTACCATGGTCTATGAATATAGTAGACAAAGAAGCTGTTGCATTCAAACCACAAATTTGATTCCAAGATTTCACAATGTTTTGAATCCAGAAAAGCATTTTTAGAAAAATTTGTGTGTCTGTCTCTGTGTGAATAGCATAACTCTAACAAAAAGTCGGTTCTGTACGAAACTTAGTACATAAGTTCAGCATCTTTGTGACAAACATTTTTAGGAAAATACTCCCACCTCATATTAACCTTTACATGAAAGATGTTTTGAAATTTTTGATTTTCTGAACAGTTTTTTTAAAATGTCATATATTAAAGATACTTACATCGCAAATAATATTCACATCTCTTGAATTTTCTGAGAATAGCCTCTTAAGCCCTCTTCATTCTAGATGACTTTTATAAAATAGGCAAACCGTAAAGGCAGACAAAACCTTCAATATAATAAATGTAGATTTTAAAATAAGAACTGAAGCTTTCCTGGTGACGTATTAATTCAAGATCTTCTCGGGCTTCTAACCAGGTAAAAACTTGGCTTGATACCAGCATTTCGAAGAAGTGCATCTTCCTCGTCTTCAGGGTGAAATGATGGATTGAGCTTGCGGAGACAGCACTTATAAATACCAGTCTCCACAAGCTCAATCCATCAGTTCACCCTGAAGATGAGGAAGATGCACTTCTTCGAAACATTGGTATCAAGCCAAGTTTTTACCTGGTTAGAAGCCTGAGAAGATCTTGAATTAATGTAGATCTTGTTTAAACACACAATTTATGTCAAATACTCATTTTTTTTTTTTGGCAAAGTTCATCATTTTCAAAGACGTTTCTTGTTTTTTATATATAGGTATATATTTCAAATGAGAAGCCCTCATTCCTTTTTAAGTGGTTTCATCCTGGGTCAAGCAAAAATAATGTAAGTTGAAGGTCATCACATAGCAGCCCGTTCTTAAAAATGTTAGATAGATACTTTATTTCACTGCTTAGGGCGTGGCCCGGTGGCAGCGCTGTCAATGTAATAATACAATGTACAATACAATGAGTTAAATAAACAATAATGTGAGTAATACACTGTTAAAATGCCAATGACATCATAGTATACTAATACATACATAATTGTAACAACAGCAATAATAACGCAATATTTTCATTTACTATCTTGACTATAAATCACTCTTCTTTAGTCTATTTTTAAAACTATTTACACTTTGAGGCAAAGTCTCCAGTAAATCTGCAGATATTTTGTTCCATTCGTTTATTGTTCTATTTGTGAAGGAAAATTTACCTATGTCTATTTAATGTTCCCTATTTCTTATTTTTTCCGTGTGATCATTCCTCCCACAGTATAATGGCTTTAATAATTGTTTGGATATATCTTTCCATGCAGGTTTCCCCTTATAGGCTCTAAAAATTGCACATAGCCTTGCTCGTCTCCTGCGTGTTTCTAGTGTTTCCCAGGAAGTAGCAGTGCTGGTATGATTTTCTAATTGTTTACTTCTGTCTACAAATTTAGCCGCTCTTTTTTGAACTCTCTCTAGTGGCAGTTTTTGCCCCACCCGATACGGATCCCAGCATGCAGCACTATATTCTAATATTGGTCGAACTAAAGAAGTGTATGCCAAATTTTGCGACTTTCCATTGCTGCGTTTTAAAATCCTCATTATGAAATGCAACGCTTTCCACGCCTTCCCAGTGATCGAGTTTACATGTTCCCCCCACTCCAATCTTTGATTTAGTATTACCCCTAAATATCTGGTGCTATTTACTCTCAGTATTTTCTTATTGTCTAATTTATATATTACGTTTTCTACTATTCTTGCCCTTGAAAATATAATTGTTTTACATTTGTTTGGATTTATCTCCATTTTATTATATTTTGCCCAAAGTTGAATTTTGTTTAAATCTTCTTGTAGATCAATTGTGTCGCATTTACCGCTAATATTTCTATAGATTATACAATCGTCTGCAAATAGGCGAATCTGAGATGTTATCCCTTCCCGTAAATCATTTATATATGCTAAGAAAAGCAACGGCCCGATCACGCTTCCCTGGGGCACACCAGAAGTTACATTTGTAGGAGACGATAATTTATTTCCCACTCGCACTCTTTGGGTTCGTTCTCTCAAGAATTCCCGAATCCAAGTTATCACTCTGTTGTCTATTTGCAGATTACAGAGTTTTTCTATTAGTCGTCCATGAGGTACAAGGTCAAACGCTTTAGAAAAATCAATTATTATTGCATGTACTTTTCCATCCGCGTCAAGTGTATTGACTACATCCTGACAAACAGCTACTAGTTGACTCCCACTAGTTGACTCTCACAAGAATGTCCGTTCCGGAAACCATGTTGGCCTTCGAAGAGCCAATAAGTTTTATCCCATTTGCGACTTAAATATTGTGCTATAAGATGCTCAACTTGTTTGCTTACTACTGATGTCAAACTAACTGGTATATAGTTTGCCGCATTTGTTCGATCTCCTGCTTTATAAATAGGCACAACTATAGCCTGCTTCCAATCTTGCGGTATACTTCCGTTATTTACTGTTACTTCGAATAGCCTCAATATGTATGGAACAATTGCCTCCCCCCAATCTTAAGGAAGTCGCCCGAAATGCCATCTGGCCCGACTGATTTATGTTTTCCTAATTTAGCTAACCGTCTTCTAATGTCGCTTGGCTTCACTGTCATAGGGGGTCCTTCCGTTCTTTTAATACTGGCATTGCTCTTTACTCGAAAAATTGAAGCGAAATGTTGATTAAACACTTTGGCTTTTGAGACAATGAATCGGCCATTAGTATATTTCCATTCTTGATTTCTGTAATTATTCCTGCGTTTCCCCTGCGCCTTCTCACAAATTTAAAAAATTGCTGCCAACTATTCCTGTCATACGAGAGAATACTTTTTAAGAAATGTTCTTCAGCTGTAATCTTTTCTAATAGAAGTTTGTTTGACAAAACTCGGAATTTATTTGCGTGATAACTACTAATTTTTCGTGAACTATATGCTTTCCTGACTTGTTTCTTTAGTCGTTTTACTGTTTTATTGTAGTATTCTGGGTCAGGGTTTTTAGTTAGCATTTTACGGGGTATAAATTTATATGTTGCTTCCATAACAATTTTTTTAAAATTTTGCCATATTTCTTCTACCGAGCTTCCAGATTGGGACCACAGCGAATATTTTTCGTTTAAGAATTTTTGCAGCCTCGGAATGTCTCCTTTGTAATATTGGTAAAAGTGTCTCATTTCATCCGTGTGACGTATTCCTTCTACTTTAAGTAATACGCAGTACTAGCGCTTTAGCCTAGTATATTCCTTATTCCTCTTGAACCTATAGAAAAATATGTAATAAAACCATTTCTGCTTGTGATTATCTTGTTTGTATGAAGTAAAAAGAGAAATAAGCCTTTATAAAAATAGTTTGTTGTTGAATAGTAATATGAATGCCACATATCATAATTTTAAAAATAACGTGTTCTGAACATATCTTAAAGATAATATTAACTTTTTACAAGTGTAAGTTAAATACCATTTGTGGCTAGTGTCATTCACAGAGGTTTATGGTTTGTTTCTCATTGTCTGTGTAAGATAGTAATCAAATCCTGCACATGTACTGCAGAAGGAAAACCTGTACCTTCCCTTTTTTTTCATATGTTCTTTCTTTAATCTGCACACCTAATATGGTGAAAAGCTATATTTTGTCAAAGGCCAAAGTAACATGTTTTGGTGTATTGTAGGCACACAAATTCATCTCCATTAGATAGTTTGCTCAAACAGCATTGCCTAATTGATATTTTTTTGTTTCATTTTTATGGTTGTCTTCAACTTTGAAGCTGTTATTGGCAGCTTTTGCATCGCAATTGCTGGTATTCATAATTCATTTAATAAGTATATATGTATGCAGTTGTTGGATTTCATTTCTTGCTAAACAATGATGCTGACCATCAGCTTCAGTATTTCTTTGTGCACTAAATGAAGATAATTTATGAATGTCTGTTATCTATTGGTTGTCCCTATACTGTAGAACTGCAGTTTGTAGCACAAGGGACTTGGGCTTCGCCTCCAATAAAACCAGAAATTTTTTTCCCTTCAAAGAGATCAGAACACAAGGTTTATTCAATATCATGCAATTTTTTGGGAGCTTTTGGGCTATCTGATAGAGAAAAAAAGCAGTTTTCAGGTCCCAAGGACCTGTATAATTGATCAGGATGAGGTACCATACTGACCACGTGCCACTCCCATTGTTCAACAGTGACCATAATGTTGTATGTGAACAAAGGTGGATGCAGCAGCCAAGCATTAAAGAATAATATACTGTGATGACAATGCAATTAAAGCAATATTTTGACTAAGACCTGCACTTACCAAATCTACCTTCTATGAAATTTGTTACCAAATGTTTGGAGTCCAAAATATGTTGTACTATATAATTTACACAATATTTAATTTCTGAATGCAAACAATACAAATATCTTAAAATGCTATACTTGTGAAATGTGCATATATTACTAGTACCATGGTTATTCCCAAACGTTTGTCTATAGTGCACAGTTATGTAATGATTTTAATCTTATTTTTGTAATTTTTTTAAAATAAAAGCAATACCAACAATGCTTATAAACGGTGTAATCCTTTCCCTGGCTATTCAATACCTACGAGCCAAACTTGTTTGCATATATTCCCTCTAGATATGCTTTCCAGCTATTGCCGTTGTCATTCACAACAGGGCTATAAAAATATGTCTAACAAATACTGATATATACTTTCTCTTTGAAGGCTCTAACCCGCAGAACATAGACAAGGAATGTTTCTTAGAAATAAAGTGAAGCAGTTTGCGGATTACAAAGAGACAACAGAATGTAGCCAAGGGGCCTGTGTGACTAAATCCCAATAATTCCTGGCAGTTTTCATTACCATTTTCACTATGCTTTCAATATTACCTCCTGCATCGATATAATGCAAAAATTAATTAACCATTAATATTAACTGATAACTAAGAATTTCAAGTTGGTATATATTATTTCTGTCAGATAGGATTATATTCCTGTCCTGTAGCATTCTATGATAAAAGCAGGTGTATATATGTATGTCATTAAAGAATTCACTATACAAACGACATTTATTTCAACATAATATTTTCTTAGCATTAAGCTCATAATTCGCATTTTTCTCGTTATGAAAACCGCCTGCATTTTGCCAATAGTTTTCCGATGACAGTTACCTTTAAATCAAATGTATAATCATCAAAACTTGATAAAAATATTGTAATATTTCAAAAAATATTTATGTATCAAATTGATAAACATTAAAAACGGATGAATTAATCAGTTGTCAGTACAGTGACATCGGTGTCGTCTTCACGTCTTTATGCTCAAATGAGCCAAATACAATCTCGAAGAACAATATTATTCTGTTGATCACAGAAAAATCGAAGCTAATATGCGTTATAAATAATTAATCATACTACGTATTTGCCATGATGAGGAAATACCGAAAAAAAATAAAGACTACGGCTAAACTAGGGCCAGGCCCACTTAATTTTGAGTATTGATTTTGGTATCCAAAATGGATATGAATGCAAGTAATACATACGTTTTATTCTTAAATAGTTCCATACCTGTCTGTTGCCATAGTGTTTAGCTGAAATCAAATAAATATCTAACAGTCACACATAATCAACTCATTATTTCCTACCGACTTTTGCATAATTCTAAACTGCCCTATGCAGCCATTTTTATGAATATTAACTACGTTTGTCAAGTACGCTTATTATTGTCACATCTTTAACTCGTTGCCCTCTGTTTATATTCATAATATTGTTATAATTCCGTTTACTTAAAACGTATATAATTTTTAACACTAAGTTGGAAATGTAGTTAATATTTTGGTGATAAAGATGAGCTGATTTGAACGGGATATCTTCAAAAAGTTTGTTCGCTGTCGTTCCGAAATTGCGTTAAGCAGCTATATGAATGGAGCTGCAATTAATGAGATCATACTGTGTTGGAAACATTGAAAAGCAATTCGGATCTTCAAACAGCTGTGGTGTCAAAACACTTCATAACGAAATTGACAGCTGGGGTTAGAGCGTGCGGTGCCATCAAGTGTAGCTGCATAGGACGAGTTCTAACGCTGTGAAGAATAGAATACATTTTTGTTGAAGGGCATACGCAAAAACTGTGAATTTTAGCTAGGAATTGAAACATCGTCATTGTTTTATTGCCATATCATAGGAACTCAAATTCCAGTCATAATGAGTTACACGGAAAAGCACGAGAGTATATCTAAGGATGACTGGATGAATAAATTAGACAGTCTGCATATACAGAGGGCTGATATGAACAAACTTATAATGAATTATTTGGTTACAGGTAAGCAGGGTAATTTTAGTGCAGTTAATTTGCACTCATTTTTCGGAGTACATGGAAATCAAAACATTTACTATCTTTAATACTGTGATTACTTATTACTTGTTGAGTGTCTAATTTACCACGCCCAAAAGCATTGTGTATACATTGTCTGTGAATGATCTGCACATTTGTTTGTTTTAGCCTAAAAATAAACTTGCCTGATAAATTAATGTTCACAGAGGGTTTTAAAGAGGCAGCTGAAAAGTTTCAGCAAGAGTCAGGTGTCACACCATCAATAGAGCTGGATTCTCTTGATGACAGAATAAGAATACGTGACGCAATACAGAGTGGAAGAATACAAGAAGCGACCGCATTAGTTAATCAGTTGCATCCTGAATTGCTGGATAACGATCGGTACCTCTACTTTCATTTACAGGTAAATGTGAAATAGTATAGTAGGAAGGTAACTCCTCATTTTAGTTCACATGGGATTGTAAAGAATTATGGGCCTACTTCACATTTGCTACAAGACCAACTATAAGTAACTTAGTGAAATTGATTATATAAAAGGGTAATACTCTTTTTTGTAGCACACCTACAGTTCAGTGGAAGTAGCAAAATCAAGTGGTAATTTTGTTCCATTATTTTGTGTATGTTTACAAGGGTTATAATACATAACTATGTGAAATTTGAATACTAATGAGAGACAAGGATAAACAAAAATAAAATGTGGTTAAAAGCTAAAAAAATATAATTAACTTTATTTTTCATTTAGTGGTTACCTACAACGATCACATACTTTGTCAAAGAGTGACAACTGTGGTACCTAGCTAAGAAAGTAGAGGATGTTTGAAAACCTGCCTCATTTCCTACAGTTTCGAAGAACAGAATATGTAAAATTATCACTGATTATTACAAAAGTAAATGATATCCTGAAGTGTAAATGTTGGGGGAATATTTATAGAAGATGTGTTAGATTTTAATGAACTATTGTAACAACTATTTCATCATCAATAACATAAATATTTCATTATCATTATTTACAACATCCCCAGAATAAAAAAAATAAATCAAACAAAAAAAGAAGAGATGCAAGCATAAAAGAAGAGAAGTGTCAAATTCCATACTCAAGTCAAACTTCTTGTCAAACAGATGCAGGAAATTCTCTCCTCTACCATTATCATTTGTATGGAAAATATTTATTTCAAGCATATTTCCTCAAAAGTACCCTTTTAACAAGTTTTGTACCATACACATTTAGAGCTGTTTGCATTTTCTCACACTTCAAGCAATATAGTTTCATAACTATATAAATTAATTGAAAACATTTGTAGTAAAATTTTATCACAATTGTCAAGAAAATGGAAACAAATGTTTTTGTGTGATTCATTTATAAAGTAGCTATAAAAATAAGTTATAATAGGTAAAGAAACCTTGTGATTGTTATAATTTAGCTTTATAAAATATTTAGAATGTATACAAATAAAACTGATACTGGTATGTTTATATTTTGTAACATTACAAAAATTGCTGCTTTAATCTATATGAAATTATGCATATGAGTAGGCATGAGAGCAATACTTCATTGAACAGTGCACACAATTATTAACATTTTATTATAACACCTCTGGGAATTCAAATACAATGTGGCTCTAGGATGCAGATTTGGTGGCAGAGAGGATATAATCTACAGAATACAGTGACGAAGATGGCTGTTAATGGTTTCCTGTAATAAATTGTGCAGGAACAACCTGAAAGTTTCTTTTACTGTGATATCAATAGCAGCAGTGAGGAAAACCCTATTAAGTGAGATGGCTCAGTTAGAAAGTCTTTGGCTTTAATTTAGGATTCAGAGTAAATATTAACAGAAAACGTTACCTGAACTGGACCAAAGATAATACATTAATGAAAATCTGGATAATTTGGAACAATAAAATGAATACCAACTTTGACACACAATAGTGAAATTGAACATTGCAAAAAAGAAGAGATGGAATGATGTTCGCTTTGCTACATTACAGCCATGCCCAGTAGGTCATCTCAAGAAATTAATTTTTGAATTTATAAGGGTGATAAGAGAGCTCAAAAAAAATCAGTCTATAACCTGATTTTTCACAGAAGTGCAACAGCTTTAAAGTTGCAAAAATTATAGACAGGCGTGTTTCATTTGTTTTACACACATAGCAGAAGTTCAGACCAATAAACTTTTCAGATTCTCGCCTATGAGCCACATAGCATATAGCCAAGGTGGGGGGGGGGATAAGGACTGCTTATTTTGATACATTTCTCATCTCAACTTCATTATTTTCTGAGCCGAGTTTAGAGAGAGCATTTTATAAGTTGTAATTCAAATAATATAACCATTAACCATGACTAAGTATAAAAACAAGACTTAATTGTGTGAAATATGAAAAAAATCTTCAGACTTCCTAAAGATCTGAACTTCAGAACCCTCCCAGCATATACAGAGGTAATGTTATTTATTTTTGCATGTTCTTAAAGAAAAAAGGATTTTGAAAACATGCCTCATTTCCTACAGTTTCAAAAAGCAGAACATAAAATTGGTCACTGATTTTCATACAAAAGTGAATGTTTTCTTGAGTAAATGAAGGGGCAATATTAATTTAAGATGTCAGATTCTAATATACTTTTTGGTGTAATACTTCATTTGCAGTCTGTTGTAACAAAATATAAACTGCCTGTTAAAGAGAGGGACTTTATAAATGACGAGTGCTAGCATAAAAATGGCAATAGATGACATGGATGTGTTCCTCTTGTATACTTCAAACCAGAGAAGATGAAACAGCAAAGCACATTGTTTCAGAGAAACAGAAAGATAATACACAAGTATGATGACAACTTATACCAATACTAGTTCTTCAAAAACAGACATAACACTGACCATGACACTAATTTTAAATTGAATAGTGTTTGAGTCACAAGCTAAGAAACCAAGAATGCAGAAACAAGAGAGTAGAGTGTATCAATACAACAGCTTGCAAATAGGTATATTGGTATGAACACTTGCTCTCACCAGTGCTGTAGTGGAGGTTCTTGGTATTGTGTCAGATCAGGTTATGGACAAAAGTAAAATGCAGAGAAAAGTATTCCAAATCAAAGAAAAATTTGTGAAAAAGTGTTGGAAGAAAGTCTTAATTCATTGGGTGCATATTTTGATGGAAGATGAGATCAGACTCTAAAAAATAAAGAAAGACTGCAAAAACTATCATGAAACTAAGGCTGAAGATCAATATGTTGTGATAGAAGAACCTGGAAGCATGTATCTTGGTTATGCTTAGCTAACTGGCCAAGCAACTGAAAAAAATACTTCACCATACTAAGAAAATAGGGCAATTATATATGCAGAGGCAATTTAATGTAAATAGGGCATGGTGATATGGTTAACACAAGACTGAAAGTCAGAGTCTTTTGTACTTGGCCAGATTGCCTTTACACCATCCTTTGATGAGACAGGTACAGTACAGGACTGTCGGCCTTCCAGCATTGGAAAGCTTTTAGGAAACTGACGATTTACTGTCGCAAAATTTGATCACATATATTTAGAATTGCTTATAGGTATAGCTGTTAAATATCTTAGCTCTGATAAGAAATATCTAATGGAATTTACCTGAACTATAACCAGTGGAAAGTGTGAATCAAACTTAGAAAATAAGAAAAAAGGGATGTTGAGACATGGATTTTGACTAACAGTAACATCAAGACTAATTACGTTTCTACAGAAAAACTGTCTGAGGGACACACGACTTTGACAGAATTTCTTGTGAAGGTTAATGTTCCTTTGTGGTTTCACATAAAATGCAATCCTATTTGTAAAGATAGTTTCAGGCATATTTTCTGAGCTATTAGTCTATCCAGATTTTTGAATGAAAATTACAGAGATTTAATTTATTGTCTCAAGAATGTTTTTTATTATCATTTATAAATATGTGCAATGCTAAGTGATGACAGCAAAAATATGAGATTACTAGCAATGCAGCCAATTATTCAGGTAAGAGCTCTGAAAAAAATTGTATCTTCTAAAACCTGACACTAAATTTCTCAGTTACGTGCTATGTAAATGTGATTGATGAGGAAGAGTACAGTGACAAAACCTGTAGCTTAAAGCCACAGCAAAACTTGCAAGTTTCAGAAATTCCTAAAAGAATGGA
Source organism: Hymenopus coronatus (assembly GCA_030762935.1). Taxonomy (NCBI): domain Eukaryota; kingdom Metazoa; phylum Arthropoda; class Insecta; order Mantodea; family Hymenopodidae; genus Hymenopus; species Hymenopus coronatus. The sequence continues at coordinate 86,700,511 of CM060897.1, read as the reverse complement.
TCTGTTCCATACATAGAGATTCCTGTGTTCCCATTGCGACACTGTTAAGTTGAAAAACATGTTAAGTTGTCAGTGATGCAGTATTATCTATATATGGAGATAAAGAGATGCACATATATGGTTAAAACTTTATGTAAGAATTACAGACACTATCTACAACATATGAGAAATAAAGAAAATTTTGGCTTTAGGTGAAAAAAAACCGTTAAATTGATCTTTATGTGAATTAATGTCAAAGTAGGAATAATGGCTAAAAAAATTGACAACAGAAAATTCTTATGGTTTTTATTGAAATATTGCTACATAAAATTTATACTTATGTATTCCTTTTTATGAGTGTTTATTTTATTCTTTGTATTTTGTTTACTGCCTCACTAAAGGGCAGTCCTTTCCTAGAGCAATATGCTCATTGGGACATTCTATGTAAATAAATAGATAAATGCAGTCTGCACAGATCACATTGGGGTTACAGACTACAAATAGCAAAGAGCTATGAAAAGTAGATGTTGCACACTCAAATTGTTAACTTTTCAAAGTGATTATGCTTTGGTCAAAACTTCTTTATGCAATATATAAATATTACCGATTTTAATTTAAAAAAAAAAAACACCTCATTTTCGATATAGCCTAAAAACAATCGTACATATTAATTAAAGGGCTCACATAATTTTTTGGTGAAAAAGTCGGCAAAAACCAATCCAAATTAATGAAGGCCAGATCAATGAGATTCCTGTGTACTAGCAAATCTAACTACTACCTCCCCTCCCCCCTTAAGGAATCTTAACAACTCTACCTTCAAGACAAAGATTGTAGCTAATGTCAATTATGTTTACTTATTTTGATTAATAACTCCATGGCACGACAGCTCACGGGGAACCTTGGCCTACCGCCCGGCCGCTGCGTCCCCCATCTCGGTCCACTACAGACGTCATGGATGGGGTGCAGTATTGGAGGGTGAGACGTGGTCAGCGCCTCGAGTCCCCCCCGGCCGGTTAATGCGGTCCTCGCGACCTGGAGCCGCTACTTCTCCATCAAGTAGCTCCTCAATTGGCCCCCCAGGGACCTTACGAGGCTGAGTGCACCCCGGGCCAGGTCTCCCAGCGGGGGAAAAATCCCCACGCCGGTACTGGGGATCGAACCCAGATCTCCCGCTTGGTAAGCAGCAACGCTACCACCGCGCTAAGGAGACGACCACTTATTTTGATTGTTTTTGTAAAATATAATGTATATAGAAATGTAATAAATTTGTTTCAGTATGTATTATTTCTTAAAATAAAGCCATGAATTATTCATTGCATTTTTTAAGATAGATAAATTTTATTCTATTCTCCAGTCAAATATCCAAATTGGATAATCAATGCCATGACACAAAGTTCCACCCACATCAAGAACAATTAGAAATGAAATGGTGCAGGAAGGTAAAATGATACAAGCCTACTTTCCATCATTACATTAACTACATGTACATCCACAGCATAGTAGTTCAGCAACCACAGAAAGTTCTTGCCAATTAAATCTGTAGTAACAAATTGGATAACCTAGGACAATTATACAACTGACACCAATTGTCTACTAGGTCACCAGTATTTTACTAATGTTTTGATAATTGTTCACAAAGGCGTGTGTTTGATCAAGCTTCATTAAATGTGCCAAGCAGAATTTTATTTTTGTGTGTATGTACAACAGGAATTTAGTTTATTATATATTAGCTATTTTATAATTTAAATATTTTTAGTTTTGCACCAATTCTACAAGTGATATGCAAATGTTCTCCAAGCAAAATAAATATGTAAGCATATTTACATGATAATTTTGTTTTCCTCAGTATTATAAAGCTCTAATGATTACTTTTTCTCCTTTTAGCAACTGCACTTGATAGAGCTTATTCGTGCTGGCAGGATTGAGGAGGCATTGCACTTTGCTCAGGAGCAGCTTTCAGAAGCTGGTGAATCTGATCCTACAGTTTTAAATGAATTAGAAAGAACACTGGCCTTACTAGCATTTGAAGAGCCACATAAATGTCCCTTTAGTGATCTTTTGCACCCCACCCATCGACAGAAGGTGAGCTTAATTCAAGTAGAAAGCAAGAAATGTGGAAAATATTGTGTACTACTGATAAAAATATGCTTATTCTATTAATATATGTATGTCCATGGGATAAATTTGTGCAAACTGCCTATTTTGATGTGAGATTTTTCATAATTGTTTTCTATACACTTAAATTTGGTTGTGAAATTTTAAGAATACTTGATACTGAATTTTGCCCAAAATTTTGAAATAAATCTGTTTAATAAATTTTATTGGAAAAAAGGCCTTGAGTAGTGTAGAATCAGGATCCACCTGTGTCTTGCACTGGCCACTTAAACGCATGTGTGCATTTAAATGCACGTATGAAAATGGCACTTAAAATTTTAAAACTTGATATTTCTCACTATTTGGTTTTTTTTTTTAAAATGTTTACCATTATAAAATGCTGTCCATGATGCAACGTTTGTTCAGCTTCATTTAGTATAAGCTTTTTGAAGGTTGAGCGAAGAGATCTAAAGATCCTTTTCTTGATATCTGATATAATTTTGGATTTAAGGTTTTAATAATTTAATATAAAATTGATTTTTCAAAAATTAACCTGCTAAGTATTTTATTTTGTTGAAAGAAATATTTGTACAATTTTATACAATATTTAATCTCTTATTGTAAAGAGCTATGCAGAGAAAGTCAAAATGCTGGGTCTGATTTCATTAATTTGTGTGAAAACTAATGAAATATTATGAGGCATTAGATTTGAAAAGTGAACTCTCAAAGTTTACTTTCATTGTATTGTTGTATTTTGCCCGCAAGGTATAAATAAGATGGCTTTTTATTTATGGCTCTGTGGTTCTCAGCGTCCCATTCTGAGCATGAAAGATCGCTTAATTTTGCTCAGAGGCCTCTTTTATCAGGCTTGAGGTTCTTTTGCGTGCCGTAAATCTATGACACAGCTTTACTTCCCTTCTGAAGGAAGCCATGCTAAGGATTTTTACGCCCGAAAAAATCCATCGTCCTCCGCTGGGTTTGAACTCGCTAACCTTGAAGTTAGCATGGTAACCATTACACCACGGAGGGCAATCCTGCAAGGTGTCAACAGCAGAGCAGTTAAGGAAAATAGCATTGATTGGAGAACAGAAATCCTTTTGCCTGCTTGATTATAACCTAAACTCTGTGATTAGTGTTCATCAACATTTCCGAACCAAATATCCGAAAGACCCAACCAATGGAAAGGCTATTCATAAGTGGTGCATGTGTGTGTGAGCGTGTGAGACTCGGAGATGAGCATTGCATCTGTAAACAAAAATCTTCTGGGTTTCCTTTGACTTTAGAAGAGGCAGTGGAATGAGTTTGTACATGTTTCACATGAAGTCCATAGAAGTCCATTTACTGGGCAGCAAGAGAACTTCATCTACTACAGAAAAAGCTGTAGCAGAATACTGTATATAGGCTCTTCAAAAAGTTTACAACTGAAACCTCACAAATTGCAATTGCTTCAATCATTAAAAGACTATGCGATGCAAGCTTCCTTCTGTGCTGATCATCTTGCATGAATAGAGATAGTTTTATTTATGGATGCTTTTTAACTGCTGTGGTTCTCAGCGTCCCATTCTACCATGTGACCCAAAATCATCCAAACCACTGCACAGTGTTTTTCCACTGTGCACGCAGAAATAACATAACACACAGCTGCAGTACACAAGGTCACGGTGTTGACTTGTTTATCTCTCTCTGAAAGTGCCATATTGAGCTGACAGTGATATTGTGTGGTGATGCTACCAATGTGCTTTATTATTTCATCCTGTATTTAGTCATAAAATGTATTATGGCTCAGTATTTGTTTTCTACTGCACTGCCTGCATTTATTTATGTTTTGTATGTGTAAACACATTTTGTAAGTGATCTCTCAATAGCCTATACGCTGACTCCTATTTAATATTTTTCATGGGCAAAGCTTAGTTTCTCCTTTATGGATATGTGTGTATGCAAAATAACCATTATTAGAGCTCTGAGAAACCTAATATTGTTCATGAAATACCCCTTTATGATGTAAAAATTGGTATATGGTGTGCCATTAGCGGAGAAAGAGTTATAGACCCTATTTTTTTCCAATCAACAGTTGATGCCCATACATAAATGAATACAATTTTGTCCCCTTTATTTTAGAGAATTAACAGACACAGAGTGTGATTTTGCCTTTTTTCACAGTTCATACAGCCAATCTTTCGACAAGAACAATTGAAAGTATGTTTCAGGACAGAATTATTAGTAGAGGTTTATGGCCCCCTCCGTCCCCAGACCTAACCCCCTGCAATTTCTATCTCTGGGTTAACTTAAAGCATAAAGAGTACAAGACAAACCCACACACTCTGGAAGAATTGAAACAAAATACCTGCTAAGAAATTGCTAGCATTTCTGAACATGAACTACAGTGAATGATGGTTAGGATAGTTTCCTAAAGAGGTGCCAAAAATGTATGGACAGTGGCAGGTGCCAGTTTGAGGATCTCCTTTAATAACGTTGGTAAGTAAAGCCTTTAAAAGTAGTTTTAAAAATGTTGCCTGTTTTCATCTGTGATAGTGGCAGATTGCAACACGTGCCAAGGGTGCAGACAGGCAAAACACCACGCAGCCAGTTTGAACGATTTTGGATCACCCGATGTATTGGATATGAAAGACCAATTAATTTTGCGCAGAGGCTTCGTTATCAGGCTTGAGGTTCTTTTACATGCTGTATATCTACGACACAGACCAACAGCTACACTTCCCTTCCGAAGGAAGCCATGTTAAGGATTTTTATGTCCGAAAAAATCCATCGTTCTCTGCCAGGTTTGGACCTGTGACCTTAGACATATGAATATATAATGGTAACCATTAGATCATGGAGGGTGACCACATGAATTGGAAAAGGAATAGGTTCACTAAAAGGTTAATTTACAATGATGACGTAGCTTTCCATCTTTCAGGAATTATGAATAGGCATAATGTGAAGATTTGTGGAACACCATTATGATGTAATGGTTACCATGCTAGCTTCATATACCCAAGGTCGCGGGTTCAAACCTGGCGGAGGACGATGGATTTTTTCGGGCGTAAAAATCCTTAGCATGGCTTCCTTTGGAAGGGAAATAAAGCCGTTGGTCCTGTGTCGTAGATTTACGACACGCAAAAGAACCTCAAGCCTGATAGAGAGGCAAAATTAGGCGGTCTTTCACGCCCAGTATAGAATGGGATGCTGAGAACCACAGCAGTTAAAGAGGGTCCATAAATAAAACTCCATTTACATTTAACACCAATATGATTCCTCCAAATTATCTCTTCTGTGTCATTAACCCAGGGAAAAACTTATGGACCCTCTTTCATCCATGAAGACCAACTGATCAAACGAATAAAGGTATTTGAGCTTGGGTTATGTAAATTAGTTTTAAATTAACTATAGTGTATTGTAACATGCCTTGATATGCTGGAACATTGGGTCTTTCATAGCCTGAACAGGATAGTGCAGATTTCATTTCTCTACTGGATGGTGCCCCTCTGCATTAGATATAAGACATTACGATAACGATGGATAAGTGCGGAGATTCTTCTTCATTGGCCACCTTGTACTCCCGATTTGACTATGTGATTTCTTCATGTGAGTTTTTGTAAAGGATCAAGTGTACCTATCACCATTTGCAACACTGGAGGACCTACAATACAGTAGCAATTGCTGAGATGAACTCTGACATGCTACAAAGGGTTTAACAGATTATTGGCGTGATGTGCATCATGTTATGTGAGTGCGCACTTGGAACACTTGTGAAGTGTCAGAAGAAAACTTTGAGAGTTTGCCATTTAAACTTTCTCATAATACAATACATTCATTAGATTTCAAACAATAAATTACTGAAATGGAGTCCAGCATGTTGACTACCCTATATTTGAGGATAATATCCAATATATAAAAGTTTAAAATTTCCAAATTTTCATCCTTGGGAATCTCGTATGTACCTCTTTTTTCACTTTTTGAAAATTATATTCTTGGAAAGTTACATAGTTAAATAGGAACATGAAAATTGATTTGGTCTATATTGAACAAATCTGTGTTAATGTTAGCTTAATTGGTTGGAATTTATATAAAGTAGCAATTTTGTTACCAAGGACCATAATTGCTGCTGTTAAGTGCTTATAAGCACTTCATATGACACGATTAAGCTGTTTGAGTACAACTTCTGTTCCCAATTTAACGTGATTGTGCAGTATTTTCTGAGCTCCACAATTCAAATAGCGACAGTAAAAAAAATACCTATTCATTCTTAATATTACAATGATAGTTTTCTACGAAGTCCGTGCCCATGTCTCAGTCATCTTAAATACCAGTTACAACATGGCCATAATATCACGCGAACCAATCAGATGTTAGCTTCATTCCAACTCTTATAAATACCAGTCTCCGCAAGCTCAACCATCAGTTCACCCTGAAGACGAGGAAGATGCACTTCTTCGAAACGTTGGTATCAAGCCAAGTTTTTACCTGGTTTGATTTTGATTTTGAAGATTTTGAATTAATTACAATGAAGTTTTAATAATATTTCACTTCCTTTGCTTGCCAATGTTAACTCAAATGTATTTTGCAGGCTCTTGCCTGCATTGCCAGTACCCATTGTTGGATCCAAAGAGCTATCCAGGTCAGATAGTTCTGGTACTGATACTGGTTTTAGGGGCTTGGAAGTCTGAGGATCTCAAAATACACAAGGCGTTTTCTTGGTGTAAATGTTCCATCAACATTTTTGCACTCATTCACATTTGTCTTACTTCTTTCACCAAACGTATTTGCATTTTTAGTTTTCCATCACATGTAACGTACAAGTTGGTAGAGAAGGTATTAATTTTCCACCCAAAAATTTACACTGAAATTTTGCCAGAAATAAATGTTTTGAGGACTCCTGAATCCAAGAAAAGCATTTTTAGAAAAAAGCCTCTGTGTCTGTGAATTAAAAGCTATTAAATACCATACCTGTCACTTAAGTTCAGTATCTTCCAAGGAAGCAATATGAAGATTTTCAGGAAAATCCCTCCATTACTAATCACTTTTTACATGGAAGATTTTTTGGAATGGTCTATTTTTTCAAAAATGTAATGGTTTTTATTAAAATGACATATATTCAAGCTATTTACATCACAGATAAAATGTATATCTGGAATTTTCTGGAAATAACCTCAATGTCTGAGAGATTTTTGAATAACTGGTAAACTGTAAGGGATCGAAAAATTCTCACTACACAGAAAATGTTAAAACACATAATTTGTATCCAATACACTTTAGATTTATTTATTTATTAGTAAATCATTTTTTAAGTATTCCTTGTTTTTGGTTGAAATTTCTTAATGTTTATGTTCTTTTTTACTGGTCACCAAAAGAGAACAGAATTTCAGTGCTATCACATAAAACTAGTTCTTAAAGTTGCAGTATCACTTCAGCTTAGTGTATTTCCTTATTGGGCTAGTACCTACAAGAACATTTGTAATCAAATCATTTCTGCTTATATTTATCTTGATTGGCATGAAATACATAGAAGAAGAATAAGCTTTTGTAAGAACAATTTCTTGCAGAATATGTAGAGAAAGGCATGTGAATGTAAATGTCTGATTAGATAGATATATATTTTTAGATTGTGTTCTCCCTAAAATTGATGAGTTATAGTTTATTTATCCACTTGTTTGAATGTTCAACTTCTTAGATGTTCCCTTAATCTTGTATGTAAATCTGTTGTTTCTCTTAACATGTAGGTCTTGTTCCAATTTATACAGTTTATGATTCTGGATCTTCCATATGGTGGTACTTGAATGAATTTTGTTGAAAGAGTGTTTTTTTTTAAATATATGCTTATTGACTGCAGCCAAAACACTGGCATCTGCAGCTATGTTTTTTAATTTAATGGTACTTTTGGATGATCTATGAATTTTTTGAAAGTTGATTTGTGATTTTCCCGATTTTAACCTGTTTTTGTTTTTCACTATTCTTTCTGGAATCCAATGTCTATGGCTATTTTTACCATGTGTCCAGCTATATTATATATAACAAACTGTTGATTGCTGCAGGTTTATGTAACCTAGAACTTAAACTGTTTGAGTCTTTTTTCTATATGTGTCAAATTCCAGTCTATTTCCTTTCCTGCAAATACTTCATAAATATTGAAAGAAGAGTTTGTTTTATTTCTGGACAGTGTAAATCTGATGTTACTATCTTGAATATTCCACAAATGTAGGTATCTTCCAAATACCAGTACTTACTAAATACTGTATATTTTGGCATATAAGACAGGGTATAAATTTTTGTCAAAAATATATAATTTTACCTTATGTCCATCCTATAAGGTGATCCCCAAACTATCAATGACTTGTAAACTTACTTTAAGAACAGTGATCATCTGGATAATATGAGCATTGATTCGAGTAAAAACCTTAAATATGTACAAAAAGTGCTGTATTGGCTATTCAGTTTTGCAGACATGCCCACTCTACACTACTAAACAATTGGTATGGTTGCATATGTCATAAAGCAAGAGCCTCCATCAGCATTGTTATGGTTTTTGCCTGTAGAAGCACGAGCCGAATAACAAACTCATATGTACCGCTAACAAGTATCATTGTAGGCTGCATATTGTGTTCAAACAGTTTGTACTGTAAGTGTAATAGGCATAAATTTGTAAAATGTGTGCCTCATGATGGAACCAACAAAAAAAAGAAAAAAAGAAAATGCTAAGCTAAGTTAAAGGTCATAAAACAGGCTAAAGAATCAAACTCCGAGGATTTTAAATGCATTGGTGGGTGGTTTATGTTATAATGGTTTCAATTTATATAAATTTCAATCTATGTTCTATATCCGTCATATAAGACAGAGCTTTTTTTACTTTCTTTACATGTAATATGTTAACTACTTAATAGGTAGAGAAGGTATTGCATTCCACCCAAAAATTTGATGTTAAGATTTCACTAGAAATACATGTTTTAGGTTCTCCAGTATTAAAAAAAAAGTTTTACTTTCTCTACCACATATGTACATAGTAGATAGTGAAGGTATTGTATCCTACCCAAAAAATTGTACCAAGATTTCACAAAAATACACGTTTTGAGACCCCTGAATAAAAAAAAAATGTTTTAGAAAAATGTATGTGTGAGGGGGGGGGAGGCAGCATAGCTCAAAACCAAAAAGTCTGTTAAATACCAAATTTGGTATTTATGTTCAGTCTCTCCCAAGGATGCAACACACAGTAAGAAAAATCCACACCCCCAACTACCCTTTACATGGGACATTTTTTGAAGATTTTGATTTTCTTAAAAAGGGCTCTTAATGATTTAATAACATATGTTTAAGATATTTTCATGACAAACGAAATACATATCTTGAATTTTCTGGCAATAGTCTCTGAAGACCTCTTCATTCTGGATGACTTTTGTACAACTGGTAAATAGTAAGAAATATACTAAAACTTATTGTACAAGAAGTATAGAGCTTGTTGAAACACACAATTTATGTCATATACATTTTTTTCAACTTTTCTCATGCAAAAGTAAACATCTGCTTCATCTCTTTTGTTTCACTATCAGGAATGCAAAAGAGAACCAAATTTCAATTGTTTCACTTAGCAATGAGCTTTCAAATGATTTGACTTACTTAGCCAGTGCATTCCCTCATTTCCCTTCTACCTACAAGGAAGCAAGTATTAAGACCATTTCTCTTGTTGCTAATGTTTACGATTAGCATCAGATGCAGATAAAAGAATAATCTTTTGTAAGGACTTTGTGTAACAGAAAAAGTCATGTGATTGAACCACATCAGGTTTTTAGAAAAAGTCTGTCTCTCTCTCTCTCTCTCTCTCTCTCTCTCTCTCTCTCTCTCTCTCTCTCTCTCTCTCAGTGAGTGTGTGAGAGAGAGAAAGACCAAGACCATCTGTTCTTCTGTCCGTGAACATGATAACTTAAAAACAAAAAGTAAAATATCAAATTTGATATTTAAGTTTAGTATTTTCCAAAGATACAGCAGAAAGGTTTTTGAGAAAAATCCCCCCACCCAAAACTAGCCTTTACATGGCAAAAATTTTAAAATTTTGATTTTCTCACAAATGGCCCTAACAATTTTGATTAAAACATTGTATAATAAAGATATTTACATGACCAATAAAATGTGTATATTGAATTTTCTTTGAAGACCTCTTCATTCTGGGTGACTTCTGCCTAACTGGTAAACCGTTAGATATGGAAAAAAATTACTACTCAAAAACTCTATCTTAAGACACAATTTACATTTTTTTCACGAGTGACCATTTCTGAATATTCCTTATTTTTGGCTTCAGTTTTAAAATACTTAAAACTTGTCTCGTACAGGAATTTGTCAACTCCTGGCCATGCAAAGAAATGAATTTCAGTCGCATAGCAAGAGCTTTTAAAAGATTTGACTATTGCTTTAAACTAGTGTATCCCCTTTATTTCCTTTCTACTTAAAAGGAAGCAAGTAATATGATTATTTCTGCTAATGTTTATCTCAATTAGCATGAAGTAAAGCCTTTTAAGAATAATTTGTTACAGAGATGTAGAGAAAGTCATGTGAATGGAACACATTCATGTTTCACCTATCATCTTATCTGCTGAAATATATGGTAATTAAAACCTACAACTAAAAAATTAAGATCTGTAACTCTCAATTTATTTCAAATAATCTTTTATTGTGGCATCACTATTTGCAAGATATGTTATTATTAACTATTACTATTATTATTGGCTTTCATTTTACAATGCTTCTGTCATTTATTTTTAAAGAGCTGCTGCTATCATCTGCTTCTTGCGATGTCAACAGAAAGAGTATGAAATTTCAAGTTTAGCATAGAGTGACTCACTTTTAAACATCTATGAGTTTTTTGGATCCACTTTGTACCAACAACAAAAGCGTAATGAAACTCTATCTGGAAAGAGTTATCTCTTTCAGCATGAAGTGTATAATAGAATAAGCTTTTGTAATAATAGTTTGTAGAATGATAAAGGGTACATAAACTCATGTGAATATAACACATCAGATTTTTTTTTTCTTCAATTGGTTAAACATTATTAATTTTGAAAAAATATATTGTCAACTTCTAGGATTCTTCTCTAGTAAGAAACACACAAATGTTATAACTACAGTTTCTTTGTGTTTTTACTTTCTCTGTTACGTGTAATAAATAGGGAAAGTATTGCATTCCACCCAAATGTTTAATACCAAGATAACAAAAATACATTTTGAGACTCCTTGAATCCAAAAACAGCATTTTTAGAAAAAGCTCTGTATGTATGTGTCTCTTTAAAAATGAAAAATTGGTTAAATACCAAACATGACGTTTAAGTTCAATATCGTCCGAGGATGTGACACAAAGATTTTCAATAAAATCCCCAACCATAAACTACCCATTACATCAAATAGTATTTGAAAATGTTCATATTCTCAAAAATGGATCTTAAAATAGCATATGTCTAAGCTGGGAATACCTTGGAAGTCCTCTTCATTCTGGATGATTTTTGCGTAATTGGTAAACTATGAGATAAAAAAGATCTTAAGATATAAAAATGTAGATTTCATTAATGCACCCAATTTATATTAGATACTTCTCAGTTTGAGATATTCCTTGTTATTGGTTTATGTTTTCCAATATTTATACTTTTCTCAAGCGGAAGACATCTATATTTTTTTCTTCTGGTCAAGTAGAGAGTAGGAAATTTCAAGACAATCACATAGCAACCCATTCTTAAAAGATTTGACTATCACTTTAGCCTTGAGTATTTCCTTATTTCCCTTGTACCTACAAGGAAATAGCAAAATAATTTTTTTTTAAACACACGGTTTATCTTGATTAGCATGAAGTTATATAGAAGTAGTAGTTGCATAAGAGGTAGAGAAAGGTCATGTGAATGTAACACATCACATTTTTAATATAAATGCCACCATACAATGTTATGCCCCTCTGGAAGGTTCAGAAATAAAACCAAAAGCAACTTACTTTCTAGGAAGGTATGCAAAATATACAGAATAATTGGAGGGAAATAATGTTGGGTGGGTGTTTTCATTTAGCATCCTCCCAATAAGTATCATGAAACATTCTCATTTTCAATTGTTCTTTAACTTTTTTTTTTTTTTTTTCATTTTCTCTACAGGTTGCAAGTGAATTAAATGCTGCTATTTTAAAAATGGAGAACAGGGAACCAACTACACCAAAGTTATCCAGTCTTTTAAAACTAATTCTCTGGGCACAAGATGAGCTGGACAAGAAGAAGATAAAATACCCAAAGATGACAAATCTTGCTAATGCGGTCATTGAAAGTCCTAAATGACAGCAAGCTGTTCCCAGTGAGGAGCCCATGGATACATCAACATACTATCAAGGACAGTAGCAAATCACAATTTCATTTGGAACATTTTCATTTTAGCCAGTTTTCCCCAGTTGTGTTTCTTACCCAGCACAAGCCAAACTTTACACCATTGCAGTATATCAAGAAACACTGTGTTGTGACCTGTTTGTGATACAAATAATATACGTTTGTGTTTTATGGACTAAAGGTCTGTTTTGTTTGAAACTATCCTTGCTAAGAACCTGCAATCCTGTTAAACAGTGGCCATTTAATTTGAATTTAGATCAATAAAATAAACGTTCAGGTTAAAATGTTGTTTCTTTCATTTATTACTAGGGTAGCTAGGAGGAACAAAAATATTTTATTACTAGAGATTGCAGACAGGGTATCGTGTGAGGTATTGCAAATCAAGAGCATTATGGGGTAGTGATGGGCACTATCAAATAATCCAGTTTTTTTATTCTGATTTAAAAGCTTAAATTTTTCAAAATGCATTAAGTAGTAGTATAGAAAAGTTACTGAAGTGACCAGTTTTCATTTACATTTAAAATTACAATGTAATAGGCATTCTAATTCTGGAGTAATACAAAAAAACACTTTATTTTGTAATATTAAAATACATCATTGCTTGCAGTTTTTCTCTAGTAAATTAAACAATAACTAATTCCATAAATATCGGATTGTGAAAGCATACCATTTGTCAGTCATACCACTAGCACATACAACTCTGTAATGAAAATATGTATATAAAGAAATATATTCACATTTTTAAGGTTATATATATCTATGCAGAATTGTTATGGTTTCATAATTATTTGAGATTATAATGATATAGGTTAAGATAAACTCCTGATGTACAGAACCATTCAAAATCACTTCATCCATAGCACATATCTGCAGTAGTGTTTTATCATCAAAATAATAACATTCATTACCTTATATAGTGCATGTTTTAATGCATTTATAACAAAAACTTTTCATTTTTGGGGTAATCTCCAAACATACCTATTGTATTTATTACTTGCAGCTATTTTGTTTTGAGGTTAAAATAATGATGCAAAGTTTATTCCGTACAAGTGCAAACCGAAAGGGGTGACAAGTGTGTGAGAATACTCATTGAGATCCTTATTCTCTAATTGCAGTGCTCGATCTTAAATTTGGGTTGAGTTTAAGAATAGGTAAAGTGGTATCACATTCTAAGCATGTACTTCATTTAAATATCCAGACAAATGCAGAACTACATCAGGTTTTGTGACTGGTAACTATAGAGATCATTTACTATATTTGTTTTAAATTTCTCAAAAATGCAATAGTGTCAGTTCCCCTGTAAGCATAGCCCATCCTAATTCCACTTAGTTCTTTATGTGATTCATATGTAACAGCCACCGTAAACTTTAAAGACTCTTACTGCTAAGCATATCACAAGTTGGAGTGTCCTAAGCTGCAAAGCATAGCTGATGGATGTTTTAAGTCCCTGTCACAGAAATTTTGAGACTTCCATGCTGTTTTCCTTTCTCTATGGACATCAAGAGAAAAGACACAAGACACTTGGTACTGAAAATGGCATAAAGCACTAGGATACAAATGTAACTTAGATTACTGTACAACATAACCTTGGGTTGTTGCTTAACTGAATGGCTGATTCCCATTGTATATGTTGTCTGGTCACACCTCTGCAAATCTATTTTATAAGTACACCAATTATTTGCATGCGTACAAGGGCCATTATCGGATGCATTTTCATTGCTGAAGCTAAAATATATACCTTCCTTTCTTACGTGTCAAACTTTTTCATCCAGGTCTGAAAATTCAATATCATTCACTTTCTTGCACTAATTTAATAAGCGAGATTGGCAGGGGTTTTGACCGCCTCTGTCTAGAATATTGTTCTGATATAAAGGCTGTACAACAACATATTTTGTAACTTTATGGTTACGAATATTGTTACCATTATTCTTATGGCTATGAATGAGCCCCGAACAACTTTGCCAGTATTTGGTATATATAATTGTGCTGGCGAGGATTGTATTCCAGGTTGTTAAGCATCTGAAGTGACTAATTGTAAGTTTGTATGCTTCAGATGCATATTTTATTTTTCAACTGTTCTCGCACTGTAGTATAAAATACAGCAGATTGTGTTTCTGCTCTTGGTTTGAATATGGTATGAAAATGTGCCTTAAATCATTCTAGAACAGTATAAAGTATATATTGAATGTAGTAGAAATAAACATATCATGAAAACTGAAAGGTTCACTCTGCTAGTGATCCAAAAGAATTGGAAAACAACTAGCCATATTATGTATTTGCATAAATTGAAAGCTAGGATAATAAAATATTACTCAACTAACAAGTACTGCATACATCGTTATTAATCAGATGATGCAAAAATATTTCATGACATGGTACCCAACCTGTACATTGCAAAAGCAATGTGCTATTTATGTATTTCCATAAATTAAACAAGCAAGTAGAGCATATAATAATCTCCGGCCATACTGAAAAGAAGTGAAATATTTAAATATATACTTTGCACATTTTGCATCTTAGCATCAATTGTTGTAGGTGAGTAAAAGTATAGAGGAGCATATGTACACTGTGGTTACATGACTTGACAAAATTTTGAAGGTTGAATGGCAGAAAATGAAATGTAAAAGCTGGATTACACAATCTCTGGGTAATTATTATAGATAACAAACATTTCTTCTTTAGTGCAAAATGTAGCAGGGGATAAATAAACAAAATTGCTTTGATATGAAACTCTTAAGCATTTCTCAATTCAAGAATACATTCTAGGAACATTATTCTCTATTTATTTCTCGCCCCAGCTAGAGTGTTATTTTCACACTTAGCATATGACTTGTTTCACTTTCTGGCATTTGAACCAACAAATTCTTTTTAGGTTGTCAACCTCCTGCGGTGTTCTTCACTCCTTTCAGATCAAGAATCTGTAAGAGTGCAATCTATTTTTCAACCAGCAATAATTTTAATGCTTGCACTAACAACAGGGTCTTGGGTCTGGTTATTATTAACCATAATTTTCTTCCTCTCAATAAGATGTTTGGTTATCATGTTCAGAACACCAGATAGCTCATAGCAATTGGTTAGCAGTTTTAACAAAATGCTAAACTTTAACCGAAATTACAGAATAGATATGTGTATGAAAACTCTATGCATAAAAGAAGTGTTCATGGTCACCAATTTTCAACTGAAAAACAAAAAGGGGGGACCATTATATTTAGTGACCCTCATATGGCTTTGAATGGGAAAACATAATGGTTTGACAATGAAAATGGTGCATATTTTGGAACAGAACAGTTAATGGTTTGACAATGAAAATGGTGCATATTTTGGAACAGAACAGTTAAACATTCTGGAGGGGCCCATGATCTATGTTATGAATTGTAGAGTGGAAAAGCTAAAGGAGCTAAGTGCCAAAATTGTAGTTTGTAGATATTCAGTAAAAACTGTTTAAAATGATGCACAAAGATATTTTTTATTTGAAAAAATAATATACATAAAGTGTGACTTGTTTTTCATAAGCATGACATTGTTTTATTTTCATACCTTACTATATGTGAAGGGGGAAAAATGACGCATTTGCAAAGAGCTAAGTCCATATGCCTGAATTTATTAACTGAGCTAACTCCATCCTGCTCTGTATCAAATTTAGTCTAATCAAGTACTTATTTGGCGATAGAAGTCTTTATTTTCATCATCAACAAAATTAATTATACTCCGCAGATCCTTTTTCTTGGCCTCTGTAAGTGGAATGTTGTCTGATAAGGCTTCTAATTCCATTGCTAGAATTTTTTCCACTGTAATGCCCCTTTTTAATACATTACAAGCTTCCCATCCCTGAAGTTTTCTTTGAACATAATAACACCAGGATTGTCTTTTGTCACCCTCAGCCAAGATACTTTTGTTATCTTTAACTTAGAAGTGTCTATGTGTGTTTTTGCTGCCTTTTCAAAATCAAGAAACTTTCCACCCATATCTAAAATCCGGAATGGTCTTGAAGGTCTTGCAGTTGTTATTACCTTCTTTACATCTTCCAGCACCTGGACTTTTGCACCCTTCCACCTTTTTTCGATTAGTGCAAAGTCCCTATCAGATGCAGAGAAACTGTGTCCCACCATGAGGGAATTTGTGGTCTATTCTGTCAAAATGTCCTGTAGCAACAAGGAAAATATACAATAGAAGGAGCATCCTGTTCTTGATTTGGCTGCAGCAGTTATCGCTCCAGATGCAAAGATTTTTTTTGTAGGTGAGGGTTTGCTCTTTAATAGCATGGATGAGACAAGAAGCCATTTGATTACCTCCACGTGAAGACTGACCTTTGTGCCACAGACACATTATTGCGTCAGATGTATCGGAAATATGAATACCGAAATTGTAGCATCCTAACTGCCGAGAATAATACATAGTAGAGTGGGTTAACTTGGGGATTTGGAACACTTTTTGCAAGTCTATTGTGATGGTGCACATTTTACTATTAGGCAAAGTGCTGGCAATTACATCATTTTTCATTGTTAAAAATGCCTTTTCTGTCTTTCGATGGTGGAGTTCATGTTCAAGTTTAGCTTTTGTTGCTTTGGCGGCATCTTTACTTTTAACTTCAATATGAAGCCAGTCACAAGTCTTACAAGTGTCGACTCGCTGCTTTCTAAAAGACACATTAGGGAAGTCCTGAAGAAAAACCTTACGGTAAAATTTATAGGTGACAATGCTGTTTGGGTATTTGTTTTTGAAGGCAGTATAAAGTCTGTTGATATTCAGATCAGAACTCATGTATTCCTTTTCAGATTTGTGGCGGTTGTAGTGACTGTTCCCTTGGAATCAAATTAATATGTTGCCTAACCATACTCCTATCTTGAAAGGTGAACTTAAAGGATTTTACACCACCTCGATTATCCTTATAGGCAGTTGCTCCTGCTTTTTTCTTTGTAACTACTGTTTCAATCCTCTTTAAACTCACGCCAAAAATATTCATGAAGTTATTCTTGCATACCTGTTTGTGATTTCCCTTCCCATCTGGAATGGTGAAACTTACAATGCACTGTCTTCTACTTTCTGCTGGATCCTTATAGTTTCCATGTCGACGTCTTTTTACTGGAAGTACATTGATTAGTCCCATTAGATAATTTCCTTGTTCGTTCATGTTTAGGGCACGGTAAACCTCAAATAGCTGCACTCTCATATCCCTCAATTCTCTGCAGCTGTAGCGGCATTTACAGGTTAACTAATAAAATTAAATAATTACAAATTAAGCACACAATCCAAAATTATTTATATATAACAATGAAAAAACTAAATAATTTAAATTATTATATATATTAAAATTATCTTGGTCCAGAGTTTCCGGTGTAGACCGCGTCTTAAGGCTAAGATCTGCCGACGTTTCGCCCATCTTATGATAAGGCTTCCTCAGGGCTAACTGCGTCTGGTCCGGCTGGCGTACCTTCTTTTATACTGTAGTTGGGACATGCCAAGTACCGCCCTCCTGTGTTGCCATTGGTTATCGTTTGGCCAATGGCTGGGGTCGTTGCTTTCTGTATTCCTATTGGCTCGCTGGCCGCAAGGTGGGATGCTTTTCTTAGCAGAGGTCTCCAGATGGTGTTCAAACTTTTTCCATTGTCTCTGTTAACTTTATGTTCTTCTTTAATTATTTCTATGCTTTCGCGTATAATGCGATGTTTGTAGTCTTCACATGGTAAGAAAAGCATCCCACCTTGTGGCCAGCGAGCCAATAGGAATACAGAAAGCAACGACCCCAGCCATTGGCCAAACGATAACCAATGGCAACACAGGAGGGCGGTACTTGGCATGTCCCAACTACAGTATAAAAGAAGGTATGCCAGCCGGACCAGACGCAGTTAGCCCTGAGGAAGCCTTATCATAAGATGGGCGAAACGTCGGCAGATCTTAGCCTTAAGACGCGGTCTACACCGGAAACTCTGGACCAAGATAATTTTAATTTTAATGTTGGCAGTGGAAGTTTACGAAAACATATTATATATATATAATACCAATGAATAATAATAATGTACATGTTTAATTTGATAGTTTTAGTTCATACTAACCTCACTAGTAGGTGGTTGTATAGCTGCTACTTCTCTTTTACTTTTTGTTGTCACATAGACCTTTCCACTTATTCTGGCCTCATGCTGTTTCTCTTTAAATGATCTAGGTGTATTTGCATTAGTAAATGCACTAGTGTTTTCATTATATACTTCCATATCCATTGTAACAATAGAAAATAAGATGCAACTTATGCTTGATGTCAGTGAACAGCACAAGAACCTCTGGTGGGCACTTAGCTCCATTAGCACTGCAATAGGTGTTGGAACATACACCTAGCGCTATCTGTTGCTTGCTGTAAAAACTGTTAGAACTAAAGGAGGCACTTACACCCAATAGCTGGCAATTGGCCTTGGCACATACAATGACTACCCATGTATAACTCATATTCTTGCATTTTGGCACTTAGCTCCTTTAGCTTTTCCACTCTACAATTGGTTTTCAATGTGCTCTTAAGTGGATTTATTTAATTTATGTGAAGTTATGCAGTGAATTAGTGACTGAAATCATGCAAATTACTTCCAACTATTTGATTTCTTGCTGGTACAAAAATAAATTGCCCAATTATTAGTAGATGCGTAATTACATGAGCTTGTGCTCCACTTGATATAGGTTATCAAACCACCTATGATGCAAACTAGCGATGTTACTAATATAACAAAACAAATTATTCTCCAAATATCAGCTCCCTGGAAAATGAATCTCTTTTGCATCTCCAAACCCATTCACTTCTTTGACACATCTGCAGATTATCAGGTAAATACAAACAGCAATGCACTGCCACTTTATATCAGTAAAGTAAGTAGTATCAATGTCATTCTACACAAGCTTACTTCACTCCAAACTGGTCCTTCTAGGCTTTTTATTTGATGCAGTTGAAGTTTACCTGAAAACTACTACTTATTTGGAACGAAAGCCAAGCACAGTACTACACACTTCAGGTAAAAAAATGAACACAATTTTAAAGTTATTAGAATCAAGATATATACATATCAAGAGGAGAAATTTTGCAGTCTTGGACATGATCCAGTACCAGTGGTGTGTGTATTCAGGGGAAGCAACCGAAGTACTGCTTTGTTAACTGCAATAAGTGAGAATTGAACTGGGAACTTTTTTACTAAATGACCAAACAACACGCAGACATACAATATCCAGATTTATTAATTATATGTCGTTATAATCTCATAGTTATTGAATAATATCTAAATAAATTGTAATGCTTCTCCCAAATATGTAAATCTAACATGTTACATTATTGACAACTGCAAGTCAGCCCAATTTCCTTACAGCTTCAACTGAGCAGCAAGATACTTGCGCACGTACCTCTGAAGGTGATGGGCTGCGTGCATGTTTCACTCCTCTTTGGAGAGGCATTAACAGTAAATAATAGCAAAACATAGAGTATCAATCTAGTTAATGCATTTGAAAAATTTGGTGATCAGCAGCCAAACACAAACTGTCTGTTAATCATCCAAGATCGTCTGTTCCTGTAGCTCCTTTTAGAGAAAATAGAATAGAAACTACACTTGATGACCACCTTAAAATGAGTATATACACAGTCAAAAAAGGCAGAAACAGAATTATCTCTAAAAGGCTTATTAGTGCAGTAAGTTTTCTGAAAAAACAAGAATTGATCTTTTGAGGACATGATCAAGCAGCAAATTTTACTAATCAAGGCAATTCTATGGAACTGTACACTGTAGCATATGATCCTCTTTTAGGGCTGTACTACTTAGAAGCCTCTACTGTGTTTAAAGGATTTTATAATTTAACTCAAAATGACACAAATACAAGTCACAGTTTTGACGGTTTTTGCCAACTATAAAACATGACGTGGATAATCCTTTTGATCAGCACAATGGAATTACTTGTCCAGGTCGGTAAACACCACGAGCAGGAAAGTCACGGAACATGTTTAGTTACATGTTAGAACACCCTCAAGAAATTAATTCAGATATTTTAGTGCCAGTGGAAGATTTCAAATATTTTTTTTCTTAAGAATATTCGACACAATATTAATTTTCATTGATGTGTTGTGTAACAAACTTCAAAACATATGTCAATAAAACATAAAAAAAACTCGCTACTCCATAGCTACATTATATAATGACTGAGAACAAGATTTTAAATGAATTGTCCCAATTAGAAGAGTCTTCAGAGAGGAAAATATTGAATATAAACTTCTCTATCTAAAGTTTTGATAGCGTTGATAACTGGTCATAAGATTTTTTGAATATTCTAAATATAGGTTAATATAAATTTCAACTTATTGTCACATGAAACAATGTACCAGTTCCACAAAACCAGCTTCCAAAGTTTCTTTTATATACATATTTCGCCATTTGATTGGGAAAAAAATTGACTGCAGTGCAGTACAGTACAGTACAGTACAAGCATTTAGAAATTCAATCCGAAAACAAAATTTTCCGTGGTCTAAAATGATAGCATCATCATGTATACAATTCCTAGGGGTGATTTTCAATAGAAAGTTTGTTTCAGCACTGAAGAGAATCAAAATTGCTCAGAATTCTACTGGAGAAGAGAGAGACTTTCTCATTTTGTAATCATTTCAATTGAAGCTCACTACAAAAAGTAAGAAAAAGGCACAGTTCAAAAGAAACTGAAAATTGATGTTTGCTATCCAAGAGAAAAGGATGGTTTTTCAATACACTTGATCTTACAAAGGTGAATCTTAAAGTATCAAAAGTGAATTTAATTCCGGAAATTAGCTATTTTCTGTTAAATTTTACTTAAGGTAACTTTATTAAATATAGTATTTCAATAACTATTCTTTCGATTTAAACCATTCCAGTTACATCAGTATGTTTTTATCTCTAATGCTTATTCCTTTGATTTATTTTATTGCTGGTTGTGATTTTTATCAGAGCAACCCTGCTCCTTGATTTATTATTATTTACTTAAAACTGTAATATTCATTGCTTCAGCTATCTGAATAGTCAATGTCTGTCACTGTCCAGTATAAATACTACCAGTATATCACCCAGTGATTAAAGTGCCTTTACCTTTATTCTTCATGGGCCTTAAGCTCAACCTAAATATAGAAAACATATAAGTTAATTAGGCTGTATTATGCAGTAGTCAAAATTGAACCTCCAAAACCTAGATATGCAGTTATTCAATGTATGAGATGTCAAGAAAATGGCCATAGTAAAACTGTCACAGACGGCCTTAATGTGTTAAGTTTAATGACCAGCATATCAAACCAGTACACAGAAGCTACAGATGCACCACTAGTTTGTGTAACTTGCAAATGTCAACGGTTGTCCTGTCCATGTTAAATTACATGGCACCTTATGTTGACTCAACATTTAATGGGAAGTATTTAGAAATAGCACCACGTCTGCTGCAAATTCTTCTGCAAAAAAAATAACTTTCAGTTACCATCTCAGAATATAAAAAAACAAATCATATACTCAAAGATCTTATATCGCAACTGTCCAAGTCTGCAACAGAAAATGAGTCTATAATGCAAACACTTCTTAACATCATCAATTCCATTTTATGTCTTTTCTATCCATTGATGAAAACTGTGTCTCAAATTCTGCCAGTACTACTAAATAAATATGGCCACTTCAAACTTTTGCACTTGGAACTGTAACACTTTCTCAGAATTATAATATTGACATTTTATTAGCAGCTGAAACAAAATTAGCTCTGCCTTTATATTTTTTCCTCTCTGAATTTAGTTCCTGCAGAACTGATCATCCTAGTAATGACAGAAAAGGAGATTCTGCAACCTTTTGAAGCAATCTATAATTCATGATGAATTACAGTCCATTAAAGAATGAACTTCAAATCTGTGTGTACAAATAGGCTCATTTTTCTCAGTACTGTCAAATAAATTGAATGCAGCACATTTCTGGGATGTATTACATGTAATAAAATCACTTTTTACTTGGAGGAGACTTCAACAGTAAACATACTCCTTGGGGCTCGAGCATCGCCAATCCAAGAGGAAAACTACCTATTACATGACATTGTTTTACAACTCAACTTAGAGCTGCTGTACCCAGTTGAGCCAATTCATTACCTAGGCAATGGAGATATAGCAGACATCTTAAGAAATCTTTTTAGTAAAGAACGTATCCAAGGTATATTGCATGAATTAAGCTCTTTTCACTATCCTGTTTTAATCATATTCAATGTTAACAGTCTCAATCTCGTCAAGCCCACTTTTACTAAATATCCTTTTAGTATTTGTTCTCGACAAACTTACTAATGCACAAGTACTTCTTAAATCACTACAATATATAATAAACCTGTAACTGATTTTACGCGGAACATCTAACATGCTGCAAACATAGCAAATTCACAAATTCCTGCCCTCCGAAAGAAACAGAAAATATTTATTTCTCACATAGAATTCCACTGCATCAAAAAGCAATGCAGAAGACTATGGGAAAGAACAAAACACCCTCCACATAAAGCTAACTATAATCAAGCCAGCAGAGAATTGTGGGAAGCTTTGAAAACTGAACATTCTGCTGCTGTTATAACAATTAGCTAACAGTATTTAATGCACAAGATTGCTTCTTGTGGAACAAAGCTCAATAACCAAACAATTTGAAAGGATTCCTTCCCTAAGAGTCTGGAATACTTGGCTTTCAAATCCGAAAGAAAAAGTGAACATTTCTTTCCAAAATACTTGCTGATCGATTTCAATCAAATCCAATCAATGATATTGACTTTTCTAATAAAGTGCAGAATGATGTTTCACAACCTTTAAAACTACCTCCCTTTCACCAATTCTTCACCCCTGCTCATGTAAAATAAGCAGTACAACAAACACCACAGAAGAAAATCCCTGATTACGATTTTATCGTACAGCCTTTACTAGATGCGTTCTCTAAAAGGACAGTAGTTTCTTAAACACACATATTCAACAACATATTTTGAACCACGCATTTCCCTCAGCAGTAGAAAGGTGCAATAGTCGTTCTTCCCTTATTCTCTGAACTACTTGAAGTAGTATCATCTAACCATACTCATCTCAAGGTGTTATATTGGATATATAGTTTGATTTCAGATATCATTCTTGTCTGCAACAGTTTCATTATATTCTTGGTATAATATTGAACATTTTTGAAGCACAATCTGAGTTTTTGACTATTTCTGATACCAAAAAAACAATTGATAAAGTGTATCATGAAGGTCTGCTTCTTAAACTTACACTCATCTTTCCAATACACTATACAGAATAGTGCAAGATTATCTCAGTAAATGCACTTTTTCGCCAAGTATGAAACTGCACAATCACCTACCAAAGCAACATGAATTCCACAAGGCCACATTCTGGGTCCTTTTCTCTAACTTATATATACTTTGGATTTTCCCTCTGATCCTCAACTAGCAACTGCTCACTTTGCTGATGTCACTACTCTAAATATGGGGCCATGCTCTTCTATGGCCACTAGGATGCATTTTCTGTGACAACGTACACCTGTGGTGTGATAAATGGTTTGTCCTAATGAATCCTCAAAAATCCAAAATTATTAAATTCAGATATAATTGAGAAGACACATCATCCTGTGTTTATGAGAATCTATAAAAATTTTGGCCTCACCTTGGACAGTAAGCTCACCTGGAACCTTCAAATCATCAACTTAATACAGAAATCATGACGTAGAATCCACCAAGTCAAACACTTTGTATCTGCACAATCTTCACTATATCTATACTGCAAGTGCCTTATTTACACATCCCCCATTTGCTCCATATGGGAATCTGCTTTGCCTTCCCAGACCAACTGAATCCAAAGAATTCAAAACAGATACTTATGACCAATTATAATTATCGGAGTGCCCTGCTATGTTTGCAACACAGCACATCATACTGATTTAGGACTTCTAGAGGTTTTCCCTTCCTCATCCATTTGTCACCTTTATCTACACAATTCCCTCTACCCCATTTTTAATTAGCTCCCTGTATACCCTCAAAGACTTTTTATTGCTGAAACTACCTAATACCTCCTGAATTTCTATATCATTAATTTTTTGTTTAACTTCTTTCCAAAAGCCATTTTCCTTCTCTTCACACAACACCCAAGCTGATTTTTATGGGATAATTTGCTAATATGCAATATTAATGACAGCACATTAAATGACATAAAGCTATTAGTGTTATGAATGGATTTTTGGAGTCACAAATATCTGTGCCCATTTGAGTGTTTTGAGAGTGGTTGTTATGAAGGATATGGCAATTTTCACAGCTGGAATTCACTTAGGTATTGCACATTACCAAATCTCCCAGCTGAATATTGCAATCATTGAATTTCAGATGAATCAAACCTAAGGAAATTACCTGCAGAACTGTTATCATACAGCCATCAAAGGGATCCAAGATAATTTGGAAAGTGTCTGAAAGGATATGGTAAATATATTACAGACTTATGCAGATACCATGTGGCAGACTCATTAATGAGCCAGGAAAGCTCCTTTTGATTACTTAAAGCATCTAAGAGAAAACAAATCATTCCAGTTTTGTGCATTTAAAAGTTTTATGACCAATGGAGGTAATGAAGAAATGTTAGGTTTCTGGGGCTGCTTCATCTTTGAAACTATTCCATCCCCATTTAATCTGTATTACTTTCACTGAGCTTGGGTTTCAAAAGTTAGCAAAGTCATAAGGAAGATTTTCTGAAGTAAAAGGTTTTTGTAAAAGCATGTCCAAATAAAGCCTTAAAGGGAAATCTCCTGGTACCTCCTTTACCCCTGGAACTAATTCTTACTAGCTAGGCTAATTGATCAACACTGCTCTTCTGTGCTGACAATTTCAATGCAGTCTAAATTCTAGCAATGCTTTTTAATTTAATGTTCAAGAACATTTTCAAAACTTAAGCAGAGAGAGCTGAATGTTATTCCATTCACGTGACTTTCTCTACATTTCTGTAACAAATTATTGTTAAAAAGCTTATTCTTCTATCCACTTCATGCTAATTGAGATAAATACTAGCAGAAATGGTCTTATTACTTGGTTCCTTGTAAGAATGAAAAAAATCAAATGTGTTCCATTCACGTGATGTCTCTGGTTGTTCAAAACAATCTGTTATCTACTTCAAGCTAATCAGGATAAACATAAGCAGAATTAGTCTTATTACTAGCTTCTTTGTAAGTAGAAGGGAAACAAGAAAATGCACAGGTTAAAGTGATAGTCTTGTGCTATATAAGCTAGTCGTTATGTGAAACAATGAAAATTCCTCTCTCTTTGCTTGCCAGGAATAAACAAACAAGAAGAAAGATGTCTTCCCATTTGAAAAGAGTTTAAGTGGCTATAATTGAAACCAATAATCTGGAATATCTCGAAAACGATTAACTCTATAAAAAAAATGTGCACGAAATAATTGTGTTTTAATAAGATCTACATCTTTTTGTGTAGCAAGCTTTTGTACATCTCTTATGGTTTGCTAATTATACAAAAGTCATCCACAATGAAAAGGTCTTCAGCGGCTATTCCCAGAAAATTCAAGATATACATTTCATTTGTCATAAAAATATCTTAAACATAAGGTATTTTAATTAAAATCATTTGAGGCCATTTTTGAGAAAATTAAAATTTTTCGAAAAATGTTCCATGTAAAGGGTAGTTTGGGGTGCAGGAATTTTTTTGAGAATTTTTTTGTCGCATCCTTGGAAGATACCAAACTTAAAATAGCAAATATGATATTTAATGGTCTTTTCATTTTTGAGCTACACACCCCCCAACCCCCATATCCATGCATGCACACACACACACACACATGGACCTTTTTCTAAAAATGCTTTTTTTGGATTCAGAGGGGCCCATAACATATATTTCCAGTGAAATCTCAGTATTGAATTTTTGGGTGCATTACAATACCTTCTCTATATACTATGTACCTAGTAGATGTAGCGAAAGTAAAAATTGTGGTTTACCCCTTCAGAGTCTGTAGTGTGATGTAGTTGTAGGAGGCCTCTTATCATATAGTGACAGCACCTGACATATTGGCAGTATGAAGAGACAACCCTGGAGGACAGCACTCTTACTCAGTGTAAATATCAGAAGGTCTATCAAGAGATAATAGGATTGTTTTGAAAGATTCTTTTTACCCACCTTCTCAACATTCAAAGTCCTTTTCATGAAAACTCCAGTGGCTATATACTGTGATTATCCAAATACAAGATTATTTTTTTTCTCCAAAAATGTTCAGAGCTGGGGGGGACGTCTTGCATTTGCTGCATGTTTTCTGAATATCATGATGGGGAAACAAAATAAGTTTCAAACTTTGCAGGTACAGCAGTGGCAAAGCCTGGGGGAAATGTTAAGAGATTACTGCCAAGATCACAACTTATACAGCAGTTTTTGAGTTTCATTTTGTGCCAAAAATTAGCTGTTAAAGGGTCTAAGTTCTCATTGGAAGAAGATTACCCGCTAAATAAAATTAGAGGACTTCCTTTCACATCGGTGGTTGCACATAATGTTGCATTACAAGCCTACGATCAAGCAGAAAGAGGGGTTATCTGCACCTATACCGGTACATTTTCTGTTTCTCCTCTTGCCTCTCTGCACCCCCTGCAGTGTGAATTTACATGCAAATTCAAATTAGGTAAAACATTTTGTGATATATATTATATTAACTCTTTTAGTACCAGCCTGGATAATAGAATGTCGTCTGAAAAGTGCCAAGCAATTTTAGACCAGAATGCAGAGTTTTCAATTATTGGTAATAAAATGAGCACCAAATGACATATGAAGCTGAATCTTTTTTTATTTTTAGTAAACTTGTTTGTCTATTGTGTAATATGTATTATATGAATGATAAGTCTCTTCAATCTTTTTGAAAAATTAAAAACAAAAGGAAATTTCAAAAATAGAATTAAAATATCCCAAAATAATCAATAATTACGCGTACAAAAGTTTACTATACAGAAAATTCAGGCTAATGAAATGAAAGCACAGATATTTCTTTACTAAAACAGCAATCTGTTTTTGTCTGGTGATTTTTTTTTTAAAGTACATAAAGTGAATTTGTGTAATCTGCAACTGAAAAAACACTAGCATAATGCAATATAAAAATGGCATAAAGCAAAAGCAATAGGGTACAGTTGTAATGTAGATTACTGTACAATTTAGAACTTGTGTTGTTACAAAGCTAAATGGTTGATTCACATTGTCTGCATACAAGGACCATTGCTATCTGATGCACTTTCATTGCTGAAGCTAGAATATATACCTAACCTCCTCTCTTACGTCAATGTTAAAAATGCTTTCATCAAGGTCTGAAAATTCAAAATCGTACGCTTTCTTCTAATACATCAAGTTAGATATAGAAATATTGTGTAATTTTGCACTAAACTTGTAAATAAGCTGAACACATAAAGTAATTCATAATAGTTTAACAATATGTCCCTGGTGACATATTGCACTTCCAAAGCAAATTCTGCCTGGGCTTAAAAACAAATGAATTTGAGTCGGTCTTTGTAACACAAACCGGCTCGAATTCTTTTGTTTTTAATTTAATCACATCACTGTAACAAGCTTCTTTGCATATGTTCAAGTTTTCAATCTTCCTGGGCTTCTTAGTACTTTAGTATCCAATTGTATCTGTGGACTTTTAGAGGTCCTTTCACTGCATATAAACTCAAATTTACAATAAATGTCAAACTTACTCCTAAAGATTTTGAAAGATCATGATTGCATAATGCAAATAAGAGTTAAGGTTCCAGGAAGATGAGGAAGAAGATTCAAGGTGAGATTACTAGCACATTTGAGTAGGTATTTTTGAATCTTTTTAAGTCTATTTTAAAGGCTTTCACAACATAAATGCACGCATATTTTAAATACTTTTAGTGCATATAAATCTAATGTCTAATTATACATAACCATGACTTACTGATCTTATAGCACACATTAAGGAATTGGTAATTGTACATTCATAAATTCTACATGTTTACATTTATTCTTCTGTTATTCCACATAACACATGCAAGAAACATCAGTTCATTGAAAAATGCCAAATAATTACAAGATTATGCAATTTATTATCTAAAAGAAGGTTCAAATAGCATATATATATATGATCTACAAACATTTAAAAATGCATTATGATCACGAGACCAATAGTATATTCCAGAAAGAGTATAAAAATTAAGTTAAATTTAACAGATAATTCAACAAAAATAGTTCCCTCCTGAGAGAACTAAGTCTAATAAAATCCAACAACAATAGTTTTCGTTTTCACCAGCCAAATACATATTCCATTGCTTTAGAGACCACGCTGTTGCTTTTCCTTGGCACTGCTCCTTGTGGGCTAATCTGAAAATAAATAACAGTAATTAAACTAGGCACAACAATATTAATGCAATGGTTTATCTAAATTAACATAATGCTTGGATGTGACTTGCAGTGGTATCAGGTTGAACGACTTTGCTATGCAATAGCCTAGCTCCTGCATTTAGAGATAATACAGGAGACATTCCATAATGAATTATGCTTCCATCATCTCAAAAAACTGTTTATAACTGGGTAGATGTGTGGAAAAGAGGCAGTACATCAACAGAGAAAGGAACCAGTTCTGGAAGGCCTATGACTGTGACAAAACCAATCAACATTTCAAGAGTGGAGCAGCTTATTCAGGAGAACAAATGCATCATGTTCATGAAACTGGAGGTGGTCACAGGAACTCCCAGAAACTTTCTACACCCCATAATGCACAAACACCTGAAGTTGGGGAAGGCATCTGCCAGGTGTGTACCCAGGCCCTTGAATGCAGCACAAAAGCAATATTGCAAGGACATGTGTAGTGATCTTCTCCAACGCCTCAACCACGATCCAGAAGACTTTATGTCCAAACTCACAATTGGCAACAAGACCTGGCTTCACTACCATAAGTCAGGAACCAAATCTCAATCAATGCAATGGAAGCATAAAATCAGTCCCCCACCAAATTAATTTCATACAGTGCCCTCAGTAAGTAAATGCATGGCCACAGTGTTCTGAGACACAGATGAAATCATCCTCATTGATTGGATGGAACCAGACACCACCATTAACAGCTTATGCGGCAAATCTTCGAAAGTTGCACCATGCAATTCAAAACAAACAGCCAGGAAAATGGCACATAGCTGTGCTCCTTCAATACGATTACACTCGTACCTATATGAGTAGGGAAACCACGGCTGCCATCACTGAGATGCAGTTCCATGTGCTGCCACACCCAGCATTATTTGCCTGACTTGTTCCTTCTGATTACCACCTACTCAGGGCTATGAAGAGACCTTTGCACAAACATCATTTTGACAACTTTGAGGAACTGCAAGCAGCTGTCCTGCAGTGAGAGCAACAGACTCCAAAGAAATGGTTCCTGGAGGGCCTGCAAAATTTTCATACTGGTGGCAAAAGTGCATACAGCTCAATGGAGACTCGATTGAGACAGTAGATATGTACCTGCCGAGGCATACAGGTTCTTATTGTTTGTAATTCATTATGGACACTCCCCATAACAGCATTTGCAGTTCAGTCAAACTTGTTTGGTTCAATATATTGTGGGAATGCAATGTGAAAAACAGTTAACACAAACCAGATGATTACTACTAAAATTCCTTAAGCCATATTAAAATTAATTAATAAATAAAAATGTTTTGGATTTTTGTACACATTTCAAATATAAATTCTTTACCAAGAGAAAATTTTATCCTAGTCCCCTTCCGAATAGATGAAGTTCTGGATCCATAAATATTGTTTAAGTCACTGTAGAACTGCCATTCCACTTTTTATTATGAGCAAGCAATAAACAAGGCCAGCAGAAAAAAATATTTATTTAATACCTTACTTCTACAAATTCAAAAGTCATCATAAATATTCCTGAAATGACCAGGACACAACTTCAATTGTGTGGTTACATTCAAAACCTGCCCTGGTTATCCATCACTAATAATATTACTTTTTCCATGAAAGAAAGTTTACTAAAAGGCTGTCTTAATAAGAAGTGAATTGTACAATAAAATTGGGAGAGTTTACATCAAAGTAGGCAGCGAAATGCATAATAATAATAACAATAATAATAATAATAATTTATTATCCGTCATTAGGTAATTACATGAATTACAATAGACTTTGTCCTATATCCTAAATAGAGCTTAGAAACTATATACTTATAGACTATGTACAAGACATCCGACACAATTCATTCTGACATTCCTGTAAACTATAGCATGGGTTTCTATCAGCCCTTTATACATTCTGTCTTTAAATCTATTTAAACTGTAGTTTTTATTTCAATGGACAAGCTGTTATATAATCGAATTCCTATGGTTTTATAAAATTTGGCTGTTTTCTGGAGTCTCTGAAAAGGCATTTCTATTTTGTTATTATTTCTTGTATGATATGTATGTATTTCATTTCTTTTTGTGTGCATATCTACATTTTCTTTAATATAAACTAAAACATCATATACATGCATGCTCCTATAGCCAAACTTGAACTATACACAATATTTTAAAATCACATAATTTACATGTTTTATTGCTGCTTTATTTACTCCTCATAAACACGACAAATTTGGACATCACATAACATAAATATTTGTTTTTTCCACTAGGTTTGTAAATAACTTGAAAGTTGACTATGCTTTTGGATTTCCTGTTTGTTTTGTAAGTACAGTGGATTGTTAAATGCACACATGCAACATTCCTCCTCCTAAACAAGATAACAGATTAAGAAATGACAAGTAACGCTCTTATTGTTATATTTATTTGCATTAAATTAGTGATTGTTTTCATTAATAATTTGATTCCTTTTGATACTTCAGAGATTGTTGCAACTTTTTTTGCTATTATTAAGAGCATTGTTGTTTAAAAGCATGTTCAATTATTGGAACTCTAGAATAAGCAAATTCCAGTAATTGAACAATGGTTCATCTAATGGTAATTTTGAGGAAGTGCTGTTATTTGAATTATTTGCACAGAAGCATGCAGCAAAAATTATGAATAATAATAATTTGAGATTAGGATAAACATTTCTTATTTTGGAACAGTAGTTGAATGCTGGGTTTGGTGTTCAACTATTGGTGTGTCCTTACAAAATTATTTTATATATTACCTATATCCAAATTATTTCTTCCACAGTTAAATGATATGGATGGATTACATGAAAATCATGCTTCTGACACAAGACAAGAGAAAAAAAAAAAAATATTTCAGTAAACTGAACAAGCTTTGTTATGGGCAATGAAGGCTGTTGATGATGGGTTAAGTCTTAGAAGAGCATCTAGAGGTTTTAATATTCCTCTGAGTACACTATCCAACAAAATCAAAGGTAGGGTTCCAATGACATACAAAATGAGGCAGACTGTCCTTTCAAAATGGAAGACAGTTTATTGGTAAGCTTGATTAATGCTTGAGCCAAGAAAGGTTTTTCCTCTCAAGCATGAAGCTTTAGTTGAGACTGTTGCAGATATTGTAAGGGATGTGGTACTCCAGGAAGAAAGTGGTTTTTGTCATTTTTGAAGAGACATCCCTCAGTGTCCGAGCATATGGCTTAAAATATAAATGCTGCTTGTGCCAGGATTACTGAAGGCAGCATCACAAAATGGTTTGAAAATCTGTGAAGCTATCTTGTAAGTGAGAATGCTACAAGAATATTTCATAATCCAAGTAGGATTTTAAATGCAGATGAATGTGGTTTCTAGACTTGTCCAAAAATAGGAAGAATTCTGGGACCCATAGCATTTGCCAATCTTTATGAAATGACTGCAAATTAAAAAGAAGCCATTACTGTCATGGATTTTTAATGCTGCAGGAGAAACTGCACTAACAATAGTGGTTTATCCATTATAGAGAATACCACAGGATGTGTTGGAAAACTTAAGATTCAAGCTGGTGTATTGTTCAATCTAAAAATGGTTGGATGACTGGGGCTATTTATTTTGAATGTATTTTTACCTTGGCTCGAGTCTAGCAATATAGAATTTCCAGTATTTCTATTGGTAGATCACCACAAGTCTCACACTACTTTTAATGTAGCAAAATTCTGTTCAGATTGCCAGATTTTACATTTTTCATTGCCAGCTAATGCTACAAACATTCTGCAAACAGTAAACGTGAATTTTGATCACTTAAATCTGGAAGGTAGAATATGTGTACCAGTTTACTACATTAAGTGCATTTCAAAAGAAGTCAGGGAAAGCCTACTAACTGTGATGAGTGAAAATATTAAACCAGCAGAATTCAAAATTGAACATCTGCTTTTGCTAGAATCATTAATGAAATGTGGTCAAGCGGAACAATTTAGATAAGCTGAAAAAACTGGCTGGAATGAACCTTCAAAAGCTAAGTAGTTATTTGATGACTGAAAGAAAATAAGAGGTAAAATGCATATAAGTAAATGCAAGTAAAGCCAAAGATAAAATTGTTGTAAATGAAATTATTTTGAATGCGGCAAAAATGGTCGTTCAACCAACTCAGTTGCAAGTCATAGGAGCACTTCACAGTTGCTAATGCAATTGAAATGAATGCTAAAACCAAGGAACCTATAAATGTTGGCTTTGAACAGGGGACTTCCTCTACTAATATTAACTCCTGTAAAGCATAGGCTTTTATCTGCTAAAGGTGACAGCAAATTTCAGATTATTGCAAAGAAGATAAGGATTAGCCTATCATTTGGCAAACACATTACTTTGCCAATGGATTCTACATCTGCGAACAAAACTGGAGTAGTTGCAACACACAATGACATAAAAAAGTGGCTAGACTTGATCCAGCAGAAAGAGGAAATTAAGACAGCAAAAGAAAATGCAAAACCAAAGCAGCAACCATACAAATGGCTGAAAAATCTACGAATATAGCCAATTAAAAAAAAATAAACAAAACAAAGGAAACAAACAAGTTGCATTGAAGAAACAGATTCTGAAACCAGTGAAGAATGGGTAGAAAGTGGCGACATCATTGCTTCCATCATTTGAAAATGAAGTGAGAAAGAGACCACTAAGGAGGAAAGAGGAGTCTGGAAAGAAGTGGATTTTGCATTAATACATATTTTCCAGGGTCGAAAAGCATATCCTATAATTTTATGTCCATCATACAGAAATTTTTAAATGATGGGATACAAGTAATGGCATTGGAAAATTTTATGAAACTTTCATGTTAGAGCTGATGATAACAACAGTGTTGTGCTTAGTTCTCAGATTATAGAAATACTAGATGAACCAATATCACAGGGAAAAAAGGAAGAATTAGCAATCAGTTTCAGATACATTTTTGTAAACTTATTACTTGTAGTACATTTTATTGAATAAACTTTGCTCTTTCAGAAACTTTTTCCATATATTAATTTGGCAGTCATTCAAAAGTCATTAAAATGTGAATAGAAGCATGTCTTAAGTGCTCAACCACTGGTACGGTCACCATACTTTAGTATTTTGTTAAATAATTGTTAAATACTAATACTAAACAATGGTAAACATTGCTCAAGCTATCTACTGCTATCTTACCACAGCTGTGACAGGCCATTCTGCATTCCTAAAATATGAAAACAAATTTCCTCAAGAAAGAAAATGCAGTGGTTGTATGTAACTCAAAACATTCTACTATTGCCATCTTCAGTAATGTCTAGAAATTATCAGTAATCAACCAACTGATAATGAGAGCTAGATATGAGCATTTAATTATCAATGCCACAGCTATTTAAGTATAATTGAAACTAGTAACAAAAAATATACAATAAATATTATCATAGGGAAGCGACATCAATTACACTAATGCTATTGATTGTATTTATTGTGTGTAGCACAGTGTTTTATTGTGTTAAGCTTCAATTTACACAATTTACTTGGTGTTTCTATCCATACAAAATCCACAATTTACTAGGTGTTTCTATCCATACAAAATCCACAATTTAAAGGTGCGTGTGCATGCGTGTGTGTGTGTGTGTGTGTGTGTGTGTACAATAAAGAAACATAGAAGAGAATTCTGTGGAAAAATTAGAAGAGATGGAGGCTGTTGCAGAGGGAATTCCATGAAAACCATAATCTCAAATTATTTCTGGTTTGCTCGCGCATTGGAACTAAATTTATGTGATTATCAACATCAATTAGAAGAGAATGCAACATGCATTTTCCAACATTTTTGCTACAGAACTTCAAGAATTTGATAATGTTTACAACAGTGAGCTTGCAAAGACTTTAAACATGGACATAATATTCAAACTGTTTTGCAACACCTAGAATGGAAATGGTGAGCCAGTTTCTTGCTGTTGAACAAACAGTTGGAGGGGAGTGGCAGGATGCCAATCAAGACACCCAATACTTGCTATTCGTTTATTACTTTGTGTTTAGTAATATCAAATAACAACTTGTATAAGATATGAAGAGCAACTTTATTCCCTAACCTCTTCAATAATAATTGTTCAAGAGAGAGAAACCAGCATCCAATGCATATAGTAGAAAACCTTTAGATACCTGATGAAGCTTTTTTCAGGTATCAGCACATTTTGAATAACTTGTGGGCCTACCTCTGTAGTGTTGGAGTTGCATGTCTGCTTTATATTCAAGAGGTTCCGAATACAAATCTTGGTTAAGGCAAATTATCTGGATAAGTGTTTTCTTCCAGTTTTCTTTTAATATTTTTCATATTCAGAAAAATTAATATTTTTGATCACATCTTCACAAATACACACATTTTACATTAATTTAGAAGCAAGTAATTGTGATACGTAGTCATATAATAAGTGAGTTGGAATTTGTAATTTTCAGTGATGTAGTGCTACAAATTTCCAACTCACTTATTTCTAGGGAGCGAATTTTTAGGGTTTTAAAATTATAATTTTAGGTTTCCAACTCACTTATTTCTAGGGAGCAAATTTTTAGGGTTTTAAAATTATAATTTTAGGTTTCTAAACAGTTTTTTGTTTAAAATGCAGCAATCTGTTGTCAAACTGCGCAGAGGTTAAAAATGATGCGTAATTATTAATAGAAAGATTGGAACAACAGTGTAAATATTTTACATAATGAAACCTTATTTGCCGAGAACTTCAGTTTTAGGAAACACTTGCTGACCTTAAACATTTTATTTAAATTATTCAAATTTAATAACACCAAGGATGTCAGAGGTGATCGATTTAATAATCTAGGCCATTTACTTCATTTTATGATTATGAATTTATGAATTTTGTGGAAAGAATAAGAAATTTACCCACATTTTCCTGACAGTGACAGTAAATAACAAAACAAAAGAGATTTAGCCGCGCCGTTCTCTACTGTAAAGTTTGTTCTTTTGTCACTTAGAATGTGCTTGAAAGCAGAAAATGATGTGTCAACCCCACACAAGGTCATGTGCAAATTTCATCAATGCCACTGCAACTGGCCCCCATGTCAGCTGGTGATTTGAATGTTGCTCTCCTTGGAGAATGGAGCACACTGTTTTCATCTGTTGAAATCCTGGGTTCCTCTAAAGAACATTTTTGAGCATGCATGTGACGACTCCATCAACAGGTTTGGGACCTGTTTCTTGAGAAGTGAGTTTTGAGTACTAGGGTTGAAGACTCCAATCTTTATATTAATTCAAGTATATCCGAGAAATGTGCCTTGAGAAAGGCTAGGGAATCTTCTCAGTACGAAGTATCAACTTTGCTTTTGAGATTGAGGTGAACTTTAGACATTTGTGTCTAAAGTATCCACAAGCTCTTTAATTTCATTAAAATACTTTGCATAATACATACACACAGACACAGTCACATTCCCCACTGAGTCAGCACTGGCTCTGGTGGAAGAGACACTCCTGGCAACATTTCCTTAATCTTTTAAATCCAAAGAGGCACTTTTAAGAATATTTTCTTCACAGACGAAATAATGCTATTGACGTCCTCTAATTTCCTCCACCATGCGATGGGTACCATGCACCAAACACGTGACGTGAAGCATGTTGGGATAGAAAGCTGCAAATGCCTCTCCTGCCTTAAGCATGTATGCAGCAGTGTCTGTTTGTAAAATAAATAAAATGATCATCCTGATTTCTTCAGGTCACAATACCTTTAATGCACATTGATAACTACACATGTGATTGTACTATGATTTGTCATATCTAAACACTTGTAGAAAATGAGATGGGATTTCCCTGGTGCAACAGGATCCAACTTTCTTACAAACTACTTTGGCAAAGAAATTCCCACAAGAATCTATAGTTTCATCTACTGAGACATAGATGTAGCTATCAGCCACATCCTTCCTAATGTCTTTGATTTTTCCCTGGTATATTTTGTCCAAATAATTCTTATGCAACACTGATTTATCAGGAACTTTTTTTGCCGCTGACGTCTTCCAGAAATTCCTTAAATTTGTTACATTTCAGGGCATGAAGTGGTATATTAGCACAAACATGGGCTTTGCACAGATGGGTTTTGAAGTTATTCAGTTCTTTTCCAATAACCAAAGAAATGAACAGCTGAATTTTGTGTTCCTGCCTACCCACGTTGCAAATATGAGATGCTGACTCTTTGTGCTGCAGCAAGTGAGATTTCTGTTTGGATTTCACCTGCACAATAAAATAAATAATATATATAAATAAATCACACTTACGTTTTTCTGGCAAGCTTGGCAAAAAATCACTTTGCTGTCTTGGTAAAATTTAAATCGAATCCACTGCCATAATAAATGCAAGTTAGCTTGTTTTGGCACAGTCAGCAGTACTTAAAACTCACGAAAACGACACGACCCATTCACTTAAGAGTTCCACACCAGTACTAAAATCTCCTTAATGTTGCGATTGTGATTTGTACATTGTTAGTCACTTCCGGTGTTATATTTCTCTCTTTTGTGCAGTGACCAAGATGTCATACTTATCTTTCTTTTTTAAATTTTGTTCTGGGTATTTACGGCCTGAGTGTACTGAAGAAAATTACTCACCTCCAAGGAAAAGGTCTGGCAGAAATGTAAAATTATATATCATATTTCTTATTTTATTTGAATTTTCTGAGACTTCTCTTAATCAATTAGTGCAATGAATAAACACAGCCTTGTGGTTTATTTTTTAAAATTAAGAACTAAAAATTAAAATATAGAATAAATGGATGAAACTCTATTAACATGCGATTAGGTAATTTTAGGTACTTGCATATTACTTAGGTTTTCTTAGGTACTGCAGAATTCAAGAATATAGCTCTTTTGAAGATGATTCGGAAAAGTATTAGGGTATTTTTGGTTTTAGAAGCAAAGAAAAAAATAGGTAAAAACCTAAGAATCCAGTCCCTACTTATTACACACATTTTAGCTTTTTCCTCATTCTATTTGCAATGCAACTTTATTTCTAACTTATGAATGATAAGAACTCATCAGTTATGGCACTGGATATCTGCTGATTCAGTTGATTGTGCAGGGAAGTCAGAATTCTACCCTCAGATTATGTCATAGACGTGTTTTAAACCTGGCTAAGGAGTGAATAAACTGAGCTCAATGATGTTTGTATTGTACCCTGTTACTTTAGTTATAATCAAGTCACAAAAGCAGTTGTGCAGTTTAATTAGCAGTGTGAATTGAAAATGCCAAAAGTGAAATTGTGTGTGAGCATTTGCATCAATAACCATTAGTGTTTAAAAACACTTAACACTGATAGGAAAATACTATTTTGCCAGCCTTGTGCAAAATCTATTAATGCAGATCAATGTTCCCTGGTAGTGCAATAATTGTCAGGAATTAAGCGCATAGCAGCGCAGCGCATCACATACTTCGTTGAAGCAATTTCTTTTAGGAGAATCATCATCCTCTTCTTCTGGCACACCAAAATATTTAGAATTTTATTCAGATATGCATTTATTTCAGCAGACATTCCCGTTTATAAGGTGAACAATCCCAAGCTCAGGAAGTTTCTTACTTAATATACAAATATAAATCCTCCAAATGAGTTGATGCTGTGGCAAAATTATCTTCTAAATTCTATGAAGAAACATTTCAGTCATATAAGGTTCATTTGTGAAAATTAAAAAATGGGTCACTATTGCTGAAACTATTGATGTCAGCAGTAGAAAAGTGGGAAATTTAATCATAGGAGTATTGAAAAATGATAAAAAAAGAATTCTCAACAAAAATTCTTTCTGGCCTGTAAAGAAATGCCAAATGCAAATCATGGAGCAATAGCTAGCTTGTTCAATGAAGGTTTGGAAACCTTGTGGTCGAATGGTATAAAATGACAATATACTGCTTCTGCTTACAGACTCTGCAGCACATGAGAAAAACAACTGCTCAATGTCTAAGTGCAAGCTTCCCGAATATGATCATGTAACTTGCGTCATTAATGCTCAACAGAAATTGTGTGAAGCAATCTGAACCCTTTGTCCTAATGTAGACAAGCTAGTCTACAATGGGAAAAATTTTTTTATAAAAGCCCCATCACAGATTGATACTTTTAAAAATATTAATCCCATCCATTACTATCTATACCAGTATTTGTGGTATATTATGTAGATCTTTTGAAGCATTTGCAACAGTAGTAAATGAACTGGCCAGAGAAGATACTTCTGCAATTGAGGTTATCCAGAATTTAATGTGAGATTTGGCATTCGTATCTTCCAATTTTGATTTCTTGATTTGTTCAATAAAGTAACTATAAACTTCTGTTGACTTATTAAGCAATTCACTTAAAGAAACACAATTTGTTGAAAAACAACATGTCTCAAATCCAAAAGCAGAAATTCTAAGAAAAAATAGCAAGCAGGCTTTGTTTGAGAAAAACAGCGACTACCAAACCCCCTCTAAAGTTGCTCAAATACTGGAAGGGCAACACATAAGTGAATTTGAAAGTGTGTCTGTTATTGATATTCACTCTCGGGCTTGAGTCATGGACATGCAAAATTGACATTGTGTGATGTAAAATGTTCCTTTTGCCAATATGAGGGCATTACACAAAGATAATAGCCAAGGCTATCTGATGCCCATCTAGAAATGAGATTTATTGTGCACTGCTACTCTGAGATGTTTAAATCTGATGTTTAGCTCCAAATTGGCAAGTTGTAATATAAACAAGAAAGTTATCTTTAAATCTTAAGGTGACTAACATTCATTAACTCTTCCACAGATAAGGATTGTATGGAACACTTTAAATGTTAACTAATCTCTAGCAGCACTGCATTATGATTACTTTGATTACTTTTCTTTTTATGGAAGTTTGTAAACAGTGTATTTAATCTTCTCATCAAATAAAAACAGCAGTTTCATTGATGTTAAATTTTAATATGATGCTAAAGTGATACATTGATATAACATTGAATTTAATGGAAGTCCCGGCTATAGCATTGAATTTTTCAGACTATTCTTTCAACCCTTGTCCTATACTGTCCTACAACACTTTTTCTTCTTTCTCTGTTTATCCTTCTCAAATATAGAACTTATAAGCTGGCATCTGGGGTCAGATGTCTGTTGAGCAGACATTCAGGTTCAGCGAGAACAGCCTAATGCCTGGTATGAAAGTGGATGACATGAAACGATGGTGAAAGGGTTGAAAGGAAAGATTATTATGGAGAAATGGTGGAATGAATGGTGGGGACCTGGAAAAAAACCCATCCTGATACCACTTCATCTACGTATAACCACTTGACCATGGCACTGCACCTACAATCAATTTTATCAGTAACAAGTTCTGTCAATATCAACTTACTCTTTTATCTCCCTCCAATCTTTCTTACCAAAATATACCAAAGTTGTAAGTAATACTTTATATAAACAACTTATTTTATCAGGATGGTTCACATTAACTAAAAATATAAACTAGAATGAGAACAGCAAAGTTAAAACACATGTATTATAATGCAAGTGTTCATAACTAATGTGAAGCTTTATGGGTTCCAGAAAGAGAGAAAAAAGTTGATTTTTTGCTGCCTTTTTAAAAATATCACATTAGATCCATATTATGCAAAATTACATTTTCTATAGAAATCACTTAAGGTAGCTGTTAACCAAAACAGCTGCTAAAGCTCTCTCTAGTGACAAGCTGGAAGATTCAAATTGGAGTTTGTTAAGTGTGCATCCTGCTCCTTAGATTTATTGTGCATTAAAAAACAACAAATAACTTTAATGCATACTATTTTGGTATTTATTAATTTCAGCGAGACCTTTCAAGAGAGAAACTACTACTGGCTGAGCATTAAAAAGTATTTACTGTATCAAATATTGACATCAGGTTGTAATGTCAATATTTTGGTGAAGCAGGAAGCACATTCTATTAGAAGCAGGTGAAAAAATACAACTGGTCAGTTCCAAACAAATTACATCCTAATGTGCAAAACCTAACACTCTACTTGCTATCTATGTGGCCATTTAGAAGCATTGCTGTTGTCATTCCTAGTGTTGAATGTTGTTCTGGTTTCATTACTGAGCTGTTGTGAACCAATCTTTATATATAATTGAAAGACATTTTTCAACGTCACTTACTACAAGCTACTTGTTAATAAGTGTTACTGTTAATATACATTTAGCAATGCTTTACTCTAGTTTTAACTGTGTGCATTTGTTACACTTACCTCACTCTCAGCTTGAGCCATTCTATATGCTTGTCCTAAGGGTCTAATGTTGGCATATCTGCCTTCAGGAGAAGCATATGATATGTTTGATGTATTAAACTTGGATGGAGTCCCAAATGAGTTGTTACTAAGCAGTGATTGGTTTACTATGTCTTGCCTTGCTGAAGTACCCAGACTTGCTTCCAATATTCCATTGCTATGAAATGGGACATTCTCCTTATTCCGCATATCCATTATAATTTCCTTTAAAAAGAACATTCAGAATATTAAAATTTGATAAGATTTAAAAAGCCTGCAACTGTCTACTTCTGTTGTATGTCATCCTTGATAAGTGTTTCTTGTACAACATCTAGTCACCATTGAATTGTAGTTTATGTTAAGATTAATAATCCAGCCATTTTTTACTTTCTCTACATATACTATGTACACAGTGTATAGAGATGATATTGCATTGCACCCAAAAATTTGATACCGAGATTTCAACAGAAATACATGTTTTGGGATCCCCTGAATCCAAAAAAGCAAGTTTTAGAAAAAAGGTCTGCACATGTGTCTATGGGCAACATAGCTCAAAAACGAAAATGCTGTTAAATACCAAACTTGATATTTAAGTTTAGTATTTCCCAAGGATGCAATATGAGATTTTCAACAAAATCCCCGCACCCCCAATACCCTTTACATGCAAAAAAGTTTGAAAATTTTGATTTTCTCAAAAATGCAAATGGTTTTGATTAAACACTCTTATATTTAAGATATTTACATGACAAAATTTATATCTTGAATTTTCTGGTTATAATCTCCAAAGACATCTTTATTTTAGATGATTTTTTTGCAATTTGCATAACTAGTAAATCGTAAGAGATAGACAAACTCTTACTGCACAGAAAATGTAGAGCTCCTTAAAACACACAATTCATGTCATATACATTTTTTTCTTGGAGTTGAGCATTTGAGATATTTCTTATTATTGGCTTTGGTTTCAAAATACTTTTCTCTACAGGAACTTGTCAGCTCCTGGCCACGCAAAGAAACAGATTTCAATCCCATAGCCACCACATTTTAAAACATGTGACTGCCAGTTTAGCCTAGTGTATTCCCTTATTTCTCTTTTACTTATAAGAAACTAAGTAATAAGACTGTTTCTGCTAATGTTTAACTCGATTAGCATAAAGTGGATAGACGAATAAGCTTATTAACAATAATTTGTTACAGAGGTATAGAGAAAGTCATGGGAATGGAACTCACAATATGCACATGCACTGATAAGATAAACATTAAATGGATTGAGAAGATAACCTTGCTCTGTAAAATCATTTCGAAAGATGAACAAATTGGCGGAAACTGGTTCACTTAACAACAAAAAGTGATCAAGTAGGCAACATTAGTGCAGAAGAAAGTGTCTGCTTTCTAATTTTACGAGAAGTTCAGGAAATTATGCAAATTCAGAATATAATGTTTGTGGTGCTAATAAAGTTGCTAAGTGTCTGGAAGTAAGTTATTCAACAAAGTGGCAAATTCTGAGGAGACAGCTTCAGCTCTACCTTACAAAATGAAAATGAGTTTTGAGATAAGCCGATTCATATTACCTTTGCTTTGCAAATGTTAAAACAATTTCAGATGAACTTTTGAGTATTTAGACAATATCTTGTGGATGGATGAGGCACATTTTGAACTCAACAGAGGTGTTAACACATATGACTACAGGATATGGGCAGAACATAATCCAAATACAATTATACAGAAATGATTACATGATACCAAGGTTACTGTCTGGTGTTAAA
The DNA here is from genome assembly GCA_030762935.1 of Hymenopus coronatus. Lineage (NCBI taxonomy): Eukaryota > Metazoa > Arthropoda > Insecta > Mantodea > Hymenopodidae > Hymenopus > Hymenopus coronatus. The sequence goes on along the minus strand of CM060897.1, from coordinate 86,657,790 downwards.
ATGGACAAACAAAAAGTGTTAGTAAATGGGCAGTGATATTTTAAAATGTTGTAACACTTTGCAATACCAGCGTTACAAATTAATAAAACCAAAAACATTATATTCATGCAAGACAGTGCCCCTCCCCATATACATAATAATGTGGAAACACTTATGCAACACATTTGCTGAATGTGTAATTAATCTACGTTTTCCATGTAGTTGACCTTCTAGGTCCCCGGACATAAATCCAACTGACTAATGGTTATACAAGATTATCTAAAAGAAAAAGTATTTCTTACCAAATCCGTTGCACATGAACAAACAGTCAATATCGGATACCATTAAGAACATCCCTATGAATATGCTTGGTAATGCCATCTATAGCGTAGAGTAAAGACTATTGCTTATTGAATAACACAGTGATGGTCATATTTAATTATATCTTGTTTTAATAAAATCCATCTATTTGCAAACGAATTGGTGTATATATGTATATATTTCTTTTTTTAGAATCTGAATCGTTGACAAATTCATTACCATTTTAAACTGGCATTTCACTTTAGAATAACCCTGCACTTCAAATTAATGAGTTACTTAATATCTAATTATTACATATTTATCTATTTGTTGTATCTGCTTGTGGTGGGTAATAATTGTGCGTAATTGACAGAGTCAATTTAAATTACACAGTTCAGATAAGCAGACTGATTATGGAGGTCAACAATAACCATTGTCAAAACAAAATTTAAAATTCTTACGAAATATGTTGCAAAGCTGTTATTTCAGACTATAATGGTTATAATAAATATTCCTAGTTTTGAGGGTTACCTATCAATTTTCTAGATTGAAAGAAACTACAGAAATTTACTATTGCCAGCACAAGTTTTTAAAGGCAGATATTACTTTAGGTTGTATGAAGCTCGTTGTTGTAGGTGCAGCAAAATATTAATTGTTGCTATGCATTGGATTGTTAACAGCCTAGCTAGAGGCAGCTATTAATGAGCAGAAAGGAGAATTCTACACCATGGGCGAAATGACCAATGACTGGAATAAACTATGATCTCTGACATCTATTGACGAGGATAGGGGCACACTTCTTCCACAGCAAGTTCTGCCACATTAAATTATATAACAATCCAAGTGAGAATTGCATGTGCTTATTCTATGAAGGACATTATGAATGGTATCATATATCATGTTTTGAGAAAAGAAAGAAATTGCTGACCAAATACAGGAACGAATAAGCTTAATGCTCATTGGGTGCGGTTTCTACATTAATAAACTGGAGTTGCTGAAGAAATATTTTCCTGCTATCATTTTAAGTGCAATCTCAACTAATGATAATGTTTGGAAAAGTTGCAGAGAACTTTTCTAAAATCTGCTCCTTCATCTTCCACAGTTTATGACTGCTTTGCAATTCAGACTAAGAAGAACAGTTCTAAAACAGAGACACAGGGCATTAAGCAACAATTTTGACAGATGAAAACATAGCTAGTGTGGAAACTCTGGTGAAAATTGACCCTCAAGTGACTCACCCTCAAACATTTGCTACAAGACTGCAATCTTAAATACCTTCATGCGAGGAAACTTTATCACTGACTCTCTCATTAACTGACAAAGAGGAATGATTCAAGAAAGGGTTTGTTGTTTCAAAAATGAGACAATCCCAACATGTGCATCACATCATTACAGGTGATAAATGTAGATGTATTAATATCACCCATCCTGTATATATATAAATTATTTGTAATGCTAAAAAAGAACAAAATATTGAAGAAAAAGAACACACAAAATCAACATTTAAATTAAAGATAATATATTAAACCAAGAATTCAATATTAAACAACTGGACATTGCAATTAATAATGTAAAATTGAAAAAATCTCGAAGACTCAACATTATGCATGCAGAATTCATCTAACACCTGGGGAAAAAAAGCAAAATTAAGACTTCTAAATACCTATTTAACTTATGGAATACAAAAGACCCAGATTGTGGAAAAAGAAATAATACCTATTTTGAATCAGGGTATTAGCAAAAATCATGGAAAAAATTATTTCATTGAATACATTATTTTCATTGAATAAATTGGTTTTTAGGAATAACTTAATTTCAACAAACCAAGCAGATTTTAGAGAGCACCATTTAACAAATTGATAAATTTTAAATTTTAGTCAAGACATTAAAGATGCACTGAAGCAAACACAGAAGACATTTTAACAACATTTATGGATTTTCACAGAGCACGTGTATTTGGGGTATAAACTATTTAAAAAACTTAAAATTTTATAAGTTCAACTAAATGAAATGGCGTTTTATTTATGGACGCTCTTTTAACTGCTGTGGTTCTCAGCATCTCTTTCTATACTGGGCATGAAAAACCACTTAATTTTGCTCAGAGGCCTCTCTATCAGGCTTGAGGTTCTTTTACGTGCTGTAAATCTACAACATGGGACCCAATGCCTTACTTCCCTTCCGAAGGGAGCCATATTTAGGACTTTTATGCCCGAAAAAATCCATTGTCCTCCACTGTATTTGAACCCGTGACCTTGGGTATATGAAGTTAGCATGGTAACCATTACACCACGGAGGGCAACTTAGAAGTTCAAAGCAAATGTTACAATGGATTACTGGATTCAATATTAAACACTTTATTGCTGCTAAATATGATAAAATATCAGACTCACCGAGATGTACCTCAAGGAGTTAAAACTACCTTAATAACACACTCTTTAATATTTACATCAATGATCTTCCCTGCTGATTACAAAATATGCAATCAAATGTTTCCAGATGATGTAGTTTTATGGAACTATAAACCAAATAGTCAAAGTCAAAAGTTAATAAACGCCTTAGAAATTTACAGAAATGGGCATCTAATAATGATGAAAATTAATTTCAAGAACAACTTTTCTCATAAAGAAGAAGGCATTAAATATTTCACTACAACTAAGGTCTGTTCCACATTAAGTTGCTTGATATCGATTAATATATATATCCTATGCAGAGCAAGGTCAGGTGATAAAAGTGATATTACCACTCCATAATGCTAGAGGTAGGTGCATTTGTCATCTGAGAGGCAGGTTTTAAATGAAGGATCCTTGCCTATTTCACCATACAAGCCAGTAAGAGGTGACTAGTCATGTTACAATTAAGAGGTAAGGGGCAAGCTTAAGTGGAACAGAGTTTAGAAGGGAAAAAACACAAATATGTGAAGCCAAATATTTAGGTGTTGTTTTTAATAAAAAATTACATGGCATTAATATATTGATATTATGTAGCCCCACCCCCCAAAAAAATTTGAGAAAAAATTACCACTATTAAAATGACTAACAAGAAAAAATGTGGAAGCACTATGCAAATTTTGTGACACAACTTTAACCAAACAACCTAATATCAATAAAATCATTACCCCACCCACCCACACTATTGTTTGTGAAAATTGCAACACCAGAAAATAAATTCATGAATGCAATGAATTTAATACCACAGATTAGGTACATGATAAGTAACAAATGATAAACTTTTCAAATCTATACATCACCTTTGAACCCTCATATGCAGTATTTGGGGTGCCATGCATGCGCTACAATTAAAGCTGCTATATGTTATGGCATTAATCAAAAAGGTTCTGAATAAGTTCCAGGGGGAACTCCCTCCACGCAGTTTGTACTCATACCCACAAATCCATGACACCGGTTACTGGAGGACCATGATGCACCAGGTGCCGACAACAACCATATCCCAGACATGTTCAATGGGCGACATGTCAGGCGAACGTGAGGGCCAGAGAAGCAATGGTACCAGGCGCTCTTCGACAAAGGCATGTACATTCCTCACAATAAGTGGCCTGACATTGTCCTGCTGAAATGTGACCTGTGGAGATGCCTGAAACAGGGGGAGTACCACAGGCTCTACAACAGTTGCTGTTCAAAGTGCTCTCAATTCATAGGAGGCGAGATCAGTTGTAACCAATGGTGCCCCAGACCATCACACCTGGTTTGTCCATTATGCTGTTCAGTAAGCTTCCAGGTTGCACTCACCACACTACAGCTGAACAGTATGCTGCCATCACTGTAGGACATGTTGAAGTGGGACTCGTCCAAATAGACTACATATTGCCAATCAGCATCCCAGTGTGTACCCAGTCCAATCTGCAGCAGACAGTGACAAACCATTGACACAGATAAGTTCACACCTGTTGCAGTACTCCAGCATTAAGCCAACACTGTGGATGAAGCTGTGCGGTCTGTTATGGCAATGTGGACAAGATGATGGTCATCCTGTGCTGTGGTCATCTCCGTGATCCAGTACCTGCCCTTCACTGCGTTTGGCCATCCATCCACTGCTTCCGCACATGCATTCCTGTTGTAGCAGAGCAAGCCCTGTACAAGCCGAAATGTCACAGAATGACAAACCTGCTTCCCAGAGACGGATCATTAAGCCCCGTTCGAATTCATTCACATGCCAATATGGCTTCCTTTGACATCGACGAGGGATACTAGTACTCACTTTATTGTTTCCATCTTGTTTGATAGCTCTGTAATGACTACACTTGGTGCAACACTGACCTTGTCAGACCAAAGCGACATGGCTCTGCTTGGCCCTCATGTACCCCAATGGGTGCACACTACACCAATGCTTACACACTCTACACCAACATTGGAGTTATTCAGGAAATTTTTTCTTGGTGTTGTAATTTTCACAAATTGTGTGTGTGTGTGTGTGTGTGTGTGTGTGTGTGTGTGTGTGTGTGTGTGTGTGTGTGTGTGTGTGTGTGTGTGTGTGTGGGTGTGTATAAAACCAACTTTAAAAAATGGTGAGTAGATTTTTACTTTCTCTACACATACTATGTACATAGTGTAGAGAAGGTATTGCACTCCACCCAAAAATCCAATACAGAGATTTCACCAGAAATATATGTTTTAGGGTCCCCTGTATAAAAAAAAAAGCATTTTCACAAAAAGGTCCGAGCATGCGTGGGCATGTGTGTGTGTATGTGTGTGTGGCGTGAACACGATAACTTAAAAACAAAAAATCGGTAAAAGACCAAACTTGGTATTTAAGTTTAGTATCTTCCAGGATGCAAGACGAAGATTTTGAAAAAAATCCCTCCAACATAAACTACCCTTTACATGGAACGTTTTTCGAAAACGTTGTTTTCTCAAAAATGGTTCTAACGATTTTGATTAAAATATCATATATTAAAAATATTTACCTGACATATAAAATGTATATTTTAAATTTTCTGGGAATAGCCTCTGAAGAATACTTTATTCTGGATGAATTTTACGGAATTTTGCCTAACTGGTCAACCGTAAGAGATAGACAAAAACTTACCACACAAAAAATGTAGAGCACGTTAAAGCACACAATTTATGTTATATACATTTTTTTTTCGTGGAGTTGATAAGTTTTTGAGACATTCCTTTTTTTTTTTTTTTCTTTTTTTTTTTTTCTTTTTTTTTCTTCTTTTTCTTTTTAATAAAAATTTGTTGCAGAGATGTAGAGAAAGTCATGTGAATGGAACACATCAGATTTTTTGTATAGTAACTGGAGCTGTGAAAACTACACCAGTTTTAGTTCTCCAAATATGAGACAGTTTTGTCTTGTGGTGTTTGCTGAAACTGTTTTCCCCCATGATGCTCAACATTTACTATGGTCTAAATCATTCATTGATTGTAATAATAATCTTATGTCAGAAATACAATGTCAGGCAAGTGCCAGTTGCTTGTTCATGCTAGACTTGGCGACAGTCCCTGCACTCTTTAAAAAGCACAGCTTTGTTGCATTGTTGCCTTCATCTGGCATTATTTACTTACAACATATTTATATAACATTAACATCAAATTTATTAAGTAATTCAAAACTTAGTGTTAACATTGAAAAAGCAGCTACCATACAAAATGAAAAATCTGATTTTGTTCATTCACATGATTTGCTGTACAAACTATTGTTACAAAGCATCTTTTCTTTATCTGCAATATGGTAACTGAGATAAATGTTAATAGAAATGATTGTAATTAGTTCCTTCTAAGGAGAAGGAAAATAAGGTAATAGACTAGGCTAAAGCAATAGTCAAATCTTAAATAAATTGGTCAGTGTGTGAAACAATTGAAATTTGGTTTGAATTGCATGGATAGGAGTAAAACAAAAGGGATGAAACGAAAGATGACCTCCCGTTTGAGACAGTTTAAGTAGCTTAAAATTGAAACCAATAACAAGGAATAACTCGGAAACAGTTAACTCTATAACAATGTATGACATAGATTGTGTATTTTAATGAGAGCTACATTTTTGTGTAGTAAGTATTTGTCTAACTTTATGGTTTCCAGTTATGTAAAATTCATTCAGAATGAAGAGGTTTGCAGAGGCTATTCCCAGAAAATTCAAGATATGCAATTTGCTTGTACTGTAAATATCTTTAATATATATTTATCAAAATCATTTGAACCATTTTTGAGAAAAAGACAATTTTTAACAAATTTTCCATGTAAAGGATAGTTTGTGGTAGGGGGAATTTCTTAAAAATGTTTGTGTTGAATCTTTGGAAAAGTGCTGTTTCTAAAAGAACTGTTTTTTTTTTTTAATTCATAGGACTTCTAAACATATAATTCGGGTGAAATCTCAACATAAAATTTTTGGCTGCAATACAATAACTTCCCTACCTACTTACTATATGTCTAGAACATGTAGAAAAATTAAACAGTAATCAAACTATCCTGTAACAACTGAAAAAGGGAAAATCACAAGTGAATTTGAAAACTAAACAAAGCTTCCTTAATAACGTCCAAATAAAGCTCCCTTAAGTGCAAGAAATCAAACAGAAATTAAAACTTGCTTAAAAGATAACTTACAAGCAAAAGTAAATCCTTCAGATTTATTTGATATTGAACACTATACAGCAAGCTGAAGAATTTAAAAAAATTTTGAAACTTAATGTGTTCTGAAACAAATGCCATTAGAAATAATACATTTAAAATAGCCTGCAAACAAATGGCTTACATTGGAGAGGTTTAGTCAGACTGAAAAATTCAATGCCATAGCCAGGATTTGAACAATGGATCTCCTGATCTCCATCCATATGCTCTATTTACTGAGCTACCATGGCACTAAATTCTCAACTGAGTCACGCTTTCACATTGATTGACCTAATAGTTGGTTGAACTATTAGGCCCAGGACTTAGAACTTATCAAGTTTGTAAAGTCAATATTGAGGTAAGTCTCAAAATAATTTGAATCTTCCTCCATAGTTTGGGAGTAACATGCTAGCCTCTGGTTGTCAACTCAAGGGTTCAAACCTGGCAGAGGACAATAGATTTTTTTCAGGAGTAAAAATCCTTAGTATGGCTTTCTTCATAAGGGAAAAAAGCCATTGGTTCTGTGTCATACAATTAGGCATGTAAAAGATCCTCAAGCCTAATAAAGAGGCCTCTGAGCAAATTGTGTAAGCGGTCTTTCACATCCAATACAGAATGGGATACTGAGAACCACAGCAGGTAAAGAGCATCCATAAATAAAAATAAATTTCAATTTCAAAATATTTGAGACCGCTTGTGATTTACTGGGAAACCTTTTGCTGCCACCGCTGCCGTCACCACCACGACTATTACTATTATTATTCATTTTTTTAATGTTATTTTTATGGCAGCTTCATTACATACAATAATAGTATATGCTATTTATATATGCTTTTTCTTCTTGTTTTTTTAAGCTTGTTCAGAATGCCTGTTGACTGATTGCTTATTTAAAATATGTATGGTTTCATACTATTTTTTTAAAATCCACCAAGTTTATAAAATGTAAGGTTTGTTTACATATTTTATCATTAATTCACTTGAACACACTGGCCACATCAGATCTTGAAATGGTTCTTTTTTGTATATCCCTTTAATGTTCCAGTATTGGGCATGAAAAAAATCAAACAATGTATTGTTTGTTCACCATTATTACATAAGACACTTTCCACGATTCTAAAACGTGGGAAGTATTCTCTGATTTTTGCATGTCCAGTTGTCAATGAGGTCGCAAAGAATATATGCGATTTTGTCAAATCCATTAGAGATTTTTTGTAAGTTTATTACACAGTATCATTCTTAATAAAATACTACTTCTATGGAATTAAACTGATATTATTGTTGTGTGTATAAGTCCAGTTCAAGAATACAGTATTATGAAACAACTTGCTAAATATATTAAAACTTCTAATTCAGTACTATGATATATCCAATTAAATATCAAAGTTAAATTTTATAATTATATTTGTAAGTAATTCATTGCTTTGTTTTAAAAAATAATGTCCGTGAAAGAAAATGCTCAGAGGTAAAAATTAATTTTTAGTGGAGGTATAAATTGATAGCATAAAAAATGGCCTAACCCTAACTTTTTTAAAAGTGTGAAAAATTCATTTTGCACATATCAAAAAAATAAATACTAATTAACACTGTGGTATACTTTATTAGAGTTAAAGTAATGACCTCTAACTTATTTTTTATGCTGAGTCTGAAGTATTTTAATTATTTTTACAGTATTTATGAAAGAAAATATATCAATAATTACATAAATATTCCTTGTTCTGGAAGAGGCATAACTTAAGACTACACATTTTTATTATCAACAAAAAACAAAGCACGTTAAATTTAGATACATTACATAAGTGCGTATTAGAAATTATAAAAACTTCCCTTGGAAATTTCTGAGTCAATTTGGGCTATTTCAGACACTCATTCAAAATCAAGCAAGTCAATGACTCTTCATGAATATTACCTTCATCAGGCAAAGACTTCTTCATGCTTATATATAAGGACACATGATTGCAATAATATATCCATATACAATTATTTATTGTATATATATAAATCAAGTTTTTGGTGTTAGACCATCTGTTAGACTGCCATAAATTACAAGTATTGTCAAAGGATGGAAGCACTAATCACAAATTTTTTTGGTTTTGAGGTTTAGACTGTTTTTATGCATTTACCTTCAATTCTTAAATTTAGACAACTCAATAAATGTTTGGGGGCATTGCACTTATGAACTACATATCAATATATTTTAATGCACTGTCTAATCACAAACTTACATTAGGACTATATAAAAATAGATTTTCTGTAAGCTTGAAAATTAAATTGCAAGCGAAAATAGTGAGTGTTCAAGCTGTTTTCTTATTATAATCTATGACAATGAATTGCACACAGTATTTAAAATGGTGGAGTTCCTTGGAGAACCCAGAATGAAATTGGTAAGCCAGCCACTGGACAGTCCAGATCTGGACCCATGTTGGCTTTTTTCCCAGTTTTCAATAATTCAGGAAAAGTTGAGAGACCAACCAAATAGGCTTTTGCATCTGACACTAATAAGAACATTTAAAAATATTTCATAATTTACCTTGTCTCTACAGGGTATGACACCAATCATGATGCTACCACCAAATATTTTTCCATTGTAGCTAAGGGCCTTTTTGCAATCAATTTTAGAACTGTACTGCACGTGTATCCAATTTCCTTTTAATGGCATCTTCTTTTGAATAATGTTGCCATAATGTGCAAACTGAGATAAAATATATGATGCTGCATTTGGTTGGAATCCAAATATAGTGACCCATGTGTTTCCAGATTCATGTTCTGCTGTCCAAGATGCCTCACTAAATGATAAATCGGTGACCCCTTGACTGTAAAAAAATATTATTAAACTGAAGGAGCAATATAAAAAATCACTACATGTACTCTACCTATTTATATGCAAGCCTGCTTTTGAATTCAGTACCTTACTTTAGTCTGGCATGATAAAAGAACTTCAGCATTATAAAACAAGAGCAATAAGTAGTTTAAAGCACATTATTTCCACAAAGGAGTAATCACTAAATACCATTTTTTTGGGAACAAAAAATATATACACATTTTATAAATAAACAAATAAATACTTATTAAGATTTAAATAAAAAAAAAGGTTAATGTAGCAAGTAGGATGAAATTAAAATATCTAAGCAATTCTGAAAATGATTTACAAAATATAATCAAGTTATACAAAATTTTAGTAAAAACAACCCTAAAGGTAAGTAAACAAGAGAGATTAAATCATTACATTAAAAAGATGCAACTTATGCTAAAGCTGATAAAGGGTAATTTTAACTAAAATAGATTACATTAGAATGCACTTGCTTCAAAAAATTAATGATATCTGAAAATTTGTAACCCAAATTTTAACAAAAAATTTAAAAAGTGCAATGTGCCAATTAAGAAGAGCAATCCACTTTCACTTTTTTCTTTGCTGATTTTTACATGAGCTATTTCGAGATATGAGCTATGAAAGGTCTATCTCCATGGTGTGGGGGGATAGATGTCTGCCTTACAGTTGAGAGGTCTCTTAAGTTTGGATTCGAGCCTATGGTGAGTTACCTGGATACACTTTATCCTAGGGTTTTCATTTATTCTGAAGAAACAAAGTTGAGTAAATCTAAGCTCTAATAACCCCCTGCACATTTCAGCTAATTTCAACCATTTTGTTTATTTATCATCCAATATGACCTACTTAGCCCATTCACACCATATAACAAGCTGTACTCAAATAGGTTAGTCATGTTGTTGAAATTGGATGATATGCACAACTCACGAGTGTACATTGGCCAATAAAACTACTTATATTTGATTTTTGAACTAATAGGTGACATTAAAAGGGTCTCCATATTTCTTTACAAGACTAATGAACAGAAAAACTAATGCTATGGGTACTGTGAGATGCCATTTTTATCCAAACACAAATGAACTCAAATATAAGACAACACCCTTTTTTAAGATTAATTCTGGAATACAACATATCATCTATACAAAAGGAAAATATTTAAAGTGATACACATATTTTGAAGAAATTAAGGGACCTCTTAAATTGATCAAGTTTCTTTATTTTTTTAGGTAATCCAAATTTGTGTGGAAATTCATGTAAAGAGCATGAGGAGAACATGGTATGTGTGCAGAGGAGCGTAACAGTAGTGGCAGTTCAGCTATGATGACGATGATGGATAAGATTTTCTATTTAAATAACATTCCTAATATAACTCATAGTTGTAAAAAGTTTTACCCAATTTGAATTTGTGCAGAAATTTATATGGCAGGCAGGAGAAATTGTGTGATAGAGGAGAGAATGGATATTACCGGTATGTGTGTGGTAGGAGAAAGTGACTGTTAACAATGGCAGTGCAGCTGCAATGATGATTGATAGGATTTTCTATTTTGAAATCCAAATATAACACATCATTGTAAAAAGTTTTATCTAATTCATATTTGTGTAGAAATTTGCATAAAGGCAGGGGGGAGAGAGAGGGGGAGGGAGAGAGAGAGGGGGAGGGAGAGAGAATAATGAAAATGTTCTGATACATGTGTTGCTGCAGTGAGCCAAGGGTGAAATGCATAGCTCACCTCTCTCTTTCTGTTTGAACATTGGATCCCAATACAACTATTAATTTCAATTTATTTCATCCATAAAACATCTACATGTTGTGGAGTTGCCAAATACAATTATTATTTACAAATATAATTTATTTACAATTCTTAATTAAAAGCTCCACACTTATTTCCCTCCGGACTATAAAATGCATTTACCATAATCTCTTTATTACTTTCATAATAAAATCAATATTTTTTATTAGGTTTATTTCTTCAGTTACTTCAGGTAACTAATAAAGTTATTTTCCCATATTTTTACACAATGTCTGCTAAATATATCTCTAACAACAAATCTGAAATAATTACCATTCTTTCTTGGATTATGTATAAGTCTACCATCATTTTTTGGACCATTTTCTAGTAAAACATGTTTTATAGTTTCATAAATGCATATAGTTTCAATATGTCAAATTAAAACAATCAGCAATGTGAGTCTTCTTTACTTATTATTCTAATTGATTTTTTTTTTTTGGGGGGGGGGGGATTATATATAATCTTTTCAACTTCTGTTGCTGTAATATTTCCCCACAATGTAATCCCATATTTTATGAATAAGTATATAAAAGCAAAGTATACCTGTTTCATTGTTTCATCATCCATGGTTTTTCTTTAAGTTTTCATTATATATAAGCCAACATTTATCTTGTTTTTTTATATAAGTTAAATATGGATTCCAGTTTAAATGTTTACCATCAACTCTTAAAAAAAGGTGTGTATTGGACTTCTGTATTTTTTCTCCACCTATTTCCAGTTTTATGTTATTTAAACTATGACTTTTAATAAAATTATCCAGGCTGTCTTTTTAATATTCAATATAACATTTATACAGTATTGTTTTATTTTTTTCATTAACTTGTTCACTTACGATTCTACCTCAGCGCTGACTTACCTTTTCTGTAATTTATTTTGATGTGCTGCATTTTGTTGTTAAGATATGAACCTCCATTTTTGTGCCAATCCATGGACCCATAATTTTCCAATTTGCTTACCATTATGTCTATGTTAATACAGTCAAATGTCTTTGATAAGTAAAAAAAAAAAAAATAGCTATTAGCTTCTCCTGTTATTTAAGCTTCAATTAGATAATTATCTACCTCACTAATTGCACTGATTGTCAATTTCTTCCTTTGGAACTCAAATTGGTATTCTGATGTGTTCAATTTAGTAAAATAGTTTTGTAATTGGCTTAAAATATACTTTCTACTATTCCTTTAACAGTCAAATATAATGTAATTGGTCTATAATATGTACATTCTTTTTGTTTCCTTTTTGTTTAAATAATGACCTTTTACTTTCTGTAAAATATCTGGAAATGCTCCTTTATTTAATGACATACTTGTAATGTATACCAGCACTTTAGCAATCTCAAATTTGATCTTTTATAATTTTAATTTATAATTCATCAAAACCAATTGATTTTTAGGTTTAAGCCTATTACTTTTTTAACAATTTTTTCCCCCTGATATTTCTAATATTCCCATTGACTTTACCTGACTTGGCAGGGGGGGGGGGACAGGGAGTTTAATATCCTTTAATATATATATGAAATAGGTGAAAACATGTTTAAAGAACCTTGGGCTCATAGAGCTCAAAGTTACCCAGGATTCCCCTATTTGGGTCAAGGATAAACCCCAGTAAAACTTAGCCAACGAACTCGCCCTACCAAGATTCGAACTAGCAACCTCTTGAGTGCGAGGCAGACATGCCACTTCCACATCACAGATATATTATATCTATTATATGCCCATAGCTCATTATTTGCATTAATCACAGAGATGGCGTCATCTTTAAACTTTGTGACAGTAAAAATAATTGTCAGTGTTTAAATTGCCTATTATGAGTCATGCACACTGAGAACACTTATTATTCAGGCCTACTTCATTACAACCTCTTCATCACCAACATCACCAGTATCATTAAATACAACCTATGGAAGAATAGTTTACAGCAATGTGTTCTAAAATACTGATCCTTTGCCCAACATGGCTTTTTGTGTTGAAAAATGTAGAATTAAATATTAATAAGTTCAGTGCCTAAAAATTTAACAAATATCTGTAAAAAACATATGAGAGTTTCAATTGTATTTGTTTTTGTATTAAGCCAAGTAATTTCTATGAGATAGTGGCAGATTTTCAGTTCTGAATTGTATTAAGAGGAGAACACTTTCTTGCATATTCTGGTGATAATACATTGAATACCTGGTAAACATGTAGTAACACATTACATAGAAAACACTTACTTCTGTTGGAACAAATCTGTAGCAGTTTTTGGTTGAAATGTAGATGGCATGGACAATGTGTCAAATAAACCACAAGTTGGAGGACCAGTACCACTTCCACTGGTTTTTTCTGATTTACCACTGAGTCTTCTTGGATGATCTTTGAAACCAATAGAGAGGCCTTCTTCTATGTAACTGGGGTCTTGTTCCATTTCTTTTAGAGCCACTGTAACTTCCCTGTCAACAGATTTATTATTTTATTTAACTGTACATATGTTATATGTAACCATACATAGGTATATACTTTACTATTTTCCACATGAAAGTACCATTTTGCACATGGATCCTTTCACATTAAAAGGAGGTATGAAAATTTAAAAAGAAAACATGCCTTTAAATTCTAATGAATATAAGTGAATTTTGTGCTTATTAATCTCTAGAGTAAATATCAAGATTCAAATAATTTTCAGCCTCCTATAGTAAGGAAACAGTGCAACTGATAGTTCTGTAAAATGTCATAAAAAAATATTACATGTTAAAAACAAGAGGTGTAATGTGAATTATGAGCATTAAAACTTTAAATTGTTTTCTAACATATAAGAGGTGGTAAGTAAATAATCAGACTGGTGACAGAAATGTGATTTATTGCAACCAAAGTTATATCTAACTTTTATCGCAATGGTTATTGAAACCTTTTAAGTTTTAGTAAGTATTGTCACAAATAGATTAAAATATTACAAAATTAAAACAGAGTTACTATACATACACATGTACCTCTATAAATTTTGGAAATCTTGAAATTGTCTGTGTCTTGCATGATATATTTAGTTGATATTTTAGTAAATTATCACAAAATCTTTATAGATTCTTAATTGGCAATTATACAGAAATTGTGCCCTTTGAAAAAACAAATGAAATGCTTCACACTGAATTTTTATTAATTATGTTTGTCAGAAAAGCTCCATTATGAAGTTTATTTGCTACACATGCATAGTGACTTATCTGTAGATAAATGTGATATACATGTACTGTTTAGGAGTAGGACATCATTAAAGGAGTCTTGTGGTATAAATATACAGTAAATATTACATTTCAAGGATCTAAAAGCCTGCATTTAATTGTGATAGAAAACATTATGCAACTAGACACTGTGCCACCAAACTTTGAGTGTATACCATTAAGATAATAGCTGTTCATGTAGTGAGTAGTGTGATTATGGTTAAAAGTTTTTCTACAATATTTAAAAGAAACATTAGACTACCTTAAGTTTGGCTATTATTTTTCACTATTCACCAGATACTGTCTTTTGGTGGTTTTGTAAAGTTTTTGGTAGTAGAGGCAGGATTAACGGTTACTTTTGCATAATAGCAGTAACAATTAAGTTATGTTTTAATGGCTATCAGTAATGATTAAGTTACTTGTTCTAATGGTTATTATATCACAGTTACATTGTAATAGTGGTTACCAGTAACAATTAGCTGTTACTGCATTTCTATAGGAATGATGACTATACAGACTTGCTTTGTTGTTTGATGCAATCAAAAAAAAGTCTCTAGCTGAAAAAAAAAAAAAATAATGCAAATCAAGGTCCGAAGACGGCAGTTGTACAATATTAATAAATAATATTCAAATTACAATTATGATGTGTTTGGTAATAGGGCAAACCTTTCATCTTTGAGGTATGATTTCAGAAATACGAGGGTTGGCTGATAAGTCTCGGGTCTCTCAATGAAAACAGCATTAAACATTTTTTTTTTTTTGCCTTATTTCTCAACATAATCTCCAGAAAGGCTAATTAATACATTGGTCATATAGGTATTCAAATTTAATTAAATCAAGGTCATCAATGACCTCATTGCTGTGAAATATTCGTCCTCCAAGAAATTTTTTGAGGTTTGGGAATAGCTGCTAATCTGCGAATAGGATGGATGTTCAAGCAATTCCAACTTTAATTTGCACATTTTTCCCAATGCCATGACTGAACGATGGGCCCAAGCATTGGCGTGATGAAATAAGATTTTTTTTTTTTTTAGTCAAATGAGGTCTTTTTCTTTTCACCTCATCACTCAAACGTTGCAGTAAGCTTGTGTAGTAGTCACCAGTGATACTTTTACCCTTTTCCAAGTAATCAATAAAAATAATTCCCTGTGCATCCCAGAAAACATTCACCATAACCTTGTTAGCTGACAAAATTGATTTTGCCCTTTTTGGAGTTGGTTCACCTGGCACAATTTACTGTTTTGACTGTGATTTACTTTCTGGAGTGTAGTGATGTAGCCAAGTTTCATCCATGGTAATAAGCCGTCTCAAAAATTCACTGGGATTTTTATGGTAGAGCTCACATTAACAGAAACAATTTTTCTTTGCACTTTTGATCAGGTGTCAACAAAGGCAGCACCCATCTTGCACAGACTTTGTGAAAGCCCAAAACATTACTTAAAATATTACCTGCAAGTTCTTTTGATATGTTTACAGCCTCTGCTATCTCAAACAACTTTAATCTGCGGTCTTTCAGTACTAAACAATAAATTTTTTCAATGATCTCTGGAGCTGTCACTTCTACAGGGCGTCCAGAGCAATGCTCATCACCAGTGCTCGTACATCCCATTTTAAACTCTGCAACCCACCTTTTAATCATTGAATATGAAGGGGCAGAGTCTTTCAATGTACTTTCCATTTCCTCCTTGATTTCTTTAGACATTAAGCCTTTCAAATGGAAGTATTTAATCATTGCTCGTTTTTCCAAATCTTCCATTTTTGTAAAAACTACAGTTGTGTTTAAAATGATGTCATTACAAAATAAACAAGCTATTGACCTGCAACTATGGATACAAACTAGTCTAGAGTTAAAGTATATGAAGCTACTATCTAACTGGCCTAGTGGTGCCATATCTGTGTGAGGCCTGGGACTTATCAGCTGACCTTACTATATATTTGTTGGTTTGTCATTGTTTATGTAAGGTTAGAAGTATAAATATCTTAATTCCAATCAAACTGTAGGCACACACCTCCACACATGCTTTTGGAATTCAATTGAGAAATTTTATGTTTAAGCAATCTTAGAAGCTAGACATTGACATTTTGCAACTCTGGATTTTGAATCACCTCTGTTAAAAGATACAAAGAAAAAAACCTTCTGAAACAATAAAGACAACTATTCCTCATTGTAATCCTATTCCATGTATAAAAACTTGTGCACTTATAATCGATTTGAGCAATCATCTTAATGCAATGAAGGTAGTTTTATTGCCTAAGTGAGAACTGATGTTGAAAATTAGTTGAGTCGATTTTGTAACACTACATCACTTACTTTTTATTTCGGAAAACATGATTCAGAAGCCACGTGCTTCCATTGTCAATTCCTTTGGTTGACTGCCAGCATTGCTTGCTGTGGTGGTTGCCTCTGTCCCTGGTGGTGGTTTGATGAACCTCTGAATCAGTAGGTCACCTGGCAGGATTTCGAAATTGAAAATGTTCTTGTTTTTCCAAATATACATGATTTCCCCAACTTTAAATTCTGTCTTCCTTGTGATGTTTTTGAGAATTTTTGGGCTTCTATTTATGGTGTGTTTCTCTTTCCAAAAATGCCAAGCTACTGCGGATTTGTCTTCTTGTTTGAGTTTAATATTTCTGTGGTGTTCTTTTGCTCTTGTTTTTATATTTCTTTTTGTTTGGCCGATGTAGATTTTTTCACAGTCATTGCAGCCAGGAATATATCAGTTCGGCTGCAATGACTGTGAAAAAATCTACATCGGAAAACAAAAAGAAATAAAAACACAAGAGCAAAAGAACACCACAGAAATATTAAACTCAAACAAGAAGACAAATCCGCGGTAGCTTGGCATTTTTGGAAACAGATACACACCATAAATAGAAGCCAAAAAATTCTCAAAAACACCACAAGGAAGAGAGAATTAAAAGTTTGGGAAAACAAGAACTGCGTTTTCAATTTCGAAATCCCGTCAGGCGACCTACTGATTCAGAGATTCATCAAACCACCACCGGGGACAGAGACAACCACCACAGCAAGCAATGCTGGCAGTCGACCAAAGAAATTGACAATGGAAGCACGTGGCTTCTGAAACATGTTTTCCGAAATAAAAAGTAAGTGATGTAGTGTTACAAAATAATTTTCAATTGTTAAAACACATCACTGACACAAGCCCACCATTTATCAGTAATAATTCAGAGAACTGATGTATTTAATGACAATGACCTACATTCAAAGCAATAAGAAACAAATAATAAACAATAATTGTAACTCTGTGTGATGATTATTCAAACTTGTTAACATCAGTGGGTATTTTATGAGAGTGAGTCTACAATATATGTCTCTCCATGTATTTGCAAACTGCATAATCCCCTTCTAAAGGAAAGTCATATGAATGCAGCTCATCAGTTTTAGAAATAAAAATGCCTACAGGAGTGTGTGTATTTGAATAGCCTATTGTTCAATATATTTCCTAATGTAGGTTTATAAGAAAATCTACTCCTGCAAAATGACAGTTTTGTATTTATCTATACATGTTCCACATGTTCATACGTTTACTCGGTTTGAAGCACTAGTAATAAGTATTTGAATTACATAGATGAACTGAGGTATATGAGAATCTTAATATAAATCCCATGTTCATAACAAAACAAAACATATCATTTTGTCAGCATCAACATGACTGAAATTAAGAATATGATAATTTAAATTTTCTTGTAGGATGTTAGATAAAATGTGGTAATTGATATTTTGAAAGGCAATGATGCTAAAGAGAAACATTAATTCCCAAATACACATTGTTGTCTAATGTACAGCAGAAACAATGCAGATATTATAAATTGGATGAAATAATTATTGATCAATATATAGGAGATTAATATTAATGGGGCAAACTTTTGGATTGATGAAATAAAACAATTTATTCATGAGAGTCCTTCAACTGGATCAAATATAAAAATCTGAATAATTACAAGCATTTTATTCCTATTAATTTTAACAATTGGTCTATATCATATAGTTATGTAGAAAAGTAGATAGCTAGTAAGCTTTTTTCTTGCCAGATGGTATGTTAGATCAACACAGTCACAATTTCTTGCAGAGGATATTAATGCTGTGTAACAGGATAGCTATGCAGTTCCAGGTAAATGATACCAATACACGCATGTGAATATCATTGATAACCGTTAAGGAGATAACTAGTGTCTTTGGTAATTGTTACTGAATAACTAGTTACTTTGAATTTATTACTTCTGTAACTATTATTGGGCAAATAGTTACTTTGTAAGCATTATATCTGTGACCATTACTAGGTAACTAGTTACTTTGTCTCTGTTAGTTCTCTCTCTTACATTGTGGTACCTATTAGTTATTTTCTGCCCATCCCTAGTTGGCAGCAATATTTGCCATAATTATTCACTTAATTTTAGCCTCATACACATAGGAAAAAAACATAGTGAGCTGCAGTAAAACTATGGAGTCCTGCATTTTTTAGGTTTAAATCAAGCCTAACCTTAGATGTTACTGAATAGTTTTAATTTTAAAATACTGAGTTGATGTTCACACCTAATCCTTTTAGTCCTGCAGCGGAGAGTGGCCACCAGAGGCGATCTTGTCAGCTTGCAAAACCTTCATAGTAAAACTATTTTTGAGATAATCTATAATTATGGAATTCAGAACCTTGGACATGCTAAACCTTTTCCCTTCATCTGGTTGGTTTATAGGGATATGCCTGGATTCATAACAATAAACAGTCCCTTAGTTTACAATTGCAAATTGTGTATTTTGTAAAATGACAAACAGTTCTTCTGATATTTTTACAGCTGGTGTTTACAGAGAGGTTTTGTGATGAATGCTTGCTTATGAGGAGTGAGGCCACTAATAAGTGTGCAAAATAAGAGTAAATAATTATATACTATTTTTCCAAGCTATTTGTGAGCTATTGGTTAGGTTACATGACCTGTTTTATTTCAAATACTGCAGTTATGTATTAATAATTTTGTTATTTTAACATTTATAAAGTGGCAGTACAAAGACAAACAATAATTACAATGTCAAGTATGCAGCTGAACCCAATGAGTTCCTATATTTGTCACCAAGATGATTAATTGGCGAGTACCCAATCAAAGGCAACTAATTTACTCTTTCCAGCTGCACTTATTCTAACCTAAATTTTATGAAAGTACAGGAATTTTGAGCTCTAATGCATGTTTATTATTTAAAAATCATCACTCTTTCATTTGATACACTAAAAGGGGTTCAGTGCTTTTTAATGGTGAATTTTTAAACTTATATACTGAAAAAAGTATTGTTAAAAGTAAAATTTAAAAAAATCTTTAAATTATTATTGCTATGGAATATATTACATCTTGTATAAAATTAATGTATATATCTTAGTACTCTAAATGAATTCTATATTACTTGGTATACACCTGTAAATGTATCTGTTGAACAGAACTATTTTTATATGATTTTCCATAATAGCTACTTCGCATTTAAAATGTTGCAGCACTTTATTCCACAGAGACATTGCAGAATCTCTGGGATTATCCAGATGCTTTCAAAAAGCCAATCAGATCGACTTATGGCACTAACAGAGTTAAACTTGTCAAAAGTGAAGTTTAAATGTGAAAATTGACTCGTTAATATTTTAAAATTAAAACGTAAATAATTTCACTGTTAATAGGCTTCTGTTTTTACTAAAAGATGTTATAATTATGCAATGCATTAAATGCATATTTATAGCGCATTTGTTTGAGAAGAAGTGAATGTTAAGCATGGTACTGAAGTGCAGCATATATGTAATTGAAAGAAACCGTGCTATATAAAATGTGGAGTTCTCCCAGAAGTCTGAGATTTCAATGGGTAGCATTGTAATTATATGTGATAGCTAGGGAACCTGGAAAACATTGAATAAAATTCAAATCATTAAAGTTAAGAATGATGGTAAAAAAAATGGAAATTTAAAAAGCTCATGCACATGGAACGGTAAATAAAATTGTTAAACAATTTGAAGCATGTCTAATGTTTATTTAATGCCTGAAAAGATGAATACTAAATAAAACTGATCTACAACATATCATGCACATTAAATGCTCTTAACATTTGAAATGCAACATGACATTTTCTCATTTTTATTTTCTCTAGCATGAATGCCCAATGCACATAGTAGGAGAGAAGGTATTGTAATCAACCCAAAAAATTGATATTGAGATTTTGCCAGAAAAACATGTTTTGAGGACCCCTGAATAAAAACAAATATTCCTTTTTAGAAAAAGGCCCATAAGTGAGAGTGTGCGTGTGCGCGCGCACGCGTGTGTGTGTGTCCATGGACAGCATAACTCAACAATATGTTGGTTAAATACCAAACTTGATATTTAAGTTTAGTATCTTCCAAGGATGTGGCATGAAGATTTTCAGGAAATGCCCCCCAACCTCAAACTACTGTTTGCATGGAATTTTTTTTAAATTTTATGATTTTCTAAAAAATGGCTTACAATTTGGATTAAAATGCTGAATATTAAAGATGTTTACTGTTAACCAAAAAGTATATCCTAAATTTCTTGAGAATACAATGAAGTCCTCTTCATTTCAAATGACTTGTTTAACTGGTAAACCATGAGATAGGCAAAAACAGTAGATATCATTAAAACACATCATTTATGTCATATACAGTTTTATGTAGAGTTAGATATTTCAGAAATATTTTCTGTTATTAGTTTCAATTTTAAAATACTACTTTTCCCAAATGAGTAGTCATCCATTTCACATCTCCTTAGTTTTACTCCTGGCCATGACATTCCATAGTGACAGCATTTAAAAAATGTTACTTACTTTAGACTAGTGTATTCTCTTATTTCCCCTCTGGAACTAAGTAATAAGACCATTTGGTGTAATGTTTATCTTGATTAGCACTATGAAGACAAAAGAATTATCTTTCGTAAGAATAGTTTGCAGAACAGATAAGGAAAAGCATGTGAATGGAACACACAAGATTTTTCAAAATATTTCCCCTGCATTATTTCCACATTTTGTGACTTTAAATTAAGTGTTTAAATCTGAGAGGATATTCCCATTATGGGGAAAGGCATGTTGGAATCAATTGGATGGTGAAATCCGTTATGCCTGGATACTTTTCTCAACAAATATTGGGTATTCACTCCTCATTGTCAGTAATGTGGACACAATATTAATTTTCTTCCTATTTACTGTTTCCTTAACACTGACCTCCAAAGCACTGTAGCCTTCAGGCTAGCTGCTGAAGTGATAAATCATTCATCACAGGCATGCCAGTAATGAAAGAATGCAGAATTGGGTGAATTGAATTTGTTAATATATTCATTCATTTGTAAAATAATTTCCCCATACCTGGATCATATCCATGCCATCAGTGTGCTGAAATTTCTGCCAACAAGAGTTCTTTTACGTGCCAGTAAATCTGACATGGGCTGTCGCATTTAAGCACACTTAAAACCCATCATTCTAAGCCACAATTTTGCTTCACTATCTATTAAAAAAAAAAATCTGATGTGTTCCATCCACATGACTTTCTCTCCATCTCTACAACAAATAATTATTAAAAAGCTTATGCTTCCATTTACTTCATACTTATTGAGAAAAATTAGCAGAAATAGTTTTATTACTTGCTTCCTTGTAAGTATAAGCGAAATAAAGGAGTACCATAAGTTAAAGTGATAGTCAAAAGCTGGTTGCTATGTGACTGAAGTTCCTTTGTTTGTATGGACAGGAGTTCACAAATTCATATATGAGAAAAGCATAAGTTTTTCAAAGCTGAAACCAATGACAAGAAATATCTCAGAAACAATCAACTCCAAGAAAAAAATGTATATCACATAAATTGTATATTTTATCCTGATCTATATTTTTTGTGCTATAAGTTTTTGTCTATCTCTTATGATTTACCAGTTATGCAAAACTGAATAAAGCTCATTCAGAATAAACCGGTATTTAGAGGCTATTCCCAGAAAATTCAAGATATACATTTTATTTGGTATGCAAATACCTTAAATATGAGAGATTTTAATCAAAATCATTTGAGCCATTTTTGAGAAAATCAAAATTTTCAAATTTTTTTCCATGTAACTTTGGTATTCACACACCCACATCCCCCCCCCCCCACACACACATGGACTTTTTCCAATGCTTTTTTTGGATTCAGGGGGACCCAAACATATTTCTGGCGAAATCTTGGTATCAAATTTTTGGGTGGAATGCAATACCTTCTCTATACACTATGCACATAGTACCTGTAGAGAAAGTAATAGATAGTAAAGTTTCATCCAGTGAATATTTCATTGTCAGCTCCTGTAATCTGCCACAGTTTCACCCTAGTGATCGATTCTCCACAAATAGTTTTTGTGTTTAAGTTATACGTCTATTCTTGAATCAATGAATCCAGCCAATGGATGTACTAAAACTTTGAATCACAAAAATGTTGGGCCATCTTAAAGCTGGGATTATAAAAAACTTAACATAATGTAGAAGTATAACACACTGGGGTAATGTTGCCGAATGAAGGTGTATTAACTGCATGTTGCTAATCCATACCAACTTTAGAAACTGATAAAGCACTGGAGAAATGAGCAGACAGTGCCAAGGAAATGCAACAGATTAATAGCTGCTAGATGGCAGTAGTAGCATGGTCATTAGTCAATAAATGGTTGTAGTAAAGCCGTATTTTGTCCCCATTCAATGCTGAGGGAATGCACCCGGTTATAAAGTCAATGACACAAGATAACAGTGAAATTAAAAAATATTTAAGTATTAACTATCATTTGAAATAAAAACATATTTATTTCCTGCTATATGGCCGTAATAATGCTGTATTTTTCTTTCCCATTCAATGTTAAGAGAATGCACCAGGTTATGGAGTCAACAACACAAGATAACAGTGAAATTCAAATATATTTTAATGTACCAAGCATCGTTTCCTTGCTATCATTTAAAATAATAAAAATGCATTTATTTGCTGCTAGATGGTTATATTAATGCTCTATTTTTCTTCCCCACTCAATGTTAAGAGAATGTATCAGGTTATAGAGTCAATGACACAAGATGACAGTGACATTCAAATATATTTGTATGTATTAACTATCGTTTCCTTGCTCCAAACCATACTTATTTCACATATAAGTACATTTTTGTTATCCCGATTCTTTAAAATTAACAAGCACATTAACCACTAGTCCTTCTTGGAAGCTGAAAATGAAGGAGAAGTGACAGGACCCGGATAGTTTACTTTTTTTAGGTTAACCCACCTATTGCAGATGTTGGTTATTTGAGGTTAAGTGGTACCTGAACTAGCTAAAGATGATTTCATCAGAACATGAATACATATACTCCTGTCACTGTCATCTGCAAATGCTGTGTTCCAAATATATTTAACTGATATTTTGGGTTAAATGGAGAAATTTAATACACAAAGCTACTATCGAATAAAAACAGCATCCTTACTTTTCCATACTGTTAAAGGCATATTTCAGCATTTGCCCACTACCCTACGGGTGCACTGCCCCAAAACGCATATGGCACATTTCAGAAACTTTCTGATGCAAAGGTTGCCTGCCTCACATTATGCAGTAAACAGACCCTCATTAAGCAACATTACCCACAGTGGCTCTATCAAGGATCGACATAATTAGAGTTCATTAATGCCAAACTTCTCCTTCCCATTATGTTAATTTTATTGTCATGGTAATTTAGACTAATCACATGAAATGATAAAGATTACCAATCTTGAGCATTCCTGTTATGCAGCATTTCTTAACTTCAGGCTACATTGTATCATGTTAAATTCATCGTAATACTGGCATACCTTTTTTGATTACCATCATTTGATTAGCCTTCTGCTAAAGTTTCAAAAGGTTTTTACTATTTCTTCCAATTCCTTAATGTTGAATATGGCATATTTTGGTTTGTTTTTTATTTTAATTTGGGCAGCATCCTGAAGGACTGATTTCTCTTTATTTTAACCACTGAATTCTATGTGGACACAAATCAGCTACTCATTTGTGGTAATATGGGTGCTCTGTATATCCAAGCATGGAGAAGACATGTGGACACAATAAAATAACAAAGATGACAACAAATAAATGAACCAAGCAACAAAGATTTTCAACAGATGACTTTGGCTGCTGATAAAAAGATAAAAGAATAAATAAGAATAAAAAAAAAAATTATTTATTACTGCCATTTAGCAATTTAGCAACATCATTAAGTTATACAAACTAGTCACCAGAGGTCAGCATATTAAAGGTAGGAGAAACTGTGAATAGGATGATGGTAACCGGTTGTCAGCAAGGCAGAGGATGAATATATAACGATTTCGAAACATTCCCAAGTTTTACAACAAATAATTGGAGCTTTTAATGTTTTAAAAGAATATGAATTGAATATGATAAATTGATAATATATTAAGATTTATAAGCAATGTCAATATTAATCTTTATGTGCTATTGTTAATGAAATGTGTGCTTCATATGTAAACTTAAAGGATGAACTAAAAATGAAGTGAAACTTATTAAAATGAACTGAAACTTATCCTCATAAAAATAATCTACAGAGCTAATAGGGAGTATATAGTAGATTGATGTTTGGAGGAATTTAGTGACAGTGACGGTCAAATTATATGTTTTATTAATTTGTTGAGTTGGTTTTTTAGCACTACGTCACTTACATTGTTATTATGAGGGACTAGTTTCGAAAGCCTATGCTTTCATTTTCAACCTCACGGGTCCAACTGCCATTGCTGGCTGCATTTGCTTGGTGTACAGTTGGACCCGTGAGGTTGAAAATGAAAGCATAGGCTTTCGAAACTAGTCCCTCATAATAACAATGTAAGTGATGTGTTAAAAAACCAACTCAACAAATTAATAAAACGTATAAGTATACAGTAGCCTTAATGTAATCTAAAAAAGCACCAGATGAATATGTATATTTAAAACTTTGTTTACCAGTTCTGATGGTATGATGACTAATGTTCATTACCACTTTCATAACAGGTCCTACAATGCAATGGTTAGACTGATGGTCCATTAAACTAAGAGTTTCTGAATGAATCTTGATCAACTAGAGGTAATTTGTGAAATACAATGTGAAGGTATACATAATTGGAATAGTTCCTAGAATATTAAAAATAATGAAAAATAAATAAAAAGGAAAAGAAATGTAGACGGATAAAAGAGAAAGAAGGCAGCAAGTTATATTGCAAACCATCACTTCCTGACCCATACTGGATTCGTTAAGAGCAGGAGTGAGCATTAGTAGCCCAATTTCTGCATTAATTATACCTTAATTTTGCACCAATTAAATAAATCGGTAAGATGTTGCTAAATTTTGTTCATACTCTCATGTAAACCTCAATCTGCAGATGCTCAAGATAAAGTACCTGAAATGTTATACCAATAGCCAAAAAGTTTGAAATGCATCAACAAATTTCCTCCAGTCTTCTGTAGCAGCAAATACACCCAACAATGTTTACAGGGATCTGAGCAAAACAAAATCATATTACATATTTCTTAGATCTAAGTAGCAGCATTGAATATCACCTGTTAGTTCGTCTGTCTTGAGCAGAAGCAGGAGTAGATGAGCGCAATGTTGGTGTAGCTCCAAAAGTAACATGCTTTATCATCTTCGTTGGGCTGACAGTTGAATTTGGTGTAGTGGACTAAAATTCAAACAATATTTACCAAAACAAGTATAAAGTCTATAATGGCATCAGCTGCTGCTGATATACACAAAACCAAAAGTAACACAGTCATAAATAATTAAGCAAAAAATAGAGCTAGTAACACACACATACAAGCAATTATATGAGAGATGATCTGAAACTAAGGTTACAAGGCCCATATTCTTAGTGTTTCATTCTTTTACAGCAAACTTAGTAGTGTGTGGTAATTCTATTGCATGTGGGTGGCAACTGTGCAAAGTTTCAGCCAACTGCCACCAACAGAGCTACTGCAAGGTAAACATAATGGCAACCCATTTGGTAAACTGGTCTCGAAAAGAAATTTGCTCAGTTATTCGGCTTCTGTGGATGAAACATGCAATCATACTGACATTCACCAACAGCTAGTAGAGGTTTATGAAGAGATTGTAATGTCTTGCCAGCATGTTGCAGAATGGTATACAAAGTTTGCAGCGTAGAGAAAACATCACTGACAATCGCAGTGGCCGAACTAGCAGCATCCACAGATTTGAACACAGCTTATGTAGAGAAGCTATTCAGAACAGGAGGATCACAATTCGACATATGACGGTAGAACTGGGAATGTCTTTTGGAAGCATTCATCACATTGTTCAAGATTTTCTGCATTATCGGAAAATTTGTTCCCAATAGGTTCCATGAAATCTGTCCAACCAACACAAGTCTGCAGCTGTCCAACTTGAGCATGAGGGCAAGTCTGCAACTTTTGCAATGGTTCTTCATGGAATGAAAGTTTTCTTCACTACACTGTCACGGGTGACGAAACATGGATTCACCATTATACCCCCAGCAGTAAACTGTCATCAATGGAGTGGAAACACACATCTCCAAATCAAAGAAGTTTAAAGATAGCACCATCTGCCAGGAAAGTGATGGCCACAGTGTTTTGGTCAGCACGGGTGTCATACTCATGAAGTTTTTGGAAAGAGAGCACACAGTGATCGCTGACCAATACTGCGAGACCATGACACAATTATGCGAAGCAATCAGGAAAAAACGGCCAGGACTCTTCACAATCTCATGCAGCCTATAAGACCACCATGCTGTTGAAGCAGTTTTACTGTAATATCATCAACTAACCTACTACAGTCCGGTTCTTGCTCTAAGCGACTTTTACCTTTTTCGTCACTTGAAGGAGCAGATGACGATTTGCTTCAGATGAAAAGGTGCAAAACTTCTCACGATGTGGCTGAACACACAAGGACAGGATTTTTACCACGAGGCAATATTCAAACTCATCCCACATAGCAACAACTGCCTCCACTGAAATGGAGACTATGTGGAAAAATAACCTAATGTATGCACTATCAGATGGCTGTATTGGTTGTACAAAAAATACACTGTTACACTGCAAGCTTTGTAATCTTAGTTTCTGATCATCCCACATATATTTAATACTTTTCCTTTGCTATAGCTACTGCAAGGCTGCTCCTGTGCCAGTTGCCACAGCTCAGAATTAGGCTGAAACAGTTGTAATATTCCTGCAATATTCACAGATTACAATATTTAGTTATAATTATAATGAAAGCACCTATACTATCATAAGAGATGTTGGAGAATTTTGTCCTTCTGTAACCACATTTCTAGCATCTTATCAAGAAAATTTTACTCACCTCGGTAGTGTGCCTGCCTCACATTCAAGAGCTAGTAATGTTCGAATCTAGCTTAGGTGAGTTACCAGATACGTTTTTTTTCAGGGTTTTCCCTTATCCTGAGAAAATGAATGTAACTAAGCTCTATGGACCTCAAGATCATTTGAGCATCATTTCACTAAATTTATTCATTGTCAATATGACCAACCAGACTAAAGGATGTTAAGCTACAAAGAATTATTTAAATTCAAAAGTTCAATATTCATATTTAACCTGGATGTTTTCTTTTAATTGTTATAACACATGGAATTTGTTGTATACATCAAGTTTTTAAAGTTCCCCCACAGAGTTAAATCACAGCAGCATGAGAGCTATAATTCTTTACTAAACAGCTAATTACCCTATCTTCAAAAATTTCCTAAATCAAATTTAATGGCTCATCCATAGTAACATTCAACTCAGCCAGCTGTTCAAAAAATGTTGCAAGCAAATGTTTGCTTAAAAATTACAAGTTCTATTATCCTGCATGCACACTAATTTTTACTTTCTCTATACGTACTCTTTACATAGTGTATAGAGAAGGTATTGTAATGCACCCAAAAATTCAATACCGAGATTTCACCGGAAATACATGTTTGGGTCCCCCTCATTCCAAAGAGAGCATTTCTGGAAAAGAGTCCATGTATGTGTGAGTGTGTGTGAATAGCATAGCTCAAAAATGAAAAGGCTGTTAAATACCAAACATGGTATTTAAGTTTGGTATCTTACAAGGATGCGACACAAAGACTTTCAAGAAAATCCCCCCACTACACTTTACATAGATTTTTTTTTTAAAATTTTGATTAAAATATATAACGATTTTGATTAAAATGTTGTATATTAAAGATATTTACCTGACAAATAAAATGTAAATCTTGAATTTTCTGGGAATAGCCTCTGAAGACTACTTTATTCTGGATCAATTTTACGGAATTTTGCATAACTGCTAAACCGTAAGAGATGGACAAACACTTACCACACAAAAAATGTAGAGCCCTTTAAAACACACAATTTATGTTATATACATTTTTTTCCTGGAGTTGATTGTTTTTATACATATTCCTTGTTTTTGGTTTCAGCTTGGAAAAACATAATTTTCTCCTACAGGAATTTGTCAATTCCTGTCCATACAAACAAAGGAACTTCAGTCACATAGCAACCAGTTTTTTGACTATCACTTTAACCTATGGTACTCTCTTATTTCGCTTCTACTTACAAGGAAGCAAGTGATAAAGACTATTTCTGCTAATTTTTTCTTGATTAGCATGAAGTAAATAGAAGCATAAACTTTTTAACAATAATTTTTTGCAGAGATGTAGAGAAAGTCATGTGAATGGAACACATCAGATTTTTTTATATACACTCTAAGTGAGTCATATACTTTTTTTTGTTTCTCTTACTCACTTGCTCAGGAGCCTTATATTTTCACAAGACATGCTTGTCCATTTTGTAATCCAGCTTGTAGCTAGTTTGTTCTGTAAGTGGATTCTTTCCATAAGCATAACAATGTTGATTAATAAATATATTTTAAAATTCATAAATGCTTCATCTATGTCTGATTGCACACTTGCTCCCAATCTTCCCTTGACATTAAATGCTGTAAATAAAGTACGTTTTTACTCCCATTACTCTGCTTATACTGATACCTATTATTTATTGCCCATTGCCAATGTCTAATAATTCCTTTGCATCTGAAAAGAACAATGATGTGCGCAATGTAGCATATATTATTGGTATTGTGAAACGTACAAAGTCAGCGCACCCATAAGGTATTGTGGAAAGCCTGACATATGCAGTTAATAGTGTGGACAACCAAGGATGTCGTTGGCATAACAATAATGGCAGTGCCTCCATAGAGTCCGCCATAGGTAAACGCTGGCATAGGTAATAAATTACATTAAGGAGAAAGTCACAAAGTAACATTCATGCTTCTTACGAATCTCTTTCCTATACATATAATGTTTTCTCCTATTTTTTATTTTCTCCTATGTCAAAACTGCCATTTTTAAGGCTAACAATGACATAATTAAAGAGAAAGTAGATCTGCATGTGCAATTGATAAGCTTTTATTTGATGATGGTTTTGTGTATTAAATTTCTCCATTTAACCCAAAATATTACTTAATCAAACGTATTAAGAGCACGGCATTGCAGTGTGATGGTGACACGGGTATCTTCATGTTCTTTAGCATGACGTCAAATAACCACATCTGTAACAGGAAGTTTACCTGAAAAGGATCCCATCATTTCTCCGCCATTTTCAGTTTTGTTTATAACTTGTTCATTTTAAAGAACAAAAATAAACTTATTTCTTCATTTAAACAATGTGATCAGGGAACGATAGTAAATACATAAGAAATATTTTTGATTTTCACAGTTATTTTGCGCCATTGTCTCCATAACCGGGTGCATTTCCTTAGCATTGAATGGGGAAGAAAAATAGAGCAGTAGGTACTATGGCCATCTGGTGGCAAATAAATAAGTACTATTTTAGGTGTTCATCACCAGGAAAGCTTTGCTTGTTTATTTTAAACGATAGGAGTAAGCAAAGGACAGTTAATACATAAAAATGTATTTGATTTTCACTACTGTGTTGTGTCATTGTCTCGATAAACTGGTGCGTTGCCTTAACATTGAATGAGAAGGGAAATATATAGCTGTACTACCACTGTCATCTGGCAGCTATTAACCGAAATGCATTAGCTCGGCACTGTTTTTATTCATATTATGAGATTTTAAAAACTTTCCCTTACTATTTTTAAACATTTTCTTTTCCACAAACCTTGTTGTGACAGTAACAAACACAACAAAGAAAGAATTGTTCAAGCATTGTGTCATTATCTAGATAAACTGTTGCATTACCTTAATATTGAATGGGGAGGCATAATACTACTTGGGCATCTACCGGTAAATAAGTAAGTACTTGCTCTTGGTTCTAGTCGCCAGGAAGACTTCTTTCCTTCTTAATTTTAAACAATAGGAGTAAGGAAAGGACAGTTAATACATAAAAATGTATTTGAAATTCACTGTTGCATTGCATCATTGTGTCAAACTGCTGCATTACCTTAACATTGAATGGGGAGGGAAAATATACCAGTACTACAATAATTTTGCAACAAATAACTGTGGTATCACTGCCATCTGGCAACTATTAACTAAAATGCGTTCCCTTGGCACGGTTTTTATTCATATTATGAGATTTTAAAACTTTCCCATACTATTTTTAAACATTTTCTTTTCCACAAACCTTGTCATGACAATAACGAACACAACATAAAAAAGAATTGTTCAATTTGGTGCAGTCATTCAGAAGTGATACGCATACATATATTTCGGCGATACATTTATATTTATATATATATATATAAATTCATAAATGCTTCATCTATGTCTGATTGTACACTTGTTCCCAATCTTCCCTTGGCATTAAATGTTGTGAGTAATGTAAGTTTTCACTTCAATTACTTTACTTATACTAATACCTATCATTTATTTTATGTAGACCTTTTAATTTATTTATAATTGAAAATAACTTTTCTCGGGCTATCAGCCAGCTTTCAAGAGCTAACGTCGCTCTCATCTTCAGGGAATGATGTAGAGACTCCGGGTACGCCTTATATATAGTAGTCCGGTGGGGGGGACCGGCCAGATGCCGCTCTGTGATTGGCCCGGGTCCGACTAGGAACCAATGGTCTCCATTGCCGGGACGGACTGCTCTGATTGGCCCGTTGCCAGATGTGAGCCTGTATTAAAACTAGGGCTAGCTTTTGGCAGTTTCACAAATCTTTGCGAGTGTTTGCTGAGCACCGAACTCCAAATGCCATTCACCTGCAAGCCGCTGTCTCTGTTGATGTTATTTTCTTCGTATTTAATAGCTATGGCTTCTTTGATGGAGCGGTCCCAATAGCTTGAAGACTTAAACATGGTGGTTGTGTCGCCCAGTCTTGGTCTGTGTCCTTCTTGGATGCAGTGCTCCGCAAGACCAGATTTTTCTGGGTACATCAGGCGGATGTAGCTCTCATGCTCTTTGCATCTTTGTTCAATCGTTCTCCCCGTCTGTCCGATGTAGGCTCTACCACATTCACATGGAATGCGGTATACCCCAGGAGTCTTGAGGCCGAGGGAGTCTTTGACCTGTCTTAACATATTTCGAATTTTATTGGGTGGCTTTGTATAGTCTTGATGTTGTATTTGCCCATAATTCTACTCAGTTTACCAGACAAATGACCTGTATATGGGAGGTAGGCTTTACGTTGTTTCTTCGTGTCTTGTGACTCACCTAGCTGGGATGCATTACGCTGTGCACAGTTTGTACTGACAGCGGCCCGTTTTAGTGCCTTGTTGATGCTGCTCTTGCTATATCCATTTTTCTCTAGGCTAGTTCTGAGATACTGAAATTCTTTAGCGAGGTTTTCACTGTCTGAGATGGCTACTGCTCTGTGTGCAAGCGTCGATAGAATTGTGTTTCGCTGAGCTGGGTGGCAGTAAAGAAAGTAGGTCGACGTGAGCATGTGCTTGAATAATGCAATGACCTGCTGGGTGAAGTGCGGTTCTAGGAGCTGGAGAGTCTAGCAGCGGGACCCTGGTGAACAGAGACACCACATCAAAACTGACCAGTAAATCACTCGGTTTCATCCTTAATGTCTGAATCGTCTTTACAAATGCTGACGAGTTGACCACATGATGAGGGCAGGTTCCTATCAATGGCTGCAGCAACTTGGTGAGGTGTTTTGCAAGGTTGTAAGTGGGGCTCCCAATAGCGCTGACAATTGGCCAAAGTGGCACACCCTCCTTGTGCACCTTGGGCAAGCCATATAATCTCAGAGGAACAGCTGCAGGTGTGGTTAGAGCCTTGATGGTTTCAGCGGGAAATTGTGTCTTCCTCAGAAGAGCTGAAGTTTTCTTAACGATGGCTGCCGTA
This sequence comes from Hymenopus coronatus, assembly GCA_030762935.1. Taxonomy (NCBI): domain Eukaryota; kingdom Metazoa; phylum Arthropoda; class Insecta; order Mantodea; family Hymenopodidae; genus Hymenopus; species Hymenopus coronatus. The sequence continues at coordinate 86,624,885 of CM060897.1, read as the reverse complement.
GGGTCACGTTTTAGTGGCCGATATGCTGGGTCCTGTAGCAATTGTGAAATTTTGTTATTGTAGTCCTCACAGGAAAGAACCACTGCAGCGTTTCCCTTGTCCGCTGGTAGAATGAGTACATTCTCGTCGTCTCGTAGAGATTTCAGGGCTGTTCTTTCCTCTTTGGTGATGTTGGATTTTGGCGGAGCTGCTTTCTTTATTGCAAGCACTGTTTCCTGCCTGATGTCATCTGCAATTTCTTTAGGCAATGTTTGAATTGCCTGTTCTACCCCGCTGATGATGTCGATCACAGGAATTTTCCGTGGAGCCGGTGCGAAGTTCAACCCCTTCGCTAGTACTGCGATCGAGTCCGAGTCCAGTTCCTTGTCTGACAAGTTGATGACGACTCGATGATGCTCTAATGTTGCTGGGGGATCTTGTGTTACGGCTAGGCGCGCAAACTTCCTGGTTTGCCTGGCCGTTATTTATAATTGTAAATTTCTGTCCATGATGATCTGTTACAGCAGTATTAAATTTCTATATTGTAATTAGTAATTTCTGTATTTATGTACATTTGATTACAAGTATTTATAACAGCTTCCGAGCCAAAATTTACAAGCAGCTGAATTATATTTTGTGTTAAGAAGTTAATATTTAAATCACCTATAATAATTATATTTTTTTTATTTCCTTTGTTAGAAGTCTAAAATTATTTCTAATTTATTAACAAGTGTTTTACATTACTACTTGGATTTCTATATATGCATATAATTACATATCTTGCTGCATTTCCAATTCGCTTATGACATTTCAAAATGTTCATCATTCACACGAGAACAATCAAGAAAGTAACAATGGAGCAAAGCATTTAAACTGTTTTAAATAATTCTTATATATGGCATAGCTAAGCTTACATTTAAGCGCCTGTAAACAAAAATATACCTAAAAATTTTCAAACAAATGTATTGAATGTTTTGAACGTTAACAGTTTGTGGAACCTTTCATTTGCATGAATTTGAAAATCTATTCACACCTAGTCGCACTCATATTTGAGTGAAATAGCTGTGTATGAATGCTGCTCATATAAGTTTATTGTTCAATATAAGGCAGGTGATTAAATTGATGCAAAAAACATTGGTACTGAAATATTTTAAAAGACTTAAGAGTTTAAAAATTTTTCAGAATTACACTACACTAATTAGTCTTGGAATAAAACAACTGCTGTTCATATCCAAATCGGTGTAATGTATTTGGGAGAAGAGCTACTGCATTGAGAAGAACCCATTAATTTATGTTCATACCTAAACTGTTTTTTTCTCAATGTCCATTATGCTGTCATTTTTTTTGAAAAAATTTCTATTGCATCAATTTTCTTTTAACTAGTCTTATATTTATTAAAATATTGTACTCTTAGAATCTGCATTCTGCACATCCTACAAGCATACAATGGAATAAATGCCTTTGATCAGTAACAATGTTATCCATTTCCCAAAATTGAATTGTATTGATTTTAAAAGCACATAACTGAAATGAACTACATCTTGCTGCATTTCCTGTGTGTTTGTTCTGCAAACAAGCTATTCTTACAAAACATTATTCCTTTATACGTATACAGCTAATCAAGACAAACATTAGCAGAAATGGTATTATTAGTTGCTTTCTTGTAAGCAGAAGGGAAATAAAAGGAATACACTAGGCTAAAGCAATAGTCAAATCTTTTAAAAGCTAGTCAATATGTGAAAACTGAAGTTCGGTTCACTTTGCATTTCCAGAAAAACAAACGAGAAGTGAAACGAAAGGTGACCCTTTGAGTTTAAAATTGAAACCAATAATGGTCTAACCTACAACAAAAATGTATGTATCAAATTGTGTATTTTAACGAGATCTACATTTTTGTATAGTACCTTTTTGTCTATCTTTTATGGTTTACCAATTATACAAAACTCAACAAAACGAAGTCTTGAAAAGCTAATCCCAGAAAATTCAAGATATACAATTTATTTTGCATGTAAATAGCTTTAATATACAGTATTTTAATCAAAAGTGTTAGTCATTTTTGAGAAAATCAAAATTTTCAATGTAAAGGGTAGTTTGGAGTGGGAAGATTTTCTTGAAAATCTTTGTGTCACATCCTTAGAAGATACCAAACTTTAGTACCAAGTTTGGTATTTAACAATTTTTTGGTTTTTGAGCTATGCTGCACGCACCCACACCCACCCACCCTCACACCCACGGACCTTTTTCTAAAAATTATATTTTGGACTCAAGGTGTCTCAAAGCATATATTTCCAGTGAAATCTCTGCATCAAATTTTGGGGTGCAATAAACCTTCTCTATACACCATGCCCATAGTACATATAGAAAAAGTAAAAATATCACCAACAAATTTGAATAGATTTTCAACAGTTTGTATTTGCTTGTTTATGGGCAACTATATGTAGGTATGGACTATGCTTAAGAATCTCAAAGAAAACAGTTTTCCAATCAGAAGTAATACTGCACAGACTGTGTCAAATTATTAAGACTAAACACAGTCAAAATTTGTTTTCTCCATTTTCTAATATGTTAAAAGAAATCAGCCATAGTTGCTGCTTTCACGATATTTAAAACAATATTTGAATACCTTCAACACCTTGGTTCGTCCATATCACAGAGAAATTTTTGTGCGATTCTGTTACTAAAACAATGTGATATCAAGAAAAATTTAAAAGTGAAATACTTTAATAATACTACTCTCATATAAAAATTAGTAAATAGCTGACATGATAATTCCAGTAAGTTTTGCAAACATTTTATTCATTATATGCCAAAGATATAAAAAATCCTATCAAAATAATCCATGTTAAGTTCAAGACCTAAAATTAGTACTCTAACACTTTTTCTTGAACCCTGGAGTTCTTGTGCTATCAACAGTCTTAAGTCAAGATAGCATATGCTTTATCAAACAACTGTGTATTGCTGTCCATTCTTTAGTATTACCACTTGGCACTTAATTCAACTACATTGCCTTACTTTATTTTGGTTCTCTTTATGTTTAACTGATTCAAACAGTAATTCTAACTTCCAAAAGTGGAAAGAAATCCAGGAACATCAGAATTGAAACTTCACGTAACACTATGGTTTAAATTGTTTTCAGTGACATAGATGTAAATCTAATGGTTAGTTTGTTAAATATGGTGAACATAACCTCACTATGACCTTTCAGTTCAACTGTGGTCAATCTGGAAAAATGAACGGTGAAACAGCATCTCACAGCCTTTTCGTAAACATAATTTAAGGCATGACATGGGAACCTCTACTCCTGTATGGCAACAACGCTATCTGACAGCTCAAGAAAAATTGTGCAAGTAGTACTTTGTTTTTGTTAAGTAATGTTTCAGCTTCTCTGATCAGAATAAATCTTAGGGAATATATGTTCAAAATTAGATTGTTGTAATGCTTAATCTATCTTAATCACATTTTTATTATGCTCATGCAATGATTGTATTAGCTTGCCATAATCTGCTGAACTGTAGATGTTCTAAAGCATTCACTCTAAAACTGCCTTTCTTTATATATATTAAAAAAAAAACACCCACCATAAGCCATTTTCATTATCTTTAAACAGTGCAGATCTATTTATATAACATTTACCCCTATTCCTATTATTGAATCGTTTCCCATAAGGAATTCTGGTAAATATGGTGATGTGCCTCCAGGGCTGGATGGAGGAGCAGCTGGACTTCCAACAGGTGAACCTAGGGTCATTGGCTCCATTTCTGAAACAAACAGTTCCTACACTTTATTTATTTCAAAAATTTATTGCACAGTATTCTGCAGTAATCCTGCTTCCACTTATAAAATTCGAGGAAACTGATACAGAATTTAGTGCTTGAATATGGAACATGTTAATCTCTAATTTCTAATTTTAACAATTCACAACAATGAAATCAATTAAATATAATATCAATTAAAAATAAATATCTTATAATACATATTAACTTTCTCCTTGCATTGCATTACATCTTAGAATTTATACTAGTACTTCAAATTTATTCAGCCTTTAGAACCAGTAGGCTTAAATGCATGATATCATTATTAGTTCAGTGAGCCCCTTGTCCCAAAGGGGAGGTGCAGAACTGAACCTTGGACTGTGTGCATTGCCAAAACAGTTGATGTACTGGACGGTACAGAACTGTTTTTCAACACGACATTCTGTGCATTCTTTTCATGCAAGATATAACTGACCACAAACCACAGAATTTGCATGATTGAGTGCTACTTCCAAACTGGAAGAATACCTATCAGTATAAATGCTGTGATTGTAAGTTTTCAAGATGCATGCAAATGTTCCAAATGTAAATTTAGAAAAGGCCCCATTTCACTAAGATGACACCTTCCCCTTCTACCCTCGTTTGCTAGTTCCCTGCAAGAGACAATGATGCATGGTAATCTTGCCAACTAGTATTGACATCACTTGCAGATAACGGGTGGCAAAGGCCAAATAAATCTGAAGATCCTATACAAATTACATAAGCAAATATTTTGCTGTGAATCTCTTTTATAAAACATATCAAAGGGAAAAAGTAATTCAAGGAACAAATAGTTTTTCAAAACACAGTCCACAGGCTATGAGAATCAATTGATGACAGTTGCCCCCTTCAGTTGTTAGTAGCATTTAATGCCTGTTCTTACTATGTAGACACCACAGGTGATGGTCATGAATATATGAAATATTTGGAAAAGGAAATTTGGGAAAGGAACTGTCTAGGCCTAAGTTTAGGGTACATCCCTTAACATTTGCCTGTTAGGAAGATGAGGAAAACCTGGAATAAACCTAAGTTAGGAAGATCGTCCAATAGAATTTGAACTGCAGACCTCCCACAAGTCCATATCATAACAACTTTGACTACCTGTTTGATTTGTCTCCTTCAGAAATTTTAGCTTCTAATGTTCTTGAATATTCAAAGATATAACTTGTAGTGACATTTTTAACACAAATATTGCTAATTGCACTAAAAAATAATGCAGAATAAGTAAACTATGAATGACAAGCTAAAAGCTTTAATCCTAGTTGTATATAAATTTCTAGGCATGGTTACCTAGCATCTCATTCAGGTAACTTCACATGATAATCTTTGATGATCAGTATAGTAAAATCATATTCTAGACTCTAGGCAAAGCTAGATAAACATTCATGTCTTTCAAAAGAATTCTTGAGAAAAGCATACTTTGTGTGCTATACTCTCTGAAGATGAAATGTGTGACTTAGTTACACACTTGGTACTTAGAAAACATTGAGATGTAACAACATGGAACCTATGAAACTCAGTCACATAGTGGAGAGAGTGAATGTCCATTAAGATTCTAAAGCTGCAGAAATTGCCTTTGGTGTGTGATTACATGGTTAGAGAAAACATTATGAAGGTAAGAGTGATTTCTTTTTAGAGTACTTCAAGTGTATTAATAGAAACAAAAGCATAATCAGCTAATACAGTCTCTGCTTCAGCAATTTTCACCCTACTGCAATAAAAAATGTCAAAATTCCCTTGATTCTGTACATATATGAAAAGATTTACAGCTCTTATCCTGCATATGGCAAGAAAATAGCCCACTATTTACATAAGCCTTCTGTCCTGACAAGGACACAAAAAATCCTTGCTCCTGCTTTACCAAACTTCATGCAACAAATTTGCTAATATGTCTCAAACAAGAATAATCCTGTTGTCAACATGTGGGAAGGAAGGAAGGAAGGAAGAAAGAGTTAGTGACACAGAGGCCACTAATTGGCATAGGGAAGTTCATGGTGTTTTACTAACTAGTGTGCAATAACTGCCTATAAGAAGTATAGCTCTGTAAATAGTTTTCTAACCACTGCTGACTGCAAATGTTTTATGGAAAGAAAAATATACAAAGTTAAGATTCATTTCTCAGTATCCTGTACATTACCAGGTATGTTCATGAATTCTGAAAGAAATATCTGTAACATACATTACATACATAAACATAAAAATCTGATGTGTACCATTCAAATGACTTTCTCTATATCCCTGCAACAAATTATTCTTAAAAAGCTTATACTTCTATTTACTTTATGCTCATCAGAAAAATTTACAGAAATAGTCTTATTACTTGCTTCCTTGTAAGTAGAAGCGAAATAAGGGACTACCATAGGTTAAAGTGATAGTCAAAAGCTGGTTGCTATGTCAATGAAGTTCCTTTATTTGTATAGGAGTTGACAAGTTCCTGTATGAGAAAAGAATAAGTTTTTCATAGCAGAAACCAAAAATAAGGAATGTCTCAAAAATGACGAACTTCACGAAAAAAAATGTATATAACATAAATTGTGTGTTTTAAGGTGCTCTACATTTTTTGTGTAGTAAGTTTTTGTCCATCTCTTACGGTTTAGCAGTTATTCAAAATTCAGTAAAATTCATCCAGAATAAACTACTCTTCAGAAGCTATTCCCATAAAATTCAAGATATACATTTTATTTGTCAGGTAAATATCTTTAATATATGAAATTTTAATCAAAATTGTTAGAGCCATTTTTGAGAGAGTCAAAATTTTCGAAAGAAATTCCATGTTAAGGGTAGTTGGGGGTGGGGGGATTTTTCTCAAAATCTTTGTGTCGCATCCCTGGAAGATACTAAACTTAAATATCAAGTTTGGTATTTTACCGACATTTCGTTTTTGAGTTATCGTGTTCACAGACACACGAACACACATACACACACGGACCTTTTTGTGAAAATGCTTTTTTTGGATATTGGGGACCCTAAAATATATATTTCTGGTGAAATCTCAGTATCAAATTTTTGGGTGGAGTGCAATACCTTCTCTATACACTATGTACATAGTGCATATAGAGGAAGTAAAAATATAGAGTAAACAGAAGATAAGAACATTGACTTATTTTGTTAAATATTATGTAGCCTAGTTTTGTAATAATAAAGGAGCATTAATATAAGAAGTTTTAGTTTTGTACTATACGACAATTCTTGGAACAAAGTTGGTCTTGAGGTGGATGCTGATTCAGGTGCTATTGTTTATTATGCAGTCCCTTCAGACAGAGACTAGAAGAGCCATGGTTCATATGCTGGTTATGGCATTTCATTTTTACTTTTTCCACATAATACATGGTATGTTGGTAGAGAAGGTATTGCACTCCACCCATAAATTTGATACAGAGATTTCACCAGAATTACGCGTTTTAGGGTCCCATTTATAAAAAAAAAAAAATATTGAAAAAGTCCTGTGTCCATATGTCTGTGAACATGATAACTCAAAAACAAAGAATTAGTAAAATACCAAACTAGGTATTACAGTTTAGTATATTCTATGGATGTGATGCAAGATTTTGAGGAAAATCTCCCCACCCCAAACTACTCTTTACATGGAAAAAATTTTGAAAATGTTTATTTTCTCAAAAATGGTTCTAAAAATGTTAATTAACAAACAACATATTAAGTATATTTACGTGAAAAAATGTATATATTGAATTTTCTGGGAATAGCCTCTGAAGACCTCTTTATTCTGGATGAATTTTGCACAACTGGTGAACTGTAAGAGATTAGCAAAACTTATTACACAAAAAGTGTAGATCTTGTTAAAACATAATTTATGTCATACATTTTTTTCGTGGAGTTCACCATTTTTAAGATATTCTTTGTTATTGGTTTCAGTTTTAAAATACTTTAAACTTTTCACATATGGGAATATGTCAACCTCTGGCAATGCAAAAACACAGATTTTATCCACGTGGCAACCAGCATTTAAAAGATTTGATTATCGCCTTATTCTGAATTTTTCAGTATATCTATCCAACTACAGTCCTGCATATGGATTTTGTGGAAAAAACAATTAACACTGATTGATCTAATAGTTAACTATAAAGGTCAAGTCATAAAGTACTTATAACATTATAAGTCACCATTGGAGCATGTCATCTTAAAATAATAATTTGAGTTCTGCTGTGATTTATGGGGACTGTTTAGGAATTTAATGTCATATCGCATATAGTAATGGCAAATATTGCAATATACTAGACTAAATCAACAGTCAAATCTTTTATATATTTTTACAATTTTAATTAATTAATGCCTAGACAATATGAAGATCAGCTTAGAAATGCATTTGGCAAAGAAACCCCACTTAAGCCAACAATTTATAATTGGTATAGAAAATTCAAGAGAGATTGGTTTTTCTCTTTTGGTTAGTGATGAATTTTGTGAAAGGTGCCCAAGAACTGGTGCTACTGAAAAAAATATATCTGCTGTTTGAGCAAAATTTTAAAATGATCGACAAAGAACTTATGAATTTATTTGGGCGACATTGGGCTATGGCAAGAGTCAAATCCAAAACATTTTATATCAGCAGTTAAGACATGAGAAAATGTGTTGTCGATGGATTTTACTTAGACTCCTGATCAAAAACAATGCACTGATTGGTGCAGAAAAGCTTTGGAAAATTTCTAAGGCTGCACTTCAAATTTGGTTTGGAATATCAATTCTGGTGATTAATTCTGGATTTACTGTAACGATACAAAAAAAAGTCAATTGACTCAATGGGTCTTTCAAAAAAAAACCTAACCCTATTAAAATCAAACACATTTGCACAATTGCCTGTAAGGCAATGGTTACTACTTATTTTTTTCTAAAACAGGCCATAATGATAATATAATTTTAACTATATAAAAAAAAGCCTTACTGCCAATTAGTACACAAGTGTTTTTTTACTGCAAATTTTTTAAAAAGTTAGTGAAAAATGTCCAAAGCGAAAAATAATTTTAGATCATGACAATGCATCAGCACACACAGAAAATAACTGAGTATTTGGTTGCCCTAAAGGTCAGCCTGGAGATCACTTTGATATCTGAGTTATCACCTTGAGATTTCTTCGTGTTTCTAGAAATTAAAGATAAAACTGAATCACTCCTTTGTCAACAGATGAAACAATGGAACATATATATATGCTCCACTGTTTCATAAATATATATATATATATATATATATTGGGGAAGAAAAAAAAAAACAACCTAGTTTCTGAAGAGTGCCATTACTGCTTTAAGGACCGGTTTCACTAAAGGTAGAACTGTATTAAGGAAGAATGTTTTGAAAAACAATAAAATTATATACATTTTTTAAAATTAATCTATTCAGTATCACTCGTCTTGCCAATTTAAACAAAATATATCTCAAAAGTAGTAACTGCAACAAACAAACAAAAAATTATTGAACATAATTTTTGTGATTTAACAAGATCTCTATTTTTTGTGTAGCACATTTTGTCTGTTTCTTATAGTTTACCACTACAAAATTCAATCAGAATGAAGAGACTTCAGAAACAATTCCCAGAAAATTCAAGTTTAACATTTTATTTCTGATGTAAATATTTTTATTCTCTGTAGCCTACATGCCCTATGTACATAGTAAATAGAGAAAGTATTGTATTCCACCCAAAAATTTGATGTCGAGATTTCACTGCAAATATATGTTTTGGGGTCCTACGAGTCCAAAATAAGCATTTTTAGAAAAAGGTCCGTGTGTGTGGAAATATAGTAGAAGGGAAATAAAGAAGTAGCATGGGCTAAAGTATTAGTCAAAAGCTGGCTGCTATGTGACTTTGTTTCTATGAACTCGAGATGACAAATTCGCATATGAGAAAAGTATAAGGTCTTTAAAGCTGAAACCAATACGGAATATCTCAAAAACCATCCATTACACAAAAAAATGTACATACCATAAATTGTGAGCTTTAAAGAGCTCTATATTTTCTGTCAAGTAAGTTTTCTCTTACAGTTAACAGTTATGCAAAATTTTGTAAAATTCATCCAGAATAGAGTAGTCTTAAGAGATAATCCCAGAAAATTCAAGATAAACATTTTATTCATCAGGTAAATATCTTCAATGCACAATATTTTAGTCAAAATCATCACAGCAATTTTGGAGAAAATCAGAATTTTCGAACATTTTTCCAAGTAAAGGATAGTTGAGGGTGGGAGGATTTTCTTGAAAATCTTTGTGTCGCATCCTTGGAAGATACTGGACTTAAATACCAAGTTTGGTATTTAACGAATTTTTTGTTTTTGAATTATCTTGTCCACAGACACACACATACATACACACAACTTTTTTCCAAAAATGCTTTTTTTGGATTCAGAGGACCCAAAACATGTATTTCCGGTGATATCTCGGTATAGAGTTTTTGGGTGCATTACAATACCTTCTCTATGCACTATGTACATAGTACCTGTAGAGAAAGTAAAAATGTATTTGAATGTATTTGATAGTTGTGTTGAGGCATTGTGTTGCTTTTTTATTTTCTAAAGTTGGCATGGAATTGCAGCATTGCGCAGTAAACAGATCTTTAGTCGGCAACATTACTGAGAAGGCATTGCACCCACCCAAAAATTTGATACTGAAATTTCACTGGAAATATGTTTTAGGGTCCCCTGTATATAAAAAAAAAGAGAGTGAGTGTGTGAACATGATAACTCATAAACGAAAAGTCGGAAAAATACCACAGTGAGTGTGAGTGGTACTTAAGTTTGGTATCTTCCAAGGATGGGACAAGAAGATTTTCAAGAAAATTCCCGCATCCCAAACTACCCTTTACATGGAACATTTGTCACCCTCTGTGGTGTAATGGTTACCATGCTAACTTCATATACCCAAGGTTGTGGACTCAGACCCGATGGAGGACGATGGATTTTTTTGGGCGTAAAAAAAAAATCCTTAGCATGGCTTCCTCTGGAAGGGAGGTAAAGCTGTTGGTCCCGTGATATAGATTTACTTCACATAAAAGAACAAGCCTGATAAAAGAGACCTCTGAGCAAAATTAAGTGGTCTTTCACGCCCAGTACAGAATGGGATGCTGAGAACAGCAGTTAAAGAGTGTCCATAAATAAAAACTCAAGTTCATTTCATTTACATGGAACATTTTTTGAAAATTTAGATTTTGATTAAAATACAAAAATACACAAGTATTTTTATAACAAACAAATGTATATCTTGAATTTTCTGGGAATAACCACTGAGAAGCTCTTCATTCTGGATGACTTTTGTATAACTGGCAAACCATAAGTGATATACAAAAACTTACTACACAAAAAGCATGGATGTCACTAAAACACCAATTTATATTATATACATTTTTTGAAGAGTTAACCGTTTGAGATATTCCAGTTATTAGTTTCAATTTTAGCCACTTAAACTTTTCTCAAACGTTTCTTCTCATTTCTCAATTGTTTACTCCTAGAAAGCAGAGAGATTGGAATTTAAATTGTTTGACATTGCGACCAGCTTTTGAAGGACCAGACTAGCACTTTAGCCTGTGCATTTTCTTATTTTCCTTCTACTTGCAAGGAAACTAGTAATAAGACTAATTCTGCTTATGTTTATCTTGATTAGCATAATGAAGATAACACAATCTTTTGTATAAAATGTTTGTTTGCCAAAACAATAGAGAATATCACACGAATGGAACACATTAGATTTTTGACCCTTCTACTTACAAGGGACCGCGTAATAAGGACAATTTCTGCTAATGTTAATCTCAATTAGCATGGCAGAGAAGAATAAGCTTACTAACATTAATTTGTTTTCGTAAACTTCCACGGCCAATATTAAAATTGTCTTGGTCCAGAATTTCCGGTGTAGACCGCGTCTTAAGGCTAAAATCTGCCGACGTTTCGCTCATCATAAGATGGGCGAAACGTCGGCAGATTTTAGCCTTAAGACGCGGTCTACACCGGAAATTCTGGACCAAGATAATTTTAACATTATTTTGTTACAGAAATATAGAAAAAGTCATGTGATTGTAACATCAGATTTTTTGTTAAATATTTCGGAACATTTGGAAATATATGTGATAGTGCTCCAGGCTCCAGTGCACATGTGGGAGTTAAAGTTTTTACCTCGAATGCAAAACATGTCAGATTTTTTTTATTAAATCAGCTTCAAAGTTTAAGTCGCAGATGCAGCTTTTGTTGGTTAGCGACAAATCCTTCGTAGAATAGCTAGGGATCACCTATGGAATAGCTGCTTGTCATTTGGTAGTGAAAAGAAATGCACTGTTTCAGTTTTGTCCCTATTATATCCTGATTTGCATCCCAGAATGAAACATGGTGCCGACATTTTCACATAATATTCACTTTATTGTTTTGTGACACAAAACTAATTAGATATTTCTAATTCCAATACATCTATTCATATTGATTTAAAAATATGTAACAGTTTGCAAACTTCATAAAACAAACAAACTCGACAAATTAATATCCATATGCTGTTGCTTACATACGAGATGACTGAAACCATAGGCCGCATTGGAACAGTGGAGCTCCAAGCAGCCATGAATACAGATGTCATAGTTATTAACATGCAACTGGGAAGAAGCGGATACGCTTGTAAATTCCAAATGCTATGGTGATACAGTCAATTGCCAGGATGAAACCAGTGCTGCCGGTATTTCATCCTGCAGGAGGATTAATTCCAAGCTCTTTTCCATGCTAATAAATCTAAAGATATGGGGGGGGGGGGCATACCTAAACACCATTTATATTGGTCAGGAGCTAGGCTCTGGTAAAACTTCCACAGACATTCCAGATTTAAAAGTGTTGAAAACATTAACTTATTCATATTTGAAATCTGGCAATTTGCCGACCTTTTGACTTCAGGATCATTGAGATTTAAGCTTCACAAATCCCAGGTTAAGCTCTGCCGTCGATCCTCAGTCACGGTCTTCAGCCGCAACTGCTCCACTTTTCTACTCATAAAAACATCCCTAGGTTACGCTTTACGGCTTACACATTGACTATGTTTTGCGGCTTAGGCCTCTACACCTAGGCCTTCGCCTTCGGACTTCGGGGCCTTAAAATTTATCGAACCACTACAAACTGGCTCTAATGGTAAAATAACTTAAATACCAAATCTGGATCACGTATATAATGATGAGTTCTGCAATAATCAGATTGCTGAAATAATTTTCACATACCGTCTACTAGAAAATCGGTTAATAAATAGGTCTGCGATTCAGATCCAGCAGGGGTCGTGAATTAAACTCCAGCCAAATTACAATATATCACCTTGCACATGTGCGGATTATGGTGAAAACAAAAAGAAAATGAAAATCAAATGGCTCCATTAATTCTGCAGTCTGCTAAATTGTAGCGAAAACACAAATAATTTAAAATCAAGCTTACATATACAGCACAAGGAATATGCCCTTGCTGATATATGTGTAATCAGGAAGGAATAGAATTATTGATATTTGGTGGATCTGAATCCAGACCTCTTATTAACCAATTTTAATTACTTTGTGTTTTCCTCATATCCGCAGACTTCACTTTCATTTCCTACTGTAGATACAAAGACGTAGTTTCCGAAAAACGCACTAGTTTTTACTAAAACGTTTCAAAGATATACCAAAGGCATGATATATTTTGAAAACAGCGTTAGGTTACCTCAACTGTCTCTTTAAACCTGTAGGTACCGCTGGTTTCGAAGATCCGTACTTATAAAACGAAGAATAAAGCTCGTCACAGTACTTTTGTCCGTTGCTTTATTCAACGTCGTCCACTTGACTGTATTTTACGCAAAGAATGTCACTTGTGAACTCAACTTTACATGCAATTCATACTATATTCATATTCAAAAAATTGAAAAACGATAATGTGATTTTCGAAATAATGATGAGCGCAACAGGTTACCCAATATAACAAGAACAAACAAACAGCAAGGTGAGCAACACAAAACAGGTGAAGAAGACAAATGCAGAGAAATCAATTACAACCATAGAAATATAACCAAAAAAACTCGAACCCAAGTGGCGACAGGGATTAATACCTTCGGAAAAGAAGTAAAGTTGTTGGTCCCGCGGTGTACATTTACTACTCGTAAAAGAAACTCAAGTCTAATAAAGAGGCTTCTGTGCAAACTTAAGTGACTTTGACGCCCAAAATAGAATGGGACGCTGAGAACCACACCAGTTAAGGAGCGTCCGTAAATAAAACTCTATTGAATTTCATTTCCACGAGGTGACATTATCTTAAAGTTATAAATATAAAGGCTCCAAATACTCCAAAGTACACTATCAGAACCATTATTATAGTATTAGTACATATTAATATGCACTAGTTGTGGCCTAAGTGCGTCCCTTGAGGCTTTATTATTATTATTATTATTATTATTATTATTATTATTATTATTATTATTATTATTATTATTATTATTATTATTATTATTATTATTATTATTATTATTATTATTATTATTATTATTATCATTATTATTATTATTATTATTATATTTGCAATTGCGCTCATTGGAGAAGGAAGTATGCAAAGGTTAAGGGTAACACGTTGATGATTCAACAATAGTCGAACAGGGGCGAGCGTGATGGACGGACACAACGTTATAGGATTCGCGAAATAAATCTTAATATTGACTGCGAAACACAGATTAAGGCTGCTGCATTTAAAGTATTTAAATCTTTCTTTAATGTACTACAGTAGTAGGTTAACTTTTACGGCAAGATAACCTACCTCCTACCAGAACGGTGGCCGTCTAACTTTGGCTAGGATGCATTTAAGGAACCCCTGTGAAAAAAGAAATGCTTAAGGAATCTTTCAAGCTAAATCTCATGGTACCTTTTATACTCCAAAGCAAACGGCCGGTCTAGGAATGTAAACATGCTCAATATACAGACATATATTGCTTAAACCGTTTTAATCCGTATATGCTGACATAAATGCGCATTTTATGGAATTACTACCAAAGTCTATCTTTGACTTTGATCTCCATCTATCGCAGGTCAAAATCCAGTAGAAAAAGATAGGTGTTTTTCGTGCGCAAAAATTCTTATGGAGCGGCATAGCGAAGCGGCAATAAAAAGAAAACTCTTTGGACTAGGGAGCATAATCCTGCCTCAAATTCTGTGGCAAAACCTAAGTTCCCAAGGTAAAGCCGGTCCCCATGGCCACGCTCGCTAAAGCGTCTCGCTTTGGTGCTTCGTGGGCAAGGGATCATGGGTTCAAGTCCCGCCTTGGGCATGGGTGTTATATGTTTGTGCAATGTGTATATGTTTGTAAAAGAAACAGTTAAACCAGTAATCAGTAAAACCTACGGGGGGAAATGTAAATAGGGATACAGTACCGGAGTCCTGATCAAACTCCGTTACTGTTTACAAAAAAAAAAAAAAAAAGGTAAGAATAAGGAAACATCATGCGTTGGGCTAATATTCCACCTTGTGTAATTAGGGATTCAAAGGATATATGAAAAAATCTGTTCGGAGCGGGTAAAGGAACTAGAATTTTGAATATAAAACCGATTGCGTTGAAGGAAATAGAAATAGTAAACGAGATGATATATAAGATTGGAGTGTTAGGCATTTCGCAGGTAATTATTACTTTCTCCATACGCACTATGTACATAGTGTATAGAGAAAGTATTGCACCAAAAAATTCGATACCGAGATTTCACCAGAAATATATGTTTTAGGGTCCCCAATATCCAAAAAAGCATTTTCACAAAAAGGTCCGTGTGTGTGTGTGTGTGTGTGTGTGTGTGTGTGTGTGTGTGTGTGTGTCCGTGTGTCTGTGAACACGATAACTCAAAAACGAAAAGTCGGTAAAATGCCAAACTTGGTATTTAAGTTTAGTATCTTCCAGGGATGCGACACGAAGATTTTTAGAAAAATACCCCCACCCCCAACTACCCTTTACATGGAACTTTTTTCGAAAATTTTGATTTTCTCAAAAATGGCTCTAACGATTTTGATTAAAATTTCGTATATTAAACATATTTACCTGACAAATAAAATGCATGTCTTAAATTTTCTGGGAATAGCCTCTGAAGAGTAGTTTAATCTGAATGAATTTTACTAAATTTTGAATAACTGCTAAATCGTAAGAGATGCACAAAAACTTGCTACACAAAAAATGTAGAGCACATTAAAACACACAATTTATGTTATATACATTTTTTTCGTGGAGTTCGTCGTCTTTGTGATATTCCTTATTTTTGGTTACTGCTATGAAAAACGTATACTTTTCTCATACAGGAACTTGTCAACACCTATCCATATAGACAAAGGAACTTCATTGACATAGCAACCAGCTTTTGACTATCACTTTAACCTACAGTTGTCCCTTATTTCGCTTCTAGTTACAAAGAAGCGAGTAATTAGACTATTTCTGCTATTTTTTTCTGATTAGCATAAAGTAAATAAAAGTATAAGCTTTTTAAGAATAATTTGTTGCAGGGATATGGAGAAAGTCATGTGAATGGTACACATCAGATTTTTTATAGTGTTAAACAACTGTCTTTACTACAGAGGCACAGCAGTCGAAAACACCGATGATTCATGGAATGAAGAATGAGATGGCAGGGAAACCGGAAAACCCGCTCCTGCGGTGATTTGCCTACCACAAACCCCACATGTGGTCACCTTGGAGCGAACCCGGGACTCCTTGGTGAGAGGAAAGTGATCAAACCATTTTGCCACGGCGCGGCCAGCCAGATAAAGAAAAATAGCTGTGGCATATGGACATTAAACGGTAATTAAAAGTTGATATGTTTAAGCAAATACACTATAGCTTAATACAGGACACTCTGCAATATTTCGCGCGACACGGGCTGTCGGCGCAGTCTAGCGGGTCGGCCTTGAGCGGCGATCAGATGGTGTTGCTGTAGCTTCAGTATATCCTATGTGATAGCAATACTGATTAATTAAAATGTAATTTAGCCGTGTATCAGTCTACACAGTGTTATAAGGATTATCAGACAGAGAAGTACTGAACCATGTCTGGTAAGGTTTGTGCTGTGTTTGGCTGCAATAACTTTGAACTTCTGAAGCTTTCCAAGACCTTTTTCCGCTTTCCACGAGATAAAACAAATAAGAAGATTATATTATTGTGAAACGTTAATGTACATAACCACTACAAGGAAGCAATAATCTGCAAAGAGATCACTGCTGAACATCTCTGAGGAAAATCCATTTATTGAAATGTATAACAGTAGAGTGTATTTCTTCCATGATGCTCCACACCAGTTGAAATCAGTGAAGAATAATTTGAAACGGCAGTCTATAATTTTTGAAGATAGAAATGTTTCTTGGAACCATATTGTAGAATTTTATAAAAAAAAAATAAAAAAAAAGACACGCCATGAAACCTCGGTTAGCTCCAAGATTGACCAGCCAATGTATTGAACTACCACTATTTAGTCCAATGAGGATATGTTTGGCCGTTCGTGTTTAAAGTCATTCTGTCTGTTGTTGCATTAAAACGCATGTTGCGTTTAATTCTACGTCTGATGAAACATTAGCTATCGCTAATTTCATTGAAAAAATCTGATGCGTTCCATTCACATGACTTTCTCTACAGCAAAGCATTGTTAAAATCTGAATCTTCTAATTACCCCATGCTAATCAAGAAAAAATTAGCAGAAATCGTCTTATTATTTGCTTCCTTTTATTTGAAGCGATATAAGGGAGTACTATACGTTAAAGTGATAGTCAAAAGCTGGTTGCTATGTGACTGGAGTTCCTTTGTTTGTATGGACAGGAGCTGACAAATTCATGTATGAGAAACGTATGTTTTTCAAAGCTGAAACCAATAACAAGGAATATCTCAAAAACATCAACTCCACGAAAAAATGTATATAACACAAATTGTGCGTATTAAAGAGCTCTACAAATCTCTTACGGTTTACCAGTTATGCAAAACTCAGCAAAATTAATCCAAAATAAAGATGTCTTCAGAGGCTATTCCCAGGAAATTCAAAATATACATTTTATTTATCACGTAAATATCTTTAATATACGACATGTTAACCAAAATCGTTAGAGCCATTTTTGAGAAAATCAAAATTTTCAAACATTTTCCCATGTAAAGAGTAGTTGGGGGTGGGGGAATTTTTTTTTTTTTGAAAATCTTCGTGTCGCATCCTTGCAAGATACTGTACTTAACTGCCAAGTTTGGTATTTAACGAAGTTTTCGTTTTTGAGCTATGCTACGCACGCGGACATTTTTCTAAAAATGCATATTTTGGAATCAGGGGGTCTCAAAACATATATTTGCAGTGAAACCTTGGTAGCGAATTTTTGGATGTAATACAATACGTTCTCTATACACGATGTTCATATTACGTGTAGAGAAAGTAAAAATGGAATGTCTATTTGACATTTTCAACTTGTCTTAAAATTATTGTGCTAAAGAGTTGCGCTTTGCAATAAATGACGAACGTAATTATTTACTGTATTTGAATGTATTATGAAAATTCTTAGAAAACATCACTGTAATGAATGGTGAGGTAAGAAACATGCTTGTATAAATGCACATATTGGCAGGAGCTAAAACGTCAATATGGTTTTTCATATTTACTTACAAGACGACTCACACAAGACTGTTTGGAAATTTTGTTTTCTGTTACTAGGGACAAGGGTGGGAACAATGTAACCCCAGATTCCTCAAATTTCAGACAATGTCTTAGAGTTGCAATTACAAATCAGTTATTACAATCGTCTGACGACAGTAATTGTGTCTATGGATATAAGCAAGTTTTTAGTTCTAAATTCCGATTTAACTGAAAAATGTAAATCATTTGTAATTCAGACTTCTACACTAATTATACCAGAAGAGCTAAATTGACGGACGATTTTCCAGTTAATGTTCAGCAGCGTGCAGATTCATGTGTATGCACGTGGTAATGGTCAAAATTTCCTCATGAGAAATGTATAAACAAATAGGTAGACATTGATGAGAGCAGATGTAATAAATTAAAATGTGCATATTGCTCAGAAGCGTTATGGAAATGCTAGATTCATATTTCACAGCGAATCTGCTTATACAATGTACATCAGCAGCAATACTCTATTTGATGAAAATTTTCTTCATTATCTTTGTGAGAGTAGACTGAATGTTAAACTAAGGTTAAATATGTGTGTAGATGATACATTATTCAGTTGCATATGTGAAAGTTGTAAATATGTGTTTATTGACAAAGCATGTAATGTGTTAATAACATTTTATTTGAATGATGAAAATGGAAAAGAACAAGAAAAAACCAGGTAGAAACATTAAAGCAAAAAATGTCATGCAACTAAAAATAATTCCTATAGATCCAATACCTTTATATTGTTCTTCTTCATTGTTTTGTATTGTATTGACAAAATATAATATAATTATTGGGTTTCCCTTTCCTAACATTCAAATCTAATCGCTTGTTCCTTAAGGCCTGGCCGCTAGGAGCGTCACTGTATACCTGTCTCTCAGCTTAACACAGGGGGAAATGGAAGTGTCCAGTATTAACCTATAGTGTATTTGCTTCAATCACCTAATAACCAGCTTTGGACTTCACTTTAACCTACGATACTCCCATATTTCGCTTCTACTTACAAGGAAGCAAGTAATAAGACTATTTCTGCTAATTTTTTCTCGATTATCATGAAGTAAATAAAAGAATAAGCTTATTAACAACAATGTGTTACACAGAAGTAGAGAAAGATATGTGAATGGAACACATCAGATTTTTTTTTATTCGATGCCCTCCTTCAAAATGAGGTGTACTAGTAACGATCCAAGCGGAAGATTGGTACACCGTCAACTATTTTGGTTATGACGCTATAGTCTCTGTTTCTGCAACGAGACTTTTGTAAACTTCCCGTGTTTGAATTGGGTGTGTAAATATCTGTCTTTATATGGTTGTGAAAGTATTATGATAACTGGTGATCATTTTATATCACAATTAATATGTTTGCGATGATGAATAAGAATAACCACAAACTTAATTTTAATGTTATTTTGTGTTTAATATTTGTAATAACTGTTAAAAGTAAGTATACTTAAGGTTTAAATATCTCACCTAATCACAAAGGTTGTAAAATCGCAATTTGCACAATTTGGATCTTAAAATTATGTACTATCAAGACAATCCCCATGATGACTAGGAAGAACTACTGTTTATTTTATTATTACTCCAAATGGAAGAGTATTTAACTTATAAAGCTGTTTTAGAAATTCAAGGAAGTTGCATTTTAAACTAATTAAAATTGTTTGTTATTTTTGGAAGCTTATGAAGGAATGAATAAGTAAATAAATATCTCATCAAAATTTACAATTTATTTACAGTAATTTATCTTTTTATCGTTGGAATTGCTTAAGAAATTAGTAACATGTAACTTCACCCCTGTTGTTTGTGTAGACTCAGTTTTCATTCATCAATTTATCTTAGATAAAGTCACACTTAATTTACCTCCTGTATTAATTCTTTTTACCCTCATTTCTGGTATTTACCAGTATTTCTGGTATCATCCACTTCTTTCCTGACTTTCCTCCACATCTCCTTTATGGGAGAATGGTGATAATTAATCCTTTTTTGCTGATTTAATTTTGTTTAGCAAAATCTCAGTGCTTAACATGTGAACAATAAAAAACAAAATGAGTATAAGGAGGATCAACTCTCACTAGTTATGGGGAGAGTTGATGCACTTCATGGGAAGACTTGATCTACGAACAGTTTATAATAAATAAACCAATATTAAGCATTCAAACTGTTCTGTAATAATTGAATACGTACTTAGACCTATGAAAATAATAATGCAACACTGTATATTTATTTCCTGAATACATAAAATGTGTGAAAAATAATGCAGGCCTAAATCTTAACATGTCTAAAATTTGAGCCAGTGAAATAACTTCGGCATACATTTTCTGTGTAGTACCAGCAACATCACCAAGTAAAATTATCAGAAAGATTATACGCATAGAGAGGATGAATACACAATGACAAAAACATTTTATTGCAAATTAAACCCTGAAAACTTCATATTATAAAAAACAAGGCATGTTATCCTGTCATTACAGAAATTGAACTTTGGAGTAGGAATAACTCTCACAATTTATTCATTGTCTATGTCATAAATGTCATCAGTTTCTGGCTATTTAAATCATTGATTTTCAATCTTTCTTCCACCTTTAATGGTGTAGATGTTTTGCTCAGGCACACTGATAATTTCCCCAACATAGTGCTTCAAACTTTTCTTAGTTGCAAAACTTGGAATGTTCCATTTCCCAATACCTGGTTAAAGTCAATGTTTTCTGCATCACTTGAACTGCCACTCTCTGAATTATCTGTTTCATCTGATTCACTACAAGGTGACGTGGTATCACTCTGTCTTTGTCGCTAACTTGATTCGGTTTCTTTGAAATACCAATTTTCTTCTAGTTGTAGGCCTGCTTTTGATACTTGAAGACCTATGAGCATTACGTGCTTTGAGTAGTTCTTCTAATCATAGTTTTTCAGGAGTATCTGTGAATTATGATAGTAGATGCAATCTTTCTTCCTTTACCAGATGTGCGAGATGCTGCTCTAGGGTGTGGTCTGATTTCTTCAGGTGACAAAAATCTGACAGTCTGTGAAGTAGAAATGGAAGATTGTGAAACATGGCTTGAAGGGGTCATGGGACCATTGTCAATTGGTTTAGCTGTTGGAATCTCTGCCTCTGGTCTGTCAGTAACATTTGATGAGAGATACTCGTCAGAGAAAATATTTCTGTTTAAAGGCCGTAACATTTGATGAGAGATACTCGTCAGAGAAAATATTTCTGTTTAAAGGCCAAATTCCTCACACTCTAAAGCTGCTTAATACACTACTTGGGATAAATGCTAGAGGGAAAGTTGAAAGAGAATTTCTACAATTATATAGAAGTGGTCTTGCCAGGTTGTACTGTCATCCAGTCACAACCTGCTGCATTATAAAAAGTTTTCAAAGGGTCAAACACCAACCTGTCTAGAGGCTGTAACTTGTGGGATGTATGAGGTAGTATTGTTAAAAGAATAATACCATTCTCTTTAGCATAATTCAGTAAATCTATACTGATATGGGTATCATGGTTGTCTATGATAATAACAGCTTTGTTATTACTTGAGCATTTGCTATATTTTTCAAAATGCTTAAAAAAAATTACAAAATTTTGGGTCGTCATTCAACTACTGGGATGGGTTGAACTAGATGTTCCGAGAGCAGCTCCATGCAGCATCCAATCTTGCCAGACTACCAATCCTTTCCTGCCAATCTTCCCAGTTCAGCTAGGGCTACTCTGTTGGGAGCTTTCTTGGTAAGGCTAGAATCAATTTGCAGAATATTCTATACATTTGGTCTCTGTGTTCTCATCCTTTCTGTTACTCAAATTTCTGCATGTATCATTTTTGACTAAACTGTAGCCATGTATACTCTCTCTCTCTCTCTCTCTCCATTTCACGCCCTGGAAGCTTATGTTTTAAGGGATCGTTAAGCATTTATACTTTTTTAAATATTTTGCATTTATTAAATCATAGGAATCAAAACATGGATTAAATTTTCAGTCATTGCAGTGGCAGGTGCAGCTTATTGCTTTATAGCAGTGTAAATAGATTGAAATGAAATCAAATACTTGTTTCAGTTATTGGAGGGCAGTCATGCTTCATTCCAATCATAATCAGAGGCTCCTGGTTTTCATGGGAAAATGGCCAAAACACATTTACAGAAATCAATGCAGAAACAATGACAGGAAGAGGGAGATGTATAGCAGTCAAAGATGATTTCCATGTAAACTATACATTTGTGTTTCAAGACAGCAAATGTTACCACTGCGTGAAACTTCTTGTTAGAACAGTAAATGTACTGGAGAAAATGGAGAGTAAGTTAGTTAACAACCGTTACTTTCATTTTCATATTGGTTTAGTTTTGTACTATGTAATCAATAGTTTACATTGAAACCCATTAAGAGATCTTGATTTAAATGCGTCCTGCTTGTGCATTATACAAAATGTAATTGATTAATGAATCATCCTTGTTGGTGTAGTTTAAAATTTGAAATCCCATATTTTATCACCAATTAATCATCATCCATCTTCATTTGGCATATTGGTGAATAATACTAACACAGATACTCATCAACAGCGGAGTGTGTAAATCTTGCACCTGGAGAGGAACCCACTGTAGAACGTGTGTGTCAAGGACTAAACCCACATCAGCAGCTAAGGACACTGTTCTCCGAGAATTACTTTCCAGTCAATTGCCGTTCTAGCTTAGAAGGGGTGTGGCAGTTTGCATACCAGGTAAATAAAAAACATAAGGGGCAAAAATTATATTCTAATAGTAACAAATTAGAGAGAAGAGGAAGGAGAAAAACATTATTCAAAATGGTTCATCATTAACAAAGCAACTGACAGGTATGCAAAGCAAAGATTTACAAGAGCGTTTTCTTCATATCAGCCAATTGATATTGTTAGCGTGCAATTTAGTCATGGAAATATTCACTATTGTAAGTTCAAAACTGCAGCCAAATTTTTTGGGTACACTATCCAAACAGTGTATTTGAAAATTTGCTTTTGACAAGTTCATTACTTGATTTACATACGTTGACTTGATTTACAGACATGTGACCTTTTGTCTCTGGCCTCTGCCAGAGTGATTATCTGATCAAAACTATTTTTATGCAATAACTAATAGCGAATAAGCTATAATGAATAGTAATGTAAGTTTTTGCACTACAACTGCAATTATCTATTTAAGATAATTTGGCCCAACAGGTGTTCAGACCTCATAATTCTGGTGAATCTCACTTATCAAGCAGATTCATAATGGGCTTAGTGGCAGATTTTACATGATTAAATGCCAAATTAATTTACCTATGCTATTTTTAATTTGTTTATTTATTAATTCAGGCCGGGATTGCTTTAAAAGCTTATACTGAGATAATTTAGCATTTACTTTCAATTCCATTGTTTCCACCATAAAGTGTTATAATGTTCTTAACATGCATTGTGACATTATATAGATACTTTATTTCACTGCTTAGTGCATGGCCCGGTGCCAGCGCTGTCAATGTAATAATACAATGTAATTAAAATAAATAAGATGGGTAATATAATATCCTGTCAGAATGACAATACTCATAGTATACTACTATAAATAAATATATATCTAATAAATCTTGTAAATCCATAATGTCACATTTACCACTAATATTTCTATATATTATACAATTGTCCGCAAATAGGTGAATTGGAGATGTTATCCCTTCCTATAAATTATTCAGTTATGCTAAGAAAAGCAACGGCTCAATCACACTTCCCTGGGAAATTAATAGGAGACAATAATTTATTTCCCACCCGCACTCTTTGGGTTTGTTTAAGTTATCACTCTGTTGTCTATTTGTATATTACAAAATGTTTCTTTTAGTTGTCCGTGAGGTACAAGGTCAAACACTTTAGAAAAATCAATAACTATTGCATGTGCTTTACCGCCCGCAACAAGTGTTCGGCTACATCCTTACAAACAGCTACTAGTTGACTCATACAAGAATGTCCATTCCGGAAACCATATTGGCCTTGTTTGCTTACTACTTATGTCAAACTAACTGGCCTATAGTTTGCTGCATTTGTTCGATCCCCTGCTTTATAGATAGGCACATTATAGCTTGCTTCCAATCTTGCGGTATGCTACCATTATTTACTGTTACTTTGAATAGCCTCAGTATATATGGCATGATTGCCTCCCCTCCTATCTTAAGAAGTCTCCTGAAATGCCATCTGGCCCATCTAATTTATATTTTCTTAATTTAGATAATTGTCTTTGAATGTCACTTGGATTCACGGTCATAGGAGGCCCTTCTGTTCTTTTAATACTGGTATAGTGACCACCATAACTCTGGTAGATGGCAGACAGATTAGGTTATTTCTCAAGAAAGGATAATTAATAATTGGTATTTGTAATTGGATCATATCATTATGACACATTTTAGCATTGCCAGTCTGATACTTTCACAATGAATACATTACTTAATTTCATGCAAGAACTAGGCTTGTAACAGGATGTGGTGAAGATAACACGTTGGGACACTTTGCAGAAGCTAGTGCACACAGCTGGGCGGATGTGTGTCATACAGACTTTGCAGCTTTTCTTGCACCATATTTTGTAACAAATGTATGATTATTCATGCTTATATTCTAAGGCCTTTTGCCAGAAGCTTTAGAATACTTTTGGTTGTGTTAGTTGAAGGAGCCTGTGCTGCAAGCAATCATGCTGGATATGTGTTAGTGGCAACCACTACTATGTGTGAGTAACAGCAATTAGCCTAAAGATACTGCCAGGGAGTGGGGAAATCTGTCTATTATTTTGTAGTTGTATATTTGTTTTCCAAGATCTATTTGAGATCGTACCGAGTAGAAATACTCAGTAATAACATTTACGTATATGTATGCTTAATTATTGCAACTTCCAAAACAAGTAATTTCTCTGAACAGGAGAGGGGGACAACCCGAATTATATTAATTGTAATAATTCACATTATATGAGATGTGTTTATTATAGATAACCCGTAGAAAGAAGTTTTACGCAAATGCTACAAGGGGAGAGCTAAGACTCAACCTAGTTATAAATATATTTGCTTTAGCTTCATTCAACCTTGAGTAAGCAATATTTCAATTAAGGATGGATTGTTGACGACCGGCACTGCTTACTATTTCAATTCATATTTTGTTAAATATATATATATATTATTTTAAAGTTACTCTTTTGTGTTATTTCATGTTAAACCTTTTCAAATCCTGAATAAGAAAACTAACACATACCCTCTGAAACGAGGAGCATGTTATCACCCTGAAAGCAGCGGGCATTATACTAGCATTGCACTTTACTTGAAAAATTGAAGCAAAATGTCAATTAAAAACTTATGCTTTTAACAATGAATCAGCCATTGGTACATCTCCATTCTTGATTTCTGGAATGATTTCTGCATTTCCCCTGCACCTTCTCATAAAAAAAAAAATTTAAAACAATTGCTGCCATTATTCCTGTCAGATGCGAGTATATTTTAAGAAATGTTCTTCCGCTGTAATCTTTTCTGATAGAAGTTCGTTTGACAAAACTCAGAATTTATTTGCATGATGACTACTAGCTTTATATGAACTATATGCTCTCCTGACTCTTTTCTTTAGCCATTTTACTGTTTCACTGTAGTATTCTGGGTCAGGGTTTTTAGTTAGGGTTTTACGGGATATCAATTTATAAGTTCTGTTCATAACAATTTTTTTTTAAATCCTGTCATAATTCTTCTTGCGAGCTTCCAGTTTGGGACCACAGCAAATATTTTTCATTTAAGAATTTTTGTAACCTAGTACTTCTGATGTTACTAGAGGTAGTTGGGCCGAACACCAGTCCTTCCTAGAAGAGAGTAGTCAAATTGGGTTAGACTCGATGTGACAGTAGCTTGATTGATACCCATGGGAGATTGGGTAAACCTGGGCAATGCCCAGGCAAGGTTGTGAGATCCTTAATGTCCTCTGGCACTAACCTGAGAGTTAGTAGACACAAGCTGGTACATGTCACCCCCACCGAAGTTGTTCAGTAGTCTTCCCATAGGGGTTGACATGCATAAGTGGTGTATCCAAGGGAAACTGATTTTAAAATATGTGCCAGCCCAATGTAAAACCCCTTGGATTTCCCTGGACTGAACTTATGTCTGCAAAGATCAGGTGATGCACTTAGAGTAGATTGCTCTATTCCAATCAAGGTATTTATTGTCATGTGGTATGGTTTTTCAATGCAAATGTTATACTCTTCCACCGCTAAAGATCTGAGTCAAGATGTTGCTGTCTCTTTGAGGTCCTCATTGGTTGGGAAATCTTTTCCATCCAAAAAGGCATGTGCTATATTTAAAGTGAAACATTGGAACTTCCACTCTGGTCTTTATTGTGCTCCCTGATTCTTCTTTGATTGCTTGTAAATTATGTGCCATTTCCTCACTAAAGACTTATTCATTATCACCATACACTGGCATTATTTGTCTAAAATTTGATTGTCTGAACATTTTGTGCATTCAGAAAACTGAATAAGTTCTTTGGCAATATAAAAGTACATCGGCATTGAAAAACTGATGTCATATGACAATAAATGTGTTAACAGAATGGAGCTTAAGTTGAGAAATAGAATAAGGTGCTATAACTTTGTAAATAAAGTTTTGTTTTTGTATATTTTGTTATTATTTAGGTATGCCAAATTGTTTGTTATTTTCTGGATGGCCCTTGAATCTGGATGCCCTAAAGCATCCAGCCATGACCTACATTTTATGATTTCTTTTTGTTTCCACAAATTAAAAATAAAATGAGTGAAATCATTTCTTCATCACCAGATGAAGTAGTGGAACATAATAGAAACCTGGTTTCTGAAATATCTCAAGAAAAGTTGCATCATTGCTTTAGGACTGGTATCATCAAGTGCAGAAATGTACTAATGTTAAAGGGGAATATTTTGAAAAACAATAAAAATCATTTAAATTTTTTACAACTTATCCTTCTTTGATTTTCTAAAAATGTTTTGTGTCACTCATATGTATACTATTTTTATATTATTGCAGAACCGCTTCAGATTTACTGGGGAATGTAATCATCCAGAAGCACAGATTCGTTCTTGTCAAACAGCTGGAACGCAGTTCCTTATAACCAATCAGAAATTTAATATAACTTACAGAGAATGTCCTGGAATGACAAACACTTTTGATGGAGGTGAGCAAGGCAGTGTTATTAATTGCTTTGAAATGTTGTCCATGAATAAGTTAAAAGCAAAGTAATATTTTGTTAGCAAAGAGCATGGAATGAAAGTTTTCATTTTCTGTATCGCTTGACTGTTAACTAGGTTTCTTAAATAACTTGCTGAGAGAAATTTTCTTTTCTTAAAACTAAATTTATGTTAGTTACCTGCCAAACTTAAGTTTTTATTAATATTGCTTATTTTGTATTTTTGTCAACAGTTGTGGAATTTAGCTGTCTAGGTGACTGGTTTGTTGGGAAGAATCATTTCTTTGCTGTTGCCAATACCAAAGAATCTCGTAAAGATGAAAAATACAGATGCTTTCTGAAAAATCGAGATGACGACCTTTACATTGGTGTGTCTATTACTGCTGAATGTAACACTCTTAAGACACCAGAGAAGAGTCCAGAAAGATTAAGAATAACTCCAGGTAATTATACATTAAACTTATAAGAATACATTTCTTATGCAGATATACTTGAGGGGGCATTACATGGTAGGTAAATGAAGTACTCACATTTTTTTAAAATCCCTGAGACAATGGCATTATACACTTTGTTAACCAAAATTAGTACACTTGTCAGACTTGCCATATTCTTTCCATTCCTATCCTTGAATGTACAAAATTCTATATATGTTTTACTTTTTTAATATGTATTTATTTATAACAAATTCTGGTCCTGGAAAACTACTTAACACTTGCTTATTATTTTTTTCATGTGTATCTGAAGCATAAAGGAAAACTGCGAATTAATTACTTTCTTTATTTAGTATAAAAACGCATATATTTTTTTTAAATTCTTAGAAAATGTTTATAATTTCTGAAATTATTTATTTAGGACAGATATGAAAAATGTAATTGATGCAGGTTATTTCTAAAACATTAAACATCGAGTGGAAAAAAAATCATAGCATTTGGACAATTCTGTTAACAAAATTTAAAATATCGGGAAATGGCAAAAAACGAAAACACTGCAACTGTAAAGTACAAATGTGATTTCTAACCTTCTAATGTTGTCTAGTATCATAATCATCATCTTTCTCCCAGTCTCCTCCATGCTAACTTCATTAACTTAAGGTCGTGGGTTCAAACCTGGTGCAGGATGATGGGTTTTTTCAGGGTAAAAATCCTTAGCATGACTTCTTTCGGAAGGGAAGAAAAGCCATTGATCCCATGTCGTTGATTTACGGCATCTAAAGGAATCTCAAGCCTGATAGAGAGGCCTGTGAGCAAAATTAAGCAGTCTTTCATGCCCAATATAGAAAGGGACGCTGAGAGCTACAGTAGTTAAAAGAACATCCATAAATAAAACTCCATTTTTTCATCTTTCTCCCTTTCTGTATCCTCTCTAGACCTGGCTGCCCCTCTTTTCCCACATGTTTAGGTATTACACCATAGAATTTCTTTTTTTTTTTTTTTTTTGACCAGCCCTTGTCACTACAACTTTAATTGAGCAATATTCTTTGAGAGAAGCACCAACACAAGGAAATAAATGTTTTTCTAGCAGCCTTCCTGCTTCCTGCATGGTGTCACATCACTACAAGTGCCTTCTGAATGTGATTACATGCAGCCAGGTAAGATTTTCATACAAAACTGTGAAAGAGAACTGAGTTTACCTCAAATATGTCTGACGGTGGGCTTGCCTGGCAGCTCTTTAAAACACTAGGCATTTAGACGTTAAATGCTCAAAATAGAGCATTATAGTTATTTTTTGTGTGTGGGGAAAAATGACAGGAAGCTAGTTAGCACTCTTCTGAACAATAAAGCATAAAAAAGCAAATTTCAAAACTTTCACCATTTTTCTTGTGTAACACCCCCTTAATGCACATTTGGAAAGTTTGGCAAATGTTTATCATATCTTGAAGAATAACACTTCAAATCTAAGGAAAGATGTATGTACCTATACAGTTGAACCTCACAGGTTATTCATGTTTATATTTTTCACAGTTATACATTACATCATTATCCATGTATGTATAATTATACTTTTTTTTTTATTTAATTTATTAATAGAGGCACTTAAATATACAATTCATTGGCTTAGAACCACAACAGAACATACAAATAAAACAAACACTAACAATAAAATATGACAGGGTAGAGCAGTGGTGAAGATGGTTTTAGTCCATATCTGCATTGACTTACATAGCAAGCAGGAAGAGTTGTTAAATATCCCAATTTGATAGAGATGGCTGGCCAAACAATCATGTTTCATTGCTGTTTGAAAAGTAGCCACAGTTTCCTTGCTCAGCCAGTGTGTAATTTGACTTTTATCTTATCTCTCCATTGGTGGTTCTTTATTGGTTCAGCAAGCATGTCTTCTTCATTGTTATTTGATGGTACATTTTCTTATTTATACATCAAATTTTTCAGGTCCCCAAATAAAAATTACTAATGAACATATTTATTTAAATGTTATGTTAGTACTGATTTAAAATATGTCATGCATAGTATCATTTTTTTTCCCTTTAAGTTTAATGTCCTTTAACCTGGTAGAAATTTTTGACAATGAATGAAATGAGTGAAATTATGCTTAAAGTTACCCAGCATTCAGGGAAAACCCTGAAGAAAAAAGAACCTTATCCAGATAACTCACCCTTCCCAAAATTCAAGCTCAACTTCTTGAATGTGAGGCAGACATACTACCCCCATGTAATAGAGATGGGCTTGTATTCTCAAAACATATTGTGTGAGGGAAGATTTGTGGAACACATTAATGCTATGGACATGTTAACATTAGAAATGAAATTTGACAATTTTTAAACCAGTAAGGCATTGGGACTCTTGTTCTTTGTGGTTTCCCTTTACTTTTTCTAGTATGTCTAGCAAGTTTTCATGCCTACCTTAGCTCCATCCAGATTTGCATTTAACTTTTTTAAAACTGTAAGAAAAAAGGAAAAATACTTCAGCAGTTATATATTTCTTGAATCTTTGCCTACAACATCGGTCACCCCAAATTTCATCAGAAGGTATATAAAATACAACAATAACAGCAAATCTAAGAATCATAGATAAAAAGGTAATATGAGGGCAGGTTGGTAAGTCCCAGGCCTCTCAATGAAAACAGCATTTAAAAAAAAAAAGTTATTTATTTCTCAACATAATCTCCAGAAAGGCTAATAAACTTGTCATATCAGTATTCTAATTTAATTAAACCATCTCTGTAGTGTGATTTATCAAAATCCTCAAAATAGCTGTTTACTTCATCAATGACCTCATCGTTGCTGTGAAATCTTTGTCCTGCAAGAACTTTTTTGAGGTTTGGGAAGAGGTGGTAGTCACTGGGTACTAGATCTGGCGAATGGGGTGGAGCTCCAAGCTATTCAATCTTTAATTCACACATTTTAGCCATTGCAATGACTGAATGATGGGCCAGAGCATTGTAGTGATGAAACAAGAATTATTATTATTTCCCCCCCCCCCCCAAATGAGGTCTTTTTCTTTTCACCTCATCACTCAAGCATTGCAGTAAGCTGCATAGTAGTCACCAGTGATACTTTTACCCTTTTGCCAGTAATGAATAAAAATAATTAATTCCCTGTGCATCCCAGAAAACACTCGCCATAATTTTGTTAGCTGACAAAATTGAGTTTGCCTTTTTTGGAATTGGTTCACCTGGCGCAATCCACTGTTTTGATTGGATTTACTTTCTGGAGTGTTTCATCCATGGTAATAAACCGTCTCAAAAATTCACTTTGATTTTTACGGCAGAGATCCACATTCTTAACAGAAACAATTTTTCTTTGCAACTTTTGATCAGGTGTCAACAAACCATCTTGCACAGGCCTTGTGAAAGCCCAAAACATTACTTAAAATATTACCTGCATGTTATTTTGATATGTTTACAGCCTCTGCTATCTCAAACAACTTTAATCTGCAGTCTTTCAGTACTAAACGATGAATTTTTTCAATGATCTCTGGAGTTGTCACTTCTACAGGGCATCCAGAGCGAGGCTCATTATAAGTGCTTGTATGTCCCATTTTAAGCTGTGCAACCCACCTTTTAATCATTGAGTATGAAGGGGCAGAGTCTTTCAATGTACTGTCTATTTCCTCCTTGATTTCTTTAGGTGTTATGCCTTTCAAATGGAAGTATTTAATCACTGCTCGTTTTTCCAAATCCTCCATCTTCATAAACACTCGAAAGTTGTCTTGTTTAAAATGCTGTCATTCGAAAACTACAAGCTATTGACCTGTAACTGGATACAAGGTAGTCTAGAGTTAAATTATATGATGCTACTGTCTAACTGACCTAGTGGTGCCATATCTGTGAGAGGCCTGGAACTTATCAGCCAACTCTAGTAGAAACATGAAGGAACAAACACTACGCAAAATTACAAAGTTTGGAGCTACAACTTTATGATTTACATTTAGTGCTACTGCAAAAACTAGGCCACTCACTTTGGGAAAATATGCGCTCGAAATTTCTTGCTGATCTTGAGCAAAAAGATGAGTAGGAAGACACTTAACCTAAAGAAGAAAGTACAAAATCTTTGTGCTAAAGAGAATAAAAATAAATCATTCCGAAAAAAGACACCTCGTGAGAATCACATAGTAAATTTATCCAAAGAAATCTTCAGCAAAAACAGTTAACTGTACTTAACAAAGGCCTGAAAACATGTGATGACCATTGCAAGAAAACAGTAAATTTAGCAGCAGATATAGAAATGGCCACAAACCACCTAAAATGGACCAAAAAGTAATTGAGAAACAGTGTAAACCAATTTTAGAACAAGTACGTCGACAAACACAAAGAAAAAAATCTGAACCAGAAAATTATAAAATCTTTAATTTTAAAACCAGTGCTATATGTAAAATTAGGTAAAGGCAATCAAATCGTAATACTAAATCAAGAAGACGGTAACCAAAAAGTAGAAACCTTGCTAAGCAACCTGGAATATGAAGAAATAGTCAATCCACTGAATAAAAGTATAAAGTCAGTACAAGAAGCTTTAGCAGATTATAAGACTATCACAGGAAAACAAAAATCCAAATTAAAGCCAGAATCTACCAACCTTGCCCAGATTGTATGCCCTACACAAAATACACAAACTTGCTGACAAAATGAGATGCATATAAATAATATCAATGCAACCACATATAAACTCTCCAAATGGCTCACATAGAAATTCAACTCCTTCCCAAAGTTCAATACTAAAAGTGTATCAAATTTGCTGGACCTAATTAACCATTTGAGAGATTTAAGCATCTCACCTAAAGATAAACTTTGTATCCTTTGATGTCACTCCCTATTTCCCAATATACCCATAAACAAACTCCAAAAACCACTGAAAACCTGGCTGCAAAGTATAAACTTATTGGCAGAGGAAGAGAAGATCTTGTATGGCTAACCAATCTTTGTATCAGACAAAATTACTTTACATTTGAGGATAAATGCTACCAACAGACCACAGGGCTAGCAATAGGGAATCTTCTGTCACATTTCTAGCTGACTCATTCATGAGCAATTTTGAAATACACATCACTAAAGTATTCCTGCATTTATACAAACAGTGGTGCAGATACGTAAGTGACATCACCATAGTTCCAGAATAACTCATAGACGCATTAATACTCATCAACATGCAACAAATTAGTTCACCATAGAAATCGAACAGGATGGCCGTCTACCATTTCTGGACATCAAAATAATAAGAACAAGAAAGAAAAGCCTAACATTTGCAATACATAGAAAACCCACAAATGAGGTAACTACATAAAATATAGCTGCAATCCCACAGCACACAAATATGCAGTCTGAATAGTCTAACATACAGTTTAGTACACATCCCCATAGAAAATAATGAATATCAACAGGAATACCAACAGATACTCCAAATAGTTACCAACAATGGTTTCCACAAAAGTGCAATAGACAAGAGAATACACAAATAGAAAAAAATTGAACTGCATAATCACAACTACCCTACAGAGCCACCATGACTAACTCACCTATCATCCTTGGGCATGAAGATCTTCAAGAATTATGACATCACCTTAGCTCGAAAAAACACCTGCAGCATTCAGAAATTGCTAAGCAAAAAATTAAAGGGTCCTATCCCAGCTAACAAAAAACCAGAAATTTATGGAATTAAATGCTCAGACGTAATTTAGTATGCATAGATAGGACAAAAAGAAGTCTGGAAACCAGATTAAAGAGCATATGAGAAACCTAAAATACAAACAAACAGAAAAATCAGCAGTTGCCATTATTTCTGCTCATCAGGACATGAAATCACACCTTATATAAAACTGTTAAAAACCAGCTTATAAACACACAGAATTGGATTTCTGCGAGAAGATCTATATCATGAAGAATGAATACAATGAATTTTGATTTACTGCCATACAACAACCTTTGGAACTTCATTGATCCAGCACCAGATGCCTCCAAAAGTGAGGTATATTCACCCTCATCGTTAATGCCAACAAGTGACATTCATGCAGAATTAAGGGCTGAAAATGGGAGCAGTTCCCGAAACTGGTCCTGTAAGTAATTACCAAATGGTATTTTGTGTTACAAAAACAGATTTAAATTCTTTCCATTTAATATTAATCACATCACTGTTACTGCTTCTTTGCATTTTTGCAAAATTTCAAAAATGGTAGTACTGTATTTATCTGAATACAATACAACCTCGAATGCAAGATGAACCCCATGTTTCAGAAATTAATTTTGGAATTTAGCATTTTATTTGCTTATATAAAAAGAAGCCATGTTTAAAAGACATATAAAAAGAAGAATTTTTAAGTAAAGTTTAAAGGTTTGCCATATATTTTGAACAAACTAATGGACACTTAAGCTGATTAAGTTCCTTATTTTTTATTTTATTTTTTATCTATTTCACTGAATTTGCATTTGCGCAGAAATTCACTTTTTGAGCGGTTGACAGAGAGGGGAGTAAAAAAATGTATGGTATGGGTGCAATGGTAAAACATGATGGTGGTGGCGGTGTGCCTGTAATGATGATGATTGATATGATTTTGTGATTAGACAGGTTTAATGTTTTTAGCTAATTTGAATTTGGGCAGAAATTTACATTGTGAGCTGGAGATATGGAGAAAGTAAATGTATGATATTTGTGCGATGATAGAACTTGGCAACAGCGGTGGCAGCTGCATAATTGTAATGATGATGGATATGATTTTCTATGTACACAACATACCTACTATAACCTACCTTTTTTACGTAAATTTAATTTTGCAGAGAGAGGTGCTGGTATGTCTGTGTTTGGTGGTGACGGTGGCAGCTTAGCTGCAATAACGATTATGGATACAGTTTTCAATTAAGACAACATAATATAATAAATTGTAATACTTTTATCTAATTCGAATTTGCATATAAATTCACATTTTGGGAAGGAAAAATGGAGATGTTCGGAATGTGTGCAATTGTGCAATGTGAAGATGGCAGCGGTGGTGGGAGTGTAACTGTAATGACAATTACAGCTACATGATACTTTCTATTAAGACAACATACTTAGATGCCCTTTAATTTTATTTAAGTCTCGGAGCATAATCTTTTTCCCAATGAAAATGCTCATAGGCTCCTTAAAGCTAATTTTTAGCACAAATGGAACACATAAAATCTGCCGCATACATCGCGACATTGGCGGTAATCTATACCATTTCCCTTCAGCATCACTACTGCCGTACCTGCCAAGTTTGAAACTTACCTTTTCGGCATATAGTATTCAGAAAACAAATATTGCAAAACAAGATGACCCCCCCAGTTCTGAACATTCATAATTTGGAAAAAGCCATCATCTTTTATTCGGATAAATAGGTAGTTATAATGGGGCAAAAAATAAATACTACTCCTTAAAGTGAGGTAAATATATTGGATAATATGGGATATTATAATATTAATAAGTGAATTTTATTTTGTAATTAAGAAAGCTGTATAGAAAAGTTGGTGAATAAGCAAATAAATATTAAATAATACGTAAGGGTTGCAGCACATGAGAGGTTACTAAAATCAAAGATGGCTAATATTGTGTATCATGGTGGCTAACATTTTGACTTGAGTTACTAGATATATAACCAGTCAACGTATTTACAAAAGAGGCACTGTTTTCAGTCTTCCACTATTATTATAAGACATTGTGATATCATGTTGCAGCATACCCAATAAAGGGATAAGTTTCTCCCTTACTGCTAAGCATGCTAGAGGAACTGTAGATCAAGGTAGAAGAATCATTTGCACTATGAGAGGGAAAGTAGGGGATCTCTGAAGGTTGAGATGGAAAGGGGGTGAGTTGGGATGAGCGTGGGGAGCTTACAATTAAGAACTCAAGGGGTTATGAGGAGGAGATCCAGAACCTTTACTCACAACTTAGGGAAAGCTTTTACATGGTTGCTAGGAAGTAATTCTCAAATTACAAAACTGTAATCATTCTACGTCACTTGAACTTTGCTTGTTGGTTGGCTTAAGTTTGTGCAATTGTGACAGATCAGCTCCAAGAGCCTCTTCTAACCTACCTTGCATGGGATAAATAATTATAATTACAGCTATTCTTCCATCAGCAGACTATGTTATGAGGACAATACTGCCAGTGCTATACCACCCTACCTCTGGTTGCTAATTTAGTACAACTTTGTCTCTTGCTTATTGAAATATCTAAATTAGACAGAATGGCCATTGGGTACCCTACAATATATTTCATCTTATTATTATTATTATATAAACATTAAAAATAGATAATTCCAATGTGTTCTTCAGCATAATTGTGTAATTAAATTTAATTAATGCTGTGATGTTTTCTTTACATAAAGCAGGGCTTTAATGTGCATTTTTAAACTTTATGCCTGCATACATGCCAATATATACTCTATGAAACTGCTATAATGCACCCACTTTGTTCCTTTTTATCACATATCTCTTATACCTCACATTCACAAGTTCAAATCTCAGTTGGGGATACTTGGATAATGGTTTTTTCCTGGATTTTCCCTTATGCTGAGAAGGTAAATGTCGAATAACACTAAGCTGTATGGACCCTCAGCTCATTTGAGCGTCATTTCACCCATTTGATTCATTCATTTATTGATAAGACCTGGGCTACCATCTCTACTAGTATAATTAATAAGAGCATAGTCTCTGGTGTTATTTGGTGATATCTTTTGTGATTTAGTTTATGGTCTAGGATTAAACTGAATTGGTTTAAATTGCATGTAGCAGGAATGTTCTATTTTTGCAGTTAAAGCTGAAGTTGTAGAACCAGGATGTCGTCTTCCCCAGAATTTCTCTGGAGATTGGATCAACACAGCCAATATTGATGCTGATATTTTTATTAATGAAACACACATAATTGAGACATGGTATCCAGATGAGGGACGATACCGTAGGACTATATATGTGTGCCGTGAGCAAAGGGACACACGATATATGATGGCAAGACTCACAGTTGATGGCTGGTGAGTAGCATGGGAATATTATTGTTAGTTTTATAAAAGCTTAATTCAAACATTGTAAAACAGAATTTTTCCTTAGCATTCAAGTTTTACTTTTGCATTGATATGGTGTGCAATAGAACATCTCCTTTACATTTTACATCTTACCCATCACCTGCAAAATAATTCAAAATTTTTCTCTGCTTATACTTTGCAGTTCCACAGTACATAACTTATTTCATACACTATTGAAATTCATTTCATCACTATCCACAGAAAAGGGTTGCAGTTCCACAGTACATAACTTATTTCATACACTATTGAAATTCATTTCATCACTATCCACAGAAAAGGGGTACAATCTTAATCCATCTGTGCCTACCATGTCAGAGACTTTGAATTCCTTTTCTTCAAATTGCTCTATTTACAGGAGCATGTTTCTAGTTTCTTTCGTCTTGTAGAAGTGTGAGGTACTTCCTTTCTGTTTACATATTCCATTGCTTATTTTGAGCACTTAGTCTCTCTTCTTTTAATAATTTTTTAATAAGACTTAATGAAAAGTGATTTTTTTTTTAGTGTTTTCATTATCTTCACTCCCAGTTTCACTAACTGTACTAATATTATAAGGTATTGTCCTCTATGGTCTAAGGGTAACATGTTAGACTCTGTTCCCTAGTTTGTGGGTTCGATCTCAGCAGAGGACAATGGACTTTTTTTTTTGGCTGTAACAAATCTTAGTATGACTTATTTCAGAAGGGAAGTAAAGCTGTTGGGCCCTTGTCATAGATTTACAGCATATAAACATAGAAATGGAATTTTATTTATGGATGCTCTTTAACTGCTGTGGTTCTCAGTGTTCCGTTCTATATTGGGCTTGAAAGACTCTTAATTTTGCTCAGAGGCTTCTTTTTATTAGGCTTGAGGTTCTTTTACATTGGAGCTATAAAAAACCCATGTCATTTAGTTGAGGATGCTATGGAGTAGAAAATAGTTTTTGCACACAGAATATAAAATTTGCTTCACAGACCTTGCAATAAAGTGTAACAAAAGCTGTTCATAGTTTATTCTAAGGAATATACTAGATGGCCATGAGTAACATTTCAGCAAAGATGGTTGGTTGGTTTCTAATTTTGAGAAGTTGGCAGTGAGGCCATTTGCTCTCTTGCATTCCAGTATTTTGAGCTATGTTATCATCTTGACTAAAGTTTGAACAGTTGGGGTTTCCATCCATATCTTCTTTAAGTGTACAGAAAGAATACAGAGGAGATCTCATTATACCAATCTTGAATAAGTGTTTATAAGACAGTCATGGCCTGTTAGAAGTCTAAAAGCTGCTACAGAGGATTTTCTTGGTAGTGTAGTGATTCTGGTCGTGTTATTACATAAATTCTCCCATGGTTTTCCTTTTGTTTGCAATACATTAACTTCTTTAATTTTTTTATTATATGTTGATATAATGCATTTCAGCAAAGAAGACAAACTTTAAAATGTGACAATCGATCCTGTGCTTTATTTCTTTCTTTAATTCCTATTTATCAAATTCTGCACCGTGTATGTAATGAAACAGAGTCCAAACCTCTGAATAACCCTTATTCTAATTCTATAAATATATGCACTGAAGATTATGGATGCCAAAACCTAATAACCCTATGTACGAAAGTTTTGTTTTATTTCCTATGTATTTATGTTGTAATCAAGTTTGTTATTAGGAATGGTAAATGTTGTATTTATGTGGTGATAGGACTCTATAGCACATATGTACAACATATAATAGTAAAGAGATGGGGTATTGTATTCCACTCAAAAATTTGATCCCAAGATTTCACTGGCAATATAGGTTTTGAGACTCCTTGAATAAAAACAAAAACATTTTTAGAAAAATTTCAGTATGTGTGTGTGTGTGCGTGCTATTTAAGTTCAGTATTCCCAAGGATGTGACATAATATTTTCAAGAAAATCCCTCCATCCCAAACTACCCTTTACATGGAAAAATTTTAAAAAATGTTGGTTTTCTTAAAATAGTTCTAACAGTTTTGATTAAAATACCTGATATCTAATTAATATAAAATATTTTAATATCTAAATACGCTAATGTATAGTTGTTTTCTAATTCAATTGTGAACTTAATTATTGGTTCCTGTAGGTTGAGTAATTTAAGTGCATCATCTATTAATTTTCCATTAACTGAAAAATATGTTTAAAATAAATATTACTAGATCCTTCGCCCACATCTTCAAAGTGTGGTACAGATACGCTGATGGTTGTTTCCCATAGTTAATGGAAAATTAAAGACAATACA
Organism: Hymenopus coronatus; assembly: GCA_030762935.1. Lineage (NCBI taxonomy): Eukaryota > Metazoa > Arthropoda > Insecta > Mantodea > Hymenopodidae > Hymenopus > Hymenopus coronatus. The sequence continues at coordinate 86,585,662 of CM060897.1, read as the reverse complement.
CTTAAATTACTCAACCTGCAGGAACCAAAAATATGGTTCACAATGGAATTAGAAAAAAAATACAATACCTTAGGTTCTTAGATATCAAGATTATGAAATACAATGGAAAGTTAAAATTTGGGATTTACAGGAACGAAACCCAGACAGATAATTACATAAAAGAAAATAATTTCAACCCAAAAGCACATCACCATGCCACATTTAACAGCTTGATCAATAGACTAGTAAAAATACCACTGGAAAACTCAGAATACAATGAAGAGCTTAATCGCATTATAGACATAGCATAAAATAATGAATTTACTAGCGAAATGGTGAACAAAAAGGTACAGAGAATTAAAAGAAAAAAACCATATTGAAGAAATGGTCAATCTGAAACCAGTGAAAGTTAAAAAGACGTTAAAAAGTTTGCATTCAATCCATGGGCTGCCCAAAAATTCCAGATGATGTTTAATAATTACAATGTGGTTTTAGTACCACAGAATAAATTCAGTATAAAAAAATATCCTCAATTACAGCAACTTTAAGAAATTAAAAAACTACAAAAAAACCAGGCATTTACATAATCAGTTGCAAAGACTAGGATAAAATGGACGGCCTCAGGGTTAAAGGGAATAAGTCATTTTCATTCATTTTACAGGAGAGCCAAAAAACTAAACTGAATATCCTCAAAGGTTACAAAGAAATGCATGAATCATCTGAAACAGTTAATTTTCAAAATCTAGTATACTGTTTTCAGTTATTCACTTTTACCCAGAGATGCACATTGCAAAATACTTTAATTCATTGAAAAGGGAAAAAAAATTATGAAAATGACTTATTCCCTTATACCCTGAGACCATCCAAATATACATTGGCTGGACAAAAAAAAAATATAGGAATCAGACTGAAAAAACACTTGGTCAAGTACAAATAAGTGCACCAAAAAAGTAGTAGTTTCAGCGCACTTCTGGCATGAACAGCATGAAATAGAACATGACTCTACCTTTCCAACACCCATTATCATTACTCTTGTCAAAAGCCATGCCAGGATTCAGGAGGTCTCAAAGCATGTATTTCCATGAATTCTGTGTGTAACATTTATTGTGAAGTACAATTCTTCCTCTTATCAGCTTTGTAGCTGGTAGACAAAGTAAAAATATATAAAATCAGGAAAATTCAAAGGGACTGCAAAAATGTATGTAAAACAGATATAGGAGTGAAAAACTGACATTTCAGTGCATTTCTGTGTTTTATACAACAAATCAGATATTCATCAATTAAAGAGAGTTGTCTATAATTTCAGTAATGATTCCTAGCATTCAGTAAGGGCTTATTCTTCCACAATCCTTGTTACTAAATTGTAACATAGGTATATGATCAATTTAAGCTTTGTGTTTATATAAGAGCTTAGTTTTAAAACATTTGAACACATTGAAGCCCAGGCGTTTCAGTAGTTGCAGTGCCAAGAAACCTAGGGTTTTTATGCCTACTTTTAGTTATTATTTACAGTACATCAATTAAATCTGCCGAAAAGTATTGGGACAATCTAAAATATGGCATTCAAGGATTTCTCAACGAGTAAGAAACTAGTCATAACTTGTGTATTAATATCTTATTTTAAATTTACAAGTATCAAATATGAGTTTGAAAAAAACTACGTAAAGCTGCTTACTCCATTTATTCAAAGTTCGAAAAACTCTCCCTCGGAATCAGAATTTTCCATAGCTTTATTTGTATCCTGAATTTCAGCTTCACTTCACAGAAATCAAGGAAAATGCAGCTTTTTAACATTTAAGAACACAAACATAACAAACCTATCACCACCTTCAAAGAAAATGGCGCAAGTACCAGAGAGCAGCCAATATTACTAAATCTCCTAAAATTCCTAATAGTTGATTAAAGCAAGGACAGATGGCAGCACAAATCAGACAACTAAACAATAACTGATGTATATTCTTTGCTGCATAGCCCAAGACGAGTTAAGGTAGTCAAATTGCATTAAAAATGTTAGAAATACCTGCTCAAGCTATGCTCGGGCGTGGGCCTCATGAACATTTCGCACTGCCCGAGCTATACTTGGGCTTGGGCTCCAATGTGTTAAGGATGTATCCTTTTGTTTGTTATTTTATTTTTTTGTATGTTTCAGTCAAAAGGATTACGTTTGCTTTGATTTTGTTCCTCGTCACCATAATATCATACGATATCGTCGAGGCATTGCTGTGATTAAGGATGACTTCCACACTGTTTGTTCTTATGTGCAATTCCAAAACAAGGAAGACTGGAAGTATGACTTATACCTAGGTATTTTATTTGACTTCATTTTCTTTATTGCCTGTAGGCTTGCAACACAAAAGTACTAGTGTAAGTATGTGGGAGGGAGAGAAATCCCTATAGCTGTTAATCGTGCAATTCGATGTAATCTGAAGTTAATAAAATTGTTTAATTATTAAGTTTGTTTATATATTTAAATTAAATAAATTTATGTTTTTGTAGAATGAATTGATAAAATTATCTTTACTATAGTAAATTAATACTGTGGAGGAAATTAAAGGATGATATTATAATTAGTTGAAGGTAAGTTTATTAATTATGTAAGTCTTAAATCCTATAAATAAATCCTGAAATTTATTAATTACAAATGTTTAGATTAAATTATTAGTAAGTGTTGTGAAGAGAAAGTCTAGAAGTGTGAATGGCTGCTGATTATTCATCTCTGTACTTCAGATGAAAGCCTTTAAACCCCTGAGCATATGATTTTCAGCTGTTTCAAATCTTTTTTCCAACAAAAATATATGATATTCTCATAATTCTCCTTAGCTATGCAAGTGAATGCCAGTTTGATGCTTAATTTACACAATCACAAAAGTGGACACCATCAGCAGAAACAAACCAGATGTTGCAGTAATGCCTCTATCTGATATTAATGAACTAGCACATTTGTACAAATACCTAAGAAGCTACAATAGTATCTTAGAAGTTAAAGTGGCAACAAATAAGGAAAATAATTATTTCTGAATACTTGAGTTACTTTTCCTGTGCAACAATTACTCATTGGCACCAATGTTTACTCATTTAATGTTGTGTTTTTCTTTGGGTTATTTTTAAAAATACACTCACACCCACTTCATACTTCCAGACTTGGGAAGAATTGGGAATAATCCTGGCTAAAGAAAAATTCCCAACTCCGGTTGGGAATCAAACCCAAGACCTCTGGATTTGGAGGCTAGCATGCTAACCATCAGACCACAACATTCATCAAATATTGTGAGAGAAATGTTAAACTTATGTTTCATAGTGTTTTGTCAATGCTAATCATGGCAGGTTCATACAGGTTTGACTGCACGTATTATGTCAAACAATATTGCTGTTGCATAAATTTACTGAATAACTGCAGTAACTTCTTTAAGTTTTTGGAAGCCTAAAATAACCTCATGCAATGAGGTAATGCATTACATACTTTTTTCATATATTTTCATACCATAAATTTTTTTCCGCCATAAAAATCCTTTGCGTATCTTCCTTCAGAAGGGAAGTAAAGTAAAGTCATAGATTTTCGGCATGTAAAAGAACCTCAAGCCTGATAGAGAGGCCTCTGAGCAAAAGTGCTCTTTCACGCCCAATATAGAATGGGATGCTGAAAACCACAGCAGTGTCCATAAATAAAGTGCCATTTCATTTATACCATGGACTTTCTCAGTTTCAATTACCCTTAACAATAAGAAATACCTTCCAAATATAATATCTGAGAGTTAGTAGAAACTGTTGTACCAGCAAAAGTGAGTGGTCTCATCTCAATTCCCTACAATATTTTTAGAAAAGTGTTATGATGACATATATTGATTACCTGTTTTGTTGATCTGTCTTAAATTGCCTGGCAGTCATTTTTTTGAAATGATTATTTTGACCCTAAAATTGCATGTTTTAGACCTTTATTTTACATAAACTCAAAAGAAATTTCAATGTCAAAAATATCCATAAATGTGAGAAGTGATCAGCTGTCAGTGATTTGAAACAAAATATCTCCAGCGTAGTTGACAGGAGCTTTGGCAGTCAAAGAATGACACACTTTAATGAAACTGAATGCTGATATTTTAACCAAATCTGATTTTTCTAACTCTAGGATTGGTATTTCAGATCTTTTAATTATCTAATTATTAATAAACTTTATAAGGATTTTAAATTTCTTATTAGAAAGAAAAATATTAATTAAGAATCCACATTAATTTTCATCTTTATTTTCTCAATTATCTTGTATAATAATTTTACCATTACAAATTCGAGGATTACAATATTATCCAACTAATAATTTTATGTTCTGAATTAGCCAGATTGTTTAATAAGCACATCCATAACTACTAGTAGCAAATACACATGCAACTACAAATAATAGAAGCAAATATTGCTACACAAACCTTGCTAAAGAAAAAGATGTTATAAAATGACAACAGGTAGTATGTGGATCAACAAATAACAGCAGCATTTTAATAAGAGTTTAGAGCAACCTTAACAATAGAAATTGTAATTTGAATGATGATGCTTTACAGGTAAAATAGCTTCTAGTGATACACAAGAAATTGCAAATGATATTAAACAATTCATTTAATGTGACACATTGAGCTTTTATTACTCTTGGTTAAATAATGCAATTGACAATTGCTATACTAGCATGTTGCCAATTTCTTAAGTGTAAATCCTAAAGTTAAGAAACTCAAACTATAATTTTTTCATCTGTTAATCAGATTTGTATAACAGAAAGAAGCAAGGAAGTGAGCATTTGAAAATTAAAATCAATCAGTAACTCACTGTGACATATCTGTGATGTTAATAACTGGTGGTAAATTTAATGATTGCTATTAAGCGTGTGACTGAAGACATAATAGTTGGGAATGTGTGAATGCATACTGAATATCAGTTTGAATTTTAAACAGTGTGCACTGTTTTTTTTCCTCATTAGCAAAGAGTCCTGTACCTGTGCGATGTCCAGTAGCAGGAAAATTTAATTTCACACAGCGAGGAGATGTTCCTTTCGAGACACGTATTTTGGGAGGAGTGACATTGTCCCCTCGCCCCAATACCTACTGCAAGGAGAACATTTCTGATTTCTCTGTTTGTGATAATGAGCAGAAAGAGATTGCTATTGATGAAACTTACTGCCTGAGTGTGGATCATTTGGGAAGACCTGTCGATATCTACAGTAAGTATTAGTTGCATGTTAGTAACTTTGATCCATTAGAGCAGGGTTTGCCAAATTATGGCATGCTGGCTGGACCTGGTCAACAAGCTGCTTTTGTTTGGTCTGCCCACAAACTTCAAAAAAGAAAAAGAAATGGTAAAATAAAATTAAGCCCAGAGTTTTAATTCATATACAGTATAATACTGAAAGACAAACAAGGATGTTAATTTGATTTTTACAACTGCTTGCAGAATTACTTATTTCCTCATTTGAAAGACCTGTCACAAGGATTAATATTAGTGTTTGCATCAGTGTATATATGTGTAAAGACATTTTCAAAAAAGAAATATGTTAAATTAAAATATAGACCTTATAAACATTTGAAGTCCATTTTGATTATAACTGGCACAAAATTAATGCCATAAAAATCTGTGTGTGTGCGTGCATGTGCATGGGTGGTGTGTGTGTGTGTGGGTCCCCTTCACCTTAAACTTAGTACCTTGGTCTGTAATTCATTCTCTGTCAGTTTATGTTGCCTCCGTTATCAAAAATTTGGAAACCCCAGTACCATAGAAAGAGGAGTAAATGCTTATATTAAAAAAATCTAATGTATTAAACTCACTTTCTCTACCTACTTTCCGACAAACTATTCTTATAAAAGTTTATTCTTTTAACTACTTCATGCTAGTAATTTAAATATTAAGAAAAATGTTTTATTGCTTATTTCCTTGTAGCTATAAGAGGAATAAGGGAATAGTAATTGACTAAACTAAATTAGACTAGATTAGATTAGACTAAAGTGATAGATATTTTAAAAGCTGCTCACTATATGGTGAAATTGAAATTATGTTCTCTTTGCATGGTCAGGACTAATAGGAAAGGAAAAGAAAAACAAACAATGACTTCCCATTTGAGAAAAATGTGGGTATTGGAAAATTGAAACCAATAACAAGGAGTATCTTAGAAATGGTTAAATCCACAAAAAAAAGTATTTGTATTTGACATAAATTGTGTCTGTCAAGATCTACATTTTTGTTTAATATGGTTTTTCTATCCCTTATGGTTTATGAGTTATACAAAATTGTCCAGAATAAATAGGGCTTCAGAAACTATTTCCAGAAAATTCAAGATATACATTTCATTTGTCATAAAAATATCTTAAGTATAGTGGCAGCTCATGGTAAAATTAATCATTTTAATTAACAATTTAAAGATTTGCTAAAAGAGTGGTTACTAAAAACTATCAGTGGAAATGAGGTGCTAATGTCTGTGAGTAAATATATAAACCATCCTATTTGTAGGCAAAATCTATCCTTCGGTAACTTGCCAGCTGAAATCAGGAATTGGACACAAAATATTCCCAACAACTTGACCTTGAACTTTTATCAGTGAGGTGGTCCTGCTGCCACAAATACACATTGCTGCATAGCTGGTTTTAACAGCTATACCTACCAACTTTAGTTTGTAAGATTCTGCCTTTAGCACTGCTCCACATGATCTCAATAGCTCAAGTAAGTCTATTACAATGTTCATGGTGTTTTGTTTAACAAATAAAGCTCCCATTTATCTTAAAAATTATGGAAACTACCCTTAAAGTAAGGTAAATCGTGATCACTAGTAACTGTCTTAAGCATTTTCTTTATAGCCAGTTGTACACATCAGAAACTATCTTCTACCTTTCTGTCTCTGATTAGCATTTTTCCTCTTCAGGCAAGTTTTAACACAGTTGTTTCTTGAATGGTAGCAACTGACATATCGCTACATTCTGTAGTTAATTTCACCCAATTATTCACCAGCATATTGGGAGCTCATGAAATCTATTCAATGCACTTATTTATTATTTCTTATAATGCACTTCTTATTACTTCTTAGGATGGTTTTAGTAACCTTTAGCACCCATTTTCACAATGTGTCACTTATTACTTCTTGCAAGTATTGTACCATTTTGCAGCTTGTTAACGTTCATAATTTCAATTCTGCGCAATTATGGTTAGTTGTCGTTTTCCTCTTATCAAATGAAACTTAGTGTAGTATATTAGGATGGAAATATTAATCATAATTACTACTAACAGATTTAAATAATAGAAACATTAAAATGTTATGAATCTATTACGTCTCTAGATTTACAGTACTTACAAAACACATGAGTTTGCCACTGACCATCTTGTACAGTGGCGGTAGCATGCAGGTATTTGTCTTCTGCTGGGTCTCCAAAGTGCCAATATTGAAAATTTTGATAACTTAAGCATCTTATATATTTAGTTTGGGAGGTGTAGATATCAGGTTTGTTTTCAATTAAAGAAGACATTGAAACTAGAAGTTTGTCTTTTATTATTTAATCTTATTTGTGAAAAGATCTTTGCTAGGATTACACTCGAGCTTTAATTTTTGCTTGTTGTCGGTACTTTCTCTTTGTGCATGCATGCAGATGACCACACAGCCCCATGTGCACAAAGAAAAGCTTCCCCTTTCAGCCTCTCGCACCCCACACTCACAAACTAATTACATCTAAAAGTACTGAGTTCTTCTGTGCTGTTGCACAGGATGGCCACAAAAGCATTTTTGCCCAAGAAACACAGGTGATTAGTATTACCAAGCCACCTTTACTAAACTGTGCAGTGCTGAAAAAATTCACAGCAATTCTTAAATTTCTACAACAATTCTTTATATATTATAGCATTTTACCTCTTAATATTATGGAGACATTATTTTCTGAAACGTTTATAGGAAGGGCACATGCTCTTTATGTCCCATAACACCAACCATCACTGCTTAAACATAAGGTATTTTAATCAAAATCATTAGATCCATTTTTGAGAAAATCTGAATTTTTGAAAAATATTCTATGTAAAGTGTTGTTAGGTATGGGGGGGGGGGACAATTTCTTGAATATCTTCATATTGCATCCTTATAAGTTGCAAAACTTATATATCAAGTTTGGTATTTAAGAAAGTTTTGTGCTGTTTAGCACCAGCCAGCGCTGCTCAAGCATATAGTACTTGTATTTTAATCAAAATCATTAGATCCATGTTGGAGAAAAACTAAATTTTTGAAAAATGTTCTTCTAAAGGGTTGTTAGGTATGGTGGAGTGGTTTCTTGAATATCTTCATATCGTAATATGAAGTTTGGTATTTAAGAAACTTTTTGATTTTGCTATTTTACACGTGTGCACATGCACATACACATACACACTTTTTCTGAAAATGCTTCTTTTTTATTTTTAGGGTATCTCAAAACATATATTTTGGATGAAACCTTAACATAAATATACAATGATATACAATGCTTTCCATACTTACTATACATATTAGAGAAAGTAAAAAGTGATTAACATACAACTTCTCAACCCAATTCTCACATTCAATTCTTTCCTGAAACACAGAAATTTTTTTAGGGATAATTAGGAATATTTGTATATAATAGAGCATCATTGTAATGGAATCATTTAAAAACTGTTGAGTCAAAATTTTAAACACTCCACTTACATTTAAGATCTTTTTTAAGACTAGTTTTGGGGAATGTCTTTCCTATCTTCAGTTAATTTATCGACTGCTGCTGGTTCCACTAAGAGTTGTGTTGCAATCTGTTGTCCTTGTTAGCTGGATGATGTCATCTGCGGCAGGAATCTCAAAATTCATTAGATTTCCTTTGTGCTTATGGTTAAAAATGTTTTCCCATATGTTCAGGTTCAGAGGTGGTTTTAAATATTTCATCAATTTTATTCTCTGTCCAAAACTGATGAGCTATAGCTGAATCTAATGTTTCTCACATTTTCCTTTTTTCTTTTGACAAGATATCATCTTGTTTGCCCAATGATATTTTTCTGCAATTATAGCACTTCATTTGGTAGATGCTAGATAATTTTGTTTTTTTGGTATGCTATCTTTCAAAGGTTGTTTTAGTAGATTTCTAATGTATTTATTTTGTGATGTCAAGTTAATGTCATAATCTTTAAATACTTTCTTACATTTTCAGAAGTATCTTGGATAGAAGGTAAATTTGCAGCATTTGTGTGTAGATTTTTTTTAGCTTTTCCAAAGTAGTAGTTTTATTTACCATTTTATGCATTTTATGTTTATGAATTTTCTTATCAATGGAATTTGAACTGAAATTGTTCATTTTTGTTACTTCAGTATGTGTATTCTCATCCGACCGCAACCTTTGAACACTATTGCCTGGTCCTTCAACCCTGAAAGAGAGTTATTTAGGAAATTATGGATGAAAATTCGGGGGATGTAATGAACCTACCCAGTATTATTCTGACGATCCAGGGAAACACTCCACCCCCTCAAAAAAAAAAATATATATGTAGACCACCTGAATCATCTCCCTCGGTTACTTTGGTTACAATCTGAGCTCTATCGCATATTTCTTCAGTGATTGCATTGAAATAAGTATCTTTCATTTCTTGGAGATATAACTTAAAACTTTCATATGCTAGAAGCAAGCACTTCTTATTAAAAATTTTAATATTATCTTTTTCAGGATTGTTATTGTAAATATTTATCAAGAGTAGCTGACATGCTATCTAATTTCTTATAATTCAGAATGGAAATTGGCATTTAGTTTCTTTTTAATATGTTTGTAAGCACAGCTTAATTCGTTATTACATTTCGTGATGCTGTTGCTCAGCTAATACCAAACATTTTATGTATTCTATGTAATACTGATGTTGGGGCTTAATGTTTTATAAAAGTTAGTTTATGCAATTCTTTTACTAAAAGTACATGCCATAGAACTTGACACATCTTTTACAGTATAATGTTGGCCTAGATGTAGGGGACAAATGAATGGAGAGTGGAATTGATTGAATGAAATGGTTAGGGAGGAATAAGGAAGTGGGGATATCTTTTCATTTCATTTTATCTCTTTATTATCTTTAATTGCAAGGTACATTTTACAAGGTTTATCAAATTGATAAAAACATGTACTAAATAGATGATAATAATATGGGTATGTAACCTTTACAAAAAAGAACAAAAAATACAGAGGGTACAGATATACAGTTTTAGTTTTACCGTTTTCTGTATTAAACATTTTATACTCTTCTATTGTGTAAAATGCATTTTCTAATACATACTTTTTATTATTTTTTTTTGTAGCTTAATGTCTTTTAACCTGGTTGGTCATATCGGTCGATGAATGATATTGATGAAATGATGCTCAAATGTCTCGGGGTCCATGGAACTTTAAAGTTACTCGACATTCGTCTTCTCAGGATAAGGTAAAACCCCAGGAAAAAAACCTTATCAAGTAACTTACTTTTAACAAGATTCGAACTGCGACCTGTTGAATGTGAGGCAGACACACTACCACCACACTACCCAGGCGGGCAAACATACTTTTTAGTTCCTTTAAGCTAAACCTTTTCTTGTTGTCTGGTTTATTTGAGTAGACAAATTATTTTACAAATCTGTCGCCCTCCGTGATGTAGTGGTATATACCTAAATTTGTGGGTTCAAACGCGGCAGAGAATGATGGATTTTTTTTTGGGCCTAAAAATCCTTAGCATGGCATCCTTCGGAAGGAAATTAAAGCCATTGGTCCCAGGCTGTAAATTTATGGCACATAAATGAACCTCAAGAGGCCTCTGAGAAAAATTAAGCAGCTTTCACGCTCAACATAGAATGGAATTTGTGAACCACAGTAATGCCTCATTTACAATGAGATGCAAGCACAGACATAACGTAGCATAAGCACAGATGCAAGGAAACACCATTCACAATGCAATTGTAAGCGCAATGCAAGAAGTTGGCATGGGTTTCTAGATCTGCATGTTACATGCGAATATCTTCCAAGCGCTCTGCAGGTTACAAACTGAATAACATAACCAACAATATCACATAAGAAAATTCACTCACTCTTTTACAAATAAATATGTTATAAAAGTACATACTAACAACTGACACTCGTGGCAGTGATGTCACAATAATTGCTCATTCAAAATTATTGAAAATGTACAAGCATAGTGACTTCAGAAAGTGATAAAGCTACACATTTAATGAACTAAGAATTATCTCTCTGCGTTTTCAATTTATGAGAACTAAAACATCTAGACATAAATGATAGTTATATCCATTAAATCAAAGAAGGATTCATAATGAGACTGTCATAATCTCTTGAGGGAAATTAGAGATGGGGTGGCACTGCACAGCCAAATAGAAGAGCATGCATGTATAACAGGCCCTGTAAAATCTTGCACTGTGATTGTTATTGAATTCATAGGCAATACATAGAGAAAAGAAGCAAAATTCTTCCTCTTTGCACGCAATGCAAGGCTTAAGTTTGGAGTTTGTAAACTCTTGCATTTTGCATTGCATAGTGTTGCATCTTGCTTGTTTCTATGTAAATGCTTACATTAAATAATATGAAAACAAACACTGTGCTTGCATTTCATTGTGAATGTAGCATAAGTTAAAGAGCATCCATTAATAAAAACTCCATTTCCAGTACAAATATTTTGTTTTATTAAAGATATAAATATATTTTAGAACCAAGGGCAGCTAAGAGATTTAGGGCATTTCTTATGGAGAGTTAAGATAGAATGGACAATATAAATATACAGGTAAGGTCTATTAACAAACTCACATTCTGAATTAATGTTAATGCATAGTTAATAATTATAAAATGCATGTAAAATTGAGGATGGTGGCATATCGAGATAATTGCAGTCATAAGTGGTAGCCATCAATGTATTGAACTTAAAACAGAAACTATTATTATCATCATCGTGATTATTAACATTATTATTAGTGTTGTTATCATTATTACTAATCAATTAACAGTAAAAACACAACATTGTACTCAAACTTCTCTATGAAGTAAGTTACTTATTTCATAGTGAAGTTTGAATGTAATGCTATGTTTTTAATCTTGATAGTTCACTTTTCGTATTTGTACAAATTTTCATTTTTGAAATTTGCCTCTATCACTTTCACATGTCCATACCTACCCACCCTTCTTAACTATTTCTCAGACACTTTATGAGGGTGTCAAGGGACTTATGGAATGCAATACTTCCTCTTCCTAATATGTGCGCGGTAGAGAAAGTAGAATCTAGTCTCATAAGTAGATTTATCTTGTCAGTCATAATTGACAAGACTATTCCTTAATTACTTTTTAATAAGTTTTCCTGAATTTTATTACCACAATTTTAATAGCAGAAGCAGCCCTAAAAGGTCAGTTTTTATGGGGTCTTCAGATTTATTCGCCCTTTGCCGCAGTCGTTTGTGCATGATGTTACTGTTAGGTGGGCAAGTTTATCACACATTGCTAGTAGCAGAGGGCTAGCATGAGTAGGAGGGGTGGATGTCAACAGTGTTGAGGTTACCATAGTGAAATGGGACTTGTATTGCAACTTTCCTATGTATATATTTGAAACATTTGCTTGCATCTTGCAAAATCATAATTGCAGTATTTATGCGGATACAAATAATTGGATGGTTATGATAAAAATGAAGGCTTTAATTGCATAGCTTCCCCATTACAATAAATGCTTATTCATACTCTTTATGGCAGTAATGAAAACTGACTTACACAGAATAAATTAAGGAAACACACAAATTCTGTGATCAGTGTTCACTTTCATCTCGCATGTAAAGAAGAGACAAAATGTCCTGTGAAAAACAGTTCTTCATCGCCCAGTACATTGACCGGTTTACAAAGTCAGCAATGCATGCCAGTCCAAGGTTCAATTCTGCACCTCCCCTTTAAAACAAAGGCCTTCGGAACTAATAATGACATTATGCATTTAAACTCACAGGTGTTAAAGGCTGAATAAATCAGATGAGTTGTATTAATTTAATCCTAATAGTTTGGCTATGTCATGTAAAAACTCCGAGTTGTCATTTTGGCTTCTCACATGCAGAATCCCAGGTGTGTTTCTCAGCTGCAGGTGCAAATTTTTCTTTGTTGAGAATCATTACCTACCTCTGCAGTCTGGAAGTAAGAGTGGACCCTTTCTTAACAAAAAGTATTAAATCCCATGTTAAAATGTACATGTTTTAGTTAATTACCAACACCAGCCGCTATTTCTTAAGTTAAAAGTCCCATTGTGGCTATAAAAGTTAAATGGAGTATATGTGTTATTTTCACATGACTTTCTCAATCCACTATCATTTACTTTTACATGGCTTCTAATTTTATGGAAGCTTATATTTATATCTACTTCATGTTAATCAAGATAAACTATAATCGCACATTTTATAATGGATACAAGGAGGGATAGAGAAAACCAGATGTTTAAAAGTGGGTCATATATGCTGGCCTTGAAATTTCATACTCTTTCTGAAATATTGCGAGAAACAAAGAATTGTGACAGCCAATATTAATGCATAACTTTAAAATGGCTGATGTCACTAAAACAGTTATATGAGATAAAGTATGTGTTTTAAGGATGCTGAGTAGTTGTAAGACAGGTTTTCATTGCTCTTTGGAGTGCCACATTTAATTTTAAAGTTCTCAAAAACTTAAGAAAGCAATTAGAATTAGCACTCTGAAGTGCCGGTCCACATGGCCTTGCTTGTTAAAGTGCTTCACTTTGGTGCTCCATGGCGCAGGGGATCGTGGATTCAAGTCCCACCTTGGGCATGGGTGTTTATATGTTTGTAAATGTGTGTTTGTCAATGTGTATGTGTCAGTGAAATGAAAACAGTAAATAGGTTAACAAATGAAACTGGAAAAAAAGGAGAAAAAAAGTATTGTAATAATTTATAAAATAATACAGAGTATTTTAAAAAGGCTTCACATACCTAAACTTTACTCCCAATGTATTTTACCTTCATTTGAAGGCATCAATAGAAGTCAACTGGCCAGAACTCTGCTGCTGCTGTGGATCCTGCTTCTCTGGGTTGGAGATATCTGTTGAAGATTTTATGAGGTTTAATTGCTAGTTATCTCTGAAGGAATGTCAAAGTTCATAAGATATAACTTTTCCCAAATATTTAATTCTGAATTGAACTGGACCGGTTTTAACAGATGAGTTTTCTTCTGTATGTTGGGATGGTCATCACAGAATTGTGCTACCACAGCACATTTGTTAGTTTCTTTATTTTTGATAATAACAAAATGTTTCTTATATCTGGTCCAATATTATTTTGATCTTGCCGATGTATACTTTTTTACAGTAATACTTTTTCTCGGGGAGAGTTTTATCTTCTTCTTTTTTTTTTTTTTTCAAGAGGTTTTTGATACTGAATCTGTTAATGGATGTCAGGGTGAGTTAAGTTTTATTGAAACTTTTTTAAACTTCTGGGTTGAACAGGGGTGATATGTAAATTTCTTATATAATTGCTTGCATGACCATGAGAAAAAACTCTATAGTAAAAAGAAAAAAAGTATTAAATATTTGAAAATTCAAACCATGTAAAAAGAAGTATATCTACAGTTTTTTTGTGTAGCAAGGTTTTGTCTTATCTCTTATGGTTAGCAATTATGCAAATTTGATTCAGAATGAGAAGAGGTTTTACAGGCTAGTTTCAGAAAATTCAAGCTATACATTCTCTTTGTTATGTAAAAATCTTAAGCATATGATATTTTAATCAAAATCATTGGAGCCAGTTTTGAGAAAATGAAGGATTGTTTTGGCTGGAGGTTTTTTCTTCATGTCACATCCTTAAGAGAAGATGAAATAACTTACAATTTTCAAGTTTGTTTGGGAATGCCTTCTTGAAAATCTGTATGTCACATGGTTAAAACATGCTGACCCTAAATTTCAGTTTTGGTATTTAATCAACTTTTCATTTCTGAATTATGCTGTTCACAGACAAAGTCACAGGTATTTTTATATCAAAAGATTATTTCTTATTTATTCAAGTGCTATTTATAGTAATATCTTTATTTTGGTGTGAAATATTATAGCACACACACACACACACACACACACACACACACACACACACACATGCATGCACACACACATGCACACTAAATCAGTATAATTGTAGGTATTTTAAAAAGAAAGGCTCTCTGCAGTGTCATGGGTATGTCATGAATACCTTGGCAGTAGTGTGTCAGCATGAAAAATACAATTCATGTCCCAGCCATGGCATTGAATTTTTCAAAGCTGATTTAATTTTAGATCTTTGAAGGATGGTTGAGGGAGGAAAAAATAATTATGACCATTGGTATATATTTTAAAAGCACAATGTTGCTCTAAAGAAAGAACAGTGAATTTAATTTTGAAGGATCTAGTTAATATTTCTAGAAATATTTTGTTTCATAATTGCTTTAATTGCATATATGTATTTGCAGGTGATCCTGATTACAGAATGAAATGCATTGGATATTGGAAGGAGAACCTTAAGTCATACCTAATTACATATGATGAACTGGATCCTGTCAGCAAATACAGATGCTGGGTAAATATACTGTTTTGAAATAAAACTAATTTTTTTTCTGACAAAACAACTGTGGTGTGAAAGTTACATTAATTCCGTTTATATAGTGAACTCCAGGGACATAGATCCAAACAGCCATTTGGTTGTTAATAGGAATGTGTTTTTATCTCAGTGAGCCCACAAGTTTTAAACTTATTCTTTTAAATGTGTGTGTGTGATTAAAGCACAGGAATTGAAATTATGTCATTCTCCTTCTAGCTTCCCAGTATTCAGCAACAATGGTAAGATAGATATTCCAAACTTGGCATGATTCTAGATGGTCCATATAATTTCTTCTTTGGTACATAATAGGCAGTTTGGTAAGGTGGAAAGTCCAATTCTGTAGGGATGGTTGGTTATTCAGACAGTCATGTCCAGTTATGAGACGAAATTTGGCAACAGCTAATTTCCTCTGTAATTTTGAAATTAAATTAGGATTTTGTACAATTTGTAGCCATTTTGAATTTTTATTTTCTGGTGTTATTTTATTTATATAATTTGCATCTATTTTTACTTTCTGTATACTCACTATGTATATAGTGTATAGAGAATGTATTGCACTCCACCAAAAAATTTGATTCTGAGATTTGACCGGAAATATATGTTTTAGGGTGCCCTGTATCCAAAAAAAGTATTTTCAGAAAAAGGTCTGTGTGTGTGTGTGTCCTTGTGTCTGTGAACACAATAACTCAAAAACGAAAAGTCTGTAAAATACCAAACTTGGTATTTAAGTTTAGTATCTTCCAGGGATGCGACACAAAGATTTTGAGAAAAATCCCCCCACCCCAAACTACCCTTTACATGGACTTTTTTCGAAAATTTTAATTTTCTAAAAAATGGCTCTAACGATTTTGATTAAAATATTGTATATAAAAGTTATTTACCTGACAAATAAAATGTATATTTGGAATTTTCTGGGAATAGCCTCTGAAGACTACTTTATTCTGGATGAATTTTTCATAACTACTAAACCAGAAGAGATGGACGAAAACTTAACCCACAAAAAATGTAGAGCACATTAAAACACACACTTTATGTTATATACATTTTTTTTTTTGTGGAGTTGATCGTTTTTGAGATATTCCTTTTTCTTGGTTTCAGCTTTGAAAAACTTATACTTTTCTCATACAGGAATTTGGCTTTCACTTTAACCTATGGTTATCCCTTATTTCGCTTCTACTTACAATAAAGCAAGATATAAGACTATTTCTGCTAATTTTTCTTGATTAGCATGAAATAAATAAAAGATAAGCTTATTAACAATTATAATTTACCGAGATATAGAGAAAGTCATGTGAATGGAACACATCAGATTTTTCTTTTTACAGTGTGTTTGATTCATAAAGAAATTTTATAATAGTTTTTAGTTTAATTTGGGTTTATTTCTTTGCCAAAAAATCTGCTTTTTCATTATCGTCCACTCCACAATGAGATGGTGTCCATTGTAATACAAATTTTTTTCCAGTTTATTAATTTGTTGAATCATCTTTTGGATTTTGTTAATTTTGTCCATTTTAGGCAGCCTTATTATTGTTTGTATAGCAGCCTGTGAGTTTGAAAGAATAACTATACTTTTGCATTGATGCAGCCAGAGAAATAAATTTTGCTGTGTTATATAAACAGCTTGTATTTTGCCATCAAAATTTGTGATATTTTTTCCAACATTTCTATAAAAGGAAAAGAACTGGCATATACCACCTGCTCCAGCCCCATCATTAGTATCTGTGAGTTAACCGTATGTATACATGTGTCCATTCGTGAGTTGGATAATTTAGATTTGAGGTTTTTTAGTGTAAGGGCTTTAGCTATAACAGGACTTACATTTTTTTTGTTGAGCTCATATTTTAGATTTAGTTGATGTTCAATTTTAATAGTCTCAGAAGGATTGATGCAAGCGATGAGATTTTTTCTTTGTGTTGGTATTTCCATTTTTTTTTTTGTCTTTTTTCTTTTTCTAATTTACTGACTTATTGTATGAATCCAGATTGTGTTTTTAAATTATATACAACATTTGAATTATTATTCCATTCATTGAAATTTGGAGATATTATCATTTTTTCATAATGTAAAATTGCTTGAACTTCAAGTTCTAAATGCAGTGGATTGTTAGAAGTAGCAGTCTGCAGTGCTTTTATTGCGGTTGTTCTAATTGCCCCAGTTATTAATCTAAGTACTTGATTTTGTGTGCATTTTAGTTTTACTTTACTATATGATGTAGTTACTAGTACTTCTCCATAGTATTTTATTACCGGTTTAATGTAAGTATTGTAAGTTGTATTTAATGTTTCCCAGGAACTACCCCACTTAGAGCCTGTTAATCTTTTCAGTAATTTAAATCTTTTTGTAGCTTTTCACATACATAATCTGCATGATTTTTCCAGGTTAGTTTGTTATCAAAAACTACTCCAAGATATTTTCTTTATCTGTTCTTTCTAAAATAGTATTATCATATTGTAAGTTTAATTTAAATTGATTTCTGGCCAGTGAGAATAATTGATTCTTGGTTTTCTCTGTATTTACTGTCATGAGATTTGTTGAGCATCATTTTTTCAAAATATCTAGAGATGGCTGAGCTGTCATTTCTAATTGTTTAATATTTTGTATTTTGTGGGAGTGCCACATAACTAAATCATCTGCAAATATGGCGGTGTTCATGCCAGTATTTTGAATGTTGTAGGGGAATCAGCTATATACATGTTGAAAAGAGTGGTACTAAGAACAGCTCCTTGAGGGAAGCCTAAATGTATTTGTTTAAATTTAGACATTACTGTACCATAAGGATGTGGCACAGAATCTTTATATTAAAAATTCAGAGATCTAGTGAGCATGTTATATTTTTCTCCAATGTTTTGTAATGTTTTAATTAGGTTGTATCTCCAAATGGAATCATAAGCTGATTTAAAGTCTACAAATATGGCAAGTGTATGATGCTTTTTATTAAATGCTTCTTTTATCTCTTGGCTTAATAGAATCGCTTGTTCATTTGTAGAATGATTTTTTCTAAAGCCAGCCTGAGATGGAGACGAAATGATTGGATTCTAAGTACCAGTTAAGCCTTGCTAATATCATTCGCTCCATAACTTGCTATATGACTGATTAGTGATATGGATCTATAGTTTATAGCATCTGCAGCATTTTTTCCTGGTTTTATAATGGGAATGAAAATAACTTTTTTCCAGTCTGTTGGGACAAAATTTTTCCAAACATGATTATAGTAATTTAATAAATATTCTTTAATTTTGGGACCAAGATGATGTAGAAATTCAGGATGAATTTTATCTGGTCCAGGTGTTTTCCTTGCTTTAAGATGTTTATGTGCTGCATTGAGTTCTGTTAAATTGCAAACTTTAGAGAAGATATCTTCTGTTGATTTTGGCAAAGATTTTTCTGTTTGATTTAGAACTTTTATACTTGATTTAATTATTTTTTGTGTTTTTTAATACTTACTAGGAACTTTTGATGCTGTATTTTGAATATTAAAAACTGACACTGTTTTGTAGTCAGCTTACTGTAGATAAGAGGTTATTTCTTACTATCCTTTTTCTGTAGTCCTGAAATATATTGTATGCTTTAGTTCCATTTTTTCTATAATCAAGCTAATCTGCAAAATTATTATATGCTTTTCTCTTTGATTCATAAATGTGTTTTTTAAACACATGTTTTAAATGTACTTTATTGCTTTCCTTGGTTTTCTGTTTTTTATCACAAAGTAAATAAAGCAGTGAATAATATATATTCCATTACAGTGGTAACAAACAAAATAAATAATTTTCAATAAAAATCAAAAAGATAAAGAAAACCAGGTTTGTCTTAAATTAGAATATGCAATTTAAATGAATTGCTACACCTTTTTTTACAGAAAGGGACGGAGAGAGAGCGTGCGAGTGAGAGGGAGAGAGAGGGTGGGGGAGCTGTGCATGCCTCTGGTTGGCTGCCAGCCTGGTGGCGCTTAAGGACAAACCTCATCCCATTTGAAAGTCACCATAGGTTTAAAAATTGAAAGGGCAAACTGCTTGGCGTAACTTTTACTTGAGGTTTCCTCCTCAGTCTTTATCATATAGGAAGTATACTTACTTTATATTTTATCTCATAATATAAAGGTTTTTTGTATCAGAGGTATTTTTCAACACTTTTAAAAATGTTACCATTCTGAAAATTATTTTCAAATTTTTACATCTCTTAAACCTTTGAAGGAAACTGAACATTCATTTAGAAAAACAGAAAAGGGAAATAAGCCTTTTGAAGTTCTAACAATCCATTTGCCCTAATAATTTGGAACCTACAAAAAGTCGCATAATGACATTTTCATGCATTAGTACCAGATGTAAATACAGATTATGAAATATTGGGCTCATACACAATTACAATTGTTACACAAAAATATCATTTTTTCAGAGGTTTTGTGTGAATTTGCAGCAATGCACGCTCTTATTAGGCTCTTCTTTCCAATATGTGATGCAGGATTTTCTGCGTTTTCTAAGTGTTTTTTGAAAAATAAATTTGAAACACATGGAGACTGTAATAAGCCACTGCAAATGATAGGTTCCTCTTGTTTTGACATTTCATCAAGGTTAAGTTAAGTTAGGTGTATGTAAATGAACTGACTCAAAGTAAGGGATAAAAATGGAGTTTCTGAAAATCGGCTCTTCTTTCTGATATGAAATGCACAGTCTTCTGTTTGTTTTGTTTGCTTGTGCATTCACATTGCAGGACCTTCAGATTTTAAACATTTTCTTGCCGTCTCACTTCACAAGTTCAAAGAATCCTTCCCCCTTATTATTAGGGATCCTTGATATTGGCAAAACCTCTTTTTATGAATTTTGTTAAAACGAATGATAAATGCAAAATTAAGGTTATTTATGTTTGTTGCATAATTTTTAGATGCTTTTCACACATGATATTTAGCAATTTTTTGATATTTCAGTTTAATTTCCCAAAGTTACCAGTAATTGATGATTTTTCTGTGAAATTGGTGACCATTTACAATGTTATCACGGAAAAGTTCAGTAAAATTCATAACAAACATGTTTGTAATTTTGTATCAATCTATTAATCACTTGTTTCCCGAACTTAATAATGGACAATGAATGATCACCAAGAGCAACCACTGAGCCATATGAGAAAAAGAAGTGCAGTTGTTTTTGTCACTAGTGCCATTACCAAGTGAATGTAAGTTATTTTTCTTGTTGAATTGCAAGATGTTATATTTGCGTGAAACAGTGGACAAGAGTTTTGTTGAGACTTGGTCGGGGGGAGTATAGTCTGCAAGTTCAATTTCTTTTTCTAAAATGCCAAAAAGAGTGACGGTGCAGATTTGCATATACAAGTTTCAGCAAGAAGGATTTTACATTTTTAATAGTGAAAAGAAAATATGAATGTGCAAATTTGGGAACTACTTCATGGATTGGAATAGACTGGATACCTGGAAACTCCTGAAAACAGGTCACAACACAAACAAAACAGTCCCTGAAAAGAGGACAAGCAAAATGCCAGACAACATTAGATACTATGCACAAGCAGCTAGACCCTGGTGTGCATTTTCATTTGGTCAGCATGATAAGGTTTTTGTTGTCTGCAGTAGTACATGGTAATTAGATTGATAGTTGAGCATGTGGCCAAATGTTATAATTATTAGAGTGCAAAATAACAGAATAATATAGTGTTATTCTGCACTCTTTGGTATAATTAGACTGCCAGTTGACCCGCTGAAGTACAAACTACTAAGAATGAAAATTTTTGTGATGAGTCTAGACACTCATATTGTGTATGCATTGTCTGTTTTCCATTCTTGCGTGTTCAGAGCTCCATATAGCCATATGTAAGTCTGATTTCTGTGCTTATGTAGAAATCAGTGAAAAAACAAAGTACTGCAACCATTCTTCAGGATGCAGCCCAAGAAAAAGAAAAGAAAAAATACACAATATTCAAAATATAAGGAACTGGAAGAAATAGTAAAGATCTGATTCAAAACTTGAAAAGTGAATGCTAGTCAAATGATGGTGCACAAAAGAGGCCTGCCGGGATTACAATGAACTTACATGACAGAATATGGCATTAAGTTAAATGCTCCACTTAGTTTAACAGGAATGGCTCATGATTGGTAGTTTTTATCACTTCATATGACTGGTTCTCATTACCCAGACATCAAAATTAATGTAATTAAGGAAAAGTTTGGCATTAGTAAACTAGTCATGTCAACCCTAAAGGAGGAAGCCCATTACAAGCGGATGGCACAGCATGGCATAGCACAGGAACAGAAAAAGATGAATGCCTCCAAGAGAAAAAAACCCGGTCAGGCCGTTCAACTCGAACAGCCAGATAGTGCAGTCATCCGTGTAGTATGTTAGTGTATTGCTATATATTATGTATTCAGTGCGAGAACATGCATAGAGAAGAGATTCTTATAGAAACTGTGGGAGAATATCCGTTTCTCTATTATGCATCTGATCCAGCTTACCATGACAACTTGAAAAAGCTGATGTGCTCCATTTACGTGACGTTCTCTACATCTCTGTAACAATTTATTGTTAATAAGCTTATTCTTCTATCTATTTCATGCTCTTTAGATAAGCATTAGCAGAAATTTTCTTATTTCCTTATAAGTAGAAGGGAAATAAGCAAATACACTAGGCTAAACCAACAGTCAAGTGCTTTAAAATGGGGTTGCTATGGGATTGAAATTCGATTATTTACTTGGTCAGGAGTTGACAAGTTCCTGTATGAAAAAAGTATGTGTTTTAAAACTGAAACCATTAATAAAAAATTCAAAAATGAACTCCACAAAAAAAAATGTGTATACATAAATTCTGTGTTTTAACGAGATCAACATTATTTGTGAAGTAAGTTTTTGTCTATTTCTTACACTTTACCAGTTATTAAAAATTCCACAAAATTCATCCAGAATAAAGATGTCTACAGAGGCTATTTCTAAAAAATTCAAGGTATACATTTTATTTTTCATGTAAATATCTTTTATATACAATATTTTAATCAAAATCGTTAAGAGACATTTTTGAGAAATCAAAATTTTTGAATTTTGCTATGTAAAAGGTAGTTGGGGTGGGGGACCCTTTTCTTAAAAATTTTTTTTTGGGGGGTGACCCTAAAACATGTTATTTCCGGTGAAATATTGGTATCAAATTTTTGGGTGCATTACAATATCTTCTCTAAACATTATGTACATAGTACATGTAGAGAAAGTAAAAACGACAAAGCATGGAAAGAAATTTCTGAAAGTTTCCAAAATGGACAGGTAATTTACATGTATATAATATCAAGTTAAAACAATTCTTATTTTCCTTAAAGACCTTTGCTAATTGTACTGTCAAAGCTGTTTAAAATCAAGTGAAACATTAAAAGAAAAACTTACTCTGGCCAGTGTGTTAAGCATTTAAAGTATTTATAAAAATGCTAAAGAATATAATGAATGCCAGACATCGTTTTCCAGTCATCAGGTTTCAACTTTTGCACTAATTGCAGTTTATAGGAGTGAAACTTCAATTGACTCACCATAACTCCTTAAAACTTCTTTAATAACAACATAATTTTAAAAGCAAACATTCACATGTAACCTGCCTGCTGAGTATCCAACAATGAACCTATATCGACTAGTCACAAATGTGAGTGAATTTATTTTGTGTGTTTGATTCCAGCGATCCCATCCATATTCCCTCCTCTTGTGAAATATATCATGAGCCGAGAATTTGTGTTGTTCCTGATCTTCCTTCTCTGCACAAACTGCTGTAATAAACAGTTGTTCTTCTGACGAGCTCTCCATGTGTGATCTATCTGCAGCTGCGCCGTGCTGTGCCAAGCCATGCTGTGCCAAGCCATGCTGAACATTTGTAATGGGTGCTGGCTGTTCTCTTCCTGTACCGAGCCGTGCCATCCATTTGTAATGGCTTTCCTCCTTAATAGTGCCAATATGTTAGACATCCAGTTAAGTTTAACGTAATCTTGGTTTTAAGGTGGCTAACGTCCTTGCAACTTAAAATTTTACTGCATCCATTGGCTGGATTGATCGATTCAAGAAGAGGTATAGCAAAACCCATTAAAACTCTTTTGAAGAATCAGTTGTTTTTGTTTCTTTAATTGTTTCATTTATACAGTCCCTTTAACTTCTTGGTCATATCAGGGGCTTTTCTTTATAGAAACAACTGCTGGTGTTTTCATGCTGAACTGTAGGGTTTATTAAGGTTATTAATTTTTTATCAGTTAAAAAAAAAAACATGCATGCACTCACTCCCACAAATGCTCGCTCACTCCCTCACTCACTCACTCACTCACTCACTCACTCACACTCTCTCTCTCTCTCTCTCTCTCTCTCTCTCTCTCTCTCTCTCTATCTCTCTTGTACTCTTGGTGAAGGATAGGGCATAATTCTTGTTAAGGAAAAGGGACCTCTGGGTGAGAAGTCAGAACCATGACCACTCAATCATAGAGGCAGTCAATTGTTAGCAGGAAGACTGTGGTGGATTACTGGACCTGACAAATAAATATTAACGCAGGGACATTTTCATATGAATGAAACTTTACTACCTATTCTTTTAATGTTGTCCAGACTGATATTTTTAAGTTTGCTTAAGGGGACATGTGGGTCAAAATGACCAAAAATTACATTTTAGTAATGTATATAGTTTTTAGAATCTCCCCACCAAATTTTAGTCATATTATTATTAAAATGGATTTTAAATTTTAAAGAGCCTAAGGCTGCACATGTGCCATGCCCCCTTTTGCAAAATATCTCATTCTGACTATTTCTTCCTATTTTGAAATGCAAATACTTTGAACTGGCAACATTTGGTTAGGAGGGTTGCGCAGGCATACCAACATTGTTTTTTGCAACAAAAACAACTGCTTTGTTTTGTTTATGAGAATAAGCACATGCTGCAATTGAAGTTTGTTTTCCTGTGTCTCGAGTGAGTATTTCTACTTTATTTGTTAATAGAGCATCATTATGCCTCGTTTTAGCAATAATGTGTTCAGAAAGGTGAATAGCACTAAAAAGGGAAATGTGCCTGTAGAGGTTAGGAATGAACATTCTACTTCTACCACAAAAGAGGCCTTGGATAGTTCCAAAAGAAAAATTGGGAAGGGAATTGACATAGCAGAATCTGGGGAGGATGAGTATTGTACAGGATTTAGATTAATTGATCTAGCCATTGTTTCATGTGCAATAAATAGTCCTTGTTGGGCTTCCTGTGGCTCAAAAGGCTTGAAATTGTATGATGATGGAAACAGGTATGGTGTTGTGTGTACATTGTGTATAAAGTGTAACAATTGTGGATTTACATCAGAATTTGAAACTTCTGGTATCAAGAACCATGTTTATGAAGCAAATGCTAGGTTAACCTAAGGTATGAGATGTATTGGTGTTGGAAGAGAGGGCACAAATGTAGTGTGTGGAATAATGAATATGCCTTCACCACCACTGTGATATACTGATACAAATAAGCAGCTTCTAAATTGTGTCAAGAAGGTTTGTGACAAGTCAATGGCAAGTGAGATTACTGATGCTGTTTCTATAAATGAAAGAAATGTCACTGATTTATGTGTATCAGCTGATGGTATCTGGATGCAGCGTGGGTTTTTTTCTCTCTGTGGTGTGTCAACTGTCCTAAGTATAGAGTCAGTCAAAGTTTTGGATGACCAAGTGATGAGCAAATATTGCACAGAATGCTCAACTAAAGACAAAACAGACAAAGAAGATGAAAAGGAGTGGCAAATAGAACACGCTAAATCTTGCACTGCTAATTATCAAGGCTCAAGTGGAGGTATGGAGGCAGCAGGTATGTAATTAATTTTTCATCACTCAGAGCAAAAATATGGTGTACACTACACAAAATACAAGATGGTAATTCCAGTGCCTTCAAAACAGTATTGGAAAGTATACCATATGGTTCCTCATGCATAATAGAAAAATTAGAATGTGTACAAAAGAGAATGGGCTCAAGATTGCTAAAACTTACCAAAGAAATGAAAGGAAAGAAACTGGAAGATGGCAAAGTTATAGGTGGAATTGGCAGGTTGAGGAAGAAAGAAATTCAAAATATACAAATATATTATGGAGCTGCTATAAGACAGGATGTTGGCAATGTAACAAGCATGCAGCAAGCTGTGTGGGCAATTTATTTTCATAAACTGTCCACAGATGTCAAACCTCAGCATGGATTGTGTGGTGACTGGTACAAATACAAAAAGGCACAAAACAATGGTGAGTCATATATTCATAAACATGCTTACCAGAAGCAATAATGAACACCATAAAACCTGTATTCAGAGCTCTGGAAAATCCAGAATTATTGAAAAAATGCATCCATGGCAAGACTCAAAACCCCAACGAAAGTTTAAATGCTCTAATCTGGAAGCACTGTCCCAAAACACTATCTGTATCTGCAACAGTTGTGCAACTAGCAACTTATGATGCAGTTTTAGTGTACAATGATGGCCATGTTGGAAGAATTAAAGCACTCAAAGAACTTGGATTTGAGCTGGGAACATTTACAAAGAAGATACTCCAAGATATTGACAGGAAACGGATCGACTATACTAATCATGCAATTTAAACACTCCAGAAAAAGGCAAGGCAGCAGAGCTCACTAAAGAAGAAACATGCTGAAGACCAGCAGGAGGACCAGGAGGTGCTGGAGAGTTTTAAAGGTACCTAAACTCAAAACATGTATAGGCATGCTTTGCAAACTTTAAAGTGTGTTTTCCTTCATTTACATTTTTCAGATTATGAAGAACATTTTCTTAAACATTATCAGAGATAAAGAAACAAAACTTGGTATACTTCTTTCCTATTGGTTAATAAACAGTTGCCTGCAAATAGATTTTTCTTAAGTGTTCATGTTGAGATTTTGACTTGTATACAGAAGAGATTTGTTTCACCGCCATTAATACCCTATTTTAAATATTGTTTTAAGAAACAGGAAATTATTGCAGCAAACTTTTCTTTGCAGGGATTTGTTAGATATGATCTAAAGATATTGTGCAAAAAAAATTCAAATCCATATCTTTAATACTCAAGGAGAAGATGTTCCTAATGTTACACAATGCCAGGTTAGATTATGTTGGTTCATTATTTAAATTTCTGAAAAGTCAGAATGCTGTAACAAGTATGTTATTTGCAAACCATTGTGCTAAATAACTCTGGCAAATTTCAAGTGGATAGCTGTTGTAGATCAGAATTTGTGGCTAGTTTACTATTGCAGTGCATTTTGACCATGTCCCCATAAATGTGACAGCTCCATGTCAGTAGATTTACTGGATGTAAAAGAACTCTTGCAGGACAAAATTGCAGCACACCAGCAGTGCAGATATAATCCTGGTATGGGGAAATTATTGAGGAAGGAATATATTAAAAAATTGAGTTGGTCCAATTCTCCATTCTCTCATTGCTGCCATGACTGTGATAAGTGCTTTATCACTTCAGGAACTAGCTGAAGGGTACAGTGTTTTGATGGCCAGCATTAAGGAAACAGCAGTAAATAGGGAGGAAATTAATATTGTGACCATGTTACTGGCCATGAAGAGTGAATACCCAATATCTGTTGAGGAAAATATTTGGCCACATGGATTCCACCATCCAATGTTGATTCTGAAAGTATCTTTTTCCACTTTGAGAATATTTTCTAAGATTTATGCACTAATTTAAATCCACAAAATATGAAATAATGCTGGGAAAATATTTTGAAAAATGAGAAAAAGTCACATTGCATTTCAAATGTTAAAACAGCATTCATGGTATTTATTATATTGCAGTTTAGTTTTATTTAGTATTTATTTTTGTACAGTAAATGCAATAAATATTAACACTGCTTCAAATTATTTAACAATTTTGTCTACTGCTCTTTATGTTCATGAGCTTTGTTTATAATGCTTCATAACCTTTTTAGTAATTTTTAATAATTTTATTCACCATTTTTATAGTCCCTACATATTACATATACAAAGTGTTGCAATAAAATAACTGGACTGGATTTCAAAATCTTTGTCGAAAAAAATTGCTCACATAATATCACCCCTAAAATAGTCTCCTTCTCAGTCATGACATCGTTCTACCTATATGAATTTTTCACTGTTGGAAGAAATGCGGTAAATTTGCTTCTGTTAGGTTGTTCATTAGCTTTTTTGCTTTTGCTTTCACTGGTTCTAGAGCCTTGAACTGAGTTTCTTTCGATACACACTTGATTTTGGGGAACAGAAAAATTTATAGGGGCCAGTTCCAGTTAGTGGTAGAAAACAGGGATCTTGTATTGAGCTTTGATAAAACTGAGTCATCTTTTTACACTTTTAGCTCCACTTCCCATTTGTTTGGGAAGACTGGTTTCAGGGTACCTTTAACCTATCTTCAGTCGACTGACACTATAACACTTGCCTATGTCCAACTCGGTGTTCTGCTGCCATCTGCTTGGGAACTTCAAAATTTATAAGAGTAACTTCTTCTTTGATGATGAAGATGTTTTCCCAAATTTGCAGTTCCAAAGGTTTCTTTGAATACTTTATCAACTCTATTTCTTCCTTTATGCTATGATTCTCATACCAAAAGTGATGCTACTGCAGACTTGTTTATGTGCTTAACCCTAATGCTTCTTAAATGTTCTTTCATCCTAGTTTCCAAATTTCTCTTTGTCTTGCTGATATAAATCTTATTGCAGTCTTGGCCACTCATTTTATAAGTCTCTGATTGGTGAGATTTTACTGTGGTATCTTTCAAAGGATTATTAAATAAGTTTTGACTATTATATCTATTATGAGGAGCCTGTTTTATGTTAGCTTTTTGAAAATCTTTTCAAATTTCCAGAAAAATAGTGGATGAAAAGTAAATGTGTAAAATTTAACTGGTGATTCTTCCAGTTTTTCTGGAGTGGTAATTTCATGTAATGTTTTACTTTTTTTGTGTCTGTAAATCAATTTGCCAATAAAGTTTGTATGAAATTGTTGAATTTGGTAACCTGGTGTGTGTGGGTGATATTTTTGTTGTTGTGTTTTTTTTTTTTCCTTTATTTTTTTTTTTCTTTTCTTTCCATGCTCTTTTTATTCAATAGAACATTGATTAGTCTGTGAACTAGATTATGAAATATATTGGTATTGTAATGGGTTAAACTGGTTCTGTTTTATGTATTTGTCAACATGTGTTGCTCTGCTGTGTGTTCCAAATTATAACCCTGATTTGGTTCTCATAATTTTTAAATCTGAATAGGGTAAACATTTATCTTGTTCTTGTAGACTTTTACAGCTGGTGTCATGTTTTACTAATCTATCTTGTTCCTCTTCAATAGTGAATGCTATGGATTTTGTATCATCCGTTAGTTTTTAGGAACATTTGCAAACACATCATACACATATCTGTGCCAGGGTCTGAAAATCCATGGATCTTGTGTTTTCCCAGAAAGTGCTTAATGCAAGATCCAGGAGTAATGCTTCCACATTTCAGACTTTTTCCATTTGACTTGCTTATGGAGTATTATTTTTAAAATACCCATGTAGTAGGCCTGGCTAACTGTTGACCATGTGAAAGAAGCTTTAAATGCTAAAAAGATGATCAGTATGGTTGTAAAAGCTCATGTATGCTTTCTTCTTGGGGAAAAAAGGACTCTTCCAGTGCATGGATTAGTGATTTATTTCATGATCAATTCTTAGTCGAAAGAGAACAGGCCACATTAGTATCGTTGACGTGTCATCCATTGAAAGGTATGGTTATACTAAACATGGCTTGCATATGAACTCTCGAGGCAAGGATATGCTGATGCATTCCATTGCTGAGAGTCTCTCATGTACAACCATGGATAGTCCCAGCAATATTCCTGCTCTTGTCACTAGTAATGTTGCTCCTTTTTTAGAGTAAATCAGATAAATAGAGCAGTAAATATTTTAGAAGTAAAGCAGAAACCAGATAATCACTTTTCAAAGTCATTAAAAAAAGAGAACTTACAGTATTTCACCAAAACATTCAAAGTTTAAGATATAAAGTAAATGAATTGTTAATTAATTTCAAATCTGAAAAGCTAAGTCTGGATATTTTATGTATTACAGAACATCATTTAGAAAAACAGGAAATATTACATTTTTCAATGGATGGTTATAAAACAGCAGCTTGGTACTGTAGACAAAAACTCTCTAAAGGAGGTGTGAGTATCTTTGTTAAGAATAATATAAGTTTCAACGTAATTGATCATGAAAAATACTGTATGGAACAAACCTTTGAATGTTGCGTTGTTCATATTAACACAGTAAACCAACTAATTATATTAGCGGCATATAGAGCACCCACAGGAAATCTTGACAACTTTCTACATAACTTAGATATTATTTTAAAACTGCTCTTCAAGCCAAAGATTCAATTTATTTTGTGTGGTGACTTGAACATAGATTTCTTGATAGACAGCAATCAAAAGATGCAAATTTGTTCACTATTAAGATCATACAATCTTATGCATACAGTTCAATTTTGCAACTAGAATTCAAAATAATTCCAAAACGGCTATCAACAATATTTTTATAGATATGTCTAAAAAGGAGTACCATGAAATACAACCCTTTGTTAATGGACTTTGAGACCATGATGGACAACTCATCAAAATTGATTATTATACACCCAATTCCAAAAAAACAAGCCTTGTAACCAGCTTTAGAATTATAAATAAAGAAAACATAGTGTGTTTTAAAGCTAAACTCTCCGAGGAATCGTGGGAAGAAATGCATAAACTAAATTATGTAAATGATAAATTTAACTCCTTCTTAAACATTTTTGTAAGAATTCATAGTTCTAGTTTTCCACTCCATGTAAAGAAAATTAATAACAATTCTAAAAATGACTGGATAACTCAAGGTATAAAAATATCATGTAGATGTAAAAGAGAATTTTATTTAGTAACTAGAGAAAGTAAGTGTGGTGGTCATAGACAACACTATAAAATGTACTGCAGAATTCTAAAAAGGGTTATAAATGCAGTTAAAAAACTTTGTTATGAAAAACAAATACAGTTCTCTCACAATAAGCCTAGAACTATATGGAACATTATTAAAAAAGAGACTGGTAAATATCACTTGAAACATTATATAAAAGAAATTACAGCAAACCAAGTGACCATAAATGATCCCCAGCAGATAGCAAATGCACTTAATAAATATTTCAAGTGACCATAAATGATCCCCAGCAGATAGCAAATGCACTTAATAAATATTTCAGTCAGGTGGCAGAAAATTTACTGACAAAGAAACAGCCTAAGAGAGATCTAAATTCGTACCTTCAGGAATCCTGTATGGAACATTTTACATTCTTAGAGATAGTACCCACAAGTGCAACTGAAATAAAAAAAAGTAATACAATCCCTGAAAAGCAAGAATTCATCAGGATACGATGAAATAAGCACGAAAACACTAAAGATATGTGCTGACATTATTTACAAACCTTTAAGTCATATATGTAACATATCCGTGTTAACAGGAACATTCCCAGACAGATTAAAATATTCAGTCATTAAGCCATTATACAAGAAAGGCAAATCTCAGAAATGTCAAACTATAGTCCAGTATCTTTACTTACATCTTTTTCGAAAATCTTTTAAAAAATTATGTTTAAAAGAATTCATCACCATCTAGATAAATATAATGGATTCAGGAAGAGCATATCAACTAGTGATGCCATCTTCAATTTAACAAATGAAGTTCTCAAGTCATTCGATGGCAAACTTAACACGCTAGGAATATTCTGTGATCTATCAAAGACATTTGACTGTGTTAATCATGACCTATCAAAATTATTATACTATGGAATTAAGGGCAAAGGGTATCAATGGATTACATCTTACTTATCAAAAATAAAGCAAAAGGTTATAATAAATACTTCAAATAACAGCAATGTATATTCTGAATGGTGTGAAATAAAGCATGGTGTCCCACAAGGATCTATTATGGGTCCCTTATTATTTTTAGTGTATATAAATGATCTACCTGCAGTAATAAACAATGCATATCCAGTTCTTTTTGCAGATGACACAAGTATTATAATTAAGGAACACAATGTCACTCA
Source organism: Hymenopus coronatus (assembly GCA_030762935.1). Taxonomy (NCBI): domain Eukaryota; kingdom Metazoa; phylum Arthropoda; class Insecta; order Mantodea; family Hymenopodidae; genus Hymenopus; species Hymenopus coronatus. The sequence continues at coordinate 86,554,094 of CM060897.1, read as the reverse complement.
GTTCCCAAATTCATCTAATAAAATTTTTAAAATATTAAATGATTGGTTTGAAAGTAATAAAATCCACATAAACTTTGAAAAAACTAACTACATTAATTTTTGCACAAGGCATAAAAACATGGCAGACCAAAGGATAGAGTATGAAAATAATCAAATTGCAGAAGCCTGTAATACAAAATTCCTAGGTCTTATGATTGATCGTAACATGAATTGGAAACACCATATTGATTATATCTTACCCAAACTGAGCTCTGCACGTTTTGCAATTTGATCTTTAATCCAGCTTATAAATAAGAGCATACTAAAACAGCTTATTATGCATATTTTCATTCATTGATGACCTATGGAATAATATTTTGGGGAAATTCAGTAAATGCTAAAAAAGTATTCATTATGCAAAAAAAAAGGTAATAAGAATAATGGCAGGGGAAAGACGATCAACTTACTGCCACTCTTCAAAATGTTTGGAATTTCACCATTAGCTTGTGAATATATTCTCTCATATATTGTCATTTGTAATAAATAACCCAGAAAAGTTTACAAAAAATACAGATATTCATAACAAAGAGACCAGACATAGGCAGGACTTACATAGATCAACAAATAATTTGCAGTTATTCCAAAAAGGGGTGTACTACAAAGGAATAGTTTTGCTTAATTCACTTCCCTCTTCTATAAAAGAATTACAAATGCACAAAAACAAGTTTAGATCGGAATTAAAAAGATACCTTATTACTCATACCTTCTATACAGAGGAGGGTTTCATTCAATCAAAAAATACTGGTAATAATGTAACAATGTAAATATAATAAACATGAATATTCTAAGAATGCAAGTGTATGGGTAGACTTTTGGAAACAGACATGTAATTGAAAATTATGCCAAACTGACACCTCTGAAAATTCATTGTCAGAGTTATTATTTGTAAATAAATGTATTAATAAGTATGAATAAATGTAATTGTTGACATGATCTACATTCTAGAGTTTGGGCTTTGAGTCTTAGCTCATAATAGGATCTACAGATTGCAATGTTATGTATGTATGAATGTATGATCATATTGGAATATCCAAATTTCATTACATGTGACCACATTCTCAAGAAAACTGGAATACTTTTCAACATTTTCACGGTTTCTTTGTTAATCTCTGTTTCCTTGTCAAGGTTAGTTAATTTACCCTTGGCTCAAATGCCAAACCTTTCCTGACAATTCCACAAGTAGCCTGCCTGGGTAGTGTGGTGGTAGCATGCTGCCTCACATTCAACAGGTCGCGAGTTCAAATCTCGCTTAGGGTGAGTTACCCAGATAAGTTTTTTTCAGGGTTTTCCCTTATCCTGAGAAGATAAGCTCTATGGACCCCGAGATCATTTGAGCATCACTTCACTGATTTCATTCATCATTTGATATGACCAAACAAGTTTAATGAACGTTAAGCTACCAAAAAAAAAATCCCCAAGTTTTTGCAAAATTTTTGTTTGAGAGCAGTCGAGTCATGGATCAACTTAACACGCATCATTTCCTTCTTGAATTTCTTCTAATCAGTCAAAAACTTGAGATAAACATTTATCACTATAAACTTACAAAACATATTAAAAGTTTCTGTAGCTGTTTTCACTCTTAACATCTTATCAGTCTAACTCAGGTATACAAGTATGTCAGAATAGCTGCTTTAGCGAGACTGTAGATTACACTTCAGCATGAGTTGGATGATGAACGGATGGGGAAACAGGTTCCATTTGCCTGCCTTAACATTACCAAGACTAGAGGGCAGTACAGATGTCAGTCCAGTTATTTTATAGCCACATTATACAAAATGAATTCCATATACTATTTTCAAAGATCAGGGTATTAAATGGTTGTGATGAAATTCAATTAGGAAAGCCACAGCGTAATAAATTAATGATTAATTTTGGAAAAAGAGGCAAATGAATCAGCAATTACTCCTTTCTTTTTTTTCTTTAAAATTTGGCTGTAGCATGGAAGGAGCAAGTTCCAGAGAACTACTACAAGGCACTTTAGCTAAGTGCTTGTGATTTAAACATAGTTTTAAGTAAAAAAGAAAAGAATTTAAGTTGGTTTTTGTAACACAAACATAATTTATTTTTACATACTGGGACCAGTTTTGGGAACACTTGTTTCCATTTTCAACCCTTAATTCCAACTAAATCTTGCTTCATTGGTGTTGAGGGGGGTGGTGGTGTATCACTTGTTCATGAAGAAAAAGAGCCATATCATGAATTTTGATTTACTACCATACAGTAACCTTAGGAAGTTCATAGATCCAGCAACAGATGCCTCCACAAGTGATACACCACCCCCATCGTTGATGCCAATGAAGCAAGATTTAGTCGGAATTAGGGGTTGAAAATAGGAACAAGTGTTCCCGAAACCGGTCCCAGTAAGTAAAAATAAGTGATGTTTGTGCTACAAAAAACAACTCAAATTCTTTTGTTTTTTATTTAATCACATAACTGTCACAAGCTTCTTTGCATATTTGCAAGTTTTCAATAGTTTTAAGTTATAAAAGTTTGTTGATTCCAGTAATATTAACACTAAGTAATGTCTTAATCTCTAATGCCATGAGTGTCTTAAGAGCGGAACAAAAACCTCCTCATTTGACAGGTGAACAAATGTTCTTCTTCAAGAAACAGGAATCTTGTTTCTGTATGAATGTTAGTTGGTCTAAAAGCAATTCAGTTCATTTATTGTCTGCAGAGATTACAACATTCTGTTAGACATTTTCAGTATAGATTCACAATTATGATGTTTCTGTACAGTATAAACAACAAAAATGTATTATTTGTTACAAATTTTTCAATTGAATGGAAACTTTTATCAATTAAATATTTACATAGGTTTTACGTAAAAATATGTACATTTGCTGTTTGCTTTATTTTGTTAGGAAAATATGTACAGTATAATGCCTCTATAATTTTGACTTCTTTCAAAAACCTTAGTCTATGATTTATTGTGCTGCTGTTGTTCCTTTTTCCAATGTTACAGTTATGATTTTCAGAGTTTATTCTATTGCTTTTACTGTCTTTACATGTAACACTTTTCTTATGAATCAAAATGGTTACACTAGCAAAGGTCAGTAAATGCATTTGGGATGATTCTCATATTTAAGCTCTTGCATGCTTTAATTGCCTTTCAGGTATACCAGCGAGCAGATTTGAATCGCCTTTTGATGTCACAGTCGTTAGGTGCATACTGTGATTTGCATCAGGATGTAACAAGTTGGAATTATACAGAGGGAGCAGGTGTAGCAATAGACATGCAAGAATATGAGAGAGAAAGTGAGTATACATTCCTTAGTTTATAGAATAGTTCATAAAGTGTGTGTAACACTGTCCAATAATAATGGTAGCCATAACATTAAATTGGATTAATGTAGAGAATAATCTTTCACAGGCACAATTACTTTGAACAATATAAAATATTGATTAAACATATTTGTGGAGGTTTGGAGTAAATATGCTCAATCAATCTGCATTATTATTTTATATTGCTGATATTGTTTTTGAAGACTTTTTGTTTTATTGTGAAAAATTCAATGCCATAGCCAAGACTTGAACATTGTTCTGCTTTCCATGCAATTATTCTAGCCATTGAGTTACACTGATAACATGCCATAAGGACATTACATTTGCCATCTAATTCAGCTTTTTGCTTGGCTAACCAATCAGCATGTTTCACTTCAGAGAAAACACCTAAATGGTGACTTACTATCCTAAGTACTTAGCATCATGGTAATATTAACACAGTTAAACCAAACATTGGGTAATGCTATACTGTACTGGTAATATTATGGCATGGCAATGGCATTGAGTTTTTCAACTGAATAAAACAAAAACTTTTCAACAATAATATCATTAATGTTGCTCAACCTGTGGATCATACTGTGGAAGAATGTTTCTTTATGTTGTCTGGGATTGAAACTGTAAGCTTTGACATAAATGTTGCAATGGGTGTCCTTCCTGCATATTAGGGTAGATATTTTTTTTTTCTTTCTTTCTTTCTTTCTTTCTTTCTTTCTTTCTTTCTTTCTTTCTTCCCACACTATACTGCAGAAAAATTGTCTATAGGGTATCTTAGTAAAATAAAAATAAATTCTTACATCTGGTGGAAGCACATCACACTGAGGATTTGAAATTTATTTAAAAATAACTGTTTTTATTTATTTAGTTTTTTAGTTTTTACTTAAAAAAAAACTCTGATCTGATGAAAAGCTAAAAGAAAGGTAAGAAAATACAGAATAAGAAAATAACAAAATCTACTTCAATTAAGGTAGAAAAGAAGCATTTAAAATTATTAATTTTAATGCATTAAAGATATTAGCAGCAGCCTGCATGAAGCACTGTGTTGTTTATTACAGCCTATTATTTCTTGTGGTCCTTCTGTAATATTCCCATCACACTACTCTAGACTGTACCCCAGTTCACTGTGCACGTGCACTTGCTCTACCATTTCATGAGTTCCATGACACAGCTGTTTCTGCCATGTTCAGACTGACCTACTCTGGCAGTGTGTTGTTTGTGTATTTCAATGTTGCTCTGATTAGTGATATAATTATATTAACTATTGTGTCATGGCTGTTTCAAAAAAAAAAAAAATTCTCAGTGAAATGAAATGGCGTTTTATTTATGGATGTTCTTTAACTCCTGTGGTTCTCAGCATCCAATTCTATACTGGGCATGAAAGACCGCTTAATAATAATAGAGGTCTCTCTATTAGACTTGAGGTTCTTTTACATGCCATGAATCTACGATGGGACCCACGGCTACTTCCCTTCCAAAGGGAAGGCTTTTTACGTCCAAAAATTTCACCGGCCCTCAACCAGGTTTGAGAGTTTGTTGCCTAATATTTGGCCATCCAAAGGGGTTATCTGCAAGTAAACTTCCAATTTGTAAAGATGTTCTTAAGTGCTTTTTCCATGAATATTACAACCTTGAAAGCAAATAACAGGTCAGTTAGTTTTTCTCAGGTTTTGAATATTTTGGCACCATAAGATAAATCCTTGATAAAGTTTGAATACCAATAGCAATGCCTTTTTAGCTAATAAATGCTTGCCATGGCAGTTATCATAATCTTACGAAGTGTGGTAAGGAAAAGAAGTAGTTCAAAAAGAGAGTTGAAGATTTAAAATATATATATATTGTGTTTGATATCTTTCCACATACGTTTAAAATAACATCAAACTACAATTACCAAAAAGTCATAGGTTTCTAAGTTTCCTGTCTCCATTATCTGAAACTATGAAAAAGTTAAAAAAAGATACCCATCATTAAATTAAAATTCTTGTAATTCTGCATTGGTAAAATTGGAAGTGTGGAGGTAGGAGAATAAGTTGATTGAACATAAAGAATGCAGTCCACCATTGTTTTATCATCACTGCCAGCTTGTTTAAAACCTACAAATGCAGAAATTCTCCTGACAAAAGATGTAGGCTGTGATTTTCTGAAGACATTTAAGCTGACAGTATTAAAGATTTTGAAGAGTTTCAAGCCAGAAATTAAGTCATCATGACAGATGTGCATTAAATTGAAAAATATTGTGCTGACTAGTGATCACTTTGGATTATGAGATAAAACAACAGCAATTAACCCTTCAAAATTTGCAGGATTTTGATATAACTATGGTGGCAATACTCAAATTGTTGACAAAAATAATCTTAGAAGGGAAGAAGTGTTAACTTTGCAGAACAAGGACAAGCATAACCCACTTCAAGGACTGCATTTGGATGGGAGAATGGATAAGACTCTCCTGATTGGAAAAGAGAATTCAAAGAAGATTGGAAGAATCATATAGAAACATTACTCAATTTGAGTTTGCTCAAAACATTGCTAATAATAGAAGTTTGGAAGAATCATAATACCGGAACATTACTCCGTTGTACAAGAACCAGGGTACATTGGTCATTTTTGGCCCTCTTCTGGGTCTACTCGAAACATTGCTAATAATCTCTCTTATTTGACTGAAGCTGGATTTTCACTCATGAACTGCATGTAATTGGATGTGATGGCACCGTGTAATGGAAAATAGGTATCATTTGCACAATTGAAGGACAAGTTAAAGACCACTACAGCAAGGGTTATATCTCTCATACATTTCAATGAATTGCCAATCTTTAGATGCTGAAGCGACTGGTCCAAAATCATATGGCGGTCTGATTGCCACACAGATCAAAAATGTGAGCCAATGGTAAATTTACAGTGGTGCATGCAAGACTCCAGAAATTGCCTGGGAAATTTAAGCAAAGATCAACAAGTACCTGCTGGACATAAGTTTTGCTGTAACATAAGGCAGTAAAGGTTTATCTCTTTGTGAACCTAGCCCACTTTCCCATTCAAAATTAATAATAGAGTCGCTTAAGTTGTATTTTAAGTATTGAAAATCTAACAGATGAATATAATATCATAGCTTCTTTTACTTATATAAAAGAGTTTCAGAAAAATTATAAAGGCTAGAAATTTAGCCTGTAAAAGAAAATCAATCGGGAGTATCTAACTGCCAAAATCAATTTCCTAGTTACATCTTTATCAAAATTATTCACTGGGTTACTACTGCACCTTTGCTGCAAAGAGTCACTGCTCAAGAGATTTGGTTTCAAGATCCAATCAGGTGAAACATTGGCTGAAAGGAACTTTGAAAATGTCCATGTCATGCCCAAGCAGTGGAATAATGCAAGAAGCTAGTATTCCAGGATTCAGTAAAATCATTGGTTCCAATTCCAATATTGGTGTTATAACTACTATGGTTCTCAGCGTCCCATTCTAAATTGGGCATGAAAGACTGCTTAATTTTGCTCAGAGGCCTCTCTGTCAGGCTTGAGGTTCTTTTACGTGCCGTACTAAGGATTTTTATACCCGAAAAAATCCATCGTCCTCCACTGGGTTTGAACCTGCTACCTTGGGTATATGAAGTGAGCATGGTAACCAAGTTTTTCAAGAAGGTCTTATGTTGAAGTACCAAAAGAAAATACAGGCATTTCATTGCAAACTGAAATTTTACACAACCTAAGAAAACCTTTTGTTTTTTCAATGGACATTTTTCAATATTTGTAAAAAATCTCTTTTTTAAGCTTAATACACTACTAATAAATTTTAAATTGTTTTCTTTTTTTATTTTATTCTCTTTCCTATGCTCTGTTCCACTACTTGTTACAGAAATTAATTCTGTTCTTTCTGTTTCCTATAAAAATGGTGCAACATGTATATTTCCTTAAAATTTATGGTTGTTCGCTACCACCAGATGTAAACAAAACAAGTAATTTATTTTACAATGTATTTATCTAGCCTAGAGAGAAGTTAACTATAATATAACATTTAAAGAAAAATTAAACATTTTTGGCTCACCTTATTGTGTATGTCAAATTTAAGTGCTTTTGCATTCCTAATAATCTTGAAATCCAGGAAAGGTAACATACTCTCTGTTTTTGTTTTCACCCTGAATTTAGAGTGCATATTATCTCAACCTTTATTATTTTATTATTCTGCTTCACAATGATTTAATATCAGATTTGGACTTCCAGCAATATACTTCAGAAATGTATTATAGTTTTAAATAGCATATTTAATGCATATCAAATACCTTTAATATTTGTATAAATATTAAATTGTTTGTAGTTATTTTATTTCCTGTATTTTATTTATTTTCAGGGGACCAGTGCCCAATGTATTTTGATGATGGTAGTAATCCTTGGAGTTATACTGAAAACTATATAGTTATTAATTTTTTAAATAGTGCAGCTAATTCTATCATGGTGGGAATGACAGTTTTCTTGTCACTAATATGCTGTATACTTGGTACATAAAGTTGGTATACATTTCAGTACTTGTAAAGATGAAGGTGTGTATGATGTGTGTATGTGCATGCATACACTGAGCATACAGAAGAATCTATTTTTATCTTATAAGATATTTTAAGCAATCATTCTCTTTGATATCTATATTTTATTAGTGTTTTATACTGCATATATATTATAATTTTATTTGAATATTTTATAGCATTCCAAAATGTAAAGTGCACAGCTATTGAAAGCAGTGTACAGTTTAATGTACAAGTATTTGTTTTACATAACAGACTTGTGAGTGATAACGAATATTTTATTGTTGTGGCAGCAGTGGTTTTCCTTAGTAACAGTTTCTCTTTAGTTGCTCAAATTTGTATGTTGTCACTAACTAGTTGCTATGCACTTTTTGGTATTCTGTAACATTGTAAAATCATAATCTTATTGAGAAGAAAAACATTATGGTTATCAGTGCCAAGACCGAAATTATGTTATTAGGCTAGCAATGGTATTACTACTGGCTGAAAATGGATGCAGTTTTACTGCTTTTTGAGTAACAGTTTTCTTAATCAGAAAGTTACAAATAGCTGTGTATAAATGGCACTAAATGACTCTTGTACCATTCTTGTGCAGCACATGATCAACTGGTATGATTTTTAACCTCTAGCTGTAAGCATCTGTAAGGAACTAAACTGTTGCAACAAAATGTAAAACATTTTAATTTTGATGTAGTATTTAAGCTAGTTAGGATTATTTTGATACAATGTTTTATATTCAGTACATTTTTTCCGTCCAGTGCTGTAAATATTGCTGCTCATAGTTAATGTGGCTCATTTTAGATTTTGGTACACCTAGCATATCTGTAAAACTTTAATTGTACTGCTCAATATTAGTCTGAATTTTAAATATACATTTTCTAAAAGCTCACACAAAAGTTCTACTTCTATCTCAAATTCTTTTTGAGATATGTGCACTTAATAAGAACAAATATAGCCAGCGTTAAATGAATTTTTTTTTGTGGTACCTGCAGTTTCAAATAAAATTGTATTTGTAGAATTGATATTTTTATGATTTCTAACACTTACATGTCACTTACTTCACATTTATACAGAACATGCACCAAAAGTCATTGCTTTCAACTTTGTTTCTTCCATATATTCTGTAGGTGTGCCGTCAGTGAACTAATATGATTTTAGGCTAGTTCCCTTACGTATATACATTTGTATTTAAACTTTAAAAAGTTTCAAGACATGACCATATAAATTTGTTTCATTTGCTCAGCTCCTGTACTGCTGGACTCATTTAGCAAAAACTTACATCTTTCCCTTGCCACTAGCAGCAACCAATCAGTTCACCTAGAGCAACCTGCACTGCATATGCTCCTGGTGCCACATTGAAAATAGCACACTTGATTTGACTCATTCATAAAGGAGGTGCTGAGTTATATTTCCTTAACATTGAAACCTATAGGTTTATTGTATTATCTCCTTTCTTTATAGTTTTAGTTAAATAGCTGTGTATCTCTAATGAGAGACAGTAGGTTATTAACTAAATTTTCTTTAAGATCTTCTTTTGGGTTTATTATGTCTAGTAATTCATACCTTGTCCTACCCAGAGCTTCGCATTTGAAGATTATATAGCTGTTTCTTTTTCTACATTGCACAACCTGCATATTGGTTCTATGGAGAGATTCCCATTGAATGTTGATGTTTCCTTAATCTACAATATCCTGAAAATAACCTCATCAGGCATATTTGGGATCTGTTGAGTTTTAAGTATGCCATCAGTGTCTTCTCAGGATAAGGAACAACCCCATATCAGGTAACTCACCCTAAGGAAGATAATTCACGCTCAATTTTACTGGTGGTAAAATTCCCTGTGTCCTGGCATCAACTCAAGAGTAATCTTGTAGTGTTTTGCCAGTTCTACAAGTTGTTTTTGCAGTTGTTTTTAAGGCTTCCTATCACAGAAAATTCAGATGTTGCTACCTTTGTAGCTCCTTGTTAGATTTTCCTTGACACACATTTTCAATTGCAAATACTTTGGCTTGGAATACAGTTGTATGGCGACCCAAGAGCAACATAAATGTCACACTTTGGTGCCTTCCCATGTATTCCAGCTGTTTAGAGAAAATAGCACACAGTCAAGTGTTAACTTCTGTGTCTCCATTTCATTGATAGAAAGAAAGAATATGTTACTATATTTATTGTTTTGGTTAAGTTTTGTTTAATGTGTGTCTATGAAGTGTCACATGCATTACTGTGTTTTTATGCTGTTTAGTAAACATGAAAGAGATTCAGTCCAAGAAGCAAGTTCTCTGCCTCTCACACGAAAAGGTAGCCTACTCCAGATGTTTCTTTGAGCATGCAAATGGAAAAAAGCTATGAACATCATTTCAAAATTGAATACTACAAATCTTCAAAATGGCTAACAACATGTAAATTGAAAAAAAAAATTATTTAGTCGGTGTGTATTCTTTCTGAAACCAATTGAGAAGCATGGAACTGTGTAGGTTTCTCTGATGTGAGTAGTATCCACAATCACATTTCTCTGTGATAACAATATTGAAAACTTTCACTAAATCAAGGATAGCCTTTCAACCAAGTGGACAATGAGTAAAGATATATGGGAATAGGCCTATAAAATTGTTAAATAAGATAATAGAAAAAATAGAAATGAAGATAAATGTGGATCCTTTATTAATTTTTTTTTTCCCGACTAATAATTTGAATTCTTCATGTAATTTGCTGATTATTAAATTTCATATTATTACTCTTCGAGATGGAATGAGATCAGGTATTTTGAAATATAATGCTAAAATTGACCAATAGAAATAATAGCAAATAATCAATGTAATTGACCTTTCAGAGGCCATAACAAATACAATGAATTCCTTAATTGGGGAAAACAGTATAGAGTTCAAGTATGACCAAACTAAACACATAGTCACAAAGTGCTAAAGTTAATGTGAAGTCCAATTCAAAATTATATTATTGAAGATATTAGTACAATTCTAAACATAAAGAGAAGAAATAAAAGATGCACCTTATGTTCCTTTAATGTGGACAAAATGACAAAATCATCTCAGCTTTATACTATCATACTGTATGTAAAAGAGGGTGAAATTAGGAGAGACTTTTAGTCTTACAGATGTCAGCAATAATTGCTCTGCAACTGCATTAAGTGAGGATCCATATAAAAATTCTTTCAGACTTTCAGTGCATGTCTGAGAACAAGCTCACTTAGGGATACGATGGAGCCGTGACATTTTCTGGATATTTATATCGATGCAAGCACTGGTGAAGAAAGCTTTCAATGCGCTATCGTCCACTTATACTCAACTTAATATAGTTTTATCGCAATCAGTGCAATTCATAAGGGAATATAAAATATTTTTCTACATATTAAATGAGTTTGATTCATTTTTTCCCACTTAAAACAACTTGTAGATGCACTGAATTGGTGTCAGTTATGCGTTGGGATCACAACTCTAGGATTGTGAAAATGTGCACAAAAATAAGGCAGAATTGATCTCATTTTTTAGCATACTATCACAATTCCAGATTCTTGGGATATCAACACATACTTGTGCCAGAGGATATTTAGTTTTCTCAAAGGATTTCACCTTTTCTTTGAAATTTTCAGTCATATTTTTGTTGACACTGATACTTCATCTTCTTTCACTGGTTATCTTCCTCCAGGACTTACAAGCCAGCACTTGGGGTCAGATGCCTGTTTAGGAGCAGACACTATGGATCAGAAAGAATAGCCAGGATAGGAGATCAGTATGATACCTGATATGAGAGTTAGCAAGAGATGATATGAAATGATGCTGAAATGGATAAAAGATGATTATGGAGCAGATAGTTGAATGAATGCCACGGAAATCAAACCCAGCCACCTTGGTGAGAGGTGAATGGTCTAACCACTTAGCTGTGGCTCCGCCCTCCCTCACTGATACAGAAATCAAAAACTTTTGATGTAAATTATTGCATTGGGAAAGAAAAGAGACCATTCTTCCATTCAAGAATATCATAATAATTACATGTATGCAATATTATGAGAATAAATGTAGAAAGCGACTTTGGGAAGCTGAATTGAGATATTTGCATCTTTATCAGGTAAATATACTATAGCTAAATGGAAAACCAATTTCATGATTTAGAAGAACTAAATTTATTGAGCTACGTGATTCAAACAAATTTGAATCTTTTAAAACCATATTTCCATAACATTTGTTTACATCTCTTAAATGAAGATACAAAGCTTTGTTTCATTTCAGAAATTTGCAAATTAAATTAGTGGCTGTTTATTGGTTGCCAGACTTTTCAGGTGGGAGAGTGATAAGGTTTTGAAATATGCCAAGTTAGAAAAAGAAGTATTTCCAGAAGTTAATAAATTATGCTGCCTCATAACTACAATGCATCTTCATAGTAGAAAGTGCATGTCCCTGTTTAAAATACATAAAGAGTTACATTACTGAACACTCATTGCAAAGACAGGCTTTCCTGACTTTCATGGTTATCAATTTAGAAAACTCTAATGAGTAGAATTATAGTTCAAAAACATTTTTATGATCATGTGAATAGAAAAATTTGTCCGAAAAGTAGTGAGGAGAATTGTGCATGAAGGTAACCTTATTTTTTTATTATTATTATTTTCTTCCTAATACCCGCACCTATAGTAATATATATTTACTAATAGTAGCTCCAGGTTGCGCAGACTGCATTAACCGGCTGGGAGGGACTTGGGGTGCTAACCACATCCCATCCATGATGCTTGTAATGGGCAGAGATGGGTGCATTCACAAAGTAATGTATCATATGGATATCATGTACAGTTAGTTGCATGCAAGATCGATTGATGCTGTAAAAGTAGAAAGTTTAGTGTCTTATTTGATATAACTATTAGTAATATATCAACAATTATGATACTACAGTTACAGCAGCAACCTCACTGAGCAAGCACCAGAAAATAAACCTTTGCTGGATCCTGATGCAAAAGAAGTCTGCGTTGGTTTAATAGAAGCCTTGTATCATTTGTAAATCCTAGATCATCAAATCCTAGCAGCAAATTGTTTGATTCCTCAAAGGTGGAAGAATATTCTAGACTTTAACCAGGAGAACTTAGTGTTGCTTTCCAGGCTTGCATATTGTTGGAGAAATGGAAGTTTAAAATGGAGCTCTTGGTACTGTACTAACCACCAGATTTCAGGAATATTGCTGGAGCTGTACCACTACTCCAATTTATTTCAAACAACAATCTGCAGAATATTTTCTCTAAAATAACAAAACTTCTGAAAATAACAGAAATAACAACTGCTGCCCGGAAAGATGTTTTTTATCCCTCTTTATTTGCAATACTTGTCAGGAACAACTTAGTGGCCTTGCAATGCTCTACTTTTAGGTAACCAAAAATTGGAAAAAAATTAAAAAAGTGTTTGTTTTCATAATAAAATGAAATGAATTTTAAACTTTTAGAAAATTTACTGCTTTTCCCACTTGGCGCACATTAATTAGAGCTATAAATAGGTAGACCCATCTTATTAATAGGCACTCCCAATTTAAATCTTATTTTCTCGCAAACTTTTTTCATACTCAAAATGATCCAATTTTTCACTAATTTGTTTCAATAGCACATTAGAGAAAATGGTTATGCTACTTTTTTCAAAATAATGCTACAATTTTGATCAATAAGTTATTACATTTTGAAAAATCATGAGTTTTGGAGATTGCAAAAAGTAATAATTTTTCTACACTAATTAGGGCTAGTAAAAAAAATATGAGTGATCTATTTGTTAACTCATTTTCTGTAAAATGTATATTTTATGTGAATGTTTATAACAATGCATCACATGGCTCATTTTTATTAGAATTTAGACAGTGAAAAGTTATTATTTAAATAACAATGAAAACTAGAATTTTTATACATGGCAGAAATATCAATATTAATGTTTATAATAGCTGGTATAAATTTCAATAAGATATCTTGCATACTATGGAGCTTCCAAGTTTCATAAAGAGTAACTTAGAATCGTGGTAATTAGAGGATTTATCCTCATTCTCAGAAATCATTTATATTGCTTTTAATGTTGATGCTGTGTAATTTAAATTTGTTGTATGATTTTGAAACTAATAATGTAGTGCTATTGTTCCAAGATTGGTATGTGCTTTTTGTATTAGATTTTAAGTTTATCATTTCTAATTTGATATGTTTTCTATACAATTTATTTTTATCATTGTAAATTATTTTTAAAAATGTTAATTGTGTAGTTATACTTTGTCTATATGGCAGCCTCAACTGAGGAAAGTAATTAATAAAATAACCAATATTGAGGGCTTGAGCCTATAAATTCAAGCAGAAAGCAGAGTCATGTGGATTTTTTTTTTTATTTTATCACTGAGGACTGCATTTTGTTTTTTATTGGGCAATTCAATAAAATATGGACACCACATTGAGAATTCAAAACCTCAGTATCTCTTTGTCTTTGGTTTTTCAATAGTGTATAGTGTATTATATTATGTTGAATATGGCAACAATGACATTCTCCAGAAAACCATTGTTGACATTGAAAGTGTACCTTTACACTTTGTAGCCGTGAACCTGTCATATCAACCTTTAATTGGTAACAGAGTTACAAATCAGGTAAGTTTATTATTTTTGTGTTGTATAAGTGCCTAGTGGACCTAGTTTTCAGCGATTAACAGCATGGTTGCGGCAAAGGTTGTGTCTGTAAAAACAACAGAAGCAAACTTTTTGAAGTAAAATTTCTTTTGGGCTTATAGGTTGTCATTTGAAAAGTAGAATTTGCTCCTGATGTGTCGCTGAATACAGTTTTGAGCTTGACTTCAGGAGCAAATTCTACTTTTTGACCACAGCCTACAAGTTTGGAAGAAATTTTACTACAAATGGTCACCAGCCATGAAAGCTTAGTACATACAGAAGCAAACCCAATAATGTGGGTTATAATTTCATACTAAAAGTAGTCTAAAGAAGTAATAAGTATTCTGCAAATGCCATTCTTTTTGTATATGTTGTTGTGTGAGAGTGATGCTTCCCCCCCCCCTTTTTTTTTTTTTTTTTGCATTTAGTTACTTATTTGATTGCATTTATGCAATAAAAAAAATCGTAAAATAAGTCACAGAGGACCAAAATTCACACCACACTCATTAAAGAGTTGCAACACTAATTATCTCACAGACTCACTTAGACATACTGGGATTGACTTAAGTCTACGAAATCATAGGGAAAATGGAAATAAAAGTTATTAAAATAAAATATGTCAGATTAGGAGCTATAGTGTTGCTTGATTATTGTAACAATTAACTAATGATTTTGGAGGTAGTGTTCAATAAAACAGTTTAGATAACAATTTTATAGTCAATACTTCATTTAATTTCCTGCAATCTTTTTTAATTATTTTGTAAATTATGGAATTGGAACATAAAGATATAGGCATGTTCAATTAGCTACACACACTAGTAGGATTATGAGGATGTATATATGTGGGAAATCTGACTGTTAACTTGTGTTATTGTAGTCTATATTAGCAGTGCACTGATTGCTTGTTTATATATAAACAAAATCCTGTTATTGTTTCAGGTAATTGAACAGTGGCATTTACTGCCAAAGAGAGACAACATAAAAGAAGAGAGAAACTGAAAAAATTGTAGTATGAAGAATATAAGAAAAAACAGGAGAGAGGGTATGAAGAAATGGACAAAAATGCCTGGAATGGAAACAAAACTGCTGAAACGTTTAAAGGAGAAGCGGAATAAAACACGGAAAGCCATAGCTGAATGAAGAAGAAGAAATACCAATAGCAAGGGAGTTACTCCATTGGAAACGCCTACCAATCCAGCATATAAAAATGCAAGTACTTTAGCAAGGCAGCTGCAGAGCAAAATGTGCTTTTCCATCCACTCCAAGGTATTCTAAAGTTGTGAGAAATTGTTCACAGAGTTTACATGTGATATCAATACATCATCAACTTCCAATTTAGAACATAAATGCAATGCACTTCCAGATTTGAACACTGAAGCTCCACGGTAGCTCAATAGAAGAACAACCAGCTAGAGACCGGGAGATCCATGTTTCATATCCTGGCTATAGCTTGAATTTTCAGTCTGACTCTACCTATCCAACTCCTGTCCTACAATGTGTGAAAAAAAACAATTAAATTATCACAAATTGTCCATAATAGTTGGCTAAACTACGAAGTCCGGGACTTAAAGTACTTATAACATTTGGGTATGTCATCTCAAACATTTGAGATCATCAGTGGTTTACAGGGAAACATGAGTCAATTGAATTTAATACCATGCCAGCATGTTACCATGGTAACTAAATGGAAGAGCAACTGGTTAGAGACCGGGAGATCTGCAGTTCAAATCCCAGCTATGGCATTGAATTTTTCAGTTGACTATATCTACTCAACCTGTCTTACACATGGCTTGTGTGAAAAAACAAATTAAGCAGTAAAGCACTTTTATAAGCCAGATGACATAAAGAGACAAATACTATGAAGAAAGGATGTGGTGATAATAGTTAAACAGAGCAATAACAAAACAAAACATCAAGCTAGACATTTAATGTTTTTGATTATTAAAACACATACTCTGTTTCTATGGGAGCATCCACATATTAAAATAGAGTAAGCAGGTTTGCCCAATTGTGTCCAAGAGAAGTCTTGCTTAATAATAAGCTCCCTCACAATTGTAAAGAATATAAATACTTCATAGAGGCTTTGAAAAGCCTTCACGATTCCTGTAAAACTATACCTGCTTATTCATATGAATTTCTTCTTTGATTGTGTGTAAAGATCCAACTTAAAACTGTTAGCTCAATCAGTATGAAGAATGCAAGGATAGAAGTGGTTTCTACAACCCTTTATGTCAGAGGAGATTGATGATAGTTGCCAGCTGGTGTAAATGGGTAAATCAGGAAAATAGCAATTTTCAGAAAATTTTAGAAGAAGGAACAGTTGTTGACCTCTTTGAATACAGTGGAATTATTGTGCCAAATTTCTTAGAGCACTGTTCCATCAAGAGACTGTAGGTTGCAGCATATAAGCAAATAAAGAAAAAGTGGATATGATTGAAAATTAAAATTCCATGGCTTTGCTTCAGATTAATTTTCTGAAACTATTCTTTTTTACAACAAGATAAAATCCAAAGTACTTATTTACACCATCACTAAGTGAGACTGTTAACAGCATCCAATAGTCATAGTCTCAGATAACCTGGTTCACTCAAAGAACGCAACTGTGGCTATCTAGACAAGATACTTTTGAAACCACCCTTGCTGTCATCAAAAAAAGTATACTCAATATTTGGTCCAATGGTCCAATTTTGCAATTCAAGAATAAATTCATTGCCACAGCAATCAATGTCTTGCAGCAAACAAAATTGTGATCAATTGGAACAT
This sequence comes from Hymenopus coronatus, assembly GCA_030762935.1. Lineage (NCBI taxonomy): Eukaryota > Metazoa > Arthropoda > Insecta > Mantodea > Hymenopodidae > Hymenopus > Hymenopus coronatus. Next base: position 86,536,878 of record CM060897.1, on the reverse strand, counting down.
TTTTTGCCACAGAACATGGGAAAGGGGCAGTTGGTGGCATTGGTGCTGTTGTAAAAAAGGCAAGTCTGGGATTTGATTTAAAAACAAAATACATTGCGACTAATGCAGAGACATTTGTTGCTGCACCAAATAAAAGCACTATAATCTGTTACACAAAGGGATGGTGAAATAAACAAAAGGAACACAGCACTAGATTTAATCACATATTCTCATGTGATAGCAATACAAGGTCTTTCACAAAACCATTGTCTAAAGAACAGAAATGAGCATATCCTAAAGTATCATACAAGTTATGATAGTATCAATACTGAGGAAATTTTAACTTCTAGTTGTGATCTGAATGACAGAATTACACCAGGAGCCTGGTATGATGAAAAGCTTATCCATGACAAGTGTTGAGCATAGTTAAAGAAGAATACAAAATCAGTGCTATGGAGAAAATTGGAAAATTCGGGAGATGGCAAGAATAAGCAGATGATGTTTTTATAAGGAACAAATACATAAGAATTTGTGAATTATAAGGGACATTTTCAGTTTTTTTTATGTCTAATGCTTATCACACTTTTTTTTTACGCATAGTATATTGAAAGTGAGAATATTAGTATTTATGATAATATCTTAAATATTTACCTGCTCAGAAATGTAGTATCACAAATGTTTTTGAAGTTATATAGAGGAGAAATAAAATATTTGTAAGTAGCTTCAGGAATGAATGTTTTATTTTGTTATACTGAAAATAATTTGTATACCTTTTGTAGGGATATCAGCTGATCTTTTCTTTACATGTTCACAATGTACTTGATATATAGTTTCAAATATAAACATCATTAGATATATGCAGCAATTACTGAAATTATTAAAATGAAAGCAATTATTGGCCCTTATGCAATGTGGTCACTATTTATTTTTATAATTGTATAGCACATTGGTAAATTTTGTATTAGCCACCACTGATATGCTGTATTATTTAAAATTATTTTGTCCTGATAGCTTTATTCTGTTTCAACAGCATATTTTTATGTATGATAGAATGTCAAGCTAGATGGTTGTCAAGCTCAAATATAATTTGCAGAAAGATTACCAACAATCCTTAATCTTTATAGTTTCATATCATGGGTAGTGTTCAGTCTAGAACAGAGAGCATATGGTTCTTACCAAAGCAGCATTAAATAACAAGTCATCATTTGCAGATTTTCCCCCCAAAATCCACTCAGATATCCTTCATAATAAACAGGCTCTATGCAAAGAACTATAAAATTGTTGAACTTAAAATCTTGTAAAGCAGCTGCAACACGCTTTCCAAACGGAGATTCCAGATGCTGGCACACATTTTGTGAATAATGTATTTGGCAGTGAAATGTACCCTTATTTAAAATTTTGCTCAGACGAGGCTTGATATTGTTCATAAATTATCCCTCAATTTAGAAAAGTTGGTATGTAACAATCAGAGAAAGAATTGTATTGCCAATTTCTCATAATTTGCAATCTCTGGTCCTTCCTCTTTTCAGAGGCTTAACAGACAGGAAGTATCATTTCAGGATTTTTCAAAAATACACTTGTCACAGCTTTAGAGCCAATGGCTCAGTAAGAACTGGAGTATATTTATGGAGGATAGTATTTTGTGGTTCCCTAAGACATCCCCCCCCTCCTTTCTGTGACATTATCTCCATTGGTAAATTAAAAACCAACATACAGAACAAATCTACGCTCCCTGGAAGATTTGAAACAATAACCAGCTTTACTCATTACAAACAATGGTAAGTGATGTGTAGTTTCTTAAAGAGATAAGAGATGCCCAAAAATGTACGGACAATTGAGGTGGCCTTCTAAAATAGTTAAGGAAATTTTATTCCTTCAGAGCTACTCAATGATAGCTGCAGAAGTACCACTATCGTGCATAGGCAAAACTGTGTGTTTGTTCTGAATTTATATAAAATAGCAATAATCACCAAGAATGCTTAGAAGGCATAGTTACTGTTTTGCATTATTCACGTAGAAACAAATTTATTTCTTTTTGATTTTGCTGGCTGTAAAGAGAAGACTAAAAGTAGCAAACGTGTGCAAGATTTTACAACTTGTGTAAATGAAGTTCATTAATATTTTGAAAATAAAGTAAATTAAAAAATTAAGTAATACTTAAGCAAATGGGATCATTACATGTTTCCTTATAGCATAAAACTGTAAATGTAAAAGTACATCTCAGGTTCTTGCATAGCTGCTGATATTAAATGCTGCATATTATATTATTATTGTGCATGTAATACTTTTAAAAGTTGATCTCAGGTTGTCAGATCTAATTGGTTGTGAATAAAACTCATGACTACCAAGCAAGTGCATAACTCTTTAAAGAAACAAAACCTGTATCATACATATTTACTTGTTAAATGTGTAGAAATAATTTATGCATTTATTTTATATGGACTAAGGATGTAAGGTTGACCAAGGTTAAAAACATTTAATGTTCTGTCCAGCTTTGGAGCAGCAACATTCATATTTTCAAGCCAACATTCTTCCACAGAGCTGTTGTGGCTCTTAATTAGAAATCAAACAAGATTTGAGGATTGAAAGATTAGCACAGAAAATTAAGGCCCAAGTTTCCAGATTCTGATATGGCATTGAATTCTGATGCAACTATCAATATATACATTATTTTGTTTTATATATTCTTACCTATAAGAAAGTACAATACTGTATGGAGATAGGGCAATTATAAGCTTCACTCTGTTACAATGGCAGTAATAATACTTTAAGTTGATTAGTGACCATTATACAGCACTTAAAGTAATATCTATAAGCTTGATTGATGTTTGGAGGAATTTAGTGACAGTGACAGTCAAATTAATAAAATCTATAAACTACTTGTTTTAGAATTCAGTCATCTTCATTTTCAACCTCTGTTCTGCTGATATGATGAGTTTGCAACCCTCTTGTAGTGGTTCAGGAACTTGCTGAAAGATGTTTTCAGCAAGTTTCTGAAATTATCTCAAAATGGATCTACATCATAAATGAGTCAAACATGGTGAGAATGGAGAATAAATTAGTTGTTCAGTAATGGACTCAAAAGCAACATTTCACTCTGTTATTTAGCTGCAAAAGGAGATGGAATTATTAATAAAAACACAATGTGAATTTGTCACTTTTACGTTCTATAATTTGTTATATTTTATGAGTTGTAAAATTATATTTTGTATTTTTTAGATCATTTTCACACATTTTTAAATTAGATAATCCAAAGACAATGTTAGATTTGGAACAAATTAGATACCTTTGTTACAGTTTTGTATGTTTACATAATTTATAAATCTTCAAATTGGGGCAAATAAATTGACTTGGAAGCAGTAATTCAGGTATTTCTATCCTATTCTATTCAGAGAGTACATATTTTTTAAAAAAAATCACCAAATATAATGTACTATATTTACAAGAATCTCAAGATGTTTTATCACATTTTAAATTCTTTTTTAAGCTAAGTAATACATAAAGTTAAGATTGGTATTTAGTAGTATGTGGTTTGACAGATTGTACACTTATGACAATCACCTATTCCGAGCCATTATACTGCTGAATCTTTGTTATGCACTTGTAGTTGTTACATACTCTGCTAAGTATTGGCCTACTAGACAGAGATGTATACAAATACAATGCTGATTTAAGAGGTTCCAGTGACCCAAGTTCATAAAGGGCATGTATATAATTGAGCCTGTATAATTGTTAATAAAGACAAAAATTGTGAACACTTAGAAATAACGAAGTGCAACTGGTAAATGCTAGAGAATAAAACAGGAAGTGCAATTGAAAGATCTGAAACTCTCTGTTGCCATGCTAGTTCATATACATATGAGGATGACATTGAACATTTTTAGAAAATCAACAAGACTTAGTTTCAAACCCTTAAAGGTTATTGTTGTTTTTCAAAATATAAATACATGTTTACATTCCATGAAACCAATCCTTAGCAATGATGATTTTCCAATGTTTCATCTGATGACAAAAAGTGATTTCACGTACTTTATCTTTAGTTTTTTTTAATCCAAAAGGAATCGCAAAGAGCTAGATCAAGGGCGGTATGGTGGAGGGTTTATAGTGCCGACCTTTAGGATATCCAGATACTCAGTTGTTTTGCTGAACAAGATAATGTGCTGTCATGATATAACACTTCTTTTTTTGGGGGTGATTTTCACAAACTTTTTGAAATTTTGCAGTAATTGGATTGTGTAATGGTACATTTTAATATTTGTAGCAATAAAGCCAGTTTTCAGAGAGGGAGCTAGAAGCCATCATTTCATCAGTTTTGCTAATTCATCTGACTTTTATAGACTAAGGTTCTATTCATTGAGTCAACAGACTTTTCTTTTCAGAACCATAACAATAAATCCAAGAACCAAATTTGAAGTGCTACCAGGGTTTTTCTGCACCAATCAATACATTGTTTTTATTGAGGGGGAGGGGAGCAGTTTATGTGGAATCCATTGACAAAGCTTTCTCGCATCTTACTGTTAATGTAAAATGTTTTGGATTTGACTCATACCAATTACCAATTTTGCCAGAATAAATCATAAGCTATCCTTTGATCATCTTTAAGCATTGCTCAACAGTGGCAATATTTTCATCAGTAATAGCATCCTTCATGAAATGCATAACTAAGAAAGGGGGATCTCTTTTGAATTTGCTGTACCAATTATAAACTCCTTGCTTTAGATGGAGCTTTAAGTTGATCTTTACATTGTTTAGGCATTAATGACAATTTAAAATTGTTAAAAATCATAGCTCATAAATGTTCTCTAATCAAATTCAAAACCTTTAATCCTTTAATGCCTGTGTATATTTCAGTAACATTTCATAATTTTTAGAGGTTTTTTTTTTTTTGTAATTTCACATTACTCTAACCTTCAACAATAAAATTAGGCTATTTATGGCTGTTTTATATTGTAAAAATGCTAATATTCTTGCAATAAAACTAGGTTTTTAAATAATAAAGAGTAAAATTCATGCAACTGCAATCAAAGGTAACCCCTTCAGCATCCGAGTGTGCCATCACACCAGTTATTTTATGTGGGCCCTGCCCTTCCTTTACCACAGACACATTTGACTGCACTCGCTAGGACTTAAACTCACGACGTTCTGCTTTGAATGAATGGCCAGTCCACTTTGTATTACAATCACAGCTATTCAAGTCATTTGAGTTGTGGTAGGGAATATATAAACTAGTTTGTGAATTAGTGGAATTACAGAATATGTAACAAAATAATTCATGTAAAAAGAGGGTTAAAAGATATTAAACCTTTATTGACAGAATTCTCTTGCTACATATGCCACTCTTTCACTAATTCCTAAATCAGCTTTCACATCCCTTCCGAAGACAGCACAACTGAAGTGGTTTGAATGGCCCTTAGCGTTAAGGTGATAGGTAATGGACTGGCGACCCATTCAAAGCCAAATATCGTGAGTTCAAATATTCCTGTTAAAGATGGGGAGGGCTCAAGTAAAATAACCAGTGTAAAGGCTTGCTTGGAAGCTGACAAGATTACGTTGACCATAGTTTCATGGATTTTGCTCCTTAAATGCTACCATTCCCTTAAAGACCTATTAAAAACATCTAAATGCTTAACAAAATACCTTTTTGTCCAACATGTTATACCAGACTATGAAGCTTTAACAAATTAGAGTAAATCAAACATTAATCCCTAAACATAGATCAGATAAAAAAAATATATATATAATTTGTTTTTAGGAACATGACATTTTAAAAATTCTCAGTGTCACCCTCATAGCATTTTCTTGTACATTTGCTTCCTGCACAAGGTACACAGAAGGAGAGAGAGAGAAAAAAAAGATTTTGTCAGTTGACTCTAAAAAGTTTCTTCATGAGGGTTGTAAAATAACTTGTTCAAATAAGTGTATGTATAAGATTTTATTGGAAAAAGTATTTATAATTGCACAAGACTACCGTCCATGTTTATCAAGTAGTGAAATTCTGCTACACAGAGCATTGTGTGAAAATTACATATCTGTTATCTTGATTACATTTTCTCTGAACAACAAACTTTCTGAACACTTATTTGAGAATGTTTATGTTCTGTAATTGTTTACAAAATCAAATGAACCTAATTTGTAGTAATCTGCAGCCATGTAATTCTACTCACTATGAAACTTGAGCAGCATAGAAGAAAAAAAATCTTAACTTCACTTAGTGTCATTTAATAGGAATGCACTATAATATTGCTCAAAAAATTTCATTACATTGTTAAACTGTAATTCTAGAGTGGATTGATTTTTTTCTGCACTCTTCATATGTTTTGAAATACATGCAGAATCAAATTTAACTTTTACTGATACACTAAAGCAAATAAACACACTTTTTTTTTTTTTTTTTTTTAAGTCCCTCGTCATTACTTTGTCCAGCTGACTTTAGGTATGTCAAAGTGTTCAGTAAGACTGTCCAAGTGCCTGTTGAATTCCTCCACTCTCTGTTTGTGAGTCATTGCTGCTTTCTGCATGATTCTCTCCTTTTGCTGTGTGGAAAACAAAAAATTAATTACTGTTTATCAAACCACTGCAGTTCCTTAAATTGGTCTATAATTATGCCTTGTTACAATTTAAGTGTTTGTCAGCTATTTTAAAAGCTGCTAGCTTTTGTTTATCAAGTATAAAGGGTGCAGTAAAATAGCCCATTAAACATGGAAATGTAAGAGTTAAGCACTAGTACCTCTTGAAGCTTTCAATTATAAGTGGAAAGAAAATAATCAGTGGCAGCAGACCCTGAAAGATAGAACATCATTTATACCAGCTTTTATAGCAATAGCTTAGATTATCTCATGCTTATATCTTCAGTATCTAGCTCCAGCACTGCAAAGGAAGGGGAATAAAATCATAAAAGTAATAATAAATGTTCCCATTGGAAGCTTTGCTGGACTTGACTGCAGATGAAGAGAACCTCTTGAGCTTGAAGACATATCTGTCAATGAACTCCACTGCATTGACACTATTGGAATCAGTTCTTTGACGAAACAAAACTATAAAAGAGTTTGAATGTTACCATGTTTGGTCCGTAGCCTGCCTGTATTTGGTCTTTTTGTCGAGTATGTTAGCAATGGGTAACACGATGCATGGGACCATTTCTCCCATGCTGGCTGGTATCAAAAAATGACATTTGGGATTATGATCATATAAACATTGTAAATAATGCACTGTGCTTTCAGAGCTGCTACCGTATTTGAAATATGAAAGTCAAAATGGGGAATATTGAGCTTTTTTGTAACTCTGAAAGACATCTCAGTTCAACTTTCTATGAATTATGCAAAAAGTCATTCACCATTCAACAAACTGTTATGAGAGACCACACATTGAAACTATGGCAGCCTCTGTGTGAGCAAAATTCCACCTATATAAAATGAAGACAATGAAACACATGGGCATGGTGTTGCAAACTAGAAAAACTGCTGAAGAAGATTCATAAGTCTTAACTGGCTAAACCCAACAAAAGAAGACAACCAAGACAAACATCAGCATCATCAATTTTTGTCATTTGCAAATAATTCCTAAGGAACTCTCCAAGATGATAGGAAGAAAAACAGCATATTGACATCTGGAAATATTTACAACAAAATTTTGTTTTATTCTATGATTGTGGAAAGAAGTAACAAAAAGAGAAGTTTTCTACTTGGGAAACATACAGTACATCATATGGAGTGCTTCAATATAAGCCTGCTTAACTGAAATGATGGCGAAGGCAAAAAAGAAAGTAAGAATGTATCAATAGAAAATACAAGTTACTCAAATTCGTGCTGCCAACATTATCCCAATCCTAGATTCCAATACAGGTACTGTACCCAAACTCATATTGCAAGAAACACTGCACCGTTATAACAAGTGTTTGTATACTGAAGTCCATTTTATTTTATTGTTGGTGGTTGGTGTGGTTTATCTGTTTTTAAGAGGTCTACAAAAAGTAAGAGTTGTAATAAATGTTGAACAGAAACTTAAGGCATTAGCAGCATCATTGAGGAACTCAAAACACTAGAGCTAAGATAGATTACAAATCTGTATTAAAATTCTTACTGGAAACTGTGCTGAACTATGACACTATCGATAACATAAATAAAAACAAAGCTGTGAACACTAACATATAAAATGCTTACTTGAAGTAATGTAAATTATGAAGCTACTTACAGTGAAGGCATATCTAATTAATAAAAGGGTTAAATTTATGTATACTTCACTTATTTATTGGGTAGGACAACTAGATTCCGGCAGTAGTGGTTCAACAGCTGAGAATATAGGCAAAAGCTCTGCGAAACAATCGTCCTACCTAATAAATAAGTGAACTATGTGTAAATTTAACCCTTTTATTAATTAATATAAAATGCTTATCAAACGGTAACATAATGTAATTACTATCAAGCAATGCAAGAAGATTCAGAACAAAAAATTGCTGATTTTACGAGTTTTCTGCAATGAATATTTTAATATTGTTTATAACATTATATTTTTATTTAATAATAATACATGGATTTTCAATTCAATTTCTCTCCTTAAAATTCTTACCATCAATTATTCTAAATGGCCCTACTCCTTTATGTGGGTTCTACTATACAGAGTAGAAGTAAAATAATCCAGCAAAATTTGAGAGCGAGAAAAAGATGTGGTTCCTTCATGACTATGCACCACCCTACATCACTCTTGCAGTCCATTGTCACTTGAAGACTTTCCCAAAATGTTGGATTGGTGATTTGGACTTATGGCATTGCCTGACCTGAATCCACTTAATTTTTATTTCTTGGGGGACATGAGAAACAAAGTGTACAGTGGTGAAATAGAAACTATGGTTGAGCTGCATCGTGTTTTCTTAGTACCTGAGGAAATTAGAAACAACCCAGGAGTCTTCACCAGGATGCATCAGAACTGGTTAAGAAGGTGTGAAACCCTGTCTACAAGCAAATGGTGGAGATGTGAAATACTTCCCTCCAAACTCTTATTTCAAATTCACATCCTAGAGGCAAATTCAGATATCTTAAATTAATTCCAATGCTTTTGCATACTTGTAAATGCTACTGATTAAGGTTACGGTATATGTTGTTTCTAAAGCTACCAAGTAAATAATGGTAGTCTGTGACTGGAATTCATTAGACATGAAGAGCAGCGCCAATTATTTTACCAATGTTTTTTTAAAATATTTTTATACTGCATGCACGCACACACACACATATCTTATCAGTAGATAAGTGTTGCAAATTTCACTAATTCAAGTTTTTTTGGACTTGTAAGCCTATTGTTAAATCATATTGGAGTAACTGTTGGTGAATATGCTTCTAAAAACTTCTGCATCCTGTTATACAGATTCTCTTTTTTACAGCGATAATTAGATGTACATGCTGGCAAAAAGCCCTTTAGTATATTAAAAATTAAATAGAAGTGTACACTTCCTCAGTTGGGCAAAAATATAAACAATTGCATATACAATTGCCTTTAAGGACATTCCAGTGGAGTATAAATTCATATATTATAAATTATGCTTTCCTAAATGTTTAGCAATTATTATCACATTGTTAAATTTAACACAGAATAATAATGTTAATAATGTCAGGAGTGCTTCATATAAGAGTGCCATAACCTTTGGAATGCTTATTTTCATTTCAAGTAGGTAAAGCATTGTATTATCTCAAAAATACCACTGCAGTATGGCAATGCATATTAATAGAAATGTATCTCTTAAACCACATCCATAGGTATTATTTGTACACAAACCTTTAAGCTGTACAATATCAGTAATAATTTCACTACTGTTCACGATTTGTTCACTAGTTGTTCAATTGTCAGGATAAACTCCTACATCATCTCCCCTGGCTGCTGCAACCTTGATTTATGATGATTGCAGTAGGCTGCAGGAAAGTATTAGTTCCCGAATGGTTCTCGAAGGCCTCCCAGATGTCTCCAGACATTGCCGATGTCGGGATCGCATTTAGTATTTCCGCCTCTCAGCTCTGGAGGCTTGCTATCATGTGTGCAGCTTCCTATTCTGCCAATCATTGGTTACAGTGGCCAACTGTTGGCAGAAGACTTCAAAGGTGGATGTTCTGTTGAACTGGTGGTTTGACGCATGTCGTTTTGACCTTCAAGTCTTTCAACCTTCCATCCAGCTACTTTACATTATCGTGTTCAGTTCTTTGGTGTTTCCAATTAAGGTTTTGGTCGTGGGGTTTCAGCGTTCCTCCAAGCTCTTCCATGCCCTTTTTCACCCCATTCAGTTGTTCGTCGACTTGATTTGATATCTCAGTCCTCATTTTCTCCATTCCTGATTTCATTTTCTCTTCCTCTTCTCCATTCTTGATTTCATTTCGTCCATTCTGGGTTTCATGTTCTTTATTTCTATGTGTAAAGTTTTCATCATTTCCTCCAATGTGACATCAATTCCTGCTCCCGACACCAGTGTAACAAAAACACTTATTACTCCTACAAACAATTATTTCTTCCACTATTAAAACTTAAAATCTGTTCACAAACAAATGTCTTTATTCATGCTTTTGCAACAATTCTGCCAGATAGTTTCCTTTCGATGCTCGCTGCAGCCACTAAAACATGCTATGAATTTCCTGTCAAAACTGATTCCACTGCTGCATGCTATGATTCTCAGCTGAAACTAAACCTTTGCATGACATGAGCAGTCGTCAGGCCTAGGGCAGTTGACATGTACCCATTCTTGCTAGTACTTAACCACGTTCTGTCGGCAATATAGGATGACGGGTATGAGGTTGGGGAGTGCAAGGAGGCAGCAAGATGACTCCTCAACAGTTGCCAGTCATGGTGCAACAGCCTTTGTGTAATGCTGGTGTAATTATGTTTCAAAATTTGTTCGTTTTGGGGTTTTATTTTAAATTTTAATACCCAAGCAACTCTTATAAGGATTGTATAGTAGCTTAACCATAGCAGCTGTTGGAGTTGCTCCTTGGTTACTGAAGATACCCCGAAGCCAGGCACGGAAGCCTGTATCACCTGATGTGACGGCTTCTGGTATTATAATCCCCTAGGGCACTCTGATGTAAGGACAAGCTGTCATTAAATTTAACTGCACAGCATCTAATCTCGTTATCCACATATGGCAGACCAGAGGCTTCATGCTTCGTCAGAAAAGAGAAGGAGACAGAATAAATGGCCCGGAGGCATTTATTCTGCACCTGTTGAAGCGGTAGCAGACTGGAATCTGCTGCCATGCCCCAGATCTTGCAGGCATAGATTAACATGGGGACTATGAGAGCCCTCAAAAGGTGCATCATGGATTTCAGTATTGTGTACAAGGAGACCGTAGTCTCAGTCCCCCGACTCCTCAGTTCCTTGATGTGTTCCTCAAAAGCTGGACCTTTAATCTAGCTTCACTCCCAAGTAGGTTATGGTGTTTGTCCATTCAATCCTTTGTGAGGTAAGTGAATGTGGGGAAGTTTATAGAAAAGTGGCGTTAGGTGAAGAGAATGGCACAGCTTTTCTCCAGATTGGTGGGTAACTGCCAATGTTCATACCACTGTCTGTGGATGGGGTTGAAGGTCTGCATTGTGCACAAAGCAGCATGCCAACATATTGTGCTATATTGATGTGCTGCTCCATTGTTAGGTCGGCCATGTAATGCAGAATAGCATGGGGGATAGTACAGAGCCTTCGGGGACACTGCCTCTTATTGGTTGAACCTTTGTTGTTTCATTCAAGAACCTTGTTCTTTCATTTTATACCAGTCAATGATGTGGCAAAAAACTTCCAGAAGCAATTGCTCATGCAAACCATCATTAGTGTCACAAACTCATGCAGGTACAACAATGGCAGCTTCGATGTCTAAAAACTTGCTGACAGCACACATGTAACAATACAGAGCGACAATTTTCTAGAACTTCCGAAGCAAGACATTCACACATGTGTGGCGATTAAAGCGCAAGGCATGGTTACAATATACACACACTAACCTGAGCATCATAACCTGAGCTTGAGGTAAAATTCAATATGAGGGGACCATGTCACCCATTCATATATAAGCTAACCTAGCCATTGCAGCCTAACCTTTGGTTGAATTTTGAAACCACAGGACCTTATTATTTCATTGCATGCTTTTCACTCAATTGTTGGCAGCTCCTCTTCTGAAGTGCAACAAAATGAGAGGCTCTAAGTCTCCCTACTGGCAGAAGCACAAACTAACCAAAGCCCTCCATGGTGTAATGGTTACCATGCTAACTTCATACACCCAAGGTCGCAGGTTCAAACCTGGTGGAGAACGGATTTTTTTCGGGCATAAAAATTCTTAGCATAGCTTCCTTCGGAAGGGAAGTAAAGCCGTTGGTCCCGTGTCGTAGATTTACAGCACGTAAAAGAACCTCAAGCCTGATAAAGAGGCCTCTGAGCAAAATTAAGCAGCATTTCACGTCCAATATAGAATGGGACGCTGAGAACCACAGCAGTTAAAGAGCGTCCATAAATAAAACACCATTTTTTTAACCAAGAGGGGAATTTTGTCAAAATGCTCTCTAAATGAACTAAATGTTAGGAAGATTTTATTTAGTAACTGTTTCAGCTATTATTTTCAGCAAATCGTACTATGAATGCTAGGCTTCAAAGCTTACCATCTTTTCCTGCATTTTCAGGAATGCTATTTCAGCTTTAGTTCTTTTTATTTCATTTTCTTGATTCTTCTTTTCTTTGTCTACTTCTGCAACCTTTGATACCTGCTCAAGCAGTTTCTTCTTATCCTTCTTCTTTTTCTTTCTGAAAAAAAGAATATTGTATGTTACATACACGTGCCTTTCTCTACCCTTCTCATTTATTTTATATGTCTTCTACAAACTATTCTTATGAAAGTTTTCTTAACATGTTAATTGAAATAACATTTGCAGTTCTGGGGGAAGAATATTAAATTTAATAATTTTTAACTCATTTTATTGGTTTACCAATAGAATGATTGGTTGCATGTGAATAGTAATATTATTTCTTATAATAATTTCATTGTTTGGAGCTGCTTGTTTCATTGAAGATTTCATTATTGGTACAAGGGGGTTGGAGGAATCCAATCAAGTCAGATGTTTAAAAGTGGCTTGCTGAATGCTGACCTTTAAATTAAATTCCACACTCTTTTCATCTCATTGCAAAAAGCAACTGAATAGCAACAGCACAAAAAAACCAAAGTAGTAAAAATTCAAATCAATAATTTTTTGAAAATTTTTGATGCCCCCCCCCCCAAAAAAAAGTTATCTGTAATCAGTTTTGTACTTTAAATAGATTTACATTCTTTTTCTTATGTATAACTTAAAAGGTGTTTTAATCAAAATCATTAGAAACATTTTTGAGAAAATAAAAAATAACCTAAACTCTTCCTTATAAAGTGTAGTTTGGAATGGGGGTAGCTCCTTGAAAAGCTTTATGCTGCATCTTGGAAGATATTTAACTGACCTCTTGGAGGATACTTTACATGAGATGCGGGGAGGTGAGCAACTTAAAATAAGTTCAAAGGTTCGCCAATGCACATATGCAAGCAAACAGAAATGGCAAATGACTACGAGTCCTATTATTTCTCGCACAGCAGCCAACATGCACTTCACTTGTACACAACCATAGCCATCCTCTGCAAATAATCCCCAGACATCTGCATAGAAAATATATAGAAGAGTTTAATTTTTTTTTTTTTTTTTTTCACACAAGCCGTATGTAGGATAGGAGTTGGATAGGTAGAGTCAGACTGAAAATTCAATGCCATAGCCGGGATTTGAACCACGGATCTCCCAATCTTCTAGCTGGTTGCTCTGCCACTGAGCTAACATGGCAACATGCCGGCATAGCATTGAATTTCTCAACTGACTCGCATGTTTCCTGGTGAACCACAAGGTGATCTCAAGTTATTTTGAGATGACAACCCCAATGGCGAGAAATTCAATGCTATGCCGGCATGTTGCCATGGTAGCTCAGTGGCAGAGCAACCAGCTATAGATCGGGAGATCCGTGGTTCAAAACCCGGCTATGGCATTGAATTTTTCAGTCTGACTACCTATCAAATATAGAAGAGATTAACACAACCAGTCATTTTGAAAAGTCCTGACCAAACTTTCTCTCAGGTTTTATTGCTTTATATAATTTATTGTAATGTGAGAAGCGAAGGCTGTATGTCCTTGGCAATATTTTTACAGATTATAACAGTTTTAGAAATTGCTTATTTGATTAATAAGATCGGTTTACCTTAATGATACAGAGGCCTGTCTTCAACTATTATTTGACGAGGGTCTGTTGTGAACAAGAATATAAAAGACTAGGAGCTTTTCAAGTCAAGCTAGAAGCCTATTTACAGCATAGTAATGTATGTCTCAATTTACAGAGATCATAAAACAACATTATTGATATCTGTCATGACTTACCAGGTGAGATAACACCATGGAACTTGAAAATGATTCAACACTACCAATCAGAGTTAAGGTACTTAGAAAAGAACAGAGTGTGAATTTCAATCCTGGTATACTCTCTCTCAAAAAGGTAGAGGGGTTGAATTATACAAGAGTACACTCCAGCTAATAAATGGGTCCGACAACCTGATCAGCTTACCACCAGTGAATGAAAAACCACATTAAAATGATTGCCAATAAAATAAGAGCTGAAACTTTCCTGGCGATGAACATACTCTAGCTGTTCTCAGGCCTCAAGCCAGATGAGGTGATGTGGAGTTTCAGGAGCATACATCTCTCCCATCATCAGGATGATGAATGACTAGTCGGGTAAAATGACCTGTATATATACTGTGCACTGTGGTGTGATTATCCTTGTAGAAAACTCACCTACTCTGGCTACTGCTTGGATTGTGTGAATCTGCATTTTCTGAGCCAGTTAATTTCAATATTGATGGCCAGTTTCCATGAGAAACTAAACTTTAATCCAGCATCCTGGTTCAGCATTGCCCTCTCAGATGAAATATCCAATGCATCTTTGACCCTGATTTCCCAGTAATCACTTTCGACTAAGAAGGTAGTGTCACGGAAGTTGGGCCTCTGATCCTGTTCAAAGCAATTGCCAATCTAGATTGTCAGGCTGTATCAAATGGATAGTCCACTCATGTTCTTTGACCCTGATAGTTATATGATTCTGCCAGTTTGTCCTATGTACAAGGCTGTGCACTTCAATGGAATGTGATACACACCCAATATATTTAAGTCTAGCTCGTCTTTCATTGGTCTCACTAGGCTCTTTAACTTCAGAAGCAGTTTGTGAATGGTCATGATATTGTGTTTGGCCTGTATTCTGCTGATTCCGCCAGATAAGTTGGTATATGGAATGCAGGCTGTGGCAGTAGACTTTTCTGATGATTTCAGTATGAAAGATCACTCACACCTCGCCCTCCCAAGTCCAACATCAGCCAGGTGGAAAGCTAGTACTTAAGCATCTGTGCAATGATGAAAATTTGGTTGTCCTGCCGGCAAATAAGGGAAATGCAACAGTCAACCTCTTCACAGCTCAGTACCAAGACAAGATGAAATAGTTCTTAGACAATTCAGCCTACAAGATCCTACCATGTCCATAGAATGACACACTACTCAACTGATCAAGAAATCCAACATTGCTTCAGAAACTAGGTAGTTTCTGCCACCTTCCGTTTCAAGGGCCTCCAAGAATGTATAGGCTCCCCAAGATCCACAAACCATATGTTTCATTGAGATCAATTGTGGATGGCAGAGGCAGCCCCAAATACTGACTAGCAAGCCACCTAGCTAATCTGTTGCAGCCTCTAGTAGAGAGTTGCCCACAATGTTAGTAACTCAATTTGTCCAATCACTGAAATACATCACCATCCAATCTCCTTGTCAGCTTTGAGAGTATCTCTTTTCACCGGGGTACTGCTACAAGAAACCATTCAACTACTCAAAGTGCACTTTTCGGCCAATATCACTGAGCTGTTCCATCACACCCCGTCTTCTATTTTCTTTTTGTACAGTGGCACTTTCTATGAACAAGCAGACAGTGTAGCAATGGGCTCCCCATTGTCACCAGTAATAGCAAATGTTTACATGTAACAGCTAGAGCACAAAATCCTTGTCATCCCATTTCTAAAATATGTAGATGACACATTCGTCAAATGGCCTCACAGACCAGAAACATTACCAAGCTTCTGCACACACCTCAACAGCCTCTAACCTCAGATCCAGTTCACCACAGAAGTGGAGGATGGAGTACTCCCTTCCTGGACCTTCTGATTTAAAAATATAGTAACAGTACACTTGGACACATGGTGTAACAAAAACCAACACATACAGATCTCTATTTTAACACATGCAGCTTCCATGACAAATCTCAACAAATTGGGATACTGAATACGTTAACTCATAGAGCAGTCTCTAAATCTGTTCCAAGTCACCTGAAATAAGAACTGCAATGCTTAAAATGCACCAAAACTGCTACTCCGACTATGACACCACAGCAGCACTTAATAAAGAACAAAAAGATGAAATCTCTCACACTTATCTGGCAGAATCACCAGAATACTGGCCAAATACATCAGGATCATTCACAAACAACCTTTGAATTTAGAGAGCCTAGAGACTGGTGAAATACCAGCTACTCCTCAATGTTCCAGGGGTGTATTGCACATTCCATGCAAGTGTGGGGGGGGGACCAGTACATAAGACAAACTGGCAGGACCATAACCACCAGGGTAAAAGAACATGAGAGGACCATTGATAAGTCTGGATTGGCAGAAGTTTGCTTTTAACAGGACCATAGACCAACTTCTGCAAAACTACCATCTGAGCCAAAAGTAATGGCTACTGGGAATGCAAGGTCAAAGAGGTGTTGGCCTGTTTCATCCCAGATGACATGCTAAACCAGGACACTAGATTATATTTTAGATCCACATGGAAACCGGCCATCAATATTGAAATTAACTCACTCATAAAACACACATACACACAATCCAAGCAGCAGCCAGAGTAGGTGAGTTTTCTACAAGGTCCATCACAAATGAAATGGAGTTTTATTTGTGGATGCTCTTTAACTGCTGTGGTTCTCAGCATCCCATTCTATACTGGGCATGAAAGACTGCTTAATTTTGCTCAGAGGCATCTTTATCAGGCTTAAGGTTCTTTTATGTGCTGTAAATCTATGACACAGGACCAATGGCTTTACTTCCCTTCCAAAGGAAGCCATGCCAAGGATTTTTATGCCCTAAAAAAATCCATTGTCCTCCACCAGGTTTGAACCTGCAACCTTAGGTATATGAAGTTAGCTATGCACAGCATATATACAAACCATTTTACCTGGCTATTCATTCATCATCCTGATGTACACTCATGTCACCTCACCTACAGTATGACTGCCAATATTTGTTCACTGTGTGCTATATCATGAAGATTCTGAGATGGTAATCCTTGACCATGTTTTTGGTGCCTCGTTTTGGAGAGGCACTGAGGAATTGTCAGTGCCATAAAATAAGATCTTCTATTGCTGAAGCCTTAAAAGCAAAAGATAATTTTAAGTTGAAGTACATGGACTCTTATCAAGCTGGTTCCTCTTGCCTGATACACTCACCATCCCAATAGGCTCATCATCAATTCAATAAGGGAATGGAGCTAAATGTGCAACAACCAGCTAAAGTACAGGCTGAAAAAATGTCAAATCTATGCGCCTGCCAACCCCCCCTACTTTTAAAAGTACAATTTATCTCAATTGAAGTTATTTGGCTGATGATTGAGGAGGAACTTTTCTGAGTTTTGCAAAACTCAATCTGAAACCCAATTGCAACATTCAATTTTTACCCTAAAAGGCTTAATTAGAATTCTCCAAAATCATTTATACTCAAATTAATGTATTTTTACTTTCTCTAGCACACATGTACAATGTACATAGCAGATAGAGAAGCTATTGTATTCCGCCCAAAAATGCAATGCTGAGAGTTCACTGGAAATATATGTTTTGGGGCAAGGCGAATCCAAAAAGCATTTTTAAAAAAAGGTCTCTGTGTGTGTGTGTGTGTGTGTGTGTGTGAACAGCATAAGTTCAAAATGAGTTTAGGTTCAGCATCTGCCAAGGATGCAACACAAAGATTTTCAGGAAAATTACCCCACCCCCAACTATCCTTTACATGGAACATTTTTTTGAAATTTTTTCAAAAATGGTTTTAATTAAAATATATAAGATATTTGGCGAATGAAATGTATATTTTGAATTTTTTGGGACCTCTTCCTTCTTGTTGACTTTTGTATAACTTGTAAAGCATAAGAGATGTCATATACTACTACTTCTTTTTCGGTATAGTTAACTGTTTCCAAGATACTCCTTGTTGTTGGTGTCAATTTTAAACTACGAGGGGCATACTGAAAGTCATGAGCAACACTGTTTTACAATCTTAATATTTATTTTTAAGCCAAACCAATTACATCATCATAATCTACAGACTTTCTTTCACTTTTCGACATAGTCTCCATTGTTTTGCACACATTTTTCCCATCGTTCTACAAGTTTGAAAATTCCCTTGTGATAGAACTCCGTTCCAGCTGCCCGCAGATCCTGACGCACTGCTTTCCGAATATCATCCAGCGTTTCGTAGCATTGGCCACGCATCTGCTCCTTCACAGAACCGAAAAGATGGTAGTTGGAGGGTGCCGGTCGGGACTGTAGGGAGGATGTGGTAGAGTTTCCCACCCTAATGCCCTGATCTTCTCCATAGTGGCACGGGCAGTATGAGGATGCGCATTATCCTGTTGAAGGATGATCCTCTTTCCAGGGCGTTTATCACGCAAAGCCCGACGGAGCTTCAGAAGTGTCTTGATGTAGCGGGCAGAATTTATGGTTTGTCCAGGTTCAAGAAAGTCAACCAGAATGCAACCTTGTGCATCCCAAAAGACACTTCCCATAACTTTTCCTACAGACTGCACTGTCTTCGCTTTCTTCTTCGATGGTGAGTTCAAGTGGTGCCATTCCATACTCTGACGTTTCGTTTCTGGCTCATAGTGATGGAACCAGCTCTCATCTCCAGTCACAATACTCGTCAAAAGTTCATCACCTTCATTATGAAATCTCTGAAGAAGGTTTTGTGCAATGGTTCTTCTCTGAAGTTTGTGGTCTTCAGTCAATAAACGGGGGACCCAACGTGCACAGACCTTTCTGTGGATCATTTCTTGCACTGCACTATGTCCTATTCCAAGTTGCGCAGCAATTTCATTCACAGTGAAACGCCTATCTCCTGTAATGAGCTCATCAACTCTTTCCTTGTTGCATTCTGTAGAGGCAGTTCGAGGACGCCCGCTACGAGGCGCATTTTGCAGACTCGTGTTTCCATCTTTGAAATGTTTCACCCATCTTCTAACACTGCTGGCATCCATGCAGACACGTCCATACGCATGTTGAAGTCTGAGATGAATTTCAGGAGCAGATTTTCCTTCTTTCACAAGGAATTCAATGACAGCACACTGTCGAAACGAAACATCAATGTCAGCCAGTTTTCAAACACCGTCTGTGGTCACGTGATAGAAGCTAATGACGTCACAATATGTCAGCATGTGGCTTAAAGTCTGTATATTATGATCCTGCAATTTGTTTCATTACATTGTTGAAATTTAAATTTTTACAATGGGTTGCTCATGACTTTCAGTATGCCCCTCGTACTTAAACATTTCTCAAGCAAGAAGTGTCAACTTTGTTTCACCCCTTTTGTTTTACTCCCAGGAATGCAAAGTTTCACCCGTTTTGTTTTACTCCCAGGAATGCAAAAGAGAACCAAATTTAAATTTTTCCACATAGCTATGAGCTTATAAAAGATTCCACTATTGCTTTAACCTAATGTATGCCCTTATTTCCCTTCTACTTACAAGGAAGCAAGCAGTAGGATCAGTTCTGCTAGTGCTTTTTTCGATTGGCATGATGTAGATAAAAGAATAGTCTTTTGTAAGGAAAGTTTGTGGAACAGCTAGGCAGATGAAGATGATTCATACTTGAAATATTTTTTTTTCTCTCTCTTTCCTGTTAGTAAATATTTAGATTTTACTTCAGTGACAGCTACATTTTGTTTTCTTGAGTTATTCTTATTGTATATAATAATCTGCAAAATATTAAGCTTTGTCTATTTGGGATCCCCACTTTTTGGAAAGCTGAAAGTTTTCTTTCTGAATAAATGTCTTTTTTTTATTTCTTTTTTTCTTAGAGGTGCCAATAAATTCAATTTATATTCTTATAGCCAATATGGAATTCATTATTTTGTGATTTATAGAAGAGTTAAGAGGTTACTGAATTTTATAATAGAGGCTATGGATTTTGGATTTTATTCTCATATAATCCTTCAAAATGATTCACCCTTATAAATACCTGATTTCTTGAAGTAGATAATTTAGGATCAAAGTTTCATTGTAGGCTTTAGTCAACATACAAATGGATTCTTTTAAGTTATATTTGATTGTTTCATTGTTATGTTGTTCATGCCTTTGACATAACAGTGGTATGCATTATGTGGTTTTAGCATATATTAATTTGAGCAGAATAATTTTCTAATGAACTTAAATGCAATAATGGAGAGTTTTAGGCTTACTGACGATGGGATAATTTATGTATGCTGATAATCTGTTTATTTGGAGTAAAATAATCTATAAATTATTTTGCAAGACATCCAGCATATGCTCATTAATTTCAAGTGGAAGCAGACAAGTCATAATACACATATTTTTAAAAGTGATCTTGGCAACCTATATTTCTCATTCTTGCAGTAACACAAATTATCAAAGGAGTATTATTGCTAACTCTCTGTATATAGTCAAGTTGGTCTAATTTAAGCCTATGGAAGGTAAAACACTGCACTTTCTGCATTATTTCATTATTAGGTGTTAAATGTGTTTATCAACTAGATAATTGGGTTTTGCCAAGTGTGTTTCAACTAAATAACAGGAATATGTTCTTTGTTTTAATTGTATTTAATATTAATTTATTTGCAATTATCCAATGGCTTAATAAGTTTATATTTCTTTGCACTTTCTTAATAACTGACACTTCACTTTCCCACTGAATTCAAGAAATAACAATTTTAGAAAAGGTATGGGGGTGGGAGTGTGTGTGTGTATGTGTATGCGTATGCATGCGCGTGCGCATGCATGCCTGTGTCATGACTCCAAAACGGAAAGTCTGTTAGTTACATAAATATCAAACTTGGACATGACATGAAGATATCAGGGAAATCCCTGCACCCCAAGTCACCCTTATCATGACTATTATTATTTTCAATTTTATAAAAAATGACTAATAATTTTGATTAAAATGATGTATACTAAACATGTTTATATTGCAAATAAATATTGCTGAATTTTTTGGAAATAACCCCTGAAGTCCTCTTCATTCTGAATAGCTTTTGCATAACTGGTAAACCATAAGAGACAAAAATTTACTATGCAAAAAATGAACACCCAATTTTGTCATATGCAGTTTTTTGTGAAGTTAACCATTTTTGAGATATTTCTTGTTATTGGTTCCAGTTTTAAAATACTAAAACTTTTCTCAAATGGGAAGTTCACATTCGTTTCAAATTTCTCTTGTTTTACTACTAGCCATGGAAAGAGAACCAAATTACATTAACAATCGCATAGCAACATCCTTTAAAAGATTGGACTGTTGATTTAGCTTTGTGCATTCCCTTATTTCTCTTCTACTTATGAGGAACTAAGTAATAAGATATTATGTTTCTGATAATGTTAATATTGATTATCATTATGTATTTTCCAATGTTTGACATTTGAAATATCATTAATGAAAATTAAGATAGGGTCCTTAAGAAATGCCAAATTTTATATTCAGTATATCAGAATTTACATGCCTTTAAGTGTATATTGGTAATACTAATTTAGATAGGCTACCTCATATTCTCCTATTGTCTCCATTTTAATTGGTAGAAAAAAGTTCACTTGATTAGATTTATGAATAAATGTACTGACCATGAATTTTGAGCCATATTTCTGTTTGGATTATGTTTTGGAAGTGTTTGATTCTTGAATAATTAATATTAAAGTTTTTAATAATTTCTCAGACATAGGCAATTTTCATGGCTTACAAGATCTTCAAGGTATGATTACAATGGATAGTTATTCTACCCAGTGGTAAGGGCTGATGATGAGGCCAGTGATATTCGAGGATTTGATAATATGTTCTGCTCATACAATATTTTGAAGGCAGTAAAGTACCATGGTGTTGTGCACATTGGAAAGTAAATATGAAGTGAATTGTTATAGGTGTACTGGGTTTTTCTCAAAACAAATTGTTGAGCTATTTATTAAACATGGATATTTGGCACAGCATGTTCAAGTGTAAATATGAACCAAACGCAGTGAAGTATGCATTTTCTAAAGCAGCTGCTGTTATCTATCTGCCAAAATATTAAGATAGCTTAAAGTTGATTGAACCTTACGTTTTCTAAATGATTTTGAAAAACAAGTGTGAGGCGAACTGAGGCCCTCAGGCCATAGCAAACTACAATAAAAACACAGACGTCTGATTTCAGCAGTTTGGCAAGGTTGGTTGGGTTTAGTGTGTGTATGAACTACATTGAAATAACATGTATCAGCATATTTAGTTTAAAATGAATGAGGTAAGGGGAAGCCATCACATTGTAGCAAGCTGCAGCAAACAATAGGGTCCTCTGGTTTCAAAATTTTGGCAAGATTAAATTAGGCTGTGTGAGTGTGCATGAACTGGGACAAAATAATGGAGTTCCCAAAAACTGTTAAAAGTGGCAATGCCAAGTAGGAGTTTTTTTTTTATTTTTTTTTAATCTTGAAATCCATTTTGGAGACAAAATAAACTTTTACCAAATAGTGGCCCACCACATGAAAAGCCTGAAGTATACAAATGTCCAGAAGCAATCTCACTCCCATCAACTGCTTTTAGAACTGCAACTAAAATATCCATAGTAGCCTATAACGAGGTAAAATATTGTCTTAATAAGGGCCAATTGTTTTTTATTTTTATGCTGTTGGTAAAATATTAATCATTCTATAATTATTCAGGCCCATTTTACCACCTCCCTTATGAAAAGAGGAATTTCTTTGCATTTTACACATATCAAGCATTACACCCTCAGTAAATAATAGTTATGTCAATCTGTAATGGTAAACACAAAAAAACCCATCCCCAAGAGTTGCACATCACTGACTATAAATAGAAATGTTGGGTACCTACATTAATGAATATTATTTACACATCTATCAAGGGAATTTTAATATGTTTCTGTATTGGCCTTAATGTATTTCACTCTGCATTAACATACAGTTGTTGCAATTTCTTAATTATCTTGTCTGGGCATTTGAGCCAGTAGGATACCATGTCTCATTTTCATATAATTAATTTGTTTTATCTTGTGTTACTAAAGCAGTTTTCTTGAATATTGGTAATGAGAATTATATAATATTGTGACTGTAGCAGAAATTGTAAAGAGAATAAACAAATTAAATTATACATGAATTTGTAGACGTTCAACATTTGGTGGTGTAAGATGCTTAGGTGATGAGTAGTAAAGTGGCTTTCTGTAGAATGTTCCCCCAGCCTTGCTCGATGGTGGGACCACTCAACCAAATCATAAAAACAAAAGAAAAAACATACAAACACGCCATCAGGCGCAATAATGGAGTGATCTTTTTATTGCAATGGCAATTTTCAAATCCCGAAATAACCTTAATTTCTTATGTGTTTGTGCTTACTTTTTCACGCCTAAATCACCTTTTATTTTTAATGAGCCTTTGGCGACTACGTCGTATTCCGCTGACATTTTAGGTTACACTGCAGTTTCAGTCTAAAATGCTTATTTTTACTTAAATTAGCTTATTCCAACTCAAGTATAATCACAAAAGTATCACAGCTGATGAGTGACAGAAGTAGCAAACAAAATGCTCAGCAGTATAGCCAACTAGTGTCAGCCAAAAGTCGGCTAATTCTTAATATAAAGTTTGTTCAATCATCAATCCTTTCAAAATGTGTTGTATTCATTCTGCAGTCATCATAGATAAAGAGATAAGAGATACCCTATCCTTATGCATTGTAATTGGTGAAGCAAGCTTTGTCCGTTTGTCGAGTCGCCATGTTGTGGTTGAAAACATTAGGAAGATGAGTCCGGCTTTTGCATGTTAAATGTGCAAACAAAATTTAAGATACTGCCCGCCTGGATAATATGGTGGTAGCGTGTCTGCCTTACATTCAAAAGGTCGTGACTTCGAATCTCCCTTAGGGTGAGTTACCCGGATAAGGTTTTTTTCGGAGTTTTCCCTTATCCTGAGAAGACGAATTTTGTATGTAACAAATTATCTTAATTAGGGTGGGTGTATGGGCCACAGCAACTCAAAGTGATCACATATATTCCAAGACAACGTTCCATGTGAATTTTTATTGCTCAGGCTAATATTTTCAACATTTTCAATTTGGACCTCCTGCACTAAGGTGGAACAACAAAGAAACGGTCCCCCGTTAATTATGGATACAGAGGGGCGATATTTTTAAAGTAGTAAAGGCAGTTAATTGCAATATTACTCAAGAAAATGTATTTTAAAGCGTTGTACCAAGCAGTATGTAAATAAAGTCACAGATTAAACATGATACATAGTGTAAAGAAACATAAAACCGCAAAGTTAGCGCCTTTATTTCCAAACAGAGTATTTTGTATCTATTTTAATTACTGTTGGCATCGTTTACTCATTTGTACAATTCAGCTGTTAATTGACAGTGCTCTCAATACAACCGTGTATCATTCTCTGCTCCAGTTCATGGGTACATTCCTCTTAATATTATTGGCCCATTCCATATAAAGCGCTGATAACTTATGGGCATGAATTCAATTCAATTCAATGAAGGGACAATACTAAGGATTCAACCTGGATCCAAAGTTAAGGTAACTTGCACCCTTTTCCCATTAAATCAAATTGATATAATAGTATTTTTAAGAAATTACTTCGGTGGTTACAGCTATCCTTGAAATGTTCCTAAAACTTAATTCTTTATTTAAAAAAAAAATCGCAAACTTCCACAGGTGATCTTGAATAGTGATATTAGTATGTCTAAATTTGAAATGCATTAGATTCCCGAGGTTTTGACACCTTCTTGGGAAGATTAGGGGTTCCAGAAACACTACAATTCTGCAATAGATTCTTCAATATTGCATCATCTAGGGACAACAATGACTATATATGATGTAGTAGGATGCGTTAGTAGAGCTTTTGTTCGTACCATGACATCCTCCAATTTTATGTAAGACCTCGAGAAAACCGGAATTTTACCATATGATAGAAAGTTTTAATAGATGACGACTTCAAGTGCAGTTGCATGACGAACCATGTTATGAATAACTCAACTGAAATGCACCCTACTTCTGTTTCTATAGTGTTTATCATTGATGCAACTTCCTTCAGTGCTACCTAAGCTGCCGAATCAACAGAAACTATTATTTCTTCTGGAAGCTTCACCACCCAGAGAAGCTAGCAAACCAAACAGAAAGAAAGGAAACAGCTGCAAAGAAACTGACAACACTGAACCGTCTCATTAGAATCAAGCTAAGAAACCAAGGTCACAAAGTAAACCTAGAAAAGTGTTGTTTCCTCGTGAGGTAGAATAAACGGATTCTGAAGTTAATGAGGACTGTTTTTCTTAGGCCTCTCCAGGTAACATAGGCTGGTCATGAACCAGAGTATACACTCACAAACGCGCATATGGAAGGAGACCATGTCCTTATTCACTTTGCTGCCAAAAACAATAACTTTTATGGAGGCAAAATGAGTGAGAAGGATTTGGATGGAGATATGAAGGATCAATTTCTCCGAAGAGAAACCAAGGACTGAACCAAGTTTATACATGTTCATCTTGATATACCTTCTGTGCTTGAAGGTGATATAAAAGTATTTCTTCCGTATCTAGTGTTTTGGGGGTAACAAAACGCCAAAAATGCTTGTCAGAAATTTGAAATGAATCTTCACAATTTTGAAGTTCGTTAAAATTATTTCATTGTGATATTGTTTGTGTTTCTGGTTATTGTATTGCAGTGATAAATGGTTCTGGTGTCAATAAAATGTATTACAAATGATGATTATTTGATTGTAGACTCTATTGTACTACATTGTTACTTTTTATTCTAGACTCTGTTACAGAGAACCCCGAACTGGGACACAGTATAACATGTAGATATAGATCGAATAGATAGGAAATGCCCTCTCCTTATGCATTGTGGTGGGTGAAGCACGTTTTTGCCAAGCCGTCATATTTAGATACTTATATTTTTAGATGAGTACGCCATGTGTGGGATAAATGTGCATCCAAAATAAGATTTTGTGGTGTTAAATATTCAACTAGGCAGTACATTTAGCATGTTAGTTTTAAACCAGTATAATAGTCAATACGTGTGTGGGGTTTTCTTGTAGTTTCTCGAATAGCAGAAGCAAAACTAAGGAAACGGAAATGTGATTCAATACACAGGTTTACTGTGCTAATTTGAACGATTTTGTGGGTTATATTCAATTAAACAGTAAATTTAGAGTTTTCAGTTTTAAACCAATATAATGGTCAATATTTGTATGATGTTTGGACATAGTTCCTCAAATAGCAGAAGCATAAACAAGTAAAGGAACATATGTTTAAATACATAGGTTAGTATACTTATTTAAGTGATTTTTCGGTGTTAAAATATGTCATAAAATATCATCAGAACGATTGTGTATTGTTTATTAGATTTAGATTTCCATTGGGAAACAGATAAAATTTGCAACCTGCTCTGGTTTATGAGACACTTCTTGCTAATTCGCCCATTTAGCAGTTATGGCGAGAAATAATTATCAAAGAATGTACTTATGATACAAGAACCGTGAGAATAGGGGACATGTTCCTCGGACTCCGAATACAATACATGCAGCCCACAGTGAAGGTCATTATAATCTTTGGATTAGTCTCTGATATTTATCACCCTTTTTGGTGTGCACTTAAAAATAATTCCAAGCCTTTCCCAAACATATATGTGTGTGTTTGCGTATATGTATCGTATATATGACTGTCTCGTACATATATTCAGCATCGTTTATTTAGTGCACCCTTTTGAGGAATTAGAGTAGACTAAAATGTCTGTAGTGGAATAAAGGCTACAGGCTGAGAGACAAACAATGAGGTTTGGTCAAAATCTATATGTTTTACAATAAAATTCATAACTTTTGTATAAGTTAATAAAGTTTGCAATTCTGCTTCAGATTAAACTGCATACAACTAGAAACAATTCAGTGAAAGAATCATGCAACTTGGTTCAAAAATATCTTTGTTTTGAAGTTTAAAAGAAGTGCCGTTTTTACAGACAAGAAATTTATTTTACAATGATGTAAAATTCTAAATGTAAACCTTAATGTTATGAGCCCATTTGAACGCAAGAAGAACTTCGGCAAAAAAAAAAAAAAAAAAAAAAAAAAAAAAAAAAAAAAAAAAGTCACAAAAATTGTCGATTTTTTCTCGAAAGTATTTGTGTTCCTTAAGTATATAGTCTTGTAGTTTCATGCTCCAAACACATTGTCACTCAATGTTATTTCAAAATATGTATTAAAATTAAACCAGTCAGTGTTTTATTTCTGGTGTTTACCTTTTTGAAATTTATATTAGTTTTAATCA
The DNA here is from genome assembly GCA_030762935.1 of Hymenopus coronatus. Classification (NCBI taxonomy): domain Eukaryota; kingdom Metazoa; phylum Arthropoda; class Insecta; order Mantodea; family Hymenopodidae; genus Hymenopus; species Hymenopus coronatus. The sequence continues at coordinate 86,509,284 of CM060897.1, read as the reverse complement.
ACAACTTGAAACTTTCCCATAACTGGTTATTAATGCTTTCTTCTTGGGATGAATATCCGAAAAATAACCATTAATTAATTTGTTGTCTTGTTTCCAATATTGATAATTATTAGATAATGCTCCCATCATAAAGTATCATTATGAACACTCCAATATATTAATTCAAAATCTTCTCGGGCTTCTAGCCAGGTAAAAACTTGGCCAAGTTTTTACCTGGCTAGAAGCCCGAGAAGATTTTGAATTAACACGTTGCCAGGAAAGCTTCAGTTCTTATTTTAAACTCCAATATATGGTTGATAGATTTCTCAGATAAATGAAGTGCGGTCTTAGCTTGATTTGGAGGTCCCATTCTCGTGGGTGACATATCGTTTTAAACAAATAAATTTTCTAAAATAGCTTTTTGACAAAAGCTTTACTCATGAGATTGATTTGTAAGTATCCCTTACCTGAATTATAATTAAAATCCCCACGAATACTTATTTCTTCATTGTTATTAAAGTTGAAAAATGTTTTCCAAAATAAATATTTATAATTGCATTAGGTGCCTTATAAATATTATCCATTTTAATCAACTAAATTGTAGCATTATTCCGCGATCTATTTCATCTATGTTTTCAATTATATCAAAACTAGATAACATTTAGGTTTCTATCTAACCTGATATTTTTCCTCCAAATATTCTTATTCTATATGCTCTTATAAATTTATAATTTGGTGCTCTAAATGTAAGGGTATTTTAAACCATATCTCTGCTCTTGGGCAAATGCCTTTATTTCCTCTGTTTGTAAATTTTAAATTCATCCCTCTATGGAGTTAAAAATTCTAGAATTTCAAGTCATAGTTTTACAGTGCGGGTAACGGATGGGGACTCTCTTTGAGATATCCCCATTCAGGAAGTAGCGACCCTGCCCACGTGGGCTCCAGTTCCTCTGACCAGGAGGATAGTCCCTGGTTTAGGGTCCCTTGTCCCATAACGGCGGATAAGGTGAACTTTGGGCTAAAACAGCGGAAGTGGCATCCCTCCATTTGGGGTTAATTTAAATGAGGAGCTCCAGAGCCAGGGTAAAGGCAGTCCTCTAAGGGAAGAAACCCTTACAGAAAATCTACTGTGCAAGGGGTTGAAACCCCCTTCACAGGAAATTGAATTACTCAGACTTCTCACACAGCAAACAGCCGGATGGATCTGCAGGTCAACGACTGGCAAGAAAAAAGGATAAACTATTTGGAATCTCTAATTGATTCAATTTAGCTGCTTGGAATGCAAGAGGCCTTGGAAATAAAGAAATGGGACTGGATAAGATACTTAATGATAGATATTACTGTCATAACGGAAACTAAGAAGAAATTAAAAGGATCAAAGGATCTAAATAATGATGCAATGTTCTATAGCGGTGTACCTCAGAATGTAAGAGCAAGAAGTGGCGTTGCAATACTAATACATAGCAAATTGAACTCTAAAATTAAATTCTATACCTATGAGAGTGAAAGAATAATAACAATAAGAATGAAAATAGATAGAGGACATTTAACAATAATCGGGATTTATGCCCCTGATGAAGGAAAAAAGAAGGAAGAAACAGAACAATTTTATGAAGAACTTCAAAAGACTTATGACAAAGTAAATAAGAATGACTACATTATAGTTTGTGGAGATTTTAATGCAAGGGTTGGCAATATTCCAATCCCGAACACAATAAGCTCTTTTGGAGAAGAGGTGTTGAATTATAATGGAACACAACTAGTATTAAAATAACATACCTTAGAGTATCCAAACACTTGCAAAGTATTATACTTGTTAGTGATGAATATAGATACAACAAAAACTTTATTAAACTTATTTGTTACAATATACAGCCACTACTACACGGGGAAGAATTTTAACACGTCCGTCGCGTCCGGTAATAAGCATTGTAGGATTCGGTGCATCGACGAACTTTAGGGGGTATGTAAGATTAATTTTGTTTTCGACACTTAATGAGCGAACGGCAGAAAAAAGAAAAACCTACGTACAAATTTTAGTGAGCGACTGGAAAAGAGAAGATGAGTTTTGTGATCGATAGAATGGAAGAGACAATCTGCTTCGTGCATGGGTAGTTGTTGCAATGCCATTAAATACACAGACAGAAAAAAAAAAAAAAAAAAAAAACTATTTATTCACGGTTTAATCTATAGAATTTGCAATTTCTAGAACACTCAGCGCTTCCTTAGCACATTCAGTCGAACCATGTAGTGCAGTTCTGCAGGAGATTCAAGGTCTCCTTGCCTTCATGAGATGCCCCATTGTGAAAGTTTTGCCTCTAAAAAGGGAGACGGTCTGGGTGGCTCAATTGATTCGGGATTGGTCCTCTGACCCCGAAAATCCAGAGTTTAAACTCTGCTCAGACCCTTGGATTTTAGTGCTTAAAAGTGACAGCCCCATGTCAGTAGATTTACTGGCATATCAAACTTACAAACAAATCAATTCTGCAAAGAAGGGAAAACTTTTTCAATAGCCTCTATGGTTTGTAACAACGGCCAATAGTGACATTAAAGGTATAGCGCATACTACGGGTTGTATGATTTGTATGAGGGACTTGAGGGTGAACAAATTGTGAAAAATTGCGTAAACATCAATATTGTATTTTCCTTTGCAAATGTTTCCCATCCGAATGAAGTTAATTGTGTATACCAGGCATATTTAACCTGGGGTACGCGAAGAATACTTAGGGATACATATAATTTGTTTCCTGAATGGTCACAAAGTAACGAAAAATATTTAAATGAGAGAGATTTGAACTGCCCTACCGGTATACACTACAATGATAACATACACCTGCGCTCGCTAATAATTTGTGTTGTTTGTTTCAAGTGCCGACAACAATAACAGTGTCTGAGAATGCACGTTAGTTAACTGTTAATCTACCGACAGTTCAATACTCAGTATATTTTCGTGACTGTTAGGTGCAGGTTCATTTTCTTCACTCAAAGTTTCACATCTTATTCTTTATATTTGTGAACTGTTGAATGTCGTTATTACGATGGTCCACTATTTTAGCTTTTGTTGTAGGATGGATAAATTTGTTATGAGAGGAAAACGTAAACAAGTGATAATGTCGATAATGTTGAAGCTCCGCAAGTGAAAAGTGCGACAACGCTTGTTCCACCACGGAACATTGGGAAAATAGTGCTGAAGTTGAACCATCTATGAGCAAGTCGAAGAACCCGAGAAATGTGAAATACCGACATTACAGTGAATCTTACATTAAATATCGATTCGTGTCAAATATGTGTGATCCACCTCTTCCCCTCTGCATTATTTGCAACCAAACTATCGAATAATTCTATGGAACCTTCCCTACTTCACTGACATTTGGTAACCAATCACGGTGAATGTAAAGACAAGCTCGTCAAATGCTTCCAGCGCAAAGCAGAAAATTTGAATAAAAGCTCAACTGTGATACACAATTTTACAAAATCAATTAAGGTGGCACTGGGCACATCGTATGATTTAGCGTTGCTAGTTGCAAAAAATAAATCACCTTATATCGCAATTGAATATCTTATTATTCGTGGTTCTTTTATTATATTATATAAAATGTTACACAAAAATTTCGATAAAGTAATCAAAACAATTCCGAATTCTGACACAAGTGTAGGGCATAGAATTCATGATATGGCACAAGATATTGCTGACCAAATAGTCGAAAATATTCAAATAGACAAAAGATTTGCCATTCAAATCGATGAATCGGTAGGTGGGTCTGATGATGCTGAGCTACTTATATATGTTCGGTATTTTGACGTTAAGAAGGGTGCTATTGCTGTATGAAATTCTAGGATGTAAACAATTACCAGAATATACAAATGGAAGAAGATGTTTTTAAAAGACTTGAGAATTTTATAAAATTAAAATTAAATTTGTCATGGAATTGGTGTGTAAGTTTGTCTACGGATGGTGCTGCTTCATTGATAGGTAAAAAAGTGGCCTTATTGCTTGTATTCGCGAAATTAACCCCAACATAATTTGGTAACATTTTATTATACACATAAAATTTGGTGGCGAAAAAAATAACTCTTGACTTACATGAAACATTGAACACTGCTATAAAAGTAGTCAATTTAATAAAGTCATGTGCACTGAACTCCCAACTGTTTAAAAAAATGTGTGAGGAGATGGGAGCTACGCACACTCAATTGTTTTTGCGCACCGAGGTGTGCTGGTTAATCACGAGGACTCGTCGTTTTGAACTGAAAAATGAGGTAAAATGTTTCTTTACGAAATTGAAATCTGATCTGGTGAAGCATTTTGAGGATGAAGAGTGGATTTGCCAATTAGCTTATCTGACGAATATATTCAACAAGTTTAACGAGCTTAATCTTCCACTCCAAGTTTTTGACAGCCATATTTTTAAAGCTCATGAGAAAATAAATGTCTTTTATAAGAAAGTTTTATTTGAGATTGATTGCATTAATAAACGGAATATTGCTGTTTTTCCAGTACTTTTGGAACAAAGTGGACAAATTGAAGTTAGTATTGCTAATGGACTTTTGGAAATAATTAAATTCCACCTACAAAATCTCAGGTTATAGCATTTAAAATACTTCCCAAAATTAAGAAAAACGATATTACACAAGAATGGATTACAAATCTGTTTTGTACCCCGCCATCAATTTCTCTGATCTTCCCGTAAATGGAAATGCCCGTTGACAGTTCGAAAACATACCAATTTGTGATTTCTGGTCTTCACACAGAGTACCCTGAACTACATGCCTTCTTCCATTCCCCCTCAACTTATCGGTGTGAGCAGGGTTTCTCTGCATTGACAGCAATCATAGCGAAACAAAGAAATCGCTTGAATCCAGAATCCCCATTGATACACGCACTAACGAAGATTCAGCCACGAATAGAGGAACTGGTGTCCAGAAAACAAACTCAACTATCTCATTAACAGGTCAGAAACATATATAACTTCATACAATTTTGTGTGTATGTGCTATTTGCAATATATTTATATAGTTCCTGTATTTATTTTATACACTTATAGCATAATCCTCCTTTCTGTAATATTTAATAAATTGTAAATGTTATAATCTATTTTAGATATGGTTATGTATAATTTAAATTAGGGAAAACTCCATGGCTAGGCCTAGGGGTACAGGCTGGAATGCAAAATTGTCAGTGGGGGTACGCGGAGAGAAAAGTTTGCATACCACTGGTGTATAGTATGACTTAAAGCATTGCTATCTGAGCTCGTAGCAAGGCATTGTAATTTTCCTGGTCCTTTTCACATTAAAGTGAACTTTTGGAAATAGTTTTCCCAATTTATACTGACTAAAACGTCCTCTGTAGTTAGTCACTTGCATTGTATCATTAGTCTCATCAATGTTTTAATGTTTATAAGCTATTTTTGTGCAAAATTTAAAGCGGATTATTAAACAAAAAGTAATTTAAGGATAGCCTTCATTTTAAGAGTTTACTTCTTAGGAAACTTAGCTTATAACACAAGAAGAAATTCAAATCTCAAATTCTGTTTAAAGGATACGAATGTTGCGTCAAAATTTAAATAAACTTAAGGGGTCACTACTATGATATTTTAAAAAAGCTACAATTTTAAGTCGACAGTTCGATTGAAATTGTAATAAAGGAATCAAGATTTAAAATACAATATTCAGACAAAAGTTCATATGTTAATAATGAATAATAATAATTTATTTTGCCAATAATAAATTGAATAACAGCCTATGTCAACGTGAATATATGTATATATTTTCTCATCGTTCCATTCTGTACTAGGTGTGAAAGACAGCTTAATTTTGTTCAGAGGTCTCTTTATTAGTCTTCAGGTTCTTTGACGTGCCGTAAATCTACGACACGGAATCCCTTCCGAAGGAAGTCATGCTAAGGATTTTTACGCCAGAAAAAGTTCAACGTTCTACGCCGGGTTTGAACTCGCGATCTTGGGAACATGAAGTTAGCATGATAACCATTACACCACCTAGGGCGACTTATTTAAATCAAATAGCATAGCTAGAAGAAATTCCTTATCCTTATAAGCCGCGTAAAGTGGCCTTAACAGGCCACAATTCCATCCTGGGTGCTACTCGCTAGCATAAAACCAACATGGGATGAAGTAAAAACCTGATGTGTTCCATTCACATGACTTTCTCTACATGTCTGCAACAAATTATTATTAAAAAGTTAATGCCCTGCCTACTTCATGCTAGTCGAGAAACAATTAGCAGTAATAGTCTTATTGCTTGTTTCCTTGTAAGTAGAAGCGAAATAAGAAAGTACCATAAGTCAAAGTGATAGTCAAAAGTTGGTTGCTATGTGACTGAAGTTCCTTTGTTTGTATGAACAGGAGTTGACAAATTCCTGTGTGAGAGAAGTATGCTTTTTTAAAGCTGAAATCAAAAACATGGAATATCGAAAAAGCGATCAACTCCACGAAAACAATGTATATAACATAACTTGTGTGTTTTACCATGCTCTACATTTTTTTGTGGTAAGTTTTTGTCCATCTCTTACGGTTTAGCAGTTACGCAAAATTACGTAAAATTAATCCAGAATAAAGTAGTCTTCAGAGGCTATTCCCAGAAAATTCAAGATATACAGTTTATTTGACGGGTAAATATATTTAATATACGATATTCTAATCAAAATCGTTAGTCATTTTTAAGAAAATTAAACTTTTCGAAAAAAGTTCCATGTCCCCCATAGGGTGGGGGGACTTTTCTCAAAATCTTCGTGTCGCAGCTCTGGAAGATACTGAACCTAAATACCAAGTTTGGTATTTTGCCGACTTTTCGTTTTTGAGTTATCGTGTTCACAGACACACGGACACATACACGGACATTTTTCTGAAAATGATTTTTTTTTGGATATAGGGGACCCTAAAACATATATTTCCGGTGAAATCTCGGTATCGAATTTTTTGGTGGAGTACAATACCTTCTCTATACACTATGTACATAGTACATATAGAGAAAGTAAAAATGTAGATCACATTAAAACACACAATTTATGTCACATATGTTTTTACTTTCTCTATACGCACTATATACATAGTGTATAGAGAAGGTATTGCACTCCACCCAAAAATTCGAACCGAGATTTCGCCGGAAATATACGTTTTAGGGTCCCCTTTATCTAAAAAAATCTTACGTGTTCCATTCACATGACTCTCTACATCTCTGCAACAAATTTTTGTTAAAAAGTTTATGCTTCTATTTACTTCATGCTAAATGAGAAAAAATTTGCAGAAATAGCCTTATTACTTGCTTCCCTGTAAGTAGAAGCGAAATAAGGGAGTGACATAGGTTAAAGTGATAGCAAAAGATGGTTGCTATGTGACTGAAGTTCCTTTGTTTGTATGGACAGGAGTTGACAAATTCCTGTATGAGAAAAGTATACGTTTTTTTAAGGCTGAAACAAAAAACAAGGAATATCTGAAAATCGATCAACTCCACGAAAAAAATGTATGTAACATAAATTGTGTATTTTAATGTGCTCTACATTTTTTGTGTTGTAAGTTTTTGTCTATCTCTTGCGGTTTAGCGCACACGGTTACACAAAATTCCGTAAAATTCATCCAGAATAAGGTAGTCTTCAAAGGCTGTTCGCAGAAAATTCAAGATATATATCTTATTTGTCAAGTATATATCTTTAATATATGATATTTTGATTAAAATCGTTAGAGCCATGTTTTAGAAAATCAAAAATTTCGAAAATTTTTCCATGTGAAGGGTAGTTGGGGCTGGGGGGATTTGCTTGAAAATCTTCGTGTCGCATCATTGGAAGATACTGAACTTAAATACCAAGTTTGGTATTTAACGGTCTTTTCGTTTTTGAGCAATGCTGCCCACAGACACACACGGACATTTTTCTAAAAGTGCTTTTTTTTTTGATCAGGTGGTTTCAAAACGTGTATTTGCAGTGAAATCTCGGTATCGAATTTTTGGGTACAATGCAATACCTTCTCTATACAGTATGTATATAGTACGTATAGAGAAAGTAAAAAGCATTTTCGGAAAAAGGACCGTGTGTGTGAACACGATAACTCAAAAACGAAAAGTCGGTAAAGTACCAAATTTGGTGTTTACGTTTTATATCTTCCAGGGATGCGACACGAAGATTTTGAGATAAATCCTCCCACCCCAACTACCCATTACATGGAACTTTTTTCGAAAAATTTGATTTTCTCAAAAATGGCTAATGATTTTGATTAAAATGTTTTATTAACCTATGGTACTCCTTTATTTCGCTTCTACTTACAAGGAAGCCAGTAATAAGACTATTTCTGCTAATTTTTTCTTATTAGCATGAAGTAAATAGAAAATAGAAGCTTTTTAAGAATAATTTGTTGCAGAGATGTAGAGAAAGTCATGTGAATGGTACACATCAGATTTTTTTTACTTTCTCTAGCTCCTTATGTACAATGTACATAGGGATAGAGAAGTATTGTATTCCACCCAAAATTTGATGTCGAAATTTCACCGGAAATACATGTTTTAGGACCCCCTGAGTCCAAAAAAAAGCATTTTCAGAAACAGATCTGTGTGTGTGTGTGTGTGTCTGTGGACAGCATAGCTCAAAAACGAAAAGACGATTGAATACCAAACTCGGTATTTAATTTTGATACCTTCCAAGGATGCGACACAAAGATTTTCAAGAAAATCGTCCCACCTCTAACTACCCTTTACATGGAAAAATTTCCGAAAATTTTGTTTTTCTTAAAAATGGCTAACGATTTTGATTAAAATGCCACATATTAAAGCCATTTCTATCACAAATTAAATGTATATCTTGAATTTTCTTTGAATAGCTTCTAAAGACCTGTTTATTCTAGATGAATTTTACATAACTAGCAAACCGTAAGAGATAGATAAAAACTTACTATACAAAAATGTAGATCTTGTTAAAATACACGTTATGTCATTACTTTTTTTTTTTATGTAGAACTTACCATTTTCGAGATATTCCTTGTCATTAGTTTCAGTTGTGAAGTACTTATACTTTTCTCTGATGGGAGTGTCCATTTCTCTTTTGTTCTACTCCTGGTCAAGCAAAGAAGTGATTTGCAATGACAATCGCATAACGACAGCTTTTAAAACATTTGATTATCATTTAAGCCTAGTGCATTCCCTTTTCCAGTCTACTTATTAGGAACTAGGTAATACAATTCTGCTAATATTTATCTCGATTAGCATGGTGTTGAAAGAAGTTTGTTTGTAGAGTAGCTAGAGAAGGTCAAGTGAGTGTAACACATCAGATTTTTTTTTTTTGTGGAATTTACCATTTCTGAGATATCCCTTGTTTCAAATTGATAATACTTAAACTTTTCTTATATTGTAAGTTGTAAACTCCTGGTGCTGCATAGAAACAGATTTCAACCACATGGCAACTAGATTTTAAACAACTTTACATTCTTCCCTTATTTTCCTTCTACTTACAAGGAAGCAAGTAATTAAGAAAATGGCTGTTAATGTTTATCTTGTTTATATAAAGTAGATAGAAGAGTATGCTTTTCAACAATAATTTGCTACAGTGTTGTAGAGAAAGTCATATGAATTGAATAGGTCAGAATTTTTTATATAATTTTTGTATCTATATTACATTATACATTCATCGGGTGCTCTAAAAAAGTCTGCACCCTCTGTTTGCTGCCATCTACCTCTATCATAAAAGGTGCAACATTTTTAAAACCACTTTTAAAGGCTTTACTTACCAATGTTATTAAAGGAAATGCTGAAACTGGCCACTGGCATGTTCATACACTTTGGCACCTCTTTAGGAAAATATCCACACTCACCATAGTTGATGTTAAGAAATGCTGGCAATTTCCTGGCAGATATTTTGTTTTAACTCTTTCTGGGTGTATGGGTTTTACTTGTATACTTGATGCTTTAAGTTACCCCAAAAATAGAAATCACAGAGGGTTAGGTCAGGGGACCGAGGGGGTAAAAAATTTCTACTAATGATTGTCCTGAAAAACACTTTCAATTGTTCTCATTGAAAGATTGGCTGTATGAGCTGTTGCAGAATCTTGTTGAAAAAAGGCTATAAAATGGGGGGGAGGAGGGAATTGTATTCACGTATGTATGGATGTCAACTGTTAACTCAAAAAAAAAAAAAAAAAAAAATATATATATATGTGTGTGTGTGTGTGTGTGTGTGTGCAGGTCACTTTATATTTCTCATTATAATGTTTTTACATTATTCAAAGTAAAAAAATTTGAATGCATTTTACTTTTATATAGCATGCTTCAAAAATACTTTTAGAAAGTTTGGGGACAGGTTCCTTACATCAAAACAAGAAAAAAATGTTCATATAAATACATGTCCCATAACCCTTTGTTCTTGATTTATTGAGGTTCAAAATTAATCAAAACATTTTAAAGTGACACATTATTCTATTTTTGATGTTTTAAGGTTATGAGGTGTTTATAGCAAATGATCCAAATATCCTTTTCTTGCATCTAGACACACATGTACTTATCAAAGTACTGAATGTCAAATACTCCCAATCAGTGTCATAGGATTTCGCAGGCTTACATTAAGGTAGATTAAGAGTTTCTTCATCCTGGTTGTCTGCTGCATAAACCAATAGTTTAAGGTGCACAGAAAAAATAAAAAGCCAAAGCACTGAGGTCGGGGGAACATGCAGTTCATGGAACTGATCCTCCTCTACCTATCCTTTTGTCATGCTAGATAACAGCCAGTGCATCTCAAATAAGGAGACTATAATGTGCTAGAGCATTTTGCATAAATTATGTATTTCTTCTTATTTGCAGGGGTACATTTCTATCAAGTCTGGGAAAGTGTTCTGAATGAAGATGCACTTGCACTTGTAAGGCATGCTGGGGGAATGTATTATACATGTGATAAATGACAAATGTTAACAAGTAGCCCCAGCAACACAAGGCCAACTCTGTAGAGTAAAATGGATCAAAGCCTTCTATGAATGAGTGCAAAAATGAAGTTATTAGATAGGATCTGTTGAAGGTGACTTTCTTAAAAAATTGATAATCAAAAACAAAGCGTTTTAGAGCATATGTAGTAATGAAAATATTTTCTTGTTTTGATGCAGGAATCCATCCCCAAATGTTGTGCAAGTATTTTTGAATCATGCTGTACACGGTTGGACTCCTACAATTACGTGTGGTAGATTACAGATAGTATTAAAAATATTGTGAGTGCTAACCATTGGAAAAGTAAATTCATCACTGTCTGTGCTCAAACATTTGACTATATTCTTTAAACTGTACATACCTGAAGATGATTTTGCCTTAATATATAGTTCTACAAATATTCATTATATGTGCTGAAAGACAATTGTGATGAAACCTTCTGAAACTATATATACATATGAATAAATTTAATAGTGTGACAAACAATAAAATTAAACTGATATTCGACAATCATTGTGCAATTTCATTTAAGCTAGAACTATAGGAATTTCTTCATATAACAGTGCTATGGAGTTGTAGCCCAGCTCTTCAAGCAGCATGATAAAACACTGCTACAGCTGATGTAATGCATTTCTGGTCACCATATGCAAATGGACTGGCTATTTCTTCACATCAGCCTCCCTAGCTCGGCCTGTTTTATCACTAACCACATCCTGTGAATTCATAAGCTGATCCTGCTGTAAATGATTCTTATAAACTCTTATGTACAGCAAGGCTACTGTCAAATAACTTTGACAATCATATAAGTGATTGGTAGTGGCAACTTCTCCTATACACCGCCAGTGTACAAAACTTGAGAGGGTTAAAAACGACTCTCAATAAACATGCAAAATAATCAGAATTTTTTGTATGTCACTTCAACTAAATACAAAATTAATGCAAGTTTGTGTGGTTAAATTTTCCTTCTTTTTTTTGAGGGCAATGGTGTGCGCACACATCTACAATACAAGTTAAAATGATAGCCATGCTCCCACCATTCTCCGCTAGCTAGGCAAGGCCAGCAATAATGTGCGTGCACATCAACTCCATCACAAGTTGAAGTGATGACCACTCACTCCCAACTCTCCACTAGAGAGGCATGAGGAAAGAAAGCTTAGTTGTCGGCCATTAGCTGTCGAAATGCACTGCAAAATTTTGCGATTTACAATTGTTTTTAGTCTGTATCAGTGTTGTTTGCTTGTATGTTTTTGTGCAAATGACTTATGTAAGTGTTACAGAAGCTAGTGGTTCTTGTGACTGTACGAGGAAAATGTGTTAAAGCCTGGATTTCAGAATTTTGAATTTTCTGAAAAACTAAAATAAAAAACAACAGCAGGCACACTTCCGATCTACCAGGTCTGATTGCAAAATGTCAAGACAGAAAACAAGAGTATAACAGACATTTCTGCACTATCAAATATTCTAGGTACAAATGGTTAACTGGTTGCCTCAAATTAAACAAACTATTGTTGGCCATGTCTTCTTTTTAGTAACAAAAGCAGTACCACATAGTCTCAAGAAGGATTTGACAATATAGTTTCTCCAACTGGTTCATTAAGTAAGGTTGAAAAAGCAAAGAATCACACGTTTTGTGCATTTACTTTTAATTTTGGCAATATGCGAGTAGACCTACAGCAAAATACTTAGAAATCATTACAAATTTCAAAGCATTATGAAATTTTAAAAAAGAACAGAAATATTGAAAACTCTCATTAATGTTGTTTGTCACTTAGGGAAGCAGGAATTAGCTTTTAGAGGACACGACCCTGAAAGTTCTTTTAATAGAGGTAATTACGTAGAAACATTGGATTTTCTCAGTATGTATGATCAACTTTTAAATGATCATTAGAAAGCACTACAGTTTTCTGGGGCACTTTGTTATCCATTCATAATATTTATTAGAAGCTGTTAGGGGTATTTTGGTTTACTGTATAACAAAAGAATTTGCCTCTGTTAATTTGGGCTATTCTTCTAGATGAGTGCTCAGACATGGTGAACAAATCCCAACTCTCTACCATTTTACGCTATATGGACAAATCAGGGGAAGTTCAAGAAATGTTCATGGGCTTTACAGATGTCAGTGCAGACAGATCTGCTGAGGCACTTTACAACCATGTACTTACAATATTTAAAGATTTTAATATTTATAAGAAACTTGTCGCTCAGACATATGATGGTGCAACTATAATGTCTGGTCAATTAGTTGGTCTGCAATAAAATGTAAAGTGGCATTTCTACAGGCATTATTTGTTCACTGCTACTTCATATTCTGAATTTGCTTCTGCAACAGGCAGCTATGTGTATTGACAAGTGCAGAATTTTTTTTCAAACTCTATCAGGGATCTCTAATTTCTTTTCTCATTCCACTAAAAGAACTGAAACTTTGTGTTTTTTATGAAAAAAAAAAAAGTTACCAAAAGCAGCTCCAATGCGCTGGAACTTCAATTCACGCCTTTTTCTTTGGTAGGTTTAATGTCCGTTTTAATTCTTGTGGCATTGCAGGCGATGGCACTGGTGATACATGAAATGAAGATGGAGCACCAGTGGAATGTGATGGCGAGGAAAACCAGAGAAAACCTGTCCCTGCGCCACTTTGTCCAGCACAAATCCCACATAGTCGCTTGGGATTAAACCCACACCACCTAGGTGAGAATCAAGTGATCTAACCATTCGGTCACAGCACAGCCAATTCACTGTACAAGAGCCATGAGATTACCCAATTTTATTCTTTGAATTCATGACTGAACCACAAAACAATGTTGATTGGGAAGCTGATACATTGATTAAAGCACAAAGTTTTCGTTATTTTTTGATTCAGTTGGATAGTGTCTTCCACCTCAAAATGTTTTTGGCAATATTTGTTCATACAGACGTTCTCTTCAACATATTACAAGACAAGTCTATGAATATTGCACATTGCCATTCAAAAGTAATCCAGACAAAAAACACTTTAGAAGAGCTAAGAAGAAAAGGGTTTCAAAATATTTGGCAAAGCATTTCTACTGAAGTGATAAATGAACATGCACAAAAGAAAAGAAAGAACAATGACCCAAGTGAAGTTACTGAAGTTATGTTCAAGAGGATATTCTATGAACTTTTGGATAATGTGCTCTATCAAATACAAAATAGGTTTTCAGAACACAAAAGTTTTAATTTCTTTGCTCTCCTCGATTCATCAAAATTCAAGAATTACAGAAGTCTTTCCCTGATCACCATTGCTCAAAATTGTTGGACACCAATTGTTGGCTCAAATTTTGATTTGGTACATCTAAAAAATGAACTTAGTGTTGTGTACTCTTCTGGAGATAAAGATTTTGAAGGAAAGTCAGTTGGTGAAATAGTGAACATTATGAATGAAAGAGATCTGGTGTGGAATATAATTAGCTTATCTAATTCTAATTGTCCCAGCAGCTACAGCTTCTGTTGAACAGTCATTTCCCACTTTAAATTGAGTAAAATCTCACTGTAGCTCCATAATGGACCGAGAAAGATTATCTTCTTTGTCAATGATGTCCATAGAAAAAGTTACTTTGTATGCTTCGTGCATGAAAGTTTCACACAAGCTGTTATGGAACCATTTCTGAAGAAATCTTGTCAATTGGAGCTAAAATTAACAATAATTTAAGTATACAGATTTCCCTAGCATTATGCGAGTAATTGGTGCTAATGATTTATCATGTAACACAAAAACACGTAAAGTGAATGTGTTAGTGATATGGGCTATTTCAAGGTAAACATGAAAAAAAAAAATGAGTTTTAAACAAATGCATCTATTTATGTCATTTGTACAGTGTTAAAATCAGCATTTTTAAATCACTTTAAGCAAATACATGTAAAGTGAGATAGCATATAACAAAGGATGACTATATTTTATAGATTAAGAAAAATGATGGTAAAGGGAGAGGTATACTTAAATTACTGACCACGAAACGCCACTGGTGATTAGTCATTCATTCATCATGGCTTATACAGTTTACTATGTTCCAGATAATAATCACTGTAACTTATAAGTTTTGTAATCACAGTTGTTTGTTTGCTTGCATCAAATGCAACTCTCATTCAATTATTATTTACTATTACTATTATTATTATAACAATAATAATGCTAAATCCATCATTTTTGTTAATAATGAGAGTTATTCTAACTCCTATACTCCCCCATGATGTCTTTGGCCATCCCCAAAGTACAGACAGCACAATATAAGTCAGAAGTCTAGGGCAGTATAATATGGGAGAGCAATAATAGTGCATTGGCTCTGCAATCTATATATGCTTTGAGTTTGGCCATGTGCTGGATATTCCAATCTAAGTAAACTGTAGATCTTAACAAAAGCACCAAACTGACAAAAAAGCAAGGAAGAGGGTGAATAAAATGAACTTTTAACAATTATGCAGCAAACAACCAGATGGTAAAATAAAAATGCACAAGATTTGTGTAGTTATTTAGTAGGTTTGTAATAATATCCCAATTGCAGCAAGGTACTTGTTATTAATTTCTGTTCAAACTTTATGAACATAGGCAATATTACATTTCTATTACATAATCTGAAGTCATTTGTTCCATACATAAATATGAACTACATTGTCACAGGTTTTTGAAGTTCTACAGTGTCAAAATGTGCAGAAGATATTCCAGAATTATTCAAGTTATATCACTTTTCTTTTCTTTTTTTTCCAAATAGCATTTTAGACATTCTACTTTGTTGATTACTTACGATTATTGTACAAAACTTTACATCTTTCAAGTACTTAGCTTACCTATTATATAAGATTATCTACTCTAATCATAAAATAAATGCATAGTTACTTTGCCTTATGAAATTGGAATGAGTTCATGCAATACATTTCTGAAGTCTTGTAAGAGAGAATTTCACAGAAAATGTCAAAAGGATTCTCACGATATAAAAAGCTTATTTTATACTTGTTTTCTGTGCTAAGTTACATCACCAAAATATTATTCATTAATGTAAATTAACTTATTTTTTACAAACTCAATGCAGATATGAGTATTTTCACATATATTCATGCCTATATATAAAAAAAAAAATCCTACATACAAAATTCACATAAGTGTTATTTGCATTTATTGCATTTTTCTAAGCCTTTTAGTTTTTTTTAGATATTACATACCTTATTCCAGATGGCAATGTCACAATCACTGATTGCTGCATATCCTGTAATTTATGTTTATTTAACTGTACAATCTCCACTATAGTTGATCACTGCAGCTTAATATTGCTTCTTAAATTACAATTTTTCTTTGGTAGAAGAATATATTTTATTCTTGCTTATACAGTATCATTTTCCTTTCAAAAATAGGAAGGAATACAAATTTTCTTTACTTTTATATAAGCATTCTATTGTACTCAACTAAGCACTTTTCTTTTTAAGTATTCAGAGCATTATGCTTTGACTGTGGTAACATTTTTTCTGTCAAGTTTGTTTGGCTATGCACTAAATCTTGAATCTATATATGTTTTAATTTGCTCTATTTATATATGAAGAGAAGTTGATTTCCATGTTTTACTATTGCTGTTGCTCCTTAACATGATAAAACATTATTATAATTGGTATCTTAAGCTTTTAAACTCTTTAGCCTTTTATAGGTTAACATTTTTAGTCTAAGGAAATAAATGTAAATGGTAACATTGTTATTACCTTTATGATTATATGAAATACAATTTCACACATTCATAACCAAGTGAGAAATTTAGTTTATACTTGAAAATCATGCAGCTGTTAGTTCAGAGGCTATGACAGTAACCATTCAGAATCTACAAGTCACGAACCATGCTTCATATTGACATATGATACATGACAAACCATTTAGACTGACAAGTTCTTTCATTTAAGGTAATGCATCTGTGAAAATCCAAAAATCCACGGTTTTCTTCTGATTATTTCAGTTTTTTTTTTTTTTTTTTTTTTTACACTCAGACCATAAAACATATACTACACTTAAAATTTTAACAAGCTATGTCAAAACATTGCCATGATACTAATTTTTTGTTCATAATTAATAACCTTTTGATATGGTAATATAAAATATTCCTTGGATCCTATCTCTTATTGCTTCACTCTCAAATGTTTAATTTGAGCTTCATATACAAAAAACACAATTGTAGTCCAAGCATTTCTTAATTTTGATTAAAGAGGAAAACATTTTTGGTATGCACAATATTCAATTTTTCAACTTTTTCGTGTGTTATAGAAAATAATTAATTTCAAGTAAACTATTTTTAATATTTTTAACTAGTACACAATAAATTTTAAAGCTGCAATTCCAGAAGATTTCCTGAAAATTTCAAGCTTATAAGCTATAAATTGTGATCCATGGAGCATTCTGAATAGTGAAAAATTCTGTGGGGAGGGGGGGCATACCCAAATGGTAAAGGATTAATTAATAATCATTTATGGTCTTAAAAGCCCTTTTATGGCGTGAAAGTACAGCTTATAGGTATAATAGAAGTGAAAAAAAGTTCATGGTTTTTGTTATTTTCTATTGAACAACTTTATGGAAGAAGGTAGGATGTGGCAGTTTATTTTAAGACTAAGGTCCTAAGTAGTAAAACTGCTTTGTTAAGGAAAATAATATTAATGAAATATCCAAAGAAAATGTTATTCTGATTGAAGTTCAGATTGTGTGTGTGTTTACATCAGTAGAATGTTTTTTTCCATAAAAAGTTTGCTTTTCTTTTCCATTTTCTACAACCTATGTATCACATCCAATGTTCTTGCACAGAGCCACCAGGAGGTTCATTTGAATTTCTGCTTGGGGTAAGGGAGTGAGTAAAATTGCCTGAAAGAGTTATCAGAGTTTTCATGTGCATTTTAACCACACATTTAGCTAAAGAAAACTCATCTTTTGGTAGAGTAATATTAACCAGTAACCTAATTATTTCTCATAACTTATGGGCATCAACTGTTCCCCTCAGGACTATTAAAATGAGTTTTAGTTCTTAACCAACTATATATGGTGTGCTACTGAAACCGATTCTTAAACCAGATAGGTTACCTTCAATAAACAGTAGCTTATAGACTAGGTGGGTTTAAATATGTAATTCTGTGAAATGTGTTATACACTAAGCAAAACATTTAGATAGAAGACTACTTTTAAAAATATTTTACTTGAAGAAAATTAAAGAGAATCTGATTGCAACTTTTTTCTTCCTGTACAATTTCTTTTAGGATCAAATATGTACAAAAATTAAAATCTCTTTCTACCAAACAAGCATTTAATAATTTCTGGCCTCGACACTATTTCCTTATTAATTGCAGAATTTGATCTTACCATTTTCATCTTATGTTCAGAATTTTTAATGCAAGTATTACACCCATTGTTTTTACAGTATTTAGTTTCACTCAGTTTGTTAATTACAACAGCAAAAACTTGATATTCCTGTAGTTGATTAATCAATCAAGTTAAATCTAAATCCCCACAAGAGTAAATATCAGTGTTATTATTCAACTTATTCCAGCTTATTAATAACAATGTGCTATTAATTATTATTATTATCACTACTCAAAGTATTATTATTAATGCTGTATTGACTTGTGTGATTTGTTTCAAAAGGCAAGTCTGAAGTATTATATACACAGTATGTCTCAGTGAACTTCAGTGGGATAAGTATTTTCCACTGGTCTGTGGCTCTGGTGCAACAACTCCTGGCCTCATGTGCTGCAAATGCTTGTTAATAATTGTGCATTTCCAACTCTGTGCTTCCTCTGCTATAAGTCAGACACCGCTCAGCATGAGGTTAGAACATGAAATGAACGTGTATTTGTACATACTTCGTACTACAGAATGGTTGTATATTCACAATGAAAGTGTGTGTACATGTTATAAATATTTTCAAGAAATAAGAGTTTGATTGGAAAAACTAGACAAAAATTTAGATTTAAATTTTCTAACAGACCACTTCCTAGTAGAAATACAATATTGAATTTGTGACTAGATGTAACAAAAATGTTTTGTGTATAAAAGAAAAGCCAATGAAATCGTTGCACCCTTACTCCTTACTAAGGCAAAACTTGATGAAATTGGCTGTCTTGGAACAAAGTCCTAGAAAATCTTTAAGCCATTTAGGACAGAAAACAGGATTTTCGAGATCATCAGCTCACTAAGCAACAACATTAATCAAAATAAAGCCTATGTAATTTCAGTATCTCACCAACTACAGTCTACAGATTATAACTAGAGTTTATATAATGGGATGTTAGCAAAAATCAATAGTGGGGAAATTGATCCCCGGAAAATTGTTATTTTCTCAAGATGTGGTTTCATCTAAACAGTCATGTAGCCTCGTGTATTAACAGGTACTGGTCAACAGAGAAACCAGATATTAACAAGGCCCCAGTGCAAGGTGAAAAAATACGAGTGTGGAATACCATTATATTAAATGAATTATTGGTCCTTTTTTTGAAGAAGGAACAGTCATGGGTACATCTGTTTACTTTTGGAATCATTATGTGATGAACTAACATATGAGGAAAATGTACAGCATCATATTTTTCAACAGGAAAATGTCACAGCCCATAAATGAATTCACGAGGGAATTACGCCATATATTTGGCTAAAAAGCAAGGTTGTGGCCTCCTTGATTTCCAGATCTCAAGTGTTGTGATTTTTATTTCTGGGGAACAATGAAAAATAGAGTATGCCACTAATCTTCTCACACTTGAGAAAGTTAAACAACACATTCCAACAAAAGTAAGTCCATTAGTGTACAACTGATTCATGTGAATGATAATTTCATGAGAAGACATGAAGTATGTGTGTAAGACAAGATGGCCGGAATTTCCAGCATCTTCTATGATAAGGGTGAGTAATGCAAGTTGTTACTGAATCTCTAGTGTCTAACAAATGATATTGGGAAATTGTTTCACTGGACAAACAGACCGGTGGTAACAGCTTATTCTGCCAATGTTCCTGAGAGGCTCTGTGTATGTGTGCGTGAGTGTGTATATGAGGTACGTCCAGAAAGTAAGTTGCGTTTCAATTTATTTCCGCTGCAGCGCTGCAATCGCAGTTCCGCACATGCGCGGTAGACGTTCTGTATCAAGGAGAAGAAACATGTACCATTTTGAGATCGCTGTCAGCCACATACGCTTTGTTGTGCTTGTTTACAATGTCAGTGTTGATTAAAAATCCTGCCGCTTGTGAAATCAGATCTGTGATTCGTTTTCTGAATGCTAGGAAAGTGAAACCAATTGAAATTTATCGGCAAATTTGAAAAGTTTACAGACAAAATGCGATGAATGATTCAATGGCGAGAAGATGGGTCTGACAGTTCAATGAAGGACGTAGTGAAGTGCACGATGAAGAACGAAGTGGGCATCCATCTTTGGTTACAGAAAAAGTGGTTCACGCGATTGATGACAAGATCCAGGAAAACTGCAAGTTTACAATTAATGCTCTCGCTATGGAATTTCCCCAAAGCTCACGATCACTAATTCATGAAATTGTTAACGAAAAACTGAAATTTTGTAAACTTAGCTCACATTGGATACCAAAGATTCTTACTGAGCAACACAAAACAAAATGGATGGGTAGTACACTTCAGTTTTTAACCCGTTATGATGAAGACGGCGAAGAATTTCTGACACAGATAGTCACAGGAGATGAGACTTGGGTTTCTTACGACACCCCTGAAAGTAAGCGGCAATCAATGGAATGGAGGTACACTTCATCCCCAGCAAAGGTTAAGCCGAAACAAATCTTGACACCTCGAAAATTGATGTGGACAGTGTTCTGGGACTGGAAAGGCATATTACTCATTGATTTCTTACAGCGTGGTCAAACAATCAAAGCAGATGTTTATTGCGAGACACTTAGAAAATTGCGCCGCGCAATACAGAATAAGCGCCGAAGATTGCTGTCAAAAGGTGTTGTTTTTCTTCACAACACATGACCACACACTGCAAATGTGACGAAAAACCTCCTAAAGGGATTTGGATGGTATGTGTTTGACCATCCTCCATGCAGCCCTGACCTCGCTCCTAGCGACTTTCATCTGTTCTTACATCTCAAGTCTTTCCTTGGCGGTCAACACTTCAACAATGACGAAGAGCTGAAAGAAAATGTTTCCAACTTTTTGAAGACACAGGCAGCAAACTTCTATGAAGAAGGTATACAAAAACTTGTGCCATGCTATGACAAATGCCTGCAAAATTTCGGCAGTTATGTGGAAAAGTAGTTTAAGAGTTGTAGAATTTTGGGCAATAAATAATTATTCTGTATCTGTATACACAATTTAATTTTATTACCAAACGGAACTTACTTTCTGGACGTACCTCGTATATACAAAACATTTTATTGCAGCTGTGTTAATGTAAGCATTCTATTACAGAATAGAAACACAACATAGACAATCTTTTACCAACTTAAGTCTTAGGTCTATATTACACTATCACATTACTGTGTCACAGAATGTGATAAAACCTTTGATCACCTTCAACCTGTCAAATATATTACACAACGTCAAACCTTTTATCACATCTTTTATTACAAATTTAAAAAGCATATCTAACAGTTACCACCATTAGTTGTAATAATAGTTCCTATTTTCGGTTTAGAATGTTAGTTGTGTCATTATATTGAATATTTATAAATAAATTTACTTTTAAGTTTCTATTACATTCATCTGTAAGATTTTTGTATAACCTAACCTAATGATTAACCTCAATAAGTCCATTTCTTAAAGAATGTTAATTAATATTACATTTATGAGTGTGAATAACAAAGTCAGCAGCAAAAATAGTAATTAATAGCTGTCATAATAACTTTCATTTGTTCTAAATATTGGCTTTCGAATGCACGTAAGTTTTTCCTCACATCATTATCTGTATATCCTTCATGCACTTCATAATGGCTTCTACTATGCTTTTATACATTTCTAGTCTTTTGTTTCTGTTTTTATAATATGGTTTGAATTGTGAAGCATTTCATGTGCTTCATAATAGAAAATGAGCAGTTTGGCTGTAGCCACTGTACATGCATAGATGTCTGCCAGTTTATTTTTTAATCACAGATGTGATCAAAGGTGTGATGGTGGGTATAACTTTTATCACAGAAGAATGTCACAGCTAGATGTGGTCAAATAATATTACACTATAAAATACTTTATCATAACTATTTGACCATATTTCTGTGGCACAGAAATGTGATAGTGTAATATATGCCTTAGAAGAAGCAAATGAAATGATAGATAAGCCTAGGGCAGCTTCAGCTCAGGCTTAATATCAGAATAAGCAATAATTGCAGAGAAAAAAGGCACATCCAAACTTCAAATTCGGGGCCTCCAGATTGGAAGTTGGAAATACTTCCAAGCTGAATGAGTGGGCAGTGCAACAATAATATCTTGAATATTTAGTTAAAGTAGGCTGACTAAGCAAAAAGAAATGTTAAAGTTGAAGCAATGTTCTGTATGTTCACATTCTGTCAAGGAACAAGAAACAACAAAATCTTTAAATTTTTGCCAAAACAAGAAATACATCTTAAGGCTCCAAATTGTATCTTTCTGATAAATAAAATATAAACATACAACTCCTCAAAAACCATATATAATTAAACCTCACTTATGTTATTCACTTATGCATTTTTTGCAGTTTATGCTAAATTTTTAAGCAGTGACCTTGGTCCACTAATTATGTATAATACATGGACATTCTACTAACAGTGATGTGAATTTAAATTTAAGGGAAATTATAATGGGAATGGAAATACATATTATTTGTCGAAATTCTTAGGCTTTCACTGGTTCCTGTTTTTGGTGTCTATTAAATGGTGGATGTTTGTGCTAACATTTAGTATGGTATGTGTCATGTGTGATTTCCTTAGAAATGCTATTCTCTTATTAGTTCAAGGAAAAGCCTGCCAACAAATTCACACTTTAACAGCAAATTTTTATGTACATAAATTTGTAAACACTGAATCATGTAGATAGGTATGAAGAAACTTTCAGGAGAAATCTCTGGTTATTCAATTCCGAGTAGACAAACAGTGAAATGTTTGGTCAATAAATTTAAAACAATAGGATCGCTAAATTCTACACCAAAGAAGCAAATATTACATGTTCTAATTGAGGAAAAGTTTGATGAAATTGGTAGCATTTAAATGCTCATCTAAGAAGTCTCTCAGCCATGTGGAAGCTTCACAAACCTCTGTCCATACAGCTACTAAACTTTTAAAACTGAAACCCTGATGTGCAACTATAGTGCAGAAATTATGAACATTACACAAGAAGAACTTATGCACAAGAATGGTAATTTCATCTGATGATGTCAAGAATGTCTTTGCACAGATAGACAACACTTATAACAAGGTTAGTATTCATTACATATATGTTACTAACACGCATGAGTAAGTAGCATGGGAGTTAATGGAAAATCCTATAATGTAGTAGACTGTGTGTAAAGCATGGATTTGAACAATTTACAGCCTTGCCATAAAATGAAGGCACTGTGTTTCTATAGCTGATTTGATGGGGATACTTGAGGAAAGATTTTAATTATAAAACATTAACACCACTTAATGAAATTTTAATTACCATCACCAAATCAGCTATTGAACTATTTCACTCTGCACTAAATGACAGCTCATACAACCACCCCATTACAAACATCAACACCAGGAACTAGTCAGCATCTTCTGAGAATGAGAGCTAATAGTTCTGAAAATGGTCATTGAAAAATGATGTATGCCATGTTTCCTTCCTTCTAACTCTATAATTTCCCTAAATATTTAGCTCAATTATACATATTTTGGCTATGTACATGTTTTCTCATTAATATGTCACTTTTTTCTGGTCCACAGTATGAAACATATTAATTTACTTACATGTTTATATTACATTAAGATATATCATGCATGTTTCTGTATACTATGAATTGCTGTTGGACACAAAACAGTAGGCATTTTGGAAAGGCAACAATATTTTTGGAATGCATTTTGCTCCACAAATGCTAACAAAAGTATAAAAAATGCATTTAAGTCAGCAGCACTCTGAAATTTTTGAATTCTAAATAACTACTGATATGCATATTAAGTACCCTAGTGTTTGTTATTTTTATGTTTGTTTCATTTAGGTATTGCTTTCTTATATTAAATAATATAAATTAATTTGAGTAATAACCTAGTAATACAGTTTCAGTTCCATACGAAAGTTCATGTTTATGTTTTCTCATTTATATATAATTTTAGATGTCTCCCTTTGAAAACATATAGGTGATCGTCATACACTATATTAATTTTCAAATTTTATGTTTTATTTCTGTGAACCATCTCTGCTCTATATTCATCCATTTTTTTATTTAATCCAACAGATATGTAAGGCTTATCTTAGTAACATAACAAGAGACCCAAACAGATGGGGTAATAATATATGCATATGTATATATATATAAAAATGTAGATGACAAAACTATGGACAACTGCGACTGGTCAAAATTCAATGCATTCCAACCATGAATTGATTAGTTTACACATGAATGATATAGTTTACATCATTCTAATATTAGCAGAGAAATGTAAAAATAATTTACTCTTGCAGGGAGATTCTATCATCTCTAATGCAACATTTACCAATCTGTCTTACCTATGATAATTTTAGGTTTTCTCTTAAAAGAACAGTTTTTAATGGACAAGGTATTCTTTTCTGCTGCACACATTGCTTTCAAAATATAAAACAAAACAAAAAAAAACACACTCAAAGCCATTATTTGTGTTTGAACTGGAATAGAAACATTAGCAACAACAATTATATAAACATTCTGCACACTCATAATAGTAGCTTGGTGAATAATTCATAGCACAGAAATTGTACAAAAAGTTTTTTAAATAATTAACATTAATACATTAGTATATATTAAGGCATAATGCTGGAATGTTATATCAAGCTTATAAGAAACTAACACTTGCAGTGTACTAACAAGAAATATTCCATTCATTCACATATTAATTTTTGGTTAGATATTTAACAGTTATAAAGGTTAACTTCTGATCCTTTTTAAAACATAACCGTTTTAAGTTATAATTTTTTGTAATGTTCTAACAAGAAATATTCCATTCAGTTACATTTAATTAATTTCAAGATTAGATATATAACAGTTATAATAAGGAAGCTTCTGATTCTTCTGAACATAAACTGTTTTAGGATATAATTTGCTCATATGTATTGTATCTTAAATATTAATTCCAGCTGCTGTTTTAAAGCTTGTATTCATTTATCCTCTTTGAAATAGACACTCAACAATTACCTCCTTCTCTTCTTCTTACTATTTTTTGTAATATAAATTTGTTAGTTTCACTACAATAGAGGTACTTACTAAGGTTTCTGTAGTATATATGTATTTCTGTAGTATATAATGTAAGAAGTTATAGAAAATAAGCAATCCACACAGAAAATACTGCAAAGTGCCATCTCTGTGTTCTTCCCAAGCAATAGCTTATATTTCCTTCCTCAAAAATCTTATATACAGATAGATAAATATATAAATACATAAACAAATGAGGGTGACTAGTTTTGGTGGTGCATAAAGCTGATATGACAATTGCTCACAGGGTCCTCTAACTGGGTACTTGCAGTTGGGGTCTGTGTGGAGAAAATGATGATGTATCAACTCCTTTCATGTCTGGAAGAACTTCCTCCCAAGCTGTCAGGCACTGCAAAGTATTGAACACTAAAATGTAAATTCTGAATAATGATAACAATCCAAGAAATAATGAACACTGTGGATGCACTTTCATCTTCTTTGACATTCACAGTTATTATCTTCTGCAATATTAGTGTGAGTTATTCTGAATATATTGCTTATGAATTTCTTCTTACAGGTTACCTCATATTGAAATAAGATTATTAAAATCTGAGAGATCACAGTAGCATCTTATTCAAAGTAATATAGTTTAACATTTAGCAGAAAAGAATGGCAAAATGTAAGAGCCATAACAGAATGTTACAAGTTTAACATAAATTAGCAAACATGTTAGCACAATACTTTCTCTATCTCAAACATAGTAGGTCGACAAGGTATTGTATTTCACCCAAATATTTGATGCTGAAATATCTTCACAGTAAATGGATGTTTTGAGGCTTCCTAAATCCAGAGAAAGCATTTTTAGAATAGGTCCATATACACATGTATGTATAACTCAAAAGTTAAAACTCGGATAAACTTATTATTCAAGCTCAGTTGTTGCATCTTTGGGAGATGCTGAGCTTAAATAACAATTTTCAAGAAAATTTGCTATTGTATCCTTGGCATGGAATATTTTTCATAATTTTTTATTTTCTCAAAATTGGCTTTAACAATTTTGATTAAAATACTATACATTAAAGATAAATGTATAACTTGAATTTTCTGAGAATAGTCTATAAAGTTCTCTTCATTTTGGAGGAATTTTGTATAATTTTGAATAACTGGTAAAAGTTACCAACAGACAAAAATGCACTGCACAAAAAATGTTTATTTCTTTAAAACACACAATTTATGTTGGAGTTGTATTGAGTCACACTTATTTACACTTAAAACTGCTGAAGAAGAGGGCGAATGTCCTGGAAAACGTTTCAGTGTTTTTTAACATATTAAGTGGGGATTTTTAAGTGTAAATAAGTGTGACTCAATACAACCACAACATGAAGAATACTTCACTGTTAATAGTACTTCTATTTATAGTAGTTAACACACAACTTATTTCAAAATTAATTGAATTTTACTTTTGGATGTTCTTTAATAGGTATGGTTATCATCTTTAATTGGTATGGTTATCAGCATCCTGATCGTATTGGGTGTGAAAGATCACTCAATTTTGCGCAGAGTCCTCTCTATCAGGGTTGAGATCTACTTTCCATAAATCTGTAACCACCAGCTTTATTTCACCTCCCTTCTAAAGAAAGCCATGCTAAGGATTTCATGTCCAAAAAATTCCATTGCCCTCTATGTAGGTTTGAACCTGTGACATTGCAAACTAGAGGCTAGCATGTTACCCCTAGATCACTGAGGAAGATAAGTTATTCCAAATAAGTATTTTGTGGCAGTAACCATTTTTGAGATAACCCTTATTTATGGTTAGAATTGTTGAACATTGATATTTTTCAAAGCTATGTGCATTTTTAGTTGTTTCTCACGATTGCTTGGAATAAACATGAATGTTAAGGGTAGCATAGAGTTCTTAAAAATTTGACTCTTGCTGTTACCTTTATATCTGTAATTAATGTGTGCTGTAGCTATTTTTACAAAGGTTTATGAAGTAGATAGTAAAATAAACTTTCATAAGAATAGTTTGTGCACCCTCTAATAAATGAGAAAGGATATAGAAAGTCATGCAAATATAACTTAAGAGAGCTAGCTCAGCCTAGAACTTTATATTCACAAAACTAAACTGAAAAACTTCAAATTACTCCTCTGAATGGTATTCAAATAACATACAAATAATTGTCATGAAACAACTGGTATTAGTAAATTCAGTTTGAAAGAATATTAAATTTATTAATCTGTTGTCAGGATTTTTTGCAGAACAGAGGTGTTAGTGTAACAAAATAAACTTTTAACTAAATGAATGCTTACTTACCTGCTCATAATATTTGATTTGTTGGTTTGCAAGTGCTAGAAATAGCTTCTTTAGATCATCTTTTTTCTCATAGTGCCAGCGTTCAAGGTCTGCCTTCAAATTTTCATTGGCACATTCCACTTTGTCTTGATTTTCCTACAAACGACATAACGTAACAATTTATCAACATCCAAAAATAGAAATGAGAATGGGGAGCAAAACAACATAAAACATTTTGGTTAGCTACACCCCGAGAATGGGCATCCATATCGATAGCAAAGTGGAAGGTTGATTTTGTGCTTTGGGACATCATTTTTTTTGTAACTGACCAATGGTACTTTCCATCTGTTTCCAAATCATGTAAATACAGGTTAATAAACATCAAGTCTGATACTGTAAACTTTTTCTGAATGCAGATCCATTACTATCTCCGATTCTTCTAGGTTTACATTCAGTTTCATTTTCCTAATTTGCTACTAGAGGAGATGCTAGTGGCTATTTCATGTCTCAGCAGTGTTGAATAATTTTGACAGTGAAGAATATGCAGAATATGGATCAAATATACCTTGCCCAGGAATGAGAACAAGAAATTTAAAAGCTTGACCAAGTCATCTTTTCCATGAATGGGAAAGCTTGAATGCTCATCATAATTTATACATGCATTTTAACTTTGTCATTTTCATTCGGTTATGGTTCAGTTATGTGCACCAGCGTTTATTGCAAATAAGTCAAGATTTCTGCTTGTATTTAAGAAAACTATATTTATATAGAATTTTATTCAAATATGTAATCTTAGAATTCTGAATCTACCAATATGCAAAATTGCCAATTTGATTTGCAAACTTGGACTCTTTCTGTTTTTCTACCAAATCATGGCCTAGGACAGGAATGCAATCAGTCACAGTTCAATAAAACATTCCAACTACAGAGTGATATCTTAGTACAGCACATGGTTTTCCACTCTGGCTAATGAGGGGTGCTCTGCATTGCCATTGCTATTGTTATTGTTATTATTATTATTATTATTACTACTACTATTATTAGGGACACTCAAATTTCGCGACTCGCGAAACTCGCGAAAATGTTTAAAATGCTTAAAATTAGGGAATAAATGTATACGAAGACATATTTGATTAATCTAAATACTTTTTGACACACCATCTACTCGCGAAATTTTGAAATTCCCGCTCTATATACGAATTTTTAGGTTCACTCGCGAAATTTATCGCATATAGCAAAAAGATCACACATTCTTGTTATCAAATTTCGGTTAACGTTTTTTGCTTCCAGCTTAAGCTTTGTTAAGTGCCGTGGGAGTCTGTTAGCACGGTATTGGCTATCTTGTCAGCGTTCGATCGATAACAACAGCAGTCTGCAGTATCGGCGGACCAGCGAAACCGTTGAACCAGCGAGATAGGAGCGCTCATATCCGGTATGCGCTGCGCACGCATTCTGTTACTACCCTAAGTAACTTCTTCTACGCGTATCCCACTAGTTCCTGTACACCCATGCGTTCAGTTCGTTTTAACTAGCAGTAGCGTAGTTCTGAAATATCGTACAGCATGCCACCGAAAGTGAGCTTAGATGAGCGGGTAAAGCAATTCTCGCAGGACGGAATGAAGAGGTCGGGAGAAATAATGCTTTGCAGCTTTTGCAATAAAAGAATTCCATATGAAACTTCGGATGCTGTAAAAAAACATATTGCTAGCCAGAAACACCTGGATGCAACGAAAACGCGTAAGTGACAAAGAACAATGTTCGAGGCGGCTGAATGTTCAAAAGGAACAAAGGTATGTAATTTCCACATTTTCTGCATTTATCTACTTCAATTCTGTGACAATTATTATTTTGTTACTTAGAGTTTGAAACTTGTGTGTAAAGAGGTAAAGGTGTATTACCTATTTAAAATTAAATGCCAGTTTACTTCCTTTTAAAGCACATGTTTTTAGAAATCAGAACATTATTTGGCTAATAGTAAAATATCGTGTGTAGTTGCACTCTTCGCTTAATCGCATATACTTATTTTGCTCAGTTATATGTTTTACTTGATTTTATATCATATTTCAAATTTATTTTGGTTTATAACTTGACATCGGGTGTATAACACAACGCTGCTTTAGGTTCGCGGTGATTTAGCCGGTTGTATGACGCACGTTGAGGGACATGCGAGCACGCTCTCACAGATATGAAGTGTAGCATACAAAATACGCGGGTAGGACATAATTTTTAGTTCTGTTAGGCCTGTTGCCGTTGAAAGTTAAAGCCTCCGATATCACCAAAGAAGTTAAAGGGGGCTATAAAAATGAAAAATAAGGCAACAAAAGACATGTTATAAAAAGGAACATAAACTGCAGCATTTTAATCTCAAAGAATCAATCTTAGAGATTCGCTTTCAAGATTTAACACATTTAAAAAGACATTTTGCAAAAGTTCTGGTCTATGCTTATATGTTTTCTTTTCTATTTTTACCAGGCTGCCAAACTGGATTTTGTCACTTCCACGGTTGAAATGATGATTTCAACCAATATTCCATTGGAGAAGGCAGATCACCCAGCCTTCAAGGAATGGGTGAAGAAGAACGTTATTGGCGGTGGAGACCTTCCAGGAAGCAATGTTCTCCGTAGAGAATATTTACCTCTCTTGGCAAACTCCAGGAAGGAAAAAGTTGTTGCAGCCCTACAGAACAAGAAGGTTGCTGTTATGGCTGACGAAACAACAGACAAGATGGGCAGGGCAATTTTCGTTGTTCTGCTGTCTACAGTGGAGCCCTCCAGATCGCAGGAGCAATATGTGGCTGCTGTCACTTCACTGGAGGTAGTGAATGGACGGTCCTGTGTTCGAACAATTACCGAGGTACTACGGAACACAGGGGTAAACTTTGACCAAGTAGTGGCATTAGTAAGTGACTCAGCCAGTTATATGACCTCCTGTTATGCTGGGTTATCACTTCTCCTGCCAGATGAGTCCCTACATATTCAGTGCTGGGCACACAAAATAAATCTGATTGGTGTGGTGATGAAGGACTACTTGTCATCGCTAAATAAACTAGTCATTTCAGTCAAGCAGACTTTTCTGCATGCCCGGAAAAAAAGACATGCATTTCGGCAACTCATGCAGGAGAAAGGATCTGCAGCAGGAATGTTTCCAATTCCAGTGGCCACAAGATGGAATTCCTGGGTGGAAGCAGTTGAGTGGATGGCAGATAACTGGACCGTTCTTTTTGATTTTTTTCGCTCCATTGGTGGCAGAGAGTCATTTACTGCAGCATCTTCACACCTGCAGAATATTACTGATTCTGAGCTACAGATGCTTTATGTGCAAGCTCTGTTTGTGAAATCTTTAGCTTCAGTGATGAAGCAATTGTTGCTCAGCCTGGAAACAAATTCCAAACCGATGGCTGCAGAAGTGTATCCCAAACTTCAGAATTTGAAGAAGCGCTTACAAATAGTTGCTGCCGGAACTTTCAGTGACAGAGTTCAGGAGGAGCTTGATGCCCTGAAAGGAAATCTCAGGGGAAGTTCGATGCAGGACATAAAAATTGCAGCAGGCCATATGCACACCAAGCTGGACAATCTTATGTTGGGGGACCCTGCCCGTGCATTTTTGGAGCCTGTGGCTGCACTCTTCTACAGGCAGAATGTGCTGTCACAGCCTGCTGCAGGAGACGAGCTGAAAACCCTTTTCCACAAAGTACCATCAATGAAGGGTATTCCCATCGATGAAGGACTGCATGCTTACAGGGATCTTCAGGATATTCTGAAGAGCAATGTAAATATATCAGTAGAAGATGCTCTTCATGCAATGCGTGATGATCATCAACTTTTTGTTGATGGTGCCTTAAGGGCGCTGTGGGTTCCTGTCTCAAACGTGAACTGTGAAAGGTTTTTTTCCAACTTTTCGTGTGTGTTGACGGACCTCAGAACAAATCTCACAATCACAAACTTGGAGATGCTATCAGCTTATAATTATGAAAGTAAACCATAAGAGTGTGTGTAAATTATGCTTGCTATTAGCGTTTTTATATTTTAGATTGTATAAATTAATTATGCATTTATTAATTATGCATTTATTTCTATTTTTGTAGGTGAGTAAGTTAATATCCAAGAATTACCGTATCCAAGAATTTTCCTTTCTAACTCAAGAATTTTACCTTCTCACTCAAGAATTTTCTCTCTTATTACTCAAGAATTTAGCAACATTTTATTCAAGAAATTTGAATGTCCCTAACTATTATACAATGAATACATTTAACAGGAAGCTTACTGCAAGTAATTGGAATATTTTCTATTAAATTGGGATAAGTATAAGCAAAGACATTAAAAGTTAAAGGAAGTTAAAAGTTTGGTGGAAAATAAAGATAAGCAACCAACTGCTTGCTTGAGTGGGAGAAGCAGTGATTGTTGCTTTAAGGTGGAACAACAAAAAATACAGCACTTATGGTAGCTGGAAGTTATAGCCATATAAAATCATATGTGCTATGTCGGCTGGCTGTTAATATTACTGATAAATAAATATTGTTTTCCTTCTGAATAGTAACTGTACCTAATTGAATTGATTTTTATATTTTAATTGAATGGTTTTTCCATTCATAACAGAATGATGGAATAGGGTAAAATGATCCATTTAAATCTAGAAGGTATTTAGGTTTAAATGCTAATAAAGATGTCACTGTAGTTGAAACCAGCACTCAAGTGAGAACAACCAAATAATGGAGGGAACAAGTGAAGAATGAAACTCTTTAAACATGCTGTTGGCAGAACTTATTTCAACTATAACTACAGAAAAAAACGTACCAAAGAGAAAGATAAAATAGTTAATCAACTGTTTGAAGCAAAAAGATGTGTGAACAGAATTAAGGTAGAAAGGGAAACATTTAAAACAAAACATGAGTTATAGGAGAATTTATTGAATAAAAAACTTCAGGAACCCAGGCAAACAATGCACAAGTAATATACACTCCAACACCCAGCATTAAACTACCCAATGTTAGAAACCCAAGATACCAAAACATGGGTTTTATCTCCTCAACCAAGTAAGCGGAAGCAAAAACAATTTTACAGGTTACCACATGTCAGAAGCTTGACGATTATATACACATGCATTCTCTTTTTTAATTGCTTCATTTTTGTAGTTTCTTTAACTTCTTATTTAACTTATTGGGTGATTAGATACAAGAAAAATTTTGTTGATTGCAGGTTTTATAAATTTTGGTTTCCCAATTTAAGATGAAATATAATGAAATATGCTCACATTAATTCTCAACTCTGCAGAGGGCAGGCAAGGTTCTAATCGAAAAAAAATTCTCCCACCCCAGGCAGAAATTAAAACTTGAACCTCTGGATTGAGAAGTTAGAATGCTTGCTTCTCAACCACACATGCAATCAAATATGCACTTTAATTAGATAGGCAGGGTCTATTTAGTAAAATATCACAAGAATGGCTTTATCATTTTGTGCTTTCTTCCTTATCCATATATCACTATCTTCTCAATATTGCATCATCTCCCATGATCTAAAGTGCAGCATATACCCTCTGCAAGGGGATAAAGTCTAACGAGAGAAACCAATAGCACTATACACAGTTTGTAAATGCCTCCTCATGGACTAAATGTTCAAAAGGTTGCACCAGGAAATTAGCAGGAAAAGGTTGAAATTCAGTGAATAACCAATTACTGGATACAAACAAGTTTTATTAAATAAATAAATATATATATATATAAACTTATAAAGGAAATAGCATGAAAATAACATATGTATTCCTTCTTCAAATTACTTCTTACTATTCAATGAATATGTACATTATTGGCAATAACAAAACATGGGCAGGAAAAAGCTCCAACTACCCACTTATAGATATCTAAGGAATGGACAACATACAATAGCAATTCAATGAAAAGAAAAAAAAAAAAATTATAAAAATAGATAAATCATGAGAGAAAGCAACAGTAGGAATATGCGTGTGCAACTACATGGGAAAACCTATGAGCAGGAATGATGTTATTTAAACCACCAAAAATATTCATTCCCCAGACTTTTCAGTTGATAATTGAAAAATAAAATCAAGTAATCTGTACAAAGAAGTAAGAGTCCATAGCAAATTGTCAGAAAGCTATTAAGGTATTCCCCACACCTTTCACTTTAATCTGAGAAAGCTAAAGCAAGAGCTTCATACCAGCAACAAAAACTGTACAAGAAACTGTGGCCAAAACAGCAAGTTGGTAGAGAACTATTGACAATGTTAATCGCTAACTAACTTGATTAAGAGCGTACACAGTAAAAGTATTATTCACTAAAAGAAATCAAAACCAATGAAACTCAGCTGTTGTCAAATTAACACTCAACCTTTTCGGCTAACAACTCACTTTAGTTATGGAAAATGAAGGCAAGTGAACTGTACAAATAACTATGGCCCAAAAAAAAATGGCCAGGAAACCACTAAAGTATCTCTCAGACTTCTTAGCTGATAACTTACTTTAATGTGAGAAAACTAATACAAGTAACGTCATAACTAGATCAAAGCAGCACAAAAGCTGTACTCAAATAGCAAGTTGGTAGGAAGCTATTATGACAATGTTCCATACTGGTGACTACTTTAACTAGGTTAAGAGAACACAGTTACACAAATATGAAATAAGTATTGTGACTTTAATTTAGGGAAATAAATACAAGTAAAGTGTATACAGGATTGTGACACAATAGCAAATTACCAGAAAACTACTAACATGTTCCCCGGACTTTTCAACTGGTTCACTTTAATTTGGCACAAATGACTATACCTAACATGGACAAAACTGCCCTTGACAGGTTTTGGCTAAGTTAATATTTAGTAGTGATTGATATATATTAATAGCCCTTGATATTTAGCTGAATTTGCTCCTGCAGAGCTATTATCGATTCCAAAGCTTTAAAAGGAATAATTAACACAGAATGAATTGAGTTAACCTAAACAGAAATGAACAGGGGTAGTGATATATGTATACAGCAATTGTATATAAATAGATACTACATGGCACAACTTGAAAGGCTACCTTGTAAATTTTGAAAACCCAGGCTAAATAAGAAAAGTGCAGGGGAAAAAAATGATTGTTTAGAGCAAAAAAAGAGAGAGAGAGAGGGAGGGAAAGGGAGAGAGGGGAGAGAGACTGGGGGGGGGGAAGTCATAAAGGTTATGTATCACACTCACTAGAAACTCTTATTTAGCAAATCTGGATTCAGAGACAGGACATGATCAGCTGCCACCAGAGATCATGAGGCCTCACAAAAGCTTTCCTGACCAACACTTTCAACTGCACTCTATGATCACCCAGCTTTTCTCTCTTCCAGAGTCAGTACAAGCAGTTGTCAGCTGAACACTTTCCAAACAACTCCCATGCTGACAAACTTGCCAATCACTGACAGGGAGGACATGCTCAAGCAAGTTCTCACAACGTAAACAAGGAGATGAGAAAAATTTTGACTAACCCAAAACAGATAAACAAAATTGTCACAATGGGTAACTGCTAGCCTATGGTTCCCAAGGTTACAGGTTCAAACCCGGAGGAGGGCAATGGATTCCCTCTCCCCCTGTAAAAATCCTTAGCATGGTTTTCTTTGAAAGGGAGCGAAGCCATTGGTCCTATGTCGTAGATTTATGGCACATAAAACAATCTCAGGTCTAATAAAGAGACATCTGGGCAAAATTAAGTGGTCTTTCATGCCTAATATAAAATGGGACACTGAGAACCACAGCAGTTGAAGAGCATCCAAGTATAAACTCTTAATTTTTTTTTCCAATATTACAAACATTAAATGGAACTTTGTGACTAATGGATGGCCTGCCTTGACTCAGCGATAAATCTGGGATCACTTTAGTCAAGTTTATAATCTATGGCAAAATTTGAAACAAGTATGTTGAAATCATTTAAGTGCAAAAGATGTCAGTTATCACCAAAGAAGTTAACCAATTCAATGGCCCGTGACAACATACTTTTGTGCTGCCTTAAATTTATATCCAGTTTGGAGAATTTATTCTTAGCAAGGAGCTTGATAAAAGCTCAACAAGACTAAGGATTTGAGAAATGTCTGACCAACTAGATTTACAATCACACCGGCAATCATACAAATAGACTAATTGGAAAAAAAAAAATGTAAATGGTGTGTTATTTATGAACGATCTTTAACTGCTGTGGTTCTCAGTGTCCCATTCTAAATTGGGCGTGAAAGACCGCTTAATTTTGCTCAGAGGCCTCTTTATCAGGCTTGAGGTTCTTTTACGTGCCGTAAATCTACGACGTGGGACCTATGGCTTACTTCCCTTCCGAAGGAAGCCATGCTAAGGATTTTTACACCCGAAAAAATCCATCATCCTCCTCCGGGTTTGAACCTGCTGGTAACCATTACACCACGGAGGACGACACACTAATTGGAGGAGATTAGGGTGAAGGCTGATTCATAATAACCCAAGAAAAGAAACTAAGATGAAAATGAGGGAAGAAGCAAAATAGCATCAACATTTTGGTTAATAACAGCCCAGAAATGAGAACGGGAATGCATATTGATGACCATACTGATAAAGGTAAAAGCCAATTTACCACATTGGAATTTATTTGCTTCTGACTGATCAGTGATATTCTTTCACCGGCTTCCAACTCAGTAACATAATGCAGGTTACCCAATGTCAAAATGATAGCATAAGCATTTTACAAACTACAGATGATGCATTTGTTAGAAGAACCAATGCTCAATAGATCTGTGGGTAGATCTGAAGTTATAACACACATATGCTAGAATTTCTGTTTCATTTTCCCAGCTTGCCTCTAAAATGAGCGCTAGCTGCTGCTTTATAATACAGTCACCTTAAATAATTTCAACTGTGAAAGGTTTATGTACATAAAACATCTAATATGCTGTACCTGAGAACAAGAATGAGAAATTTAAAACTTAGCCAAGACTTCTTTCCTATTCTGGAACCTGAGAAAACTTCCTATTAATTGTGAATGTTCAAATTATAATACTGTATTTTAAATTTGCTTTTCTCATTTAGGTACCATTCTCAATTGCTGTGAACCAGCCTTAATTCTACTTTACAGCCAAAGAAACACCCAAGTTTTTGAAACTAGGACTGAATTCAGATTGAACAGCTAGCTGAGATGGTGTGTTTCTCAGAAACTGAAAAATATCTGACCCAGATTATATTTAGGTCTCTTTTGGGTAACTCAGCACATAAAGCCAGTCAAAAGAAAGCTAATCTATGGCTGGTGCTAACCCATCCCAGCATTTCCTATTTCCCAATTTCCTTCACACACCATGGACTAAACTAATCTTCAACATTTGAGAATGGTCCTAAATATCTCTCATGCCCAATATAGTTTCAATTTCTGTAAAGCATACCACCTCTGACAACTACACATACAAACAAATCAGGTTTCAAAGCAGTTAGATCTACGTAGGAGGGTTGGAACCTTAATAGTGGCAACTATTTATTTACAACTGATACAAAAGAATGCATGTTAAAAAGTTTTGCTCTCTTCAAAGTAGTCACCAGCATTGTGTACTACTCAGTGATATGGAGGTTGTGAATATCTTTAGCAGTGTTGTTTTGATAGATTGAATGGAGCGGTCTACTGCCTGATGAATCTCTGGAACAATTCAGTTCCTTCATCTTTAGAACCAAGTCAAACTCATAAAGGCTTAAGGGGAGTATGAGGGATGGTGCAGCACTTCCCAGCTCCATCGATGAACAAATCAGCCACAAGCATATTCAATGTGTCTTTTGTTAAAACATTAAAAACCTCATTTACTTGGTGTAAAACTTTGGAACCTTTTTGGAAATGTTATGTCTCCATACTCTGCCTTGCTGACGACTGGTTACTATCCTTTTGTTCATGGTCTCTCCTATCATCAATAAAATAGCCTCTGGCAACTAGCTTGCATAACTACATGATATTACTAAGTAACTGTAACTCAAAACATACTGGAGACATAACTTTTCTGAAAATGTTCCCAAGTTTTACACCAAGTATGCAGAGTTTTTAATGTTTCAACAAGAAACTCTTTGAATATGATTAATAAAGTAATTTTACTTTTAACATTACTTTTAATTTGTATAATAAAATCAGCCACAGTTTGAGCTGTATGTGTCAAGCTTGACTTGTAAAATGACAGGTGAGTTCTGCAGAAAGTGTCACCGAAGATCAGAAAGGTTGGAAGTTTGTCAGAACCTCAACAATGTGAAATCAGTATTATTGTTCATTGTTGGAACACAACCTGTAATCAATTTTAAGAAAGAAGCAGTGACACTGGACTTAATCCCTTGTGACTTTGACTTGATTTCAAAGATGAAAGAACTACTTCATGGCATTCACTTCAGAACTGTTCCAGAGATTCGTCAGGCATTTCACCTGTCAACATAAGAGACGCTGCTAAAGGTATCCTATGACTTCTGCATTGTAGCAACAGGTAGAACACAATGCTGGTGACTACTTTGTAGGACAGTAAAACATGGAAATATGTCTCTCTTTTGTATCATTTGTAAATAAACAGTTGCCACTATTAAAATTCCAACCTTGTACATTAAAATATACATTTTAACACTTTTACTTTTCTTACAGCTGTCTCTCTTTTAGATTTTTATATAATAGCAGTAGATGTACTCACCTCAACCTGTTTCACTAATTGAGGAATTGCCTGTGCTAGTTTCTGCAACTTATCATCCCTTGCCTCACCAGCACTCTTCCAGATTGATGTCCCTCCGATACTGAAGCCTCCACTACTTGGTGTACTAGAAGCTGGAGCTGTTTGCTCTCCTACCATTAGCTGAGAAAATTATAACAAATTTCACATCACTGTTACTAGCTTATCCAAATATTATACTAATTAGATGTTTTCCTCTCTTCTGCTATTTAAATATTTTATCTTGGTAAAATAACCCTTTCATGTGCAAGGATGAACAAACAAAATTATGATTCATGTATTTAAAAAAAAAAAACTCAAAAATGTTGAGGTCTTACAGGATTCTACTTTAGGGTCAATTCAATGTAAGTGATTTAGAA
This sequence comes from Hymenopus coronatus, assembly GCA_030762935.1. Taxonomy (NCBI): domain Eukaryota; kingdom Metazoa; phylum Arthropoda; class Insecta; order Mantodea; family Hymenopodidae; genus Hymenopus; species Hymenopus coronatus. The sequence continues at coordinate 86,470,780 of CM060897.1, read as the reverse complement.
TCCTGCATTGCACTAAAGCAACATTTTTTGCAGATGATACTAGCCTATTTCAGAGAAAAACCTACACTATGTAAAATCAAGTAGACTTTTAAATGGTTTCAAAAACAACAACTGATATGTTCCATTCACTTGACTTTCTCTACCTATTATGTAATTGTTACAAAAGCTTATTCTTCTATTTATCCACGCTAATCAAGATAAGCATTACCAGAAATAGTTTTATTAGATACACCTTTTTCTGTAGATACAAGAGAAATAGGGCATCATACACTGGTTAAAGTGATAATCAAAATTTTTAAAAGCTGGTTGCTAAGTGATGACAATGAAATTAGGTTCTCTTTGCATGATCAGTAGTAAAAAATAAATAAATAAAAAAGAATGAATTCCCATTTGGGAAAATTATAAATACGAGGGCCGACTGATAAGTCCCAGGCCTAACATAGATATGGTGCCACTAGGCCAGTTAGATGGTAGCATCATATAATTTAACTCTAGACTAGCTTTATCCATAGTTACAGGTCAATAGCTTGTTTAGTTTTTGAATGACAGCATTTTAAACAAGACAAATTTAGAGTTTTCACGAAAATGGAGAATTTGGAAAAATGAACAGTGATTAAATACTTCCATTTGAAAGGCTTAACGCCTAAAGAAATTAAGGAGGAAATGGACAGTACATTGAAAGACTCTACCCCTTTATATTCAATGATTAAAAGATGGTTGCAGAGTTTAAAATGGGACATACGAGTACTAGTGATGAGCCTTGCTCTGGATGCCCTGTAGAAGTGACAACTCCAGAGATCATTGAAAAAATTCATTGTTTTGTACTGGAAGACCACAGATTAAAGTTGTTTGAGATAGCAGAGGCTGTAAACACATAAAAAGAAATGTGCACGTATTATTTTAAGTAATGTTTTGAGCTTTTCCAAGGTCTGTGCAAGATGGGTGCCACATTTGTTGACACCTGATCAAAAGTTGCAAGGAATAACTGTTTCTGTTAAGAATGTGGAGCTCTAACATAAAAATCCTGGTGAATTTTTGAGATGGCTTATTACCATGGATGAAAACTGGATACATCACTACACTCCGGAAAGTAAATCACAGTCAAAACAGTGGATTGCACCAGGTGAACCAACTCCAAAAAAGGCAAAGTCAATTTTGTCAGCTAACAAGGTTATGGCAAGTTTTTTCTGGGATGCACAGGGAATTATCTTTATTGATTACTTGGAAAAGGGTTAAAAGTATCACTGGTGACTACTAAGCAAGCTTACTGCAATGTTTGAGTGATGAGGTGAAAAGAAAGACCTCATTTGGAGAGAGAGAAAAAAAAAAAAAAAAAAAAAAATCTTGTTTCATCACAACAATGCTCTGGCCCATTGTTCAGTCATTGCAATGGGAAAAATGTATGAATTAAAGTTCGAATTGCTTGAACATCCACCCTATTTGCCAGATCTAGCACCCAGTGACTAGCACCTGTTCCTAAACCTCAAAAAATTTCTCGGAAGACGAAGATTTCACAGCAACAAGGAAGGTTATTGACGTGGTAAACAGCTATTTTGAGGGTCTTGATAAATCACACTACAGAGATGGTTTAATTAAATTAGAGCACTGATATGAAAAATGCATTAGCCTTTCTGGAGATTATGTTGAGAAATAAAGCAACAAAAAAAATTGTTTAAATGCTGTTTTCATTGAGAGTCCCGGGATTATCAGCCAATAACAAGCTATATCTTATAAATAATTAGTAAGAGTTTTATACAGTGCAACAATATTATAATAAAATCTTTCACAAATTTGAGTCATAACTGTAAACATTTATAATTCTCCATTTACATACAAGATATTGCAGCAAGACTAGTTGCAGGGCATCTATAACTAGCTGATGTTATCTGGTTAATGAAGACAATAGATGGGAGTACATCCCTGGTGGTACCAGTCAAAGCACAGTAGCATACATCAACAACTGAGATAAGGAAGACCTTCCCTGAAGTGGTCTTGCTACAATATCTTACTTGTATGTGGAGAATTTTACAGTATTTACAATTGCAACTCAAATTTGTGAAAGATTTTATTTAAAGCAATATATAACGGTTAACAAAAAAACTGTATTAGAAATAAACTGTGTGTTTTAATGAGATCTACATCTGTTATGGTTATCAGTTATGTAAATAATCCAGAATGAAGCCGGACCAAAGGCTATTCCCAGAAAATCAAAGATATATATTTAATTGTGATGTAAATATGGTATTTTAATCAAAAATATTAGAGCCATTTTTTGAGAAAATAAAACAATTTGGAAAATCTTCCATGCAAAGGGTAGTTTGGGGTGGGGGGAATTTGTTGCCTTGGTATTGCCACTTTGGAAGATACTCAATTTAAATATCAAGATTTGTATTCAATTGACTATTTGATTTAGAGTTATGCTGTTCACCCCCCCCCCCCCCACACACACAAGCCTTTTTCTAAAAATACTTTTATTGGATTCATGATCCTCAAAACAAATATTTCCAGCGAAATCTCAGTATTAATTTTTGGGAGGAATTCAATACCTTTTCTACCTACTATGTATATTGTATGTAGCAGAGAAAGTAATAAACACAAAATAAAACTGAGTTATATTGCATCATTGTCATTACCATCAGAATACAAATTTTCAAACACTCCAATAATTATATTTAAGAATAAATGGATCAATTTTGAGGAAAATAAAGTGGAGAAATGGTTAAACAAAAATCTTCAATGATTCACCCCATCAATACATTAACAGGAAAAATAAGAAACTTTTGAATCAACTCAAAATCTTTATTATGTATATTTCCATCCCTCAATATTATATGGTATATTGTTCTGGGAATTTTCAGCTCACCAAGTAAGTTATTAAGTAATAAAAGAGAGTGAAAAGGATCATACTGCAGGTGAAATAGGACATTAACATACAGAGTATTTAAAAAAAAGTCACTTATTGCCTGTTCAAAGTATTTGTAATTGTGAAACATTAACTTACAAATCATAAAGTACAATATTAATTTAAATCAGAACTACATCTGAATATATGAGATAAAATAAACTAAGAGGTGAAAGTGTATAACAAGAACAAAAGGATAATTAATGTATACTTTCTTGAAAAAGTAGTTTATACCAGAAAAGCTATGTTTGCGCTGGAATTATTGATATTCAATGCCATGCCTTAGCAATGAGACCATTAGCACTCTTGCTCTCCAACATCTTTCTGTGATGGATCCAGCAGGTACTGCCTTACAGGCTTTGATATGTTCCATAGTAATTTCTTCTTCTTTGTAGCATATTGGACTTGTATATATTCGTAATTTATGTAAATGTTTTGCCAAACAATCATGTCCTATGAGCAGCCTAAATTTTGCTACTGCTGTTTAAGAGGAATTTCTGGTTTCTGTATTAGAATACTCAATTTGTTACAATTATAATAAATTTCCTGAGTTTGTTTGACTTTATATTTGCTTTTAATTAGTCTTTTATGGATGTGAAAGCTAGGTGTTTCATTATGTTTTGGATTAAATTAGAACCCTTTTTAGCAAGTAAGTCAGCAGATTCATTCCCTGCAATTCCACAAGTACTGCACTGGAATTCCAATGGATAAAAACTTGTCAATTATTTCAAGGAGATGCCAGTGTAAAAATGATACCAAAAACAATCTATTGGATGGATCCTTTTATAATATAGATACATTTAATGAACTTTTGGAGAAATAAATTATACTTCAATTAATATTTTAACCTTAATATTATAATTCTATATTACAATTAGGGCTATCAATGTTATATCTATTAAACTTTGAATTTAATTATTTATAATGTATATTTATAAAATTATTTATAATATAAAGTATTGTAATCATGTAGTTATGAACCAAAAGGTGCAATAATGAAATGAAAAGAAGGTACCATATGACTAGAGATGAACAACAAAAAGCCTGAAAACATCTTACCTTTTGCAACACTCAAGTTTTGCCAATTCTTTTCTTATGGTACTTCATCACCGTCTTTGAAAGACACTATAATTATATCAATGCTATTATAATGTAGTTAACTTGCTCACCATTTCCTTCTCTGCTCGTTTTTTCTTCAGTTCTTCTACAGTCAATTCATATTCAATTTGTACAGAATCACGACGAGTCAGGGCTTCCTTCACAGCTTCTATGTATAGCAGATATTCTTTCAATGGCTGAAAAAGTTGTGCAATGTTTTTAGTGGTTAAGGTACTAACTGCCAAAAGAATTACCTCAGCTCTAATCCATCAACTTTTTACCTGAGCAATGGTTGGGGTGTAAGTGATGAGAACATGTTGCTGGGCATGGGCATTACGTTCAATTGCACTTGCTATTGCAAGCAACACAGGACTTAATTCTGGCTCTGATGCAGACCAAAGTGTGAAAATGGGATGCATCTGATGAAGTTCATATAGATATTCTGTGAAAAATACACAACATTTTTCAATAAATTGTTTCAAAATTATCTCGTTTGACTATGAATGTCTTAAGTATACATCTGGAGCATGAGAAAAAATATAATTGAACTTTCTTGCTCCTGCCTTCTTTGTTCAGTTGCTCAAAACAGTAAGAATGGATACAATCATGTGATGTAGGGCTTCTGCCTTACTCTACCAAATTAAGAATTATGAACAGTGGTTTTAACAAATCTTAAAAAAAGTAAAGATATCTTGCATTTAGGATAGATCTGGAATACAGATGAAAGTCGGAAAAAATGGATATGTTACTAAAATGATCATGAGTCCCATATAACTATGCAGGAGATGGAGTTATGTTAGAATCAGGCAGAGAGTATGAGATGATTATGGAAAGAATGCTTAAGCATTAATTTAGAATTTACCATTTAACATAGGGGCTCATTTTGAAAGATTGCTTGAATGTACAAAAAAAGTGTATTTGCTCAAAGGAATAGCTAGGTGAAATTAGACACCTACTTATAAAAAAGTGCAAATGTGTATGGTCTGAAACAGACAGGGTTCTGAGAGTCAGATGCCAGTTAGAAGATATAGACAGAAAGAATTTATGGTAATAAAAAAAAAAAAAAAAAATTCTCTAAAATGTTATAAGAATTTTGGAAGAAATGATGCAAAAGGGAAAGTAATGGTGGGAAGGTACATCAACAGGTGTAACAGGGTCAAAGAGAAGGTAGAGCATAGTTTAAACTTGGGAGGGATAAAGGACAGAATTTTCCCTATATGCAGATATAAAGCTGGAATCTCTATTTTATTAGAATGCAAAGACACTGATATATGGAGGAAACAGTTGATTCAAAATAAATTATTAAAAACTGTAAAAGTAGTAGTAATTATAAAAATTATTTTAATCTCAGTTTATTAATTTTGGTGGTTTTATTTAGAATTAAGAAGAAATGAATCTGGTTGGTAAATTGCATTGGAGTAAGTAGCAAAACCAGTTTGTTAATTATAAAGTATAATCATAGTTTGGCAAGAGCTTATGTATGAGCGATCAACAATGTTATACAAAGTAGCATCACTTATAATTTTCATGGCTATGAATAGAACTGTGATTAGCTCCGGGCCTTGTAGTAAAGTGTAAAGTGCTTAGAATAAATAAATACCTAAACACATATGTTTTAAAGAAATTGATGCACATAATATGTAGTTTATGAATATTATACGTAAACATTAGAGAGAGAGAGAGAGAGAGAGAGAGAGAGAGAGAGAGAGAGAGAGAGAGAAACACTTACCCTGCCTTTCCTTCTGTATTCGCTGGCTTATTTTCTCTATGCTATTTAGTTTCTCACCAAGAGTTGTAACATATTCACGAACTTGGTCAAACTCTGGTGTACGCTGACGCATCATGTATACTGCAGCTAGGTTGTGGAATGAGCTTGACATTCTACCTAACAGACCCTGTCGGCTCTTGCGATGAATTGAAAATTCCTGTGAAACAGTGATTAATGAATTATTTACATACATGATTGTATCATAATAAACTTAAGTAACCCGTTACGGCCCAGAAAAAATATAAGGTAACAAAAAGAAGTCATCAAAAAACTCTTCTTGCAGATGTAATAATAAAACTAGCCATAAACTATATGCAAGGCTTAGAAGAGACCATTTAATTAAGCTATTACTTTTTCATGGTATTTGAATTCCTTCCCCAAAGTTTTACATTATTTTCAGTTAGGTACCCATCTTTAGGCCATGAAAAATGCTGCTGCATCAGATGGAAGAGGTATAGATGCCATCCTTTTTAATAACTAATAAATCTTGATTAATACCTTGCAGAAGTTTACACACACTTTTGTTCTTTAATAGTTTGCAGCAGAATGTTTTGAAATAAGAGATGTTTGGGAACTTTCCCTGACAGGTGGGAAAAATAATGTTCGATGGGTAAGGTCATCTTTTTTGAAAAGATGCAGTGAAATAATTCCATACAAGTCTTAGATCTGGCCACACATGTCAAATTGCACTAAATTAGATATTTGCCTAGTTTTGGGATAAATACCTAATTTAGTGAAATTTGTATATATGTGACCAAATCTAAAGCTTTAAAGGTCAGATCCATCACATAGTATAATACACACAATGTTTCCAATATTTGCTGCTTCATTATGGGAGGGATACTAACTTTGCTAGTGGTGTTTGATTACCAAGAAAATTTTGTTATACAGTTTCAGCAAAATAGGTAATCAAAGCAACTGAATCCAAAACACATTTGAAGTTTGAGTTAAACTATAAAAGAGAATGTTTTAACTAAATGTTCAATTAATATAAACATGTGAAGTGCTTTATAACTACTAGATGCAAAAAAGTTATCAAAGCATTTAGTAAAATACTAGATATACTTATTTGATAGTTTAAGGTAATTCAACAAATGCTGTTAGTTAAACTTATGATGAATACAAATAACTGACTAGGTATCCTATTTTATTTAAACATTCAATAAAAGGAAAGAAAAACTATGCACAAGGTAGTGATGTTGGGAAATTGACAAGAGACAGAATATAAGACAAAAGACAAGAGATATTGGGCCTATTAATTTATACTAAAATAATAAAACTAATTGGACACTGACCATTGCAACAGGCAGAAAAAGGATTTGTATGCATGAAAACTGGGTGAATGTTCTTAACAGCAATAACAGGAAGTGAAAAAGGCATCTGTGAATTATGTGGTGGAAGGGAAAATATAATACATTATTTGATAGACTGTAAAGAACAGTAAGGAGGTAAAAAGTGTGGGAGAAAAAGTGGAAAATTGGATGATAAATTTTACCCAAAATAGGTAACAGGGAGAAAAGAGAATCAGAATCATCAAGTTTGAAGGAAAACAAAAGAAAAATGGGCCTGGAAAGCAAGGGATATCAAAAAAGAAGAATGAAGAGAAGAATAGGAGGAAACAATAGAAGATTGGACAACAAACCTAAAAGGCCAGGGTGCCATGCAAGTGGTGGTAGGACATAAAGAATAACCAGCGAATTTATAGTTTAAACTAGGTATATAGGAACAAATACTATATTAAAAATCTGATGTGTACCATTCACATGACTTTCTCGACATTTCTGCAACCAATTATTCTTAAAAAGCTTATACTTCTATTTACTTCATGCTAATCAGTAAACAATTAGCAGAAATAACCATATTACTTGCTTCCTTGTAAGTAGAAGCGAAATAAGGCAGTACCATAGGTGAAAGTAATAATCAAAAGCTGGCTGCTATGTCACTGAAGTTCCTTTGTTTGTATGGACAGAGTTGACAAATTCCTGTATGAGAAACCAAAAATGAGGAATGTCTCAAAAACGAAGAACTCCACGAAAAAAATGTATAACATAAATTGTGTGTTTTAACATGCCCTACATTTTTTGTGTAGTAAGTTTTTGTCCATCTCTTAAGGTTTAACAGTTATTCAAAATTCAGTAAAATTCATCCAGAATTTTCCTTCAGAGGCTATTCCTAGAAAATTCAAGATATACATTTTATTTGTCAGGTTAATATTTTTAATATACAAAATTTTAATCAAAATTGTTAGAGCCATTTTTGAGAAAATCAAAATTTTCTAAAAAAGTTACTTGTAAAGGGTAGTTAGGGATGGGGGGATTTTTCTCAAAATCTTTGTGCCGCATCCCTGGAAAATACTAAACTCAAATACCAAATTTGGTATTTTACCTACTTTTTGTTTTTGAGTCACCCACCCACACCCACACACATGGACCTTTCTTCGAAAATGCTTGTTTTAGATAAAGGGGATCCTAAAACATATATTTCTGGTGAAATCTGGGTATCGAATTTTTGGTGGAGTGCAATACCTTCTCTATACACTAAGTACATAGTGCATGTAGAGAAAGTAAAAAAACTGAGCAAATTTTGATGTACAAATAAATTTAATTCATTCATTCAATGAACAAGTTGATAGCTATGTTTATATGAAGATAAGGACATACCTAATGTGAGTGGACAAGAGCTAAATACAGCACTGTGAGGCATTCAGTTATTCAAGCTGCTGTTGAGATGTAATTTGAGCATAAATTACGCTTTGTACAAAACAAAAATGTTAAATTGGTGAAAAAAGTGGTGTTTAACATGAAAGTGAGGAAAGAAAAAAAATAACTTAATTTTTCTATCTTATATTTCAATAAGACTTGCCTTAACTGCTCCATACGAGCATTATGTTAATTAACCTAATTTAATGAAATTGTATTATTTGCAACTGCTTCCAAACTATAAAGTAAGGAAAACCTATTTTCTGCCAAATAAAAACTTGAAGGTTATAATTGTATTGCAAATTTTAATTTATTTTTGAGGTGGCTGGGGCATGGCTACTGTTACGGATGAGCCAGCTTACCCTCTCATGTTTGGAGAACAGGTGATACTTGTAGTGTGCTGTTGCTGATGCTGATTTTGACATCTCTCTGTTTTGGCTTCTTCTTCAGCATGCATTTCCAATGATATGTAGAGGACATTTTGCTAGATTTTTCACTGAGTATTAAACATTTGAAATGATTTATTAAACCTGGCTGTTTTAATACTCAGCTGAGAAGAGATTATAGCTTGGATTGGAAGTTCTCAAGTATGTTGATCTCAGTTGTTTCAGATTCTCATGGAGGAATGAGAGGAAGTAATAAATAATACTATGAGTGTTACAGCAATGGAATTTAATAACAATTACATTATAGACCTGGGCAATCCCCTATGTTCCATTCATGAATTTTGACTAAGCTGTCTTTTCCCCAATTGTGTTATTTGATAACACTATTTCTAAAGTGCATAAAGTTGTATTTATTTCACAGCTATTGTTCATACAATATGTGTACTACAACCACATTAGATTCTTTGCAAATTCGTTGTTTGGCAACACTTTTGCCAGAGCTTAACTTTGGCTGCTGCATTCGCAAAAACATTTGATTCTAGACAAAGCTCTATGACTTTGCAGGTATTAATTGACTCATTGATGCTTCAGTTTGGCAATTTCAGTTCATTCAGCTGGAGTTTCACACTCAACTGCTTACACAATTACATAAAATACTATTTCTTTCATGAAATCACATTCACTTACTTAATCATTTTCATAGGAAATTGTTACTCTTGACTTACATATTACTCTTGAGTGTGTTACTAAGCAAAGATTGGGTACTAAGTTGAAAAACTAGCTGCTTATTAGGTTAAATGAAAATTATTGGCAACTTTGCAGGCTTGAAAGCACGCGTTTTGTAATTCTCTTAAACTACTGGCTAAATTTACAGATCACGTGGATCACTAAGGCATGTATCTAGCTATACATTTACCTCACCCACATCTTAGTAGCATCAATTTTAACCTAACAACAAAAAAGGAAGAACTTACCCCAGGCTTTACTAACAAAGGAACTGCCACAACTGGAGTAATAAAATTGGTAGCTTTCTCCCAGAAACATACTATTTCAGACTATTTCCTTGCTATGGAACATTTAATATATGGGAAAATAAAACTTTACAGCAAATTATTATTTACAGACATAGTATTAACAATAAAAAACTTGATATTCATTAGGTGGCAGTAAGAATTTCCACCACATTTTGTACACAGAATCACCTAAAGGGATGGCATCTGTAAACCTTTCACATGATACTACTGTTTAGGTCAGGGGCTGGGAACTTGCAACAAAGGGAAACATCATAATAACCTCAGTCCAATTACTGAGTGCCAGTCCTCATCTCCCACAGTTTAGGTCAAAGTTTATGCTGGAATACAATATTTGATCTTCCAATCTGTTCTCATGCATTGATGCACTTCATAACTGGTTGAAGACTCACTACCTTAAACATTAATGTGATACTGATGTGAATGTGATAGACAGTGAATGTGACTATATACTATAGGTTATATATCCACTAAGAAACAAAAAAGAGAAAGGTACATTTTAATGATTTAAGCTCATCCTTTTGAAAATGCAAGTATTAAATTTGGTTTATTACTGAAACATTAGCAACTGTTTTCTGAAAAGCTTTCAAGAATATGTTACATAGTAATACTGAAAACAGAGTAACTTAGAAATGAGATGAGATTTACTGATATTGTATAGCTTCATTTAGTAATAATAGTCATGTACTCACAGATGGTTTGGCTGTGAGGAAAACCTTCACACTTGGATTGCAACTCAAAACTGGGTGGTTGGCCACACGGTTCAGGAAGCGATGTAATAATGCCATGCGAGCAATGATGAATTCCTTAGAGTAACGATCTAGCTGAGCCAGCAAAGTGTGCTTTCCTGGTAGTGGCTGAGAAGGAAAAATAAATTAGAGCCTAATTATATATCCTGATAAATGTTAAGTTACACTAAGAATGAAAACCTTTTTTTTTTTTTTGAGGACAATTTTTTGCACTTTTTCTGAACAACTAATCCACAGTTGCTCTCTCCATGGATTGTATTATAGTTAGCATGGCACCTATTAATTTCATTAATCTATTAAAAAATAACAATGGCAATGTTAAATTTGATCACATTTTTACAATTTCTTTCGATTATAGCAACACATCCCCATGGTTTGAAATCTAATCCTTTGTCAAGAATTAAACAAATCAACTTCCAATTTTGTAAATCTATTTGACAATATAATGTGTAACTCTCCTTTCCTAGTTTTAATTTTAAGAGGCTTGCATAGTTTCTACTTCAGCAGTATACAATGTGGCTCATTTTTGCACTTTTTCAAGACAAATAATCTATAGTTTCATCCCTTCCCCATAAACTAATGCTATTGTCATTTATATGTGAATAGCATGTCTCCCTCGTAATCAAGAGATTCCAAAGGTTTTATCAAGAGTTTCCCCTTATCCTGAGAGGGCAGATGATTGGTATCTCTAAGGCTCTTTGAGCATAATTTCACTCATTTCATTCATCATCTAATATGACTACCAAGTTAAATGACATTAAACTTAATAAAAGAAAATATATAATATGGAATAACTACTATTTTAGACCAGTACTTTTTCTCTATCAAATGGTTAAGGTCATTATTAAGACATATATGCCATGCAAACCACATTAAAAATACTAATGCCAAGAAAAAATAAGTGCAAGGATTTATCCCTGAGGAATAAACTTTTATGTATCACTTAAATCAAAGAAGTATGTTATCCTTGGAAGATAAACTATGAGTTAATTAGGCACACTTCCTCTTATGGCAACATTTCTTAGTTTATGTAACGTGCAACCTGTGTTTTGCTTAGGCATATAAATGGAACAATTAATATTAAGATGCGTACTAATGGCTAAGTGGTCCTAAATAATTGTAGAAGCAAGAATGAAAGCACAAATTGGGAAAGTAGAGCACTTGAGGAGATCCAGTCCAATAACTGAGCCTTGCACCAAAAATTCAACAATGTATCCATAGGGAATGAGACCAGTCGCCTTGGTGCTAGAGTTCTGCATGGCTCTGGGCCAAACCTTTGGGTCTAGGCTTGGCCCGCAGGTTGGATTTGGGCATAATAATTTAAAAACCATATGTTGAATCAGCCTAAGACAGAAAATAGAAATAAAAATGTATCACATTCAACATATGCATTTTATTATTCATGTGAATATCTTTAACATACATCATTTTAATCAAAATCTTTAGCACCATTTTTGAGAAAATAAAAACTTTTCAATGTAAAGAAAAACAAGATGAAAAAAATTATGTGTTACTTTTTTGTCCACAATGTTGAGATGCCAGAGTGTTATTGGGAATTATTCTGCTGACATCTTTTAAATGCCATCAGTCATTAGTAGAGTCTAAATTCTTAAAGTTTTTCCTTACATGTACTTGCGTAATAACCGGAAATGTTAGCGATTTACATAAACAGATATTTTACATCACATATGTTTTATGCACAATGCTAAAGGCTATAATACAGGTAACATTTCTGCGCCCATACAATGCCTTTTGTTCTGAACCTTGTTGGGACACTTACACCAACTCCTCTGGAGAGAGAAGGCCTGATCATCAAAACAAGAAAATATAATTGAACTCATCTAAAAGTTTTCATTTATAAAAGCTCCATGATCCAAAAGGAAAATACTTCTAAATATTAAAAAACAATATTTGACCAAATAAACACACAAGTTACCTGTGGAAAGTGTATAGTTACAAAAAGCAACAACAGCTATTTTTAAATTTAAATGCACCTGTTCTTTTTCAAACACATTTTTTTTTTCTTTCTCATAGATAATAGAATTTCAAACTTATATTTGTAGGCATGTGTTTCGACTGAGGGTTTCCTTTATTTGATTCTGTTTTTTATAAATAATGCACAAGCATGTTTAATGATAGGATTTTAAAAAGTGTTGATAATTGTTACTGAAAAATGACAACTAGTCTTAAAATTTAAATACATCTTTAAGACAAGATTTGCTGTACTTCACAAAAATATTATTGAATGTTTATTTCAAATGCCAGTATTCATTGAAAAGTGAATTAGGAGTCTGGAAATACTAATTTGCATTTTTTGGAAAATAATCTTTGTTTGGTTGGGTTAGATTTTAAATTTGTTACTAATGCCAAAGGCTTTTATATATCTATATATTTACATAGCTATTTAAAACTTTTATAACTGGTTAGGGATTAGACTAAAAAATCTGAAGTGTTCCATCCACACGACTTTCTCTACATCTCTGCAACAAATTATTGTTAAAAAGCTTATGCTTCTATTTATTTCATGCTAATCGAGAAAAAATTAGCAGAAATAGTTTATTACTTGCTTCCTTGTAAGTAGAAGGGAAATAAGGGAGTACCAATAGGTTAAAGTGATAGTAAAAAGCTGGTTGCTATGTGACTGAAGTTTCTTTGTTTGTATGGACAGAAGTTGACAAATTCCTGTGTGAGAAAAGTATAAGTTTTTTAAAGCTCAAACCAATAACAAGGAGTATCTAAAAAATTATCAACTCCAAAAAAAAAAAAAAAAAAGTATATAACATAAATTGTGTGTTTTAACGTGCTCTATATTTTTTGTGTCGTAAGTTTTTGTACATCTCTTACGGTTTGCCAATTATGCAAAATTCCGCAAAATTCATCCAGAATAAAGTAGTCTTCAGAGGCTATTCCCAGAAAATTTAAGATATACATTTTATTTGTCAGGTAAATATCTTTAATATACTATATTTTAATCAAAATCGTTAAAGCCTTTTTTAAGAAAATCAAAATTTTCGAAAGAAGTTCCATGTAAAGGGTAGTTGGGGTGGGGAGGATTTTCTTGAAAATCTTCGTGTTGCAGCCTTGGAATGTAACGTGGAGTTGATCGTTTTTTAGATATTCCCTGTTATTGGTTTCAGCTTTAAAAAACTTACTTTTCTCATACAGGAATTTGTCAACTCCTGTCCATACAAAGGAACTTCAGTCACCTTGCAACCAGCTTTTGACTATCACTTTAACTTATGGTACTGTCTTATTTCGCTTCTACTTACAAGGAAGCAAGAAATAGAGTATTTGTGCAAATTTTTCTCAATTAGCATGGAGTAAATAGAAGCATAAGCTTTTTAACAATAATTTGTTGCAGAGACGTAGAGAAAGTCATGTAAATGGAACATATCAGATTTTTAATTTTTGAGAAGCTGCTCTTATTTTAAATGCCAATCATATATATGGTGCTATCAGATTAAGCGGCCACCTGGGTCTCAGGCACGTGCCACTCACCTGCTGAGATTGCAGTGTTGTATTGTGTCATGTCTAATGTGACCTTCTGACTCACACCACATATATGAAAAACTATGGCAGCAGAGAATGTTCTTTGGTAGTTTTCAGTTGTGAGTTAGTTTAGTCACGGCCCAATATACTACAGAACACACACACACACATATATATATATAAAAGCCATGAAGTTGCCACCATCAATATCCGAACTTTGTGCTGGTGCTGGTTGTTTCTGAATGTGCTTAAACATGCACAGCTTTGTATTGCTGCTGCAGGGGTTCACTTTCACATCTTCTATACATGCATTTTTCATTATAAATAAATGGTAAGTCCATTTCAGCCAATCGTTTCTGTAATTTCCTGTATTTCCTTTATACTTATATGGACTACTTTTATCTGTGCCACCCTGCATTACCTATATTTGCTTATAAAGTTGTACAAATAAAAACAATGCTAACTTACTGGTATCAGATGAGTAGGAAATGCTTCCACCAGTTTTTGACGAAGCCAAATGAAGTCATTATAGCGTCTCCGAACTACATATTCTGTCTCATCAAACTCTGCTCGTGAAGTCTGTGAAAAAAAAAATTAAGTTTTATTTAACTTAATAAATAACATTAATGCATAATTCTTTGCAGTGGCAAGAACCACAGACAAAACATTTTGAAAGAACATAACAAAAGGTCTTTAAAGTAAACATTTGCAGATTCACTAATATTCCTCAAAGCTGTTACCTTCTTGAGAAGTTCAAGCAAGGTATGCCTAATAAATAAAGGGAGGAAATTATATCCAGCTAACATTAATAATCAGTCAACCAATATTTTATAATAAACAACCAAGAGAATTGTCGTGGTAGTAGACAGCTCTTTCTCAAAACAGTCAACTTGCTGTCTTTGGAGTGAAAGTCATATTCACCAGCTTCAGCTCTATTTAATGATATATTAAGGGTTTCTGTATTAGGTGAAAACTGCGTAGTGTGTTTGTTATTAAATAATTTTGGAACAAAAGAGAAAAGGTTTAAAATTTCCCTACTGAGATTATATAAAAAATTACTTGCCCATTCTGACCAATGATTGTTCCATCACCAAAGGGTACTTACAGCATTTCTAGAGCTGTTGTGGAAAGGATAAGTAAATCATATAGAAGACTATCTGGAGGGAAGTTAAGGAAGTCAGGCATCCCACCATGTTACATATTCTTTTGCATGAATACCACTGGAGTTTTCTTCCCTTATTTGGAATAGCTGGGCCTTTGTGAAATTCCAGTTATGAGGCATAAAGGGGAGGATTTACCACAAAAATCCTCTAGATCATTGTACAATCACTTCATGAAAAATGGCAGGAAGTATATGAAAATTAATTAAAAATTTGATTAGATTTAAAAAGGTGTCTGTGGACACATCTACCCACACTTTGTTTAGTTAACAAAGGATGGACTGGATGCATCAATAATTAAATGATTTGCATTTCTTGGTTTTTGTTTGATAGCTGTGAGCCAGTCACATCTTCTATACCTACTGTGAAATTTGTGTGCACAAATATCAGCTTGAATTTTTTTGAGACACAGTCATACTAATTTTGCTTTACACTTTGCTGCTACTCCAGCTAAAATGTTAACACAAAATGCATTAAAGTCTGCCTTTGCAGTCGAGTGGTCAGTGTTTTGGCTTCTCACTCAGAGATCCTGTATTCCATTCCTGACTAGAGTGGGGAATTTTTTTTAGTAGAACAATTTCCTATTCCCCCAGAAAGTCTGGAAGTATGCATCTGAGAATACTGAAAAACTAATGTTAATAAACCCTACAATTTAGCAAGAAAACACCAGCTGTTGTTTCTAAAAGCAAAGCCCCCAATATGATCATAGTAGTTAAGGGAGCTATGTAAATAAAAAGAAGAAGAAAGAAAGAAAGAAATGGGGAAAAAAAGCACTAAAGTATTACCTTGTCCAAATATTAGATGTGTTCCATTCACATTACTTTATCTAATTGTTCAATATACAAACTATTCTTATAAAACATCATTTTTTTATTTACTTCATGCTAATCAAGATAGACATTAGCAGAAGTGGTCTCATTACTCGCTTCCTTCTAAGTAGAAGGGAAATAAGGCAATACATTAGGCTTAAAAAAAGAAAAAAAAAAGAAAAAAAAAAAAAAGAGAGAGAGAGAGAGATAAAAGATGTCTTTCCGTTTGAGAAAAGTTACATAGTTAAAAATTGAAACAAATATGATGGAACTCTACAAGAAAAACATATATGACATAAATTGTGTGTTCTAATGAGATATACATTAACTTTTTGCCTATCTCTTATGGTTAAAAAGTTATACAAAACTCTGCAAATTCATTCATAATAAAGAGGTCTTCAGAGGCTATGCCTAAAAAATTCAAAATATGCATTTTATTTGTGATATAGATTTTTTTTTGAGAAAAACAAAATTTTCAAACATTTTTCCATATAAAAGTTAGTTTGTGATGGGGGATTTTCTTGAAAATCTTCATGTTGCATCCTTGGAACATACTAAACATAGATATCAAGTTTGGTATTTAATGGTCTTTTCATTTTACTTTTTCTTTACATACTATATACATAGTGTATAGAGAAGGTATTGTACTATACGTGAAACTTTGATATAAAGATTTAACTGGAAATACATGTTTTGGGATCCCCTGAATCAAAAAAAGTATTTTTAGAAAAATGTCCACACGTGCGTGGGTGTGCTTGTGCATATGTGTGTGTGTGTGTGTGTGTGTGCGTGTGTGTGTGTGTGTGCGTTCATGCATACGTGCAAGTGTATGGACACCATAGCTCAAAAACAAAAAGTCTGTTAAATATCAAACTTGATATTTAAGTTTGGTATTCTCCAGGTATGCAACACAAAGATTTTCAACATCCCCAACCACCCTTTACATGGAAAAAATTTCAAAAATTTTGGTTTTCTCAAAAATGACTAACGATTTTGATTAAAATCTCTCATATTTAAGATATTTACATGAGAAATAAAATGTGTATCTTGAATTTTCTGGGAATAGCTCTGAAGAACTGTTTATTCAGGATGAATTCTTCTGAATTTTGAATAACTGGTAAACCAAATATATAGACAAAACTTACTACACAAAAAACGTAGATTTCCTTATTACACACAATTTAAGTCATATGCATTTTTTTTGTGGGTTGACCTTTGAGATATTCCTTGTTATTGGTTTCAGTTTTAAAATACTTAAAACTTTTCTCATATGGGAACTTGTCAACTCCCGGCCACACAAAAAAATGTAGCAACCACATTTTACAACATTTGACGGTCAGACTAGCTTAGGTATTCCCTTATTTCCCTTCTACCTATAAGGAACTAACTAATATGTCCATTTCTGCTAATGTTTATCTCTATTAACATAAAGTAGATAGAAGAATAAGCTTATTAGCAATATAAAATATCTCCTCCAGCTATCATGTGTATTGTATGTGCTAAAGAAAGTGAACATTGCTGTTAATTATGCTGATGCTCCGAGTATAAAGTTCAGATATGAGTACTAACTGTTTTAATAGCACAACTAGGGTAATAAGTAGAATCATTGGCATTCTTTATAATGACACAGCTTTATTATTTTATTTATGGATATAGCTGTCTTTAAATACCCTGGTGATTTTGACTTTACATTTTAGGTTTACATTACTTTTAAGTTGAATCTTTCAACATTCATTCACACATTCAAATTTTAAGACCCTATAAAGAGGAGTGACTGATTCTGATTAAAAGAAAAGCCCTTGCCCTGCATCCAGGATCCTTGGGATGTGAGGTCATTATGCTGATCACTTGCCCACAGAGGCAATTGAGTACACATGAATGCCAGCTAAACATGAAGCCAATTTGGTTTGAACACACTGGTTTATCTCCACCACAACAATATTGTTGATACTTAGATAAAATAGGGGCAAGAATTGCATGATCTTTGAAATACGATGGCCGTTCAGAAAGTAGCCTCCGATCGGTCACAGTGTGGGTAGTGGGGGGAGTAGCGACGCCATCTGTGCATTCACGTACTCAGCAGGTCAGTCGGCATCAAGCCGTGGTCGAGTGAAAGTCGTACCTGCGCTAGTTTAGTGTTTGTGGCCGTTTGAAATGTGTACTGCAATAGAAAACCCCGCCAGAAGTGTGTGCTGTTATAAGGTTTTTTACAGCCAAAGGATATTCTGCAACAGCTATTCATCGTGAGCTTTGTGCCGTGACGGACCAAGAGTTATGAGTGAAGGAGTGGTCCGTGAATGGGTACGTTTATTTAAAAGTGGACGAGAAAACGTTCATGATGAAGAGAGGAGTGGTAGACCATCATTGGTCACGGACGAACTCGTTCAGACAGTTGATGCAAAAGTTCGTGAAAACCGACGTTTCACAATGTCGGAGTTGTCTACTGATTTTCCACAGATTTCTAAGAATCTCTTGTACGAGATAGTGACAGCAAGATTGGGTTACCGTAAGTTCTGTGCACGATGGGTGCCCAAAATTCTACCGACCACCACAAAACTCAAAGAATGGCCTCTGCATTAGACTTTCAGTCACGTTATGAGGCCGAAGGTGAACCATTGTTAAACAGAATCGTGACCGGGGACGAAACCTGGATTAAGTACGTGAACCCTGAGGCAAAAGAACAATCAAAGATGTGGGCACATTCAAATTCGCCTACCAAACCAATAAAAGCCCGGCAAGATTTTTCTGCCCGAAAATTAATGGCAACGGTGTTTTGGGATGCAAAAGGGGTGTTGTTGGTTGAATTCATGGAACGTGGGACGACCATTAATCAAGACGTGTACTGTGAAACACTAAAACAATTACGACAGGCCGTACAGAACAAACGCCGTGGTATGCTGACTTCCGGTATCGTTTTTTTGCACGATAATGCCCGTCCTCACTCTGCTCGCAGAACAACAGCCCTTCTTGAGTCCTTCAAGTGGGACGTTGTCAACCATCCACCTTACAGCCCAGATCTGGCACAAAGCGATTATCACCTCTTCATGCATATGAAGAAATGGCTCGGGTCCCAGCGGTTTGATGACGACGAAGAGCTCAAAGATGCGGTCACAGGCTGGCTCCAGGCACAAGCGGGTGATTTTTATGCAGAAGGAATTTCAAAGCTTTTGAACAGATACGATAAGTGCCTCAATCGTTATGGAGACTATGTAGAAAAATAGTGCAAAGATGTAGTTGTAAGATGTATATATTAAAATATTTTTATTTAACTTGGTGAATTTCTTGCAATCAACCGGAGGCTACTTTCTGAACGGCCCTCGTAGTTTTAGTCAGTAGCTTTTTTCCTGTATTCCCTTGAAAAACATGCTATAAGATTCCATAACAGATATATTATACAAAGTCATCACCTGCTAATACATATTTTAAAATTAGAGTGGAGTCAGAATGCACTTATTTGGTCTTCATCATTTTACATTTTGAGACTCATAAAATGCAAGTCGTATAATTCATATTTACTTATATAGTACACCACAGTCTGCATGTAGTCTATATTTCTTGTACTAAACATGAATGTTACATTTGATAATAAATGGAGAGGGGGAAAAAAGGAAAAAAAAAAAAAAAAACCAAAAAAACAAATAAGCCATCAAAATAGCTGTTAGTTGATAAACCAAGCTTCATACTGCATATCTACAATTACTATACAAACCCTCTACCTTACACCTTTTCCAATATCCCTTATGCTCCAATCTGTACTGCATCAACTTTAGTAAAAATTTACTGATCGTTTCCCATGCCTCCCTCCAAACGAGCAAAGTCCAACAAGCTTGTAGCTAGCTCTCTCCTTAAATATTAGAAATCTGGTAAATGCTTTCTTAGTGCTCTGCCTTGTTAAATGTGCACAAATATGAGCACAAGTTTCTTCCCTTACCATAAACAGATTCTCAATGCTTTCTTCTTTAATATAATTGATTCAATTTCTCATATCAATCTAAAGCAAGCATTTTCCATTAAAATATATTATTTCCAAACACCATCCTTTTTACTTTCAACTATAAACTCAAGTAGTCTTTTTCATTGCATTATATTAATGCATGCTGTGGATATCTCTCTCTCTCTCTCTCTCTCTCTCTCCCTCTCTCAGTTGATTTTGTACCTTCCTCCACACATTTGTTCTATTTCTTAGTCCTTCCAATTAAATAATATCCATGCCTTGTTCCCTCCCATTCTAAGCTGTTTGTTATAGCATATTGCTGTATTAAATTATGGTTCCAACACTCTAATCTTAATTGTCTATATCTTAATACAATATCACTTAATTGCCTATATCTTGCATTCAATTGTTTTGCTGTATGTAAATTCTCTAAAAATGCTGCAGTTTACCATTCCCTCATCACCGCAGGATAACTTTCAGCAAACCTGTTCTCAATCAAAATAGTATTTTTCTGTGCTCTCATTCAGCAATTTCTATGCATGTTCATTGTGGATCTAACAACTTTCCCTTAAATTGTTTTTAGTAATTTAAAGACATATTTACAATCTGTGCCAAGTCAGAATTAACTTATATGCCATTTAAATACACCATTTATATCCTTGCATGATCAAGAAACAGATAAGTAGTACAAATCACTGAACATAAAACTTGATCACAACTCTAATACTCATCCCTATTTATCCCATTGCATGATCCACTAAAAGGCATACAAGGTGATTATTTACTTTGGCTACAGAAAGCTTTTTGGAATTCTCTAGATTTTGTTACTTTTTCAAAACCACTTAGCATTTTTTTTTAACTACATGTTTAATTCCCCTTTCATATACAAGGATCATTAGAGTTTAGCTTCACAGACTCCTCCCCTATGCTTTGTCCTTAATACCCTTACTTATAAAAGAACTCACTAAGCTTTGCAACTTAAAGCACTTAATTCTGGGCTATAGTTTGCAGCTTAGGACCTTCAATTCTGGGCCATGCTTTGCAGCTTAAGGGCCTAACCAGCTGCCAATTTACCTTAATAATTTCGGAGATACAAGCCGCAGCTTCCCTAAAAATGCACACATCTGCCAATGGGTCATATTTACGCTTCAACACTATACCTGTACCCAAAGAAATGCTGCTTCCTCCTTCCATACTTTTGGTATTGTAGTACTTAGCTAAAAATGACAATCCAATCCATATGTAATAATACATGTCTCAATTCCTTTTGCTATTGTTAACCAACTAAAGGAGCCAAATAATGAATTAGCATATCAAATGATCAATACCTCAAATATGAATGGCCATAACAATGTCTTATACCATTGCACAGAATAATTACCCAATGAGATCATAACATCTAAGGTGAATGTACGTTTGCTCCATCATACACAAATATTTTCCAAAACTGTGAGATTGGAAAAAAAAAAAAAAACTATACAAAGTAATTACTCATAAATCAAACTTCCAAAAAACACTAACCACACACTAAAATGGTGAAAATCAAAAACTTAATACATCCCAATATAAAATTAATTAATCTACTGTGTAGCTGAAGTAAATAATTTCTATGCTATTCATTTTATATCTTGAAAGAATGTTGCATAAATTTACACATATTTATACACTTATCATGAAAGGTAACATAAGCTGACAAAGAGTTAAGTCCACTTCATGAAAAGTTGGACAAGAATTTGCACTGTATAATAAACTGTACAGAAATTTGGAGAGAGAAAATATGGAATAAGAAGTGGGACAACTTATAACAAGATATATTGTATTTAAAGCTTTTTGTAAATAATAGGAAAGAATTTTTAAATAATTTGGCAAATATGTAGGGACGGTAAAGGAGAAGTGGTGGAGGAAAGCCAGCAGTGAAAGGGAAGAATTAAATATTAGAAATAAGGATATATGGAATTAATGCAGGAGACAAACTAAATATGAATCTATCAGATACATTGATGAATCAATGTAGGAGGTAAACTAAGTATGAACCTATCAGATACACTGATGAATGAATGATTTACACAAACAGGGTGTTAGGTGAATATGTTTCTAATGTTTCTAACCTTAAGTAACTTAATGGAAATACTCATTACACTATTCAATAAGAGCATCCCAAAGAATTTTGAAAACCTGAAATATTAACATTGCTTTTAAACCTGATTTTCATTCATCAATTTCTCAAAATCATCCATTCTGGCTACTCACTTTGATCCAAAGACTGTTTGCTCCTCAACAGGTTTCTGACCCCAGGCACTGCTATAATAGTCGAATGACATTTTATTCTTAATAACATTCATTGTATAAAGTTTCATCACAACAAAACCACACACAAATCTTGGAGCAAGAATTTCGGGAGCCTGGTCTGAAGGGGCATATTTCCAAAATTCAGTCAAATTAAATGCAGCTGATGATCCAGAATGTTCATTAAATTTAGCACAAAGTCTTGATCAGTTTTGGATTAGATTGGATTTGCAAGAATAGGTGTATTTATGAATCCCAGACTGCAAAACAGATCTGTGAATAATTTGAAAGAGGAAAGTTTATAGTGATAAATAAGGTCATATCAGATTTTGAGCTATAAATGGGACATCAAAAGGTCTTTATGGGCCATTACTTGGCTTACATGCCTACCTTTGCCTGACCCTGTTACAAACGATTAAAATACCATACACCTCATAACTATCAACAGCAGAATATAGCCAAAAATTGTGAATGTTGTAGGTCTTGTATTATATAATGACTGATTGTAAAAATTAAGTTCTTTTTGATACCTGATAAATGCTAACATATAATTTTACATTTGCTTAAATACACTATTTTTGGAAACTGCTAATTTAAAATTGTTAAAGAGTTAACCTTGACCTAACTTAACCAGAAACTTATTTAAAAGCTGATTTGAATATACAGTGGTAAATTTTTTTTCAGAGAGCACTTTTTTTATTGATTCTTCTGTTGTATCTTTACGGAAATTAAGGCACTTCTATTTATAATGGATGTAATGAGTTTCAGTTTAGATTATACACAGAGCTTTTATTTCAATGCATGGTCATATTATGGGGAACTGCTTGCCCTGCAATGTGATGTTTCTAATTAAAAGTTACTTTGACTCCAGAATGGATTTTGGAGTTAAAAAAAAAAAAAAAAAAAAAAACAGAAAGAAACACACAAACAGTTTTTAGAAACTCCATTTTACCCTTATTCCAACCCCCTCCCCACCCACTCACACACAAATCTAATCTGATTTGCCAAAATTGAAACAGAAGACACTGTTGTTCACTTTGGGCTGATGGTCTTCACTTGCCTCATGTTCATGTTAAACCTAATACACTGATACCTGTTGTTTTGATCCAGTTCATATACACACACATGCTAAAATTAAACCTAATTTCACTGAAATTTTGAAACCAAAGAATCCTAATGTTCACTGAGGCTTGCTATGGCCTGGCAACCTCTGAATGCGTAATACTTATTTTGCAAAGTCCTCCATGGTGTAATGGTTACCATGCTAACTTCATATGCCCAAGGTCATGGGTTCAAACCCGGCGGAGGACGATGAATTTTTTGGGGCGTAAAAATCCTTAGCATGACTTCCTTTGGAAGGGAAGTAAAGCTATTAGTCTTACGTCGCAGATTTATGGCTTGTAAAAGAAATTCAAGTCTGATAAAAAGAGGCCTCTGAGCAAAATTTATGGATCTTTTATGCCCACTATAGAATAGGATGCTGAGAATCACAGCAGTTAAAGAGTGTCCATAAATTAAACTTCATTTCCACTAAGAAAATACAAGGTTAATTCAACTTTAACTTACCTTAATATTTTGGCAGATACAATTAAGCAACTGCTTTAATACACTCACACACAACACACACACTGATCCTTTACTTTGGTTCATATTTACGTTTGCACTTATACTCTGCTAAGTATCTGTTTATATATCCAGGTTTAATAAATAGCTCAATTTGCTCTGAAAAAAACTCAATATACCAAAAATAAATTGGTTTACATTCACTTTCAGATGTGTATGACATCATGGCGCATTACTGGTTTCTTTAACAATTCACAGCTGTCGATTAAATCAAAATATTATATGAGCATAAACTGTGATCAAATTTTCAAATAGAATTGCCCACAACATCCACTCACACCACTGGGCAGAACAATAATTAATCTATTACATCATACCTTCTGGACTACTGGAAATAGCTTTACCTCCTGAGAAATAAAAATTTTCTTATGTCTGAGCAATTAGTAAAAATGTTATTAATGACTCAAGAACCAAGCACTTTTGCAACATAGTCTGAGTAGATCTATTGCTTAAAATTAAAGGTTAGTACACTCTATGCTTGGAATAAATTAATAAATCTGTTCTGCCACTAAAGAAAATGTTTTCCCTAAATGGTACTGTTCAGTGTCAATCAGGTGACGCAAAGCCTGTGCTGTACAAAGGTTAATACATTGTGAGACTGAGAGCTTCAGTGTTGTAGTAGTGTGCTAGTGTTGTTACAATGCAAGAAGAAACCTGGACATGTTAGCACATAGAATCTTTATGCATGACTTATATTTGATACTTGAGAAGAATTGAGACAGCAGTTTTATTGACAGATTCCCTGCTATTTGTATGCCTCAGAGAAAAATAAATGGTTCATAATCTTGAAAATAGATTTAGAGAGATGGAATCTATTTCTAATAAGAAACAGAATTAAAAACTCTGTGAACAGAAAGTCAGAACAGAGTCTAAAGAAATTTCACAAACCTCAGTTCAGAGTACCACAAAACTTTTAAAATGAAAACCCTATAGAATAACTGTAGTTCACAAATTGCAATCATGCTAGTGTATGAGTAGAGTTCATTTCTGCAATTGGGTGATTAATAATAATAATAATAATAATAATAATAATAATAATAATAACAACAGCAATAATCATAAATAATAATAATAATCATAAATAATAATAATAATAATAATAATCATAAATAATAATAATAATAATAATATGATAGTGGTGGTGGTGATAGTAATAATAACAACAACTCTATTAATCTGTGTTTAATTTTTATATGAAGAAAGCATGGTTTTATATACTGTGTGATTGTGAAGAATCAATGACTTTAATTAAAGTTTTGTCAAAAAGTATGAGAGATTAAGGCTGCACAAGGACATTTCCAACATCTATGATGAATGTGGTCACTGTAGTTTAATTTGCAAGGGAAATTTATGTGCTTGGATTTAAGGGGCTATGAATATTTGACTTCTGCCAGCAGACAAGGTACTTTCCGCTGATAAGAAAATTCCTGAGAGGCAGCCAAGCATCCAAATGATAGCTCTATATAACTCAATTATATCTGGAAAATCTGGGTTATTGTTAATTTCTCATTGGTTCGAAACAGGTAATTCTGCGCAACGACTATATTAATTCTAACCAGAATTTGTTGCCTCCATAGTTATTTTTTAGAACTGACATTGCTTCAACAGTGTGTACTTTCTTCTGATATCAGTGTAGATCATGGGGGATGTTTACTTAATTGCATGCAATTGTTTTTTGTCAAAGCTACAAGTTAAGAACAAAACAATGCCACTATTTTCAACATCCAAATATCTGGACATTATCTTAATTTATGTAGAAACACAGTGCAATTCTTGATCTAATGCTGAAAGATATCCTAACAGGATTGTTCCAAGTGCAGACACATTTGTTGCAGTTTGCCAGCAGGTCCAGCAGGTTACAGGTAGTGTAATGCCGAGTTGTAATTGACAGCAACAATTACTTGACGAAGTGAGTGTTAAATTTGGTTGATGAAAATCCTGATTGGAGCAGTTGCGATATTGCTCTCACAGTGGGGGCATCACACTGGACTATACTCAAAACTTTTAAAGAACATGTTAATACATCCGATCATTTCTAGCAAGTACAATGTTTATCACCAAATGATTTTCATCCACCTGTTGCGTTTTCTGACTGGCTGTTTTGTCAGTTTGCACAAAATCCAAATTTTGCAACAAATATATTGGATGTATGATGCCTGTTTTACATGAAGTTGTGATATGAACTTTGATTAAAAAAAAACTTTGACTTGGTCAATGGAGAACCCGAGAACTATACAACTCTGAAAGTTTCAGCTTAGATTCTTGATTAACGTTTGAGCTAGCTCAATTGGAGATCTTATTGGACCATTCTTCCTTGCAGCATACTTGATTCATGTAGGGTTTTGGCAGTTTCGTACCATTGTCTAACCTGGAGATTACTTGCTGGAGATAAGGAGGAAGATATGAAGCTGCACCACCCCATATCATTCTTGAAGTCCATTGTCACTTGAGAAAGATTTTCCCAAACCACTGGATCAGTTTATTTGGACCTGTGGCTTGGCCTGCCAGATTGTCAGATTTGAATGCCTTAGATTTTTATTTCTGGGGGACATGAGAAGCAGAATGTATAGGAGTGAAATAGGAACTATGGAAGAGCTGCACCAGCATATTTTCTTAGTAGCTGAGGAAATTAGACACAACCAGTAATCTTTGCAAGGGTGCATCAAAACTGGTTAAGAAAGTGTGAAGCCTATCTACGAGCAAATGGTAGACGTAGAAAGCACTTCCTATAAACTCTTATTTCAAATTTATATACTGGAGGAAAGTTTAGCTATTTTAAATTAATCCCAATGTTTTCACATACCTATTTATAAATGCTACTGATTAAAGTTATGTCATTTTTCATTTCTAAACCTATGAAGTAAATAATGATAGAGCATGACTTGGAATTCATTAGGCAAGAAGAGCAGTGTCAATTTTGTTTATCTACATATTTTAATATTTTGATATATGTTACACATACTTATGCACACAAATGTTATCAGTAATGTTAGTAATTTTAGTATTTTTGCACACATAAGCTTATTGTTAAATCATATTGGTGTAACAGTGGTGAAAGTGCTACTTAAAGTTTTTGCATCATGCAATACAGATCCCTTTTATTAGATTGGAATAGATGTATGTGCTGACATGAAGCACATTAGTCCCATTTTAAAACAGATATATTTAAGCTATTAAAAATTAAACAGAACTGTACACTTGCCAGTTGGCCAAAACTGAAGACAATTGCACATAAATTTCCTTTAAGCATTTTACAATGAAATGCAAATTCACATTGTAAATTATGCTTTCCTAAAGGTTTAGCAATTATTAGTAACACATTGTTGGGGGGAGGGGTTTAAGAGCTCTCAACTGTTATGTTAGTAGTGATCACATTGTTAAATTCAAAACAGAATAATGGCATTAATAATGTAAGAGGTTTCTTTTTATAGTGTTTAATGACTGCTTTTACTACATATAAATGTAAATGGTTTGTTATTTATGGATGCTCTTTAACTACTGTGGTTCTCAGATTCCCATTCTAAATTGGGCATGAAATACCGTTTAATTTTGCTCAGAGGCCTCTGTATCAGGCTTGAGGTTCTTTTACGTGCCATAAATCTATGACATGGAACCAACGGCTTTTACACCCGAAAAAATCCATCCTTCTCCACTGAGTTTTAACCTTAGGTATATGAAGTTAGCATGGTAACCATTACACCACAGAGGGCGATTTTTACTACATATGGCACTGCAGGTGATGACGCTGTTGATACATGGAATGAAGATGGAGCACCAATGGAATGTGATGCAGTAACCTGGGATCAAACCTGAGTACCTTGGTGAGAGGCAAGTGTTCTAAACACTCAGTGCAGCCTAACGTAAGAGGTGTTTCACATAAGAGTATCATAACCTTTGGATGCTTATTTTCATTTCAAGTAAAGAACTGGATTATCACATAAGTATCACTGCAATGTGGCATTGCATAATGATTAAAATGTTCATTTTAAACCATATACATAGGTACAATGTGTACACAAATCTTAAACTGTTTAATTATCAGTAATATTTCCAACGAGTTCATTACTTTACCATGGCAAAGCCTCTCAAACAAAATAGGCCAGATATTCAGGTCTTGAACCATACAAAATAAAAATTATTGCTGGAATGTAGAATTCAAGGTAAGGATTGCAAACTGGTGCAGTGGATAATATCCTCACTTTTTTCCAGAGTTTTCTGGTGTACTGTGCACCAGTAAACAAACATCCAAATTCGATACATGGCCAAGGTTACTTAAAAAGTTTTTGTAGAGTATTACAATAATTCAAAGTGCTGCTAGTAGAAGCACACTACTCAATCAAAAAGTTGCCATATACTCCTATACTATTAATTGTGATTACCCAGAAAGCTGTGCATTTCATTACAAAAAGAGTATTAGAAGTGTTTGTTCATTTGCATCCATTGTCCTAACACTTTCAGTCTGCAGGATTATTTCACTTCCATTCTACATAATTCCTAGATATGCACTTAAGTACAAAAATACAAATTAAAAACAATAATACCAGGAAACAAAACATATAGACTAAACGAATATAATGATCAAAACCAGCGCTCAAAATGTGTTGGTACATGCCAGTATATCATACAGGTACTTTTCTGCATTAGCAAATTTCATACAGACACTTTTTATTTGAAAAAATTCATACTGGTGTGCTATTTGCTGTAAGTTATATAAACACAAAGAATAAGAGTTATACATCAAATCATACTCAGTTTATGCTATTCAAATCACAATTCACAGAATTTTGGATCAATTTTTAGTACTTGCATCTGCAAATGCATGCTACTCCATCAACAATGCAGTATATCAACAAACTGTCTTAATCGGTTAGTAGTTTGTAAATGCAAAGTTGTGGGGCCATGCCAAGCGGCCTTCAACCTTAAAGAATAGAAAATTATCTCAAGTGGATCTGTTACAAGCTAAAGTTTGTAATCTGATCGCCAGTTTGTAAAGAAACACAACAGTAGGTAGTGTAAAGCTTAACTCTAAGAAAGATGAACATACATTAGACAAATTTATAATCAAAAAGAGAAAAACTAATGGTGATATACGTATATCTGATATTGCAGTAGTTAGGATAGTGCTTCTAGTACTAACGGTTGTGTTTCTGAAACAACTGATTTAAATTCAGAAAATTTTCCTACATGTTAGAACAAAGCATAGTGGCTTCAAAAATTGATTGACTTATGATTCATTATGAGAAACTAGGTTGCAGGGTGTGTTGTGATGTGTGTTCTGCTGGTGCTTTGGCCTGATTGCATGTTTGGATGGTGGATGTGGTCACCAAAGCATTACATTTTGCAATTTTCTGAGGACTATAAACAACATAAGGCAAAAGGTATAACTAATTTTATTTTAAAGTATACCAGCACTTATATATTTCCATTTCGAGTACTGGTTAAAGGACAGTATACCTAAACTACACAATAAATATACATGATGTGATTAAAAAATCATTAAGGGAATAGAGTATTTTTGGGTTGGGAAACATTTTTGAAAATCGTATCTTTGGGAGGTATTGAACTCAAATAGCAAGTTCGGTGTGTATTGGAATTTTCGTTTTTGAGGTATTCTGTTCACACACGCTCACTCACATAGTGGCTGGCACCTAGCGTACACACTTCTGAAGTTGGTACTTCATTTAGCGCTCTCCAGAATAGTCGCCGCGCAGGATTACCTTGAAACCCTGTAATGGCGTTGCTAAAAAG
Source organism: Hymenopus coronatus (assembly GCA_030762935.1). Taxonomy (NCBI): domain Eukaryota; kingdom Metazoa; phylum Arthropoda; class Insecta; order Mantodea; family Hymenopodidae; genus Hymenopus; species Hymenopus coronatus. Next base: position 86,441,098 of record CM060897.1, on the reverse strand, counting down.
TTAAAAATTTGTATTGGTTCAAATGATGCTGGCTTAAAATAAACTGATCTCACACACTGAAATGAAAATAGCAAATTGTGTTATTGTACAAGCCAGCAATCACCTCTAAAAATATTCCATACGAGAATAAAAAGCTGGAATGCAGATTTAAATACTTACCCTTGTAGTGATGCGGAATGTTATATAGGTTTCCAGAGTATCAAGATGCTTTTGTGGATTGTCAACTTTCACTTGCAGATCTCTACTGTCTAAACCAAATTCTGACATATCTTGATCTGGAATGGTGGAGAAGCTCTCTATAGACGGCGAAGGCACCTAAAACGAAAGCATTTTATACAATACTTGTATCCCAAAGGTTCTTTTTTTGGAATGTTTAAATATACATAATACATTAATTAAATGTTACCACAGATCCATCCAACGAAGTGCTGTAATTTGACATTGCATCGGTTTCTTTGCTATCTTGTTTACTTAATACAGAGGACTTGCATTCAGAAGAAACTTCCAAAACAGCTGTATCGTCTGAATCCGCCATTTCTTGTGCAGAGAATATAATTCTAAATTAGCTGGAAAGATAGCTTTCCTAGCGTATCGTAATGCGTAGTTTTAAACTGACAACTTGTTTTTAATTATTCAACCCGTATAATTGAGACTAAGACTGAATCCTCAGCTAGCACCAATACTTTGGTCCACACGTCCTTGCCAGCAGACAACTTCTGTCAAAATCTCATTACTGTTTCACTGCTGCCAACATTTAATTTATCTGTCAGTCTAAGGATGATGTTGGATACTTGTCTGATTACAGCTGATAGTTGAATAATAGTTTCTAAAATGGATGAACGGGTACCGGTGATTTCGTGTGATTGAATTTAGAATGTTTTACAAGTGTTCAAAATCATTTTAAAAAATGGACAAAGAAATGACATTGGACGACGATATGGTGTTGGACGAAGAAGAATTAAACTCCCGAGTTTTTAATGATCTTGAGCCCGTGAATTGGATAAATGATGATGATACAGATGTTAATATGTTTTTTCACAGAGTTGATTCTGATCAAATAATATATGAAGCTAAAAAGAAAAAATGTAAAATGATTGGGAAATATATAATGGGAGATTTATTGGGGGAGGGTAGTTATGGTAAGGTTAAGGAAATGCTAGATTCTGAGACCTTGTGTAGGAGGGCTGTGAAAATACTAAAGAAAAGAAAATTGCGGAGGATTCCCAATGGGGAACAAAATGTACAGAGGTGAGATATCTAATAATTACACAGTGTCATCTTACACTGAATATTCAACAATACCTGTATAACTTTCAAAATTGTGGAAGTGGTATGAAGTTACTGTACTCGTTTTATATATTTAGATGCTCTAAGCTTCTTCATTCTATTGTCATAGTCATCTGCTATTTATTTCATATACTTGTTCTTGCTCAGAATATTCTCTGATTTTGTTTTCTTTTGCAGAGAAATCCAATTGCTTAAAATACTGAAGCATAAGAATGTCATACGTTTGGTTGATGTGCTTTATAATGAAGAAAAACAAAAGATGTATATGGTTCTGGAATATTGTGTTGGGGGACTTCAAGATATGTTAGAGAGTACACCAAAAAAGAAGTTTCCTCTGTGGCAAGCACATGGGTAAATATAGTGATCATTTATTTTTTGCTTGTGTATGGGATTTCATAGTGACCATTTTTTTGTTTATGAAAATAACCAAACAACAAAGCACCTTTAAGGGGTTGTATACAAATTTAGATGTCATATTACATTAATGAATTACAAATCATACATAATTAAATAATACAGAAAATAACACAAAGGTGTAATAATGAACTACAAACATATTGGGTAATTATAGAGAACTTGGGCCCCTCTAGAAATTAAACAAATTGTGGTTTGACTGTAAGTTTTGTTTATACTTGTTACGTTTTCACCAATTTTTTTTATCGGAAAAGCTCCTTAATTAAGTTAGACGCTAATTTATTATGTGCGCGTAGCGATTCTTTTTTGTGAATATTTATTAAGTATGCTGGCTAGAAGGAGTAGAATATAAATAAAGAAGTCTTGTAGTACTTTTGCAATGTAAATATATAATAATACTACACACTAAAGTGCCTAAAATCTGAGTTTCATTGTCGGCGGCAGGCGAACAGTGTTCTGGAATGCAACACCGGCATATGTCGCTAGACGCTGTGCTGATGTATGACAAGTATGTTTCACGCAGATACAGCTGTTCAGTGAATTTTATTATGCGGAACTTCGGCCACTCTAAAATTGAATGAAACTAACTGCAATTGATTGACTTTGTATTTATGATGACAATTTCAAAGCCTGTGGATTTCAAATTTAGCGCGAGGTTAGGTTCTAATCCGTTTAGGTTAGTGTGTGTATATAAATTTATGTTTCTAATTTTATATCGTGGTAGGACCTCATTATCGATATTTCCAACAACTCCTAAGAGCGCGATGGATACAACATTAGTTTTTTTAAGCCATCTCCCCACCCATAATCCCTCTCTAACCTCACCGGTCCCGTTAGAGTGCAAAACTGGCATAAGTCGCAGCGGAGAGAGTTAGCGGCCCAACTTGTAAATAATTACCACATATTGGAAAAATAAGTATAAAACTTGAAGTTAAATAATACCTTTCCAAATTTAATAGGTATGTAACTAGTGGATTAAAATAGCGATGATAATTATATAAATAAAAAACTGTATTTCACTAATGTTAATATGAACTATGTTTATGATTCATTTTAATTTAAATTTCTGAAAATTTGAGAAACTCTTTGTTTATTCTGGTAATTCCTTAAGGATTTTACTTTAGAAATGTTTTAAGTATGTTATTCCATAAGTTACACTTTCCAAATGGTTAAAATAAATGTTTAATTTCTGATGAGTGAAGTGCACATAGGGATAGAGAAGGTATTGTAATGCACCCAAAAATTTGATACCGAGATTTCACCGGAAATATATGTTTTGGGGTCCCCTGAGTCCAAAAAAAACATTTTTAAAAAAATGTCCGTGTGCATGTGTCTGTGGACAGCATAGTCCCAAAACAAAAAGACCGTTAAATACCAAACTTGGTATTTAGGTTTAGTATCTTCCAAGGATGTGACACAAAGATTTTCAGAAAAATCCCCCCACCACAAACTACCCTTTATATGGAAAAAATTTCGAAAATTTTGATTTTCTTAAAAATGGCTCTAACAATGTTGATTAAAATCCTGTATATTAAAGCTATTTATGTCCAAAATAAAATGTATATCTCAAATTTTTTGGGAATAGCCTCTAAAGACCTCTTTATTCTGGATGAATTTTGCTGAATTTTGCTTAACTGCTAAACCGTAAGAGATAGAAAAAAACGTACTACACAAAAAATGTACCTCATGACAAAACACACAATATTTTTCCTTTACTTTTTGTTATGGAGGTAACCATTTTCAAGATATTCCTTGTTATTGGTTTCAATTGTGAAGTACTTAAACTTTTTTCACGCAGGAAGTGTCTGTTTTTCTTTTATTCTGCTCCTGGCCAAGCAAAGAAGTGATTTGCAATGACAATCGTATAACGATAGCTTTTAAAACATTTGACAATCTCTTTAGCATAGTGCATTCCCTTATTCCCTTCTACTTATAAGGAACTAAGTAATAACACTCTGCTAACATTTATCTTGATTAGCATTGTGTACAAAGAAGAATAATCTTTTGTAGGAGTTTTGTAGACCAGCTAGAGAAAGTCATGTGAGTGTAACACATCAGATTTTTTTTTTTATATATATATATATATATATATATACATCTATTATAAGCTTACTATGTATTTTTTGTGCATAGTACTTAACTTTATAAGCAACTGCATTAAATTAAATGATTAATTCCTAAGGTGATAGTTTAAACTTTTTATTAAGAATTTTATTTGAAGTTAATAATGAATTACTGATAAATTTCTAATCACCCTGTTCTGAAGTATGTTTAATGGTTTAAAATTTTGTTGTTATTTTTATGATGATCCCCCAAAAAAGTCATATAAGCTCTGCGATATTGTATTAGAGAATGGTATAGTGATTCTAAGGAACAAATTGGTAACAGTCCTTTAAGCTGCAAATATATCTTTAAGAGGAACATATCTTTTACGTAGATTTTGAATGTGTACAGCCATTTAAACTTTCATATATAATCAAACTTAAGAATTTTGTATGCATAATTCACATAAAATATATTACTGTTATTTTTGTTTGTTTTTTTAAATTTTTTTTATAAAATGATTTGTTTTGTGCTAACCACTCAGATAAAATATCTCACTTACTTCCTTATGTGTTGCAGATTTGGTAGTTTTTGTTATTTTGCCAGTAGATCCACTTTATACTTATGGGTTTGTTGTAAACTTTTAGGGCCCTAAGCCACAAAGCATAGCCCAAGGTGGACATTACTGTGGCAAGCAGTGACCTGACTACTCAGATATTGAAAGGGACCCAGGGATCATATCTGTTGGATTTTCCATTAGGCCAGTGCCTTTTTTTAAATATTGGCCCCGCTTGCAAGCAAGGACAGAAGTAGATATGCCACTTATGCGCATCAACCCCAAAGGGGAAGACTGCCGAAGACTTCGGTGGGGGCGGCCTTTACCAGCTTGGGATTACTAACTTTCCAGGTTAGTGCTGGAGGATATTAAGGCGTCTCACAACCCTGCCCAGATATACCCAATTTCCCATGGGTATTGGAACACAGCCATGTTGAGACCTATCCAATCTGAATAGCTCCCTTATGGGAGGAGCTCAGAGTCTGCAGCGCCCACACAGGAGCAACTGAAGAGGTCATAACCTCCCCCCTATCAGGAGCCCAAATTGGAGGACTATAAGTCACAGAGTATAACTGAGAGATGTGTTTTATAATTAGAGGAGTAGGCCACTACTGCAGAGCATCAACAGCATATAACTGAGGAATCTATGAAGCTAAAACCCCAATGATTCTAGGAAGTTAAAACCTCAATAATCAAAGTTGGATTTCAAATCTGGAAATGTTAATATTGTCAATATTTTCAAATCTGGATAGCCTGCGGAAGTTTTGCCAAAATATCTTATCAGCATTATATTTCTTTACATCTCTTAAAATGTCTCTCCTGCCTAGAAAATACCAGTATCATCACAAAAACTGAAGAAATTCCATAAAGAGGTAAATATTTTAAATCATTGGCATACATGGAAAAAAAGAAAAGAAAAGGTAGAACCTAGTATTAATCCCTAAGGCACTCCACAATTGATAACAAGAGTGCTGCTAGTTACCTGGATAAGGGTGTTTTGGGGGTTTTCCCTTATCCTGAGAAGATGAATGTTGAGTTAAGCTCCAAGGGGCCTGAGATCTGTTATTAACAACCAGGTATGTTTGAAGAACAGCTCAGATTTTTCAAGTAGAATGCTGTTAATGATTTAGTTTTCTATTTGCAGTCCTTTTGGTGATCCTGAACATGCATGCAACACACACAGTCAGGGGCAGATCCAGGGTTTTGTTCTGGGAGGGGCACAAGGATCCATCGGGCAAAAAGTATTCTCATATTTGGGGTTAACAAGCATCGCACAACAATAACTGTAAGAAATATACCTGTAATTTTAATATGAGGTTATTAATGTGAAAATAACAAAACACAAAACAAAAGCCAAAATATACATACAATAGTGATAGTTTTCTTTTGTTTCCTGCTGAAGATATCCAGTACTTTGTTAACATTCATTTTTGACACATTCCTGATGGATATGCATTAAAGCCAGTCTATTTAAACAATCTTTGTCATTCTGCTCTGAAGATATGTTTTTACACAGTGCAAGGTAGAGAAAGATTACTTAGCAGTGCTAGTAGTCGCAGGAAACGTACACAACAGTTGACATAGGGTTCTAATATTTTACAACGCCAATGCTGTTTTGTAGGCTGTTGGAAACTTTGGCATAATATGTTTTCTCATTCTTGCCAAATTTGTAGCCTGCATTTCAAAGCTAAAAAAGGAAGTTCCTCTGTGTATACTTCAGACAAAGCAAAACGTCCTCAATATTGTCTTCATTAAACTTATGGGACAGGGATACTTGAAACTGTGCATTAGGGAACCTGGAGAATATTTAATTTAACAAATAATCTAGAAAAGGAGTATATTGTAAGTCAGTAATACTCTGAATATTCAAACTATTTGTTTAACAGCCGGCAAATCTGCGGAATGTGATTTCTGTACCAATTTGGATGGCAAGGATCTCAGCCATATTGAAAAGTTTTTTTGAATGCATTCCATTATCATTTCACATTGCCTCTGTAGACTGTAGTGAATTAAATCTTTGTGAAATATAAGATATGTTACTTGTATTTGTTAACAAAATAATGGAGGTGATATTGATAGTATAAATGAGGAAGTAGTTTATTCACAAATTTATTCCTGTTAATTATAGTAGTTAATATTCAACCGGTTATATTGATAAGATGTACTGCAGAACATGTATAAATTTCAATGGCTTGTAATGATGGAGATAAAGCAGCGTGATTCCTAAAATATCAGCCAGGATTACCATGCATACAAGAAATTCCAATGACATGATAGTTTGGTGGAATGAAAAAGCAGGTCTCACACATTTGTTTTAACACCTATGATCTCATCAGCTATAACAGTAAAATATTTGACCTTTTTAATTTTGTGTACTATTTTAGTTTATTAATTCTGCACAGCACTCAATAAAGTAATCTTGTGTCGACTTGCTTATGTAGGAAGCATTTTTAGCACACATTTCTATGGTCATGCAGTATTTTATCTCCGGCATCGATTTGGAACTTTAACAATATTCTGAAGTTGCCTTCACTGTAAGACCTTTCCAATTCTAAATTACCACTATCTCTGTGATCTCTTAACACTATGTTTTGGATTCCACATAGTATAATTGCTTCAATAGCTTTCATTTCCTGCGATTTCATAAGGACAACAACATCCATAGGTTTTCCTTCCATTAACATTAAAAAAGTTTGAGATGCTACCATGTTCACTTGGTGATACTTTACTCTCTAGTGGTATTTGATCATTTCTGTGCCTTTTTATGTTTTCAGTGGTTCCAACACCAGCTTTCCCAGCTTCACATCATGTGCACTCACCTCACGCTGACTAAGACCAGTGCACATTTTGCACAAACCACCACCAACAATTTTGCAATATCCTAGACATTCATGTCCCTTTAACCTGATCATCTGAAAAGACCAGGTTTCTCCCCTCAAGCACGAGTGAGAACTTAAATTCTTTTGTAGGTTGCCAATTGTTTTTCAACCACTGGTACCTTTCCTCATCTACAAGAACTAAATTGTTCTGCTGGTTAAAATTGAGTTTTATTTATGGATGCTGTTTAACTGCTGCAGTTTTTATTGTCCCATTCTACATTAGGTCTAAAAATGTTTAATTTTGCTCAGAGATCTCTTTATCAGGCCTGAGGTTCTTTTATGTGTTGTAATTCTATGATACAGGACAAATGGCATTGCTTCCTTTTCAAAGGAAGCCAGACTAAGGATTTTATGCCTGAAAAAAATTCATTGCTATGTGCCAGATTTTTATCCCACAACCTTGGGAACAACCATCTTACCCCAGACCACGTAAAACAACTTCCTGTTGGTTGATAAGTAGGTTACCTGTAAATAATTATAAAAATTAAAGGCCTAAACAGCACCTAAAATAAGATGTTTTAAAGGCCATAACATATGAATTTTAGAACTTAATTTTTTAACAAGATAGAAGAATAATGTCGAACACGTTGCCATTCGTTCCAACAGGGGCATCACAATACTTACCTGTGTTACGTTTCTGCTACATGTAACCAGTGGATGCTGAAACTGCTGATGGATGTGTTGACATTGACATAGTTACAGCAGCGAGATGCATATAACAACCATCACATTCAATCCCTTTTCTAGTTTCTGCAATTGAATCATTTGTTTTTGTAAAGAAATATGCACTTAAGCTCTTTTGTTTTTTTCTATCATTGTCGCTTATTACATATAAGGATAAGACAATATCATTCGTTTCTCATTAATGCGTAATAAACACCACAATAAGCTAAATACAAAAAATATATTTAATTTAGGTTTCTAATTTTAACAACAACAAATGCTTGAAAACCAACTCGATCGGACAACCTGTCATGGCTGTGTGGAATTTAACTTCTTCTTTTCTTTCTTCTTCTTCTTCTTTTTTTTTTTTTGTCATCCAACTGTGATGTGCACAGCTATGCTTATTTATCTATTTCAATTGCAAATGGATGCAACAAGTAAGATTCACATAATCAGTCAAAACAGAAAATTAGTTTCACTTGCATATTTTCTGGTAATTCTATTTGAGAATGTTGCAATAATTTAATTTCCCGTAGTGAGTATGTACTGTGATAAAGAATCTATACTCTGTAGTGCACAAAACAAAACATAATTATAGTGGAACTGTATTAAACTCCTTATCTATTTCTACGTGTCGGGGGGGGGGGCACATGCCCCCACCTAAATCTGCCTATTCACACAATCATCAGCAATCACTCGAAATACAACACTTATAAAATAGTTGGAAGATGTATAAATATGTATGTGTTTAGCTAATCCTTTAATATCAATCATTATCTATCTTTATGATCCCTTTTGGCCTTAGCATATTCCTTATTGTTTCGATTCTTGGGGTCCACACTTTTGGTGTGGTATCATTCATGTGTTTTCTTACAGTGATGCATAATAGATGATTTGGTTTATTCCTGCAGATGATGGAAACGGAGACAACCTTGTGTGAAAACATGCCTCATTTGGAAGTCTGCCAATATCCATGTAAATCATGATCTGATTGCATAGACTCTCATTTCAAAATTCCATTTGACATGTATATAATCTCTGTAAAATAAGAACTGAAGCTTTCCTGGCGACGTATTAATTACCTGGTTAGAAGCCCGAGAAGATTTTGAAATAATCTCTGTAGTTCTTAATTTAATGAATTAGTAAATACAAGGACAGAGGTTATTTTCTGACTGTTTATGTGTATCTTTTTAGTTAAACATCTGCCTGATAGTAAATCATAAAGATCCGAATGCATAAAATGAATAAAACAGAATAAATTATAGTTTATAAAAGTTTCTCTGGTTAGTAGACAATTAAACAAGCTTTATAGAACATGTATGGAATACTCACCTCCAGGACAGAAACCTCATATCCAGAGGGCCAGAATTCAAATCTCTGTTAGAATAAGGTTTTCCCTTATCCTGAGAAGGCATACTGACCTGTAAAGGCTGGATTCATTTGAGCAACTATTTCACTCATTGTATTCCTTCACAGTCTAATATGATCTACCTGGTTAAGGATGTTAAAATTACAATTACAAACAAAAATTTAAGTATTGTGACACTTTTATTTACAGTTAAATGTATTCTCTGACACCAAACACCTGAGCCTAACTATCTGTGGTCTAAACTTGCCTCTTACTGGTTTGAGCCTGCAATACATGTATATGCAGAGTGGTTTATATAGAGCTGACACATTTTTTTCTTTAATTATTCCATCGGAAATTCATTTGATGACCCAATTTTAGCACCAAATTAAGCAGAATGTTCTTCTGGAGTTTCGATTCCTTGTCATTAGATGTGCAGATGTTTAGGTTTTATTCCTAATTGCATTATTGGCAGCTGTTTCAACATTTTGTTCTTGTAGTCAACATGAAAATGCAGTACACATTAAATCGACGACTCTTCCTTGTGAAGCAATACTGGATTATAAATTCAATTACAGCTACTCAAAGGGTATACCAGAGAGAATTTGGTGTTCGCAATCCTCCCAAAAGAAACACAATACTGGGACTGGTAAACAAATTGGAAACAATTGGATCTCTTGTGAGTGAAAAAGGCAAGCATTGTTCATCTAGGCTTCCCACAGTTGTTGACGTAAGATCACGACTGGAGCAGTCGCCCAAAAATCATTAAAATGTTTGTCGCAGGAGACAGGGTACACCTCTCAATGAGTCAGAGAGCTGCGAAAAGTGCAGGCCTAAAACCATATAAGGTTATGGTTATTCATCAGCTACATGAATCAGATAAGGATAAAAGATGGAATTATTGTCGTTGGGCTCAGACGTTCCTTGTGCAAAATTCTGCCATATTGTGCATCACATAGTTCACAGATGAAGCATGGTTCCATTTATCCAGTTATGTGAACTTACAGAACTCATGCCATTGGGCCGTCGAAAATCCGCGTCATCCATGAAACATCTATGCACCTGGTTAAAATTGGAGTTTGGTGCGCAAAATCCACACAGAGAATAGTGGGGCCAATTTTTTTTAACCACACTGAACACTACAGAGTACTGACTGATTTTCATAGAGTTTGTTGAGCAACTGGACGATGTAGAGCTGAGTCAAGGATATTTTCAGCAAGATGGCACTACATGCCATACATCAAATGAATCCATGAACCTAATTGCAAGTTTCTTTGACGACCGGATAATTTCCAGGAACCTGTGGCTACCAAGACCTACAGATTTGACATAGCCAGACTTCTTTCTATTGGGTTACTTTAAAGACAAGGCTTATGTCACACGTCCCCAGACATTGGACGATCTGAAGCACAACATCGCAAAGGAAATTCAAGCTATTGACAAGTGGCCAGTAACATGGAACGACATGTTGAGTTGTACCTTATGCAGGATGGAGGACATTTTCATCATTTGCTATAGAGGTAAATAATCTCCCAAAATTCCTCTACAATTTAGGTATAATAAGTTGTCGCTAGCACAATTCGTTTTGCAACAATTAAAGAAAGAAATGTGTCAGGTCTATATAAATCACTCTGTACAAATGGATGACATGACAAAACTTCAAAGTCTACAAAATACCAATTGCTGGAAAGTACACTGCACTACAACAAATAATAATGTGTATCAGATATGGTGTTTTTGTGCAGATGAAATATGTTGCACTTGTTAGAAACATCTGATATGATTCTCAATATTGAACCTCTTCAAACAAAAAAATTATTGTTCTGTGATTATTATTACCTTGTTACCTTAGAGTTAATGTATGTATTTAATGTAATAGAAGTGAAATTGAAAGTATATCAAAGCTTCATCTTATCTTATTTATGTCTTCAACAGATATTTCTGTCAACTTGTTGATGGACTGGAGTACCTGCATAGCAAAGGAATTATTCATAAAGATATTAAACCAGGAAATCTTCTCCTTACATTAGATGGTACCTTGAAAATATCAGATCTTGGAGTAGCAGAGGTAGGTTCAATAAACAGTTGTTAATGTTTGTGAATCCAAAACATTTTTGTTTTCTCTGATATGATGCAGGGTGCGTAATAACTTTCTTGTTGCTATTATTTAACTGTTGGTATGTGAGAAGGACTGTAAACTAGTTTCTTTTTAATAACTTTGTCCATATAGTTAAAAACTTGACATTTAATATCATAGCTTGTACTGTGCACTTGCTTGTCAAGATAGGCATTTGGCTCTAGCAGAATAGTATTCAAAATTAAATAGTCTGTTATTTCCTTTCAGAAACTCTATTAATGATATTTTGCACAAATATAGATTTTTGGGTTCAAAGAAAAAGGTGCAAATAGATACAAACCATTTTACAAAAGAAAAACTAGATGAAATTGTTGAACATCTTGAAGTCCATTAACAAACTTGCATGCTAAATTAAATAAGATAAGATAATGTTTTTTTTTTCTTGTAACATTAGACAATCTTATGTTGCAATAGATTTTGTCAATTTATCTAATGCATTACAGATGCCAAGTCATCTCCTTAGCGCGGTGGTAGCACAGCTGCTTGCCAAGTGGTAGACCTGGGTTCGATTCCCAGTACCGGCATGGGGATTTTTTCCCCCGCTGGGAGACCTGGACTGGGGTGCACTCAGTCTCGTGAGGTCCCTAGGGGGCCAATTGAGGAGCTACTTGATGGAGAAGTAGTGGCTCCAGGTCATGAGGACTGCATTAACCGGCCGGGAGGGATTCGAGGCGCTGACCACGTCTCACCCTCCAATACTGCACCCCATCTATGACGTCTGTCCTGGACCGAGATGGGGGATGCAGCGGCCAGGTGGTAGGCCAAGGTTCCTTGTGAGCAGCTGTTGTGCCATGGAGTTATGGTTATTACAGATGCCAAATAAAGTAGTGAAAACTTTCACATAGTGATGCATTGAATGTAGTAATGAATACATGATGATAATTTAAAATAAAATAAATAAGTAAATGGTAGTCAAAATAGTTTTAAAAGTAGCAGCCACGTTAATAAAAGAGAAACAAATAACATATTTGCAGTATAATCAAAAAGGAAATCAGAAGGCTGATCAACAAAGGCTGAGATTGGTTTTTTTCACAGATATTTCTTACTCCATTTCAATCTTTACATAAACTTTTTCCAAGTAGTCCCCTCCTGCTTGAATACACTTTATACTTTTTCTGCCAGTCCTTGAACACATGACATAACCATTTTTTGTGAGTTCTTTTAGAATTATCTCATTTTTTTTTTTTTGTGCACTGCTTGAGTTGTCAAATGAAATGTCTTAGATCCTTTTTTTTTTTCTTTTTTTTTTCTTTTTTTTTTTCTTTCTTTCTTTCTTTTTTCTCCAGGTTATTAGGTTAAAACAGGCTATAGTGTATGAGATTGGAACTATAAGGCAGATGTGGTACACAAATAATGTTGAATTTAACAAAAAGCTTCATTGTTGGATTCACAGAATGAGGCTGTGCATTGTCATGATGAAGTCTCCACCCAGTACAATGAACTTATAATTTTTTTGCAATGTGCTTTCTTAATTTAACCAAAACTGACATTAGTTCAAAGTATGCTAGTACTGTGAAGAGGTACTACATCGGTAAATTAAATTTTTACAATAAAAAAAAATGATCCCATCACTACCTTTTTTGGTATTGGAGGATCTAGCAATTTCCACACAGTGCTGGCTTGTTTTCCTTCAAGATCATAATGATGCAACCAAGACTCATCACCGGTGATAACTGATTCTAGTGCATCCCATCCATCAACAAAGAGATGCAGCACTTAACAGGAGGTCTTCATTTGCACAGCCTTTTTTTCAGAAGCTAACGACTCAGCAACCAATGCACAGTATTGTGAGTCATATGCAGATAATCATACATAATTTTAAAGATGCGGCCATATGAAGTTCTCAACACTTCACTAAGTTTACATAATGCTATCTGCTGATCTTGACAAACAATCATAGCGATTATATTGAAGTTAACTTTAGTGGGCGATGTTGTTTATGTAGCCATGTGCAGTTTATATTTGACTTAAGCATATTGAGACATTAGTCACAATCAAGACAGCTGAGATTCAGAAGAAAGAAATAGGACAGTCAATTTTTAGTGCTTTGTTTGATGTAAAATTTTCAAACAATAAAAAAGATATGTTTAAATTATAATTATGTTTGGAGTGTTTTAAGCTTTAAATAAATATTGCAAAGAGTTAAAACTAGTTTATTGTGTGTATTCTCCTCCTACATTTGTAATGACCCCGATGTGATTTGGCACACAACTACTGCCTGAGAGAGTTCAAGTGATCCAAAAGTATGAACTTCTTCAAACAGTGCAAGGAATTAGAACATTTCTAGGAATGATAAACTTTTAAAGGAGATACATCAAGAATGTAGCTAATAATCAAGTCCTTCAAAAAAGTACAAAACCAAAATAAACTGGTCAGAAGAAACTATTAAGCCGTTCCAACAACGCAAGGAGGAGCTAGCAAATGCTGCCTTATTAACATGTTTAATTCTAAATGCCAGTTAGCATTGTTTGTGGATGCATCTGACCTAGCGGTAGGATCTCTGCTACATCAATTTGAAAATGACTCCTGGAAACCCATTGGATTTTATTCCAAAAAGTCTGATGTGTCTATTCACATGACTTTCTTACATCTCTGTAACAAATTATTGTTGAAAAGCTTGTTCTTCTATCTTTCATGCTAATTGAGATAAACATTAGCATAAATGGTATTATTACTTGCTTTCTTGTAAATAGAATGGAAATAAGAGAGTACACTAGCTAAAGCAATAGTCAATTTTTTAAAAGCTGGTTGCCATGTGATTGAACTCCATTTCTTTGCATGATCAGGAGTTGACAAATTTTAAAACTGAAACTAATAAATGAAATATCTCAGAAATGCATATGACATAAATTGTGTTTCTTAACAAAATCTACATTTTTTTGTGCAGTAAGTTTTGTCTATCTCTTATGGTTTAGTTATGCTAAATTAATCCAAAAAGAACAGCTCTTCAGAGGCTATTCCCAAAAAATTCAAAATATACATTTTATTTGTCATGTAAATATTTTTAGTATACAGTATTTTAATCAAAATCGTTAACCCATTTTTGAGAAAATCAACATTTTCAAACATTTTTCCATGTAAAGGGTAATTTGGGCAGGAGGTTTTTCCTCAAAATCTTCATGTCACATCCTTGGAAGTTACTAATCTTAAATAGCAAGTTTGACATTTTACAGACTTATCTTGGTCCAGAGTTTCCGGTGTAGACCGCGTCTTAAGGCTAAAATCTGCCGACGTTTCGCCCATCTTATGATAAGGCTTCCTCAGGGCTAACTGCGTCTGGTCCGGCTGGCGTACCTTCTTTTATACTGTAGTTGGGACATGCCAAGTACCGCCCTCCTGTGTTGCCATTGGTTATCGTTTGACCAATGGCTGGGGTCGCTGCTTTCTGTATTCCTATTGGCTCGCTGGCCGCAAGGTGGGATGCTTTTCTTAGCAGAGGTCTCCAGATGGTGTTCAAACTTTTTCCATTGTCTCTGTTAACTTTATGTTCTTCTTTAATTATTTCTATGCTTTCGCGTATAATGCGATGTTTGTAGTCTTCACATGGTACCAATAATTTCATGTTATCAAAATCAATGTGATGGCCAGTTTCAATAGCATGTTCGGAGAGAGCGGACTTTTCAGGCCGCCTGAAAAGTCCGCTCTCTCCGAACATGCTATTGAAACTGGCCATCACATTGATTTTGATAACATGAAATTATTGGTACCATGTGAAGACTACAAACATCGCATTATACGCGAAAGCATAGAAATAATTAAAGAAGAACATAAAGTTAACAGAGACAATGGAAAAAGTTTGAACACCATCTGGAGACCTCTGCTAAGAAAAGCATCCCACCTTGCGGCCAGCGAGCCAATAGGAATACAGAAGGCAGCGACCCCAGCCATTGGCCAAACGATAACCAATGGCAACACAGGAGGGCGGTACTTGGCATGTCCCAACTACAGTATAAAAGAAGGTACGCCAGCCGGACCAGACGCAGTTAGCCCTGAGGAAGCCTTATCATAAGATGGGCGAAACGTCGGCAGATTTTAGCCTTAAGACGCGGTCTACACCGGAAACTCTGGACCAAGATAATTTTAATATTGGCCGTGGAAGTTTACGAAAACATTTTACAGACTTTGTTTTGAGTAACCATGTTCACAGACACACTGATCTTTTTTTAAAATGTTTTCTTTTTTATACAGGAAACCCTAAAATGTGTATTTCAGGTGACATTTTGATATCAGATTTTTGGGGGAATGCAATGCCTTCTTTAGCAAGGTACCATGTGATATATTATGTAGAGAAAGTAAAGGCGAATGATACTCAGAGAAGATACAGTACCTATGACAGAGAACTTCTAGGGATATAACTCTCCATCATGTATTTTAAACATTTATTCCAAGAAAAAACAGACATGTTCATAGACCATAAACCTTTCACCTTTGTCTTCACATAAAATAATGAAAAAACTTCACCCAAACAGCAATGACACTTACAACATATCTCACAATTCACAACTGACGTTCGCTATATTCCAGGAAAAGATAATGCAGCAGTTGACAAATTATCAAGATTAGAGGAGATTACCATGGTAATTATGATGGAATTGCTGCAGCACAGGAAGTGGATGAAGAGCTTCAGAACTTGCAAGTGCAGTATGAGAATTTTCTAAAGTTCAAATAATATTCTCTATCATCTGGAAAAATGTTGTGGTGTGACATTTCAACATCAACATCAGGCCATACATTCCTCACATATTTTGACTGCTACAGTATGTCATAGTGAACTTAGAAAGGCCTCACTCTCTGGGCTAGATGCATAAATTCCAGAAAAGTAAGGCTTCCAAACACAAAGTCACTAGTAGGTTCTTTTCCAGAAGAAAATTAGTGATTCAACACTGTTCATGTCCATCTAATTAGACCTCTGCCCCAATCCGAAGGTTTCACATATTGCCTAACCTGTAGAGTCTGGCTGGATGGAAGTTGCAAACATAATGGCAGAATCCTTGGCAAAAGCATTTTTAAATACTAGATAACAAGATTAGGTGCTCCTTAAAAAATAATCTCTGACCAAGCTGTACGGTTTTAAACTGAACTTTTTCAATTACTAGCAAAATTATGTGAATGCAAACTCACTCATACTACCTTTTTCATCCTTAAAGCAACAGAAAAAATTGAGCATTTCCACTGCACTTTCAAAGCTTAGAGCTCACAGTGTGGATAGGTGGACAGAAATAATACCCACAGTTCTTTCTACACACACGCATGCATGCATGCACGCGTACACACACACTCACTCACTCACTCACTCACTCACTCACTCACTCACACACTCTCACATTCTCACTCTCTCACACACAGGATGTCTCAAAACATGTATTTCTAGTGAAATCTCGGTATCGAATATTTGGGTGCAATACAATACGTCCTCTATACACTATGTACATAGTTCGTTATAGAGAATGTGAAAATTATACTTGTGTACTTGTTTTTACTTTCTCTACATGTACTATGTAGATAGTGTATAGGAAGGTATTGCACTCCACCCAAAAATTAGATACCGAGATTTCACCGGAAATATATGTTTTAGGGTCCCCTGTACCCAAAAAAAAAAAGAAGCATTTTCTGAAAAAGGTCGTATGTGTGTGTGTCTGTGAACACGATAACTCAAAAACTAAAAGTCAGTAAAATACCAAACTTTGTTTTTAGGTTTAGTATCTTCCAGGGATGTGGCATAAAGATTTTGAGAAAAATCCCCCTCCCCAAACTACCCTTTATGTGGAACTTTTTCAAAAATTTTGATTTTCTCAAAAATGGCTCTAACAATTTTGTTTAAAATATCTTATATTAATGATATATACCTGGCAAATAAAATGTATATTTTGAATTTTCTGGGAATAGCCTCGCAAGACTACTTTAGTATGGATGAATTTTACGGAATTTTGCATAACTGCTAAACTGTAAGGGATGGACAAAAATTTACCACACAAAAAATGTTGATCACGTTAAAACACATAATTTATGTTTTATACATTTTTTTCGTGAAGTTGATCATTTTTTGAGATATACCTCATGTTTGGTTTCTGCTTTGAAAAACTTATGCTTTTCTCATATAGGAATTTGTCAACTCATGTCCCTACAAACAAAGGAACTTCAGTCACATAGCAACCAGCTTTTGACTATCACTTTAACCTATGTTACTCCCTTATTTCGCTCTTACTTACAAGGAAGTAAGTAATAGGACTATTTCTGCTAATTTTTTCTCGATTAGTATGAAGTAAATAGAAGCATAAGCTTTTTAACAAAAATTTGTTGCAGAGATGTAGAGAAAGTCATGTGAATGGAACATATCAGATGTTTATGTATTTTATTCTTTGTATTTTACTTACTGCTTCATTAAAGGACAGTCCCTACCTAGAGCAAGATGCTCATTGGGACATTCTATGTAAACAAATAAATAAAATGTTGGTTGGTTGGTATCTAATGTTGAGCAGTTGGCAGTGAAGCTATTCGCTCTCTTCCATTCCAGTATTTTGATGTCATATTATCATGTCGACTCAAGGTTGGGCAGCACAATAGATGGTTTCCATCCATATCTTCTTTAAGTGTACAGAAAGGACACAGAGGAGATCTCACTATACCAATACTGAATAAATGTTTATTGAGACAACCATGTCCTGTTTGGAGTCTAAAAGTTGCTACAGAGGATTTTCTTGGTAATGTAGTGATTCTGGTCGTGTTATTACATAAATTTTCCCATGGTTTTCCTTTTGTTTGTAATACATTATCCTCTTTAACTTTGTTATTATATGTTGATATAATGATTCTTTTGATAGAGTCATAACTTATTGAATCAGATGAATTTGATGTAAATTTACTACCTTTCTTGGCTAGAAAGTGAGCTGTTTCATTACCCTGTATTCTGCAATGTGCTGGTATCCATTGAAGTATTAATTTTTTATTTCCATTCATTAGTTGTTTTATGATTTTGAAGCATTCTGCAATATTTAAGTTATTAGGTGTTACATCAGATGTTATGGATATATATAATAGCTGCTTTAGAGTCAGATAATAGTACAACTTTTTCAAATTTATTTATATGATATAGTAGGTTTTGTAAGCTCTGAAGTATGCCGACATCTCTCCATCAAAAGTTGTAGTATTTAAACTTAATCTTTTGTAGAAAGAGAAGAGAGGGCATATTGCACCTGTACCAGTACCACTGTTATTTGGTAAGCTAGAACCGTCAGTATAAACATGTAGCCATTCATTGGTAGGGTATCTTAAATTTATTATTTTTAGTGTCATTTGTTTCAGAATACACAAAAGAGATTTCACATTTTGTAAATTCTTCAGCTAAGTGTAAATAGTGTTCAATATCAAATAGTTCTAACGGGTTAATATTTGTTTGTATGTTTTCTTTTAAGTAAGGAAGTTTTAATCAATGTTTGATTATTTTGACTTTATTAAGAAAACTTTGTTAAGTTTTTAGGTTTACTTGTGGTTTTCTTTTTTCCCAGTTATTAAAAGGTAGTCTGATTAATTTTTCATATTGTAAGATGGCTACTTGTACAATGTCAAGTTCCAGTCTTGGATTATTTGTTAAAATTTGTAGAGCAAGTACTGGGGTAGTTTTAACAGCTCCAGTTACTAGGCGAAGAATTTGATTTTGTAGAATATTAAGTTTTTCTCTATTTGCAGTTATTAGTATCTCTTCACAATATTTAAATGTTGGTTTAATATACATCTTGTAAAAAGTGTTTAAAGTTTGTGTAGTGCTTCCCCATTTCTTGCCTGCCAGTCTTTTTAGTATGGTAATTTCTTCCTTTTTTTTTTTTTTTTTATCAATGTGTTTTTTCCATGTTAATTTTGTATAAAAAATAATACCTAAATATTTGTCTTCATGTGTTTCTATAAGATTTTCTCCATTTAGTTGAAGGGAAATATTTATTGGTTTCTTCTTTAGTGTAAATAGTTCATAATTTGTTTTCTGTGTATTAATTTTCATTAAATTATTAGATGTTCAATTCTGTAATGTCATCAAGGATTGTTGTGCTATATTTATTAATTGTTGATTTTGTTTTTTCGGTTTAGAATTCCATATGACTACCTCAGCTGAAAATATTAGGACTTTTGATTCTCTTTTGTCTAATTGATATGGAAGATCATTGATATAAATATTAAAGAGTGTTGTACTAAGGATACTGCCTTGAGGTACGCCACAGTATGTCTGTTGATATTTTGATAATTTATCATTATATTTGGTAGCAATAAAGCTTTGAATAATGAATTCACTGATCCAATGTAACATTTTGCCTTGGATTCCTAGAATTTTAAGTTTATCATGTAGTTTGCATCTCCAAAAACAATCCTTGAAAGTCAATAAATATTGCCAGAGTGTCTGCTTTTTTATTTAATGCATTTTTAATGTCTTGACTAAGATTTAAAATCTGTTCATTTGTTGAATGGGTGTATTCTAAATCCTGCCTGTTTAGTTGAAATTAAGTTATTTTTTTTACTAGAAACCCATTTTAAACGACTGGAAATAATTTTTTCCATGATTTTTGCTAATACACTGGTAAGTGCTATTGGACGATAACTTGAAAAATTTTCTGCAGGTTTGTTCGATTTCAAAATAGGTATTATTATTATAGATTTCTTCCATTCGTCTGGTACTTTTGTATTCCATGACAAATTATAGAGATTTAGGACTCTTAATTTTGCTTTTTTCTCCAGATGTTTGACGAATTCTGTATGTATATTATCAGGTCCTGGAGATTTTTTCAATTTTATGTTATTAATTACAATGTTCAGTTCTTTAATATTGAATTCCTGATTAAATATATTATCTTTAAGTTTAGTTGTTGATTTTATGTAATCTTTAATGTTTTTCTTCATAATTTTTTGTTCTTTTTTGGTATTTGCAAATAATTTATAGGTATTAGCATAGTATTTATTAAATTATTAGCTATTTCATTGTCATCTGTAATTATTTTATCATAAATAAAAGGTATTTTTTATTGTCTTTTTAGTTTTGAATATTATGTCTGAATCTGTATGCTTTTTGTGCATCTTTTCTACTGTCCATGTTCTGTAGAAAATTATTAAAATGTTCTTTTTTAATGTTGGTAATTTCTTTTTTGAATTGGGCATTTAGTTTTCTCCAATTTTGTACTTCTTTCGGATTTTTAGATTTTTCTGCTGTGATTCTAGCCTGGTCTCTTTCTTTTTTCATTTTTTCTAGTTGAGAATTCCAAAAAGGTTTATAGTTTTTAGTAAATCCTCTTGAAATGTACTTTTTTGCTGTTTTCAAAATTTTATCACATACATCTTTGTTTAGTTTATCTGATTTTGTTGATTCATTGACAGGTTTTTCAAATTTGGTTTCTAATTCATTTGTAAAATCTTTCCAGTTTGTTTTTTTAAAGTTCCATCTAGGCTTATGGTTTATAGGAGTTAAATTTTTCTTTTTAGTGGCAATTATAGTTCTGTGTCCTGAGCCTGGATCCTCTAAGATTTGTTTGGAAGTTGATGAGTATAAATCTGAGATACTAAAAGTAAGTCAGAGTTGGTACCAGCACCAGAATAGTGGATAAAGGTTGGTGGATCTTTTTTGTGGTAAACAACTTTTGTAGCTGTTGAATTTAGTAGATCTTCTACGATCTTTCCAGAATTGTTTGGTTTGTCATATCCCCATTGTCTTGAATGGGCAATGAAATCTCCAATGATGATTGTATTTGAATTTACTGTGATATTTTCAAGATTTGGGGTATTGTATGGGGGATTATAAAGAGAATAAATTTTGAAGTGAGATTTATTTTTCCATATGTCTAGTTTAATTATTTCTATTTTATCTATATGTTCATGTCTTTAATAATTTTAAAAGGTGAAGTAAGATTTTTTCGAACTCCAACTAGAATGCCACTGCTTATTTGTCGTCCCTTAGGAAGTAGGTACATACTAAAATTTTGAAATTGATAATATTTTTGTTGTTCTAATGTTAAATTTGCTTCTTGAATTGTAAATGTATCAATATTATAATGATATATAATTTTACTTAGTTCATGTTTCTTTGTTTGTGATAGACCTCCTGTATTCCATTGTAAAATTTTTGAATTTTCATTCATATTTTGTTGTTTACCTTGGAAAAAGGTCCCCGCCCGGAAATCCGAATGTTTCTTTTTCCAATGGAAAATGAAAGTGAAAGCCTGCCATTAAGAGATTTAATCCTAATGTTGGTTTCATAGTACATCTTGTGTTGCTTCTTCAGGCCCTTTCCATCTTTTCTTTATATTTATATATATTCTCCATTTTGGTCATTTCTGCTGCTGTTTTTAATACTCCCAATGCAATTGAAACATGTAAAAAAGTAAATTTTGGTCTAAAATTTAATCGTGTAGGTGAACAATTTATGATAAATTAACAAAATTTATGTTCCCATACAGTAAACTTTCGTGACTTTATTTTATTTGCTGCATTCTTAGAAGATGAAAGACTGCAATAACTAAAATCAGTTGAATAAGTAATGATAGATTGATTTGCTAACAGGTACTGGACATGTTTGCAGAAGATGATACCTGCTACACAGGACAGGGGTCTCCAGCATTCCAGCCTCCAGAAATTGCTAATGGTCAAGAAAAGTTCTCTGGATTTAAAGTTGACATATGGAGCAGCGGTGTCACTCTGTAAGATGTGATCCTGTGTGTTGTAATTGATTTTGCTTAAGCATAGAACATTTACTGGTAATTAGGAAGTGATCCATATTTATTAGCTACACTTGTGTTTATATTTGCAATGGGAGCTATCCTAGACTGCTAACCAGAATTATTGCATCATGGTATACCTTCTGTTGGTGATATTCAGCATCTTTGAATAAATCTATAAAGGTCTGGTGGTCAATTGAGGCTCATAAGGTGTTATAATTTAGTACTGTACTGTGTACAGTGGAGAGAAGCTATTAATGTTGGAATGGGTCAACTTGTAAATACTTTTCTCCCCATTTAGGTGCATTTATTTAAGACTAGTTTCAGGGAGCACTTTCTATTTGCCAGTTCTGTAATAGTGTTCCTTTGGGTGGTCTGATCCTACTGAGTTGTGGTGCCCTCTGTTCTAGTTAATAAAAAAAGTTGACCCCATCAACAATGAAGATTTTTAAATCCATGACTATTTCATGTGTTCATGGCGATAAAGCTGTTCTCCCATGTGCTTAATTTCAATGGCTTCTTAACTTGTTTTATCAATTTTAACTTTTGCTTTATGTTGTGATCTAATGACAAAAAGTGGTGTTACAACAGACTTTCCAGGTACTTAAGTTTTATTTATCCTTATTTGAACAATTTACCAGTTTCTTTAAATTACAAAAGTAACTGAAGGTATTAAATATTGGATTCACTTCTACTACTTACAAGTTATCATTAGATCATTAGTTTACTGCCCTTAACTCCTATGTTTTAATCTGCAGAACATTTAACTGGAAATAATGCTTTATTTAGAGGCCTCACAGTAGTTACTAAAATGCTGCAGCCTTGAAGGTATTTAGAAGAAAATATCTAGAAGAATGGCAAAAGTCTATTAAAATGAACAAAAAACACAATAAAGAACAACAAATAACTTAAATGTATGATTTTAATAAAGTAATGATGTTTAGTATGACATTATGTGTGTACTATTGGGCAAAATTGGTACTATTTTTTCCCAAAAGAATTTCCTCCCCATTTTTCCATTTTTATTTTTAATGCAATTTTTTAATAATCTTTGAGTTTAAAGAATACATTCAAAATCAAGTGCCAGTTCTAAATCATATTTGGAATTCCTAAAGAATATTGTTTTCTTCTACCACTTTTGTATCCTATATGCCAAAATTCTAGTAAAAATGTTACCTATTCAATAAAAGTGCAATCCCACCATAACTGTTTGGTCTGGACATACTGGAGCAGTCTTTCCTGTTTATTACAAACTACCTGTTTTTGTGGCAAACTATACCATTAGTGAGAGAATACTAAGACAATAATTTGTTGGATAGGTAGAGTGCCATAGCCAGGAGATCCTTGGTTCAAATCCCAACTATGGCATTGAATTTTTCAGTCTGGCTCTACCTATCTTACTCCTGGTCTACTCACGGCTTGTGTAAAAAACAATAAAATTAACACTAAGTAACTTGTTACTCATGGTATAATTTTACTCAAAAAAATCTGATTTCACATGACTTTCTATACCTGTTCTGCAAACAAACCATTATCTGCTTCATGCTACTTGAGATAAAAATTAGCAAAAATGGTGTCATTATTTGCTACCTTTTAAGTAGAAGGGAAATAAGGGAATATGCTAGGTTAAAGTGATAATCAAATCTTTTAAAAGCTGTCACTTTGTAATGAAATTTGTTTACATGGCCAGGCATAAAAGAAGAGATATATAAAATAAATGACAATTTTCCATTTGAGAAATGTATTCTAAAATAGAAACCAATAGCAAGGAATATCATAGAAATGGATTGCTCCATCAAAGAAATACAGAGAGAGGAGAGAGAGAGAGAGAGAGAGAGAGAAAGAGAGAGAGAGAGAGAGAGATATGTGTTTTCACAATATCTACAATATTCCTTCAGAATGAAGAGGACTTCAGAGGCTATTCCCAGAAAATTCAAGATATATTTTATTTGCTATGTAAATATCTTTAATATTTGGCATTTTAATCAACATTTTTGAGAAAATGTATTATTTCCAAAAATATACATGTAAAGGGTAGTTTGGGTGGGGGAATTCCTGAAAATCTTTGTGTAGCATCCTTGGAAAATACTAAACTTATATACCAAGTTTGGTACTTAACTGACTTGATGTTCACAGACACACGCATACATGCACATACAAACACAAACCTTTTCCTAAAACTCAGATGTGTTCCATTCATATGACTTTCTTTATATGTTCTGCAAACTATTCTTAGAAAAGATTATTCTTTTATCTATATAATGCTAATCAAGAGAAACATTACCACCAAAAATGGTAATATTGCTAGTTCGTTATAAGTAGAAGGGAATATACTAGGCTAAAGTGACAGTCAAATCTTTTAAAAGATGTTGCTGTATTATTGTTATTGAAATTTGATTCTGTTGCTATGGCTTTGAGTAAAACAAAAGAGAAACAAAACAGATGGGGACTTCCTGTTTGAGAAAAGTTTAAGTATATTAAAACTGAAAGCAATAACAGGGAATGTTTCTGAAATGGTTAGCTCTACAAAACAAACAAAAAATAAATAATTGTGTGTTTCTAATGTGATTTACATTTTTTTGTAGTAAGTTTATGTCTTATCTCATAAGGTTTAGCAGTTATGCAAAAGTAATTCAGAATGAAGAGGACTTGAGAGGTTATTCTAAAGAAATTCAGGATATACATTTTATTTGCCATGTAAACATCTTTGCTGTACACATTGTAAATAAAATTGTTGGAGTAATTTTGTAGAAAATCAAATATTTCGAAAAAAAGTCCATTTAAGGGTAATTTGGAATGGGGAGATTTTCCTGAAAATCTTTGTATCACATCCTTGGATGATAGTACAATACCAAATTTGGTATTTAACCAACTTTTCATTTTTGAGTTATGCAGTCCATACACCCGTTCACACCATTTTCAAATGTTTTTGGATTTTGGTGATCTTCTAAACATGGATTCTATTAAAATTTCAGTATGAGATTTTTTGGTGGAATGTAGTACTTCTCTACTTACCATATACATGTAATAGAGAAAGTAAAACGCTTGCGTGGTCTCAAAAATTGGTTTTAGCTTCTCTCCTTGAGAAACTTCATTAGATAAAAACAAATTTTGAAGCAGATTGGGGACTTCATTGTCTATTCTAATTTTGACACTCATGTAAGATGTATTTTCTTACTTGTAGATTGATAATATTTGAAATTATCACTGTGAAGCAAAGACTAACAATAAATAGTATACTGAGTCACATAAACACTCAAAGTTTCACATGAAAATGACATAGATGTCTCCATATGTTTGCCTTAGCAAGCAGCGAGAAAAGTTGCCAGTCGACAAATTGCTGACAATGCGCTTAAGTGAAGGTGAAATTTGTTCAAGGAGTTGAATAACATTTGTGAAGATTATGACTGTTTATGTTGATTCTGTACACTATTTATTGTTCTCTTTTCTTGTTTTCAAGTTTCAGGATATGAGCAGTTTTTAAATTTCTTTTCTGTTTTTCTAGTTATAATATAACAACAGGATTGTACCCTTTTGAAGGCGACAACATTTATAGGCTATTTGAAAACATTGGTCGTGGACAATTCACTGTACCAAGTGAAATTGAAAATCCATTACGTAACCTCCTGGAAGGAATGCTGCAAAAAGAACCAGAGAAACGTCTCTCGCTGCAGCAAATCAGGCAGCATGCGTAAGTTAAAGTCACAAATTAAAAGTTATTTGATGTCATTTTTAATTTTAACACATTGTAGGTTTTTAAATCATTTGGATGATTAATGATGGTACAAATCTTTAAAAATGAGATAAACATTACCCATACTAGGTAGGCAGAAATAGACCAAAAAACTCAATGCCATTGCTGGGATCTGAACCACAGATCTCCCGGTCTCAAGTCAGTTGATCTAACCACTGAGCCACCAACAGATCCGTGGTTCAGGTCCCAGCGATGGCATTGAGTTTTTTGATCTGCCTGCCTATATTGCCGGTCCCCATGGCCATGCTCGCTAAAGTGCCTTGCTTTGGTGCTTCATGCCACAGTGGATTGTGGGTTCGAGTCCTGCCTTGGGCATGGGTGTTTGTGAGTTTGGGAATGGTACATATATGTGTATTTGTCATAAAACAGAATAAAGTAAGCAAAGGAAATTTAGGGGAAAAAGGAAAAAAAAAGAAAAATCAAACTCCTTCCTACACCAGCTTGTGTTAAAAGAACAATTAATTAACATTCACCCTTATTCTTTATCACAACTGGGAATTGACTGCATGTAATACATGGGATAAAAATTTAGCTGCTATGTTGTGATGTGATTATTGTGATATAGCTAGATAATAACCCTTAACTCATATAAACACATTTTAAAAGTTGGTGTTCACTGTATAGTGGATATTTGAGATGATGGTTGTAGAATAATTACTTCTGACTCACATAGTATCCATAATGTGGGTCCATATGTGTGTAAATGAGCAGTCATACAATAGCATCATTCCTATTTCAGACTTTACTATCATGAGCAGTAGAAGTTAAGAAAAAGAGTAGCAAAAGAATGCTTTCATTAACTAATGTGAAAAATACAAAATTCATAAAAGAATTGTTAAATAATGAGTCAAAATTATAAACTCTTTAAACTTCTCTACTTACATGTTGGTCTCTATTTAAGACTATTTTAGGGAGCATCTTCCCTATCCTCAGTTAATTTACACAACATGGGAGCATCAGTCGACAAACTAACTTAGGATAGGGAGCCTTAATAAAGACCAACATGTAAGTGGAGAAATTTAAAGTGTTTATAATTTCGACTCAGTATTCAACAATTTCAGTAAAGGTGCTCCACTATATACAAATATTCCTAATCATTTATATATTCATAAAAGAAGTTAAGGTATATGAAATTGTACTACAGGAGAAAAATTTGATGTTCAAAATCTTGCATAAGAGACTAAGGTAAAATAACAAGTTGCAAGCAAGCAGTAATAAAAGAGCAGTCTGCCTGTGGACCATAGACATTGTGACAATGCCATATATGTATGTGATTGCTCTCAGATTTACTCTGGTATGCAATGTGGAGTTGGATTGCGAGACATCGCAGTTGGATGCGCAAACAACACAGAAGAACAGTGAGGTGTAACAAATTATTGGGAGATGTGGAGGCAGGAACTAGGCTGAGTTGGGAGAACATTATACCAAGGAGTGCTGTATACAAGTCCTACTGGGCTCAGTGGGACTCATTAAAAATCAAGGACTGAGTGCTGTTTAGAGTATGAGAGTCACCTGATGGGAAGGCCCAGAGAGAGCAGCTGATCCTCCCTTAGAGTAAGATCATGGAAGTACTGGAGGAATTACATGCAGGAACTTCAGGAGGACATTTGGGACCCAACCAAATCATTAATAAGCTCTGACATTGCTGAGACTATTGGCAGATACTGAGAGATTATGCCGTCAATGTCATGTGTGTGCAGCAAGTCATGCCCACAGACCAGGAACCAGAGTCACATGCAGCAGTGTAACATGGGAGCACTCTTTGAATGCATAGCCATTGGCACAGCTAGGCCATTCCCAGTGTCCGACAGAGGCAATAGGTATCTGTTGGTTGCCATGAATTATTTCACCAAGTGGCCGGAGGTGTGTGTCATCCCCAACCAAGAGGTCAAGACCATCGTGAACTGCCTCATAACTATTTTGTTGCTATGGGGTACCAATGGAGCTGCACAGTGATCAGGGCACCAATTTTGAATTCAACCTCATGAGGAAAACACTGGAGCAATTTGGAGTGCACAAGATGTGCACGACACTTCTTCACCCACACTCAGACAGCATGGTTGAGCGGTACACTAAGACTCTAGAAGAACATTTGAGGAAGGTTGTAGGCAATCACCAAAGTGAGGGTGTCACTTTTCTTGTTGGCCTACCACCTCACGACACCACTGGGTTGACACTTTGATCTTTGGCAGAGAACTGCTACTACATTATCTATAACCATTTGTTGAGTCAATAAAGACATTTGTTATAATATCCAGAGATTTATGTGCCAATTTGGTTATGCTGTGAATACAGAAATGTGCCAACTTCACCTATAAATATTGAATGGCACCTCAGCATCACACAGAATTTTAAAGCATAGGCTGTGAGAGACAATATTTTCAGTTTGCCAAAATTTATCAAACTGATTCAGCATGTTGTTACAGTAATATGATATCATCCAAAATTGACACACAAAGCAGAAAATCATTGTTCCAAATTTGGCTTCTAATGAATTGGTTGTCTTATAGTATTCATTTATACCAACACAGCTATTCAAGGTTCTTCAAGCATATATTCATGAACAGGATTCATGTAATTCAAATCTTGCCAGGGCTAACTCCCTCACTTGAATTTTTGCTTTTTTTTTTGTCTCATAAATGAAAATGCTTGGAAGGCTCCCTAAACCTTGGCCTGAAACATTTTCAAACCTCCTATGTGAGAGCTCAAATTTAAAGTTGTTATTTGAGGAAGAACTCAATCTCCAATGTTTCACTGCCCTTAGAATAGTACAAAGGAAATTTTTCACATCTACAACATATCCCGAACACTAGCGCAAAAACTCCCAAGTGATTAACATATTCTCATGGGAGATCTTGACTTGCACATGGGTGGTTTGTAACTCATCAAAATGCATAGAACGCACAATGAAATAATTCAATGAAAAAAATTGCCAGGAGAAATGAGCTTTTAATAAAACAAATCTAGGTCTTAGATGTGCATAAATTTTGGTAGATAACCTGAATAATAAACATTTGCAAATTAATGATGGACATCTCCTAGCACTGAGGCATTATTATTCTGCATGGAATTATGCCCTACAATATTCTTGTTTATGCACTTAGTATTGTGACTCTATCTTGTCGGTCAATATCGCCACACGTGTGAGCGGCTAGCATTCAAATATGTAGCAATTTGTGCACCTGTATGGTTGGTCTTTTCTTAATTTCACTGCCAATGTCGCGGGTGTTTGAGAAATTAACACGTAAAGAGTGGCAGCACTACCTCAAAGCCTTGGAATATGACATAAGTGTACAATGGACATCGGCAAGAATGTTCAGGTTTTCTGGAAATTTCTGTTATCATCAACAGCTATAAAAGGAAGAGCTGCAAGCTAGGTGACTTAGTTTAGACTGTGAGTTTACAATGTGCTGCTGTTGCATTAAAGCAATGAGAAAAGAATTGCGATACGTTGAAGAGCAGCAAGAGTAAATTATGTTGCAGAATTGTTATGAATGTAGTGAAATAAACACAATTATTTGTATACAGGTTTTTAAAGCAGTAAAGAGATGTTTTATTACCTTGGTGCCTGGCTTGGTATTTAATGCCAAGATGGTGGAGATGATAAAAACCTTAATAGGGAAATATGGACCATGAAAACTGGAATGGAGAAGTTGGAAAAAATAAAATTTGGAATGGAAAAGATGATGGAGGAGTAGATGGAGTGCAGTATGGGGAAAAAATCGGGAATTAGAATATGAGAAACAAAATAATGACTGTGAATTATGCAATAGAGCAGATGGAGATTTTGAACAAAGTTGAGGAATACCTGGCCAGCTTGGAGAAAGAAATGGAAGAGGTGGTAGAAGGATGATGGAATTTGAACGAGGCCTCAAAACCCTGGGAGGACAAAGGGAAACAACTTAATGCCCTTTAGAGAAGAGTCGATGGCAGCGCCAGGAAACTGAACACCATGATGAAAAATATGCTGAATGGAAGGCTGAGGAACTTGAAACTCGAGATGACATGATGCGGTGAAACAACATCGGCACATGTCAAGCCCCCTAAGCCACAACAGAAAATTCACCTATGAAGTCTTCCATCAACAGTTCGCCGCCAGAAGCTGTGCAGCTGAGAGCCAGCCTGCAGGGACAAGTGACGGAAGTACTGAATGCAATTCTGACCTTGGTGATGTCCAGGGGCATTTAGGAGGCTCTTGAAAACCAGTTCAGCCTACTACAGTCAACTTAAATCAAAGGAACGGCCAGATGAGATGATGCAGGAGTTCATGCTGGCAATTGAACAGCTAGTGAATAAAGCCCTGATGAACCTATCACCTAGTTAGGTGTGCCAGGAAGCTGCCTACCCCTTCTTTGATGGGATGTGTGATGCCGAGATGCTGCAGTACATGATGCTCAGCGACTACAAAACAATTGACAAGTCGCTAACAGCAGCACTAAGGATGGAGGCAGCCAAGATAACAGTTGTGCTGACTACAAAAATGAGGAGTATTCACTACAACAGGGGGAGAGAGAGAGAGAGAGAGAGAGAGAGAGAGAGAGAGAGAGAGAGAGAGAGAGAGAGAGAGAGAGAGAGAGAGAGAGAGAATATCAGAGATGACTTTTCAATGGTGTATGGCCAGTGGGGGAGTGGCCAACCAGGACACCTATCAGGAGACTCCACAATAATGCCGACCTCTAGCAGAAGACAATTGAGGGGCACATCGAGATCAGCCCCTCAAGTGACAGTGCATGCTCTAGGCAGACAAGAGAATGACAGCCTCATCACAGACAGTTGGATAAAAAAAGCTGTGCTGGATACTATTAAACACAGGTGCAGCCATGATTGTAATGAGACCAGATGTGACAAAGGGCTTGCGGACACAAACAACATGTTGGCCCTTCCAAATAGTGACACTGTCATGCAACATCCTATCTGTGGAGAAGGCATTACTGAGTTGACACTGGGACATCAATGGTGTCCGTCATGAGAGTGGTGGAGAATGTGATACTAGGACTGGATACTCTCAGAAGCCAGGAGGTGTCTGTTGATGTTGGCAGGAGGACCTTATAACTTGCTCCATACCCCTATGAACATTCGGGGGTTCTGAAGAACAATATAGTTGTGTCTACAAGAAGCAAGATGGTGAATCTGGGGGGGACCAATAATCAAGGAACCTGGTATTGGATTGAAAGACATCACTGAACGGATTATGCCTTGAGGCAGGAAGTGTCCGTCAGGCTGCTAAACCCATTGGATACCAATCAGGACATCCAGGATAGGATAGAGCTAGTGAAGTGCAAGCCAGCAGTAAGTGTATCACCATACAGTGGATCTGACGAGCCAGCACTGCTGTAGGACTTGTGCCCTGGGCTGAAAGGCTAGCTTAAGAGGACAACTGACCATCTGACAGCTTCACAGCTGGAGAGGTTCCAGCATCTATTTAGCTAATACAGGCTGGTATTAGCTAAATAGATGCTGGAACCTCTCCAGCTGTGAAGCTGTCAGATGGTCAGTTGTCCCTTTGCTGAAGACAGACTGGTCTTCAGCAAAGGGAATGGATATTACCATCGCACTGACCAAGTACTCCATAACATCAACATCAGAGTCATCCAATCTGTTCAGCAACCACAAGATGTGTTCCTCTGGCAAAATAACCTGAGGTAGGGATATGCTGGAAGACATGAGATCTAGGGAAATCAATCAAGAGTTAGAAGCCCCTGCTGCTCCCCTGTAGTCTTGGTGAAGAAGAAGAACAGTGAGCTATGCTTCTATGCAGACTACAAGAAGCTGAATGCCAACACCAGAAAAGGCCATTTCCCCTTGACAGCATCCTTGACACCTTGCTGGTGCCCAGTTGCTCTCGACTTTGGCTTTAAAATCAGGATACTGGCACTTGGCCTTAAATCCTAAAGACAAGGAGAAGACAGCCTTTTTGACTGGCCAAGGGCTTTGGCAATTTATAATTATCCCTTTTGCTTCTACAATGCGTCTGCCACCTTCCAGCACCTCATGGAATCAGTGATGAGAGGGTTGACTTACAATGCCTGCCTCTATATCTGGATGCTATCATTGTCGCAGACTACAACTTTGAAGTCCATCTCAAGAACCTGAACAAAATACTTTAAAGGCTGCTGACAGCTAACTTGAAGTTGAATGTGAAATAGTGCCAACTCTTCAGCAAGGAGGTGAATTACTTGGACCACATTAGTCTCATCTTCTGGGATAGTCACGGGCCCAGAATAAGGCTCGGACAATGAGATTGATTGGAATATGTACAGAGGTATGTGAGAGAAAGAGCACACATTTATCTCTATTTAATGTATTAATGTGCTTTATCATTATTGAGCTGTTACTGTAATCAGAACATTTGGATTTGAAGAGTTATCAAAATAATAGAGAGTTTGTTTTTTTGAAACAAACCTCTTATGTATGCATTCTCAAAATTCAAAACCTTCCAAGTGTAACTTGCAAACAAATAAATGGATTTATTAGCATATGAAGCAAATCTGGATTTACATTAATATAAATTAAGAAATAATACATTAATTTAAGTCAGATTTTAGTATTCTCTAAAACAATAATTACCTTTTGTAAGAATGAAACAGTTTTTCTGTCTCTTGTGTAAAATTTTGTTTTATACATGTAAGAGCTTTCTTCCTGTTAACAGCAATATATAGACAAGTTACAAAACAATAATTGGCTTGGAATAATGCACATTTGTCAGAAACATTAATGAATTAAAAATAATTTAATTATCAAAGAAAAGAGAAGAGAGGTTTTATTACTGTATGTGTATAAAATTTGGTAAAAGAAAAAACACTCTATTCAAGGGTTTGTACATTTTAGTGCAAAGTTCCACATTTCAAAGTTTGTAATTTTTAGAATAATGGAAGTTGAGTCACTTTTCAGTAAGTTGTGGTTGATGCCTTTTGTATTCTTATCTGTCTGGTAAGCAAGCCAAAAACACTTTTGTCTTTGATATTTTCTTTAATATTAAAATAGTTTAATTGTACTGGCTATTCCAAAAACATCCAAACCGGCTCCAGAATGTATTGTCTGTCTGCACCCTTGATATTCATTGCCGTCTGCTGCTATCATAGAAAGGCACTGGTGAAACCATGTAATATTTTTAAAATTACTTTTAAAGGCTTTACTTACCAATGTTATTAAAGGAGATGCTGAAACTGGCAACTACCATTGTCCATTTTTGGCATGTCTTTAGGAAACTATCCATCACTCGCCTTAGTTCATGTTGAGAAATACTGGCAATTTTCTGGTGTTTTATTTTAATTCTTCCAGGGTGTGTGTGTGTATGTTTGTCTTGTACACTTTATGCCCAGAGATGGAAATCGCAGGGGGTTAGGTCAGGGGCCGAGGGGGCCACAAATCTTTACTAATAATTCTATCCTGAAACACACTTTCAGTTATTACTGATATATGATGGACTTTGTGACAGTGATGTTCTATCAATTGAAATTAATTAGTGAGCCAATTTTGTAACACTACATCACTTATTTTTATGTTTCAGGAGCTATATGCTTCTATTGTCAGTTCCTTTAGTCGACTGCCGGCATCGTTTGCTTTGGTGGTTGTCATTGTTCCCAGTGGTGGTTCTTGTTTTTCCAAATATAGATGTTCTCCCAAACTTTTAATTCTATTTTCCTTGTGATATTTTTGAGTATTTTTGGACTTCTATTTATGGTGTGTTGCTCTTTCCAAAAATGCCAAGCTGCCACTGATTTATCTTCTTGTTTTTGTTTAATATTTCTGAAGTGATCTTTTGTTCTTGTTTTTATGTTTCTTTTAGTTTGATGACTGTATAGATTTTTTCACAGTCGTTGCAGCTGAACTGGCATATTCTTGGTTTGTTTCTTCTGGAACATCAACTTTTAATTTAGAATTTCATATGTTTTTTATGGAGGAATTGTTTTTTTGGGCCAGAATGTTGATGTGTCATTTGAAGATCCTCTGGAATTAGTAAAAAGTTGTAGGGTAGTATGTAAACTTCCTTTAAATATTGTTTTCTTTTTCATTTGGAGTGAGTGTGCTGACTTCTTTTATTCTCTTCCTATTTCTGTCTCTGTTAACTTTTTTGTATACCATTTCTGCCTGGAATCTATTTGTAGCTATGTCCAATATTTTACCCATTCACAGTTGTATTCTTGCACATTGGTACATTTACTAATCTGTATGCAAGGCTGTTGAGTACTGCATGCTGATGAGGAATAGGATTGTAACTGTTTTGTTTTATATAACTGTTGGTGTGGGTTGGTTTTCCGTAAATGCCAAATGTTGGATGGTTTTCATTTTTGATCATTTTAAGGTCGAGGAATGGTAGTTGTCCATCACATACCTTCTCCATTGTGAACTTTATAGATTTTTCTTGCAGATTTAGCAGTTTCAGTGCAACTTCTAGGTGTTTTTTCTAGAACTATTGCAAAGACGTTGTCTACATAGCAGTACCATACTTTGAATATCCAGAAGAATGTCACCCTCCATGTGTAATGGTTACCATGCTAACTTCATGTACCCAAGGTCATGGGTTCAAACCTAGCAGAGGACGATGGATTTTTTCAGGCATAAAAATCCTTAGCATAGCTTCCTTCAGAAGGGCAGTAAAGCCGTGGATCCCGTGTCATAGATTTACGGCTTGTAAAAGAACCTCAAGCCTGATAGAGAGGCCTCTGAACAAAATTAAGCAGTCTTCATGGCCAGTATAGAATGGGGCGCTGAGAACCACAGCAGTTAAAGAGCATCCATAAATAAAATGCCATTTCCAGGAGAATGCCTTTCTTATTTTTGTTTCCAAAGTGCTCATGAAGAGCTCTGCTAGTATTGGTGATAGTGGGCTGCTCCTAGCTAAACCAGAGATTTGTTTATAATATTTCTTGTTGAAGGTGAAGAAATTTTTATCTTTGCAAAGATTTGTTAATGTGAGGTATTCTTGAACTTCTTCTGTTGATTTCTCTGTGCTAGTAACCAGTTTTTGATGTGGGGTTCTATGCTTTCTGTTGGTATGCTTGGAAAAAGAGCAGAACATTGAAGAAAACTAATGTATCTGTTTTTTTATTTCCATATATTTGGTTTTTTCAATTAGATATAAAGAGTGTTTTATGCTTGCATTTCAAATTTAGGGAAAGAAGAGAATCTGTGTGTTAACATTTTGTTAGGTTATATCACTTGCTTGGAATGGCAACGTTCTAACCACCAATTTTAAACAAAATTATTTTATTTATAAATTTGTCTTAGTTAGGGAGACCTTGTATAATATGTAACACTTAATGTACCATCTGTTATGTAACTTGCAAACTAGCGGAAGGCCAAGGTTCTATCAACCATGACAAATGTCTATGTTTGGAATGACACAGTTGTAACTACAGCCACCTATTGGAGTTTCAATAACCAGCATTGCTACATTTGATGACCGTTGACAGTGTGATCAGTCGTTGCTGTTTACTGAGCTTACCTGAATGTTTGTGGTATCATTCATTCACATTTAAATAAGTGTATTAATATGTGTATAATTCTAAATGGCAGGAGTAATCAGAAAGCAAAAACTTGAAAATGGCCAATCATATGAGTTGAAGGGGGAAGATAATTCCAAAAAGAGAAATAACAACTAAAGATTGTAAAGTACGAAATAAACAAAAATGTAATACTAAAATAAGTGATAATGAAAGACAAAGTGTGTTCAATTCTTTTTATAAAATGTCTACTAATGAAGATCTACACTTTCTTCTTAATTCAACTATGTATTTTTTGACAAAATGTCCCAAGAGCAGCTGCATCTTCACAGAGAACCTATTCATTTTCATAGTTTTTTACAGTAAGGGAGTCAAGAGCTGTGATATGCAAAGACTTCTATCTTGGAAAACTAAATATTTCACAAAAACCAGTTTATAATGTTCATAAAACAAAGAATTCTCAGACAAATATACCATCTCCTAATATGAGAGGAAAGTCTGTAAATAGAAAGAAATTACCAGAACAGAAAGGGATTATAAAGAATCACATTGATTTGTTCCCTAAAATAGAGTTTCACTATTGCAGGTCAAACACAGCAAGACACTACCTTGAATCTAATTTATCTGTGCCAAAAAGTATTCACTGTACAAGGAAAAATGTCAACAAGATAACATTTCACCTGTGAAACAATCAATGTATCAAAGAATATTTGTTACAGAGTTTAATCTGAACTTTCATGTAGCAAAAAGTTATAAATGCTATAGCTGTGAGTTGTACAGATTGGCTAAAAGGGAGCACAATACAACAGAAAAAATTTGATATGTTACACTCACATGACTTTCTCTAGCTGTTCTATAAACTTCTTACATAAGATTCTTCTTCTTTCTACACTATGCTAATTGAGATAATCATTACCAGAATGTTCTTATTACTTAGTTTCTTGTGAGTAGAAAGAAACTTAGGGAATTCACTAGCTAAACCGATAACCAAATGTTTTAAAAGATGTCGTTATGCGATTGTCATTGCAAATTGCTACTTTGCTTGGCCACTTCCTGTCTGACAAAGGCATAAGTGCTTTACAACTGAAAGCAATAACAAGGAATATCTTGGAAATGGTTACCTCCACAACAAAAATGTAAAGGACATAAATTATGGGTTTTGAAGAGATCTACATTTTTTGTGCAGTAACTTTTTTTCTATCTCTTATAGTTTAGCAGTGAAACAAAATTTGGAAAATTCATCCAGAATAAAGAGGTCTTCAGAGGTTATTCCCAGAAAATTCAAGATATACGTTTTATGCAGGATGTAAATATCTTTAATATACAGTATTTTAATCAAAATGGTTAGAGGTATTTCAGAGAAAATCAAAATGTTCGAACATTTTTTCATGTAAAGGGTAGTTTCTGGTGAGGGGATTTTCTAAAATCTTTGTGTCACATCTTTGGAAGATACTAAACCTAAATACCAAGTTTGGTATTTAGCAGTCTTCTCGCTTTTGAGCTATGCTATGCGCGCACACACACACACACACACACACACACACACACCCACCCACCCACACCCACACACCTCTCTTTTATAAAGATGCCATTTTTGGATTCAGGGGTTCCTAAAACATGTATTTCTGGTGAAATCGTAGTACCAAATTTTTTGGTGCATTACTATACCTTCTCTATACACTATGTACACTAGTGTCCAAAAGTTAAGCAACATTCGGAAAACAGAGAACTGAAACTTAATACGGTGAGCGAGTGCCATTAACGTTA
The DNA here is from genome assembly GCA_030762935.1 of Hymenopus coronatus. Lineage (NCBI taxonomy): Eukaryota > Metazoa > Arthropoda > Insecta > Mantodea > Hymenopodidae > Hymenopus > Hymenopus coronatus. Next base: position 86,404,116 of record CM060897.1, on the reverse strand, counting down.
TCAAATGTGTGCCTCCCCTTATTGGTGGTCTTTGATAGATACTGATGCTTCTAAGGTCAACAAAACCAGAGCAGCAAACCAATACCAGAGTATCAGACTCAGTGCATGGCTCATTCAATATTGTTCTCCCATTGTGAACAGAGAGTAGTTGCTTCACAAAGTGTTTACATGACAGCACCAACATGCCACAAAGATGTCAACTGGACCCTGTTTTGAAGGGTAGAATCATCATACATCTAGATGCAGGTCAAAGACAAACCAGTCTTTGGAGCCCTGAATGTGACACAAAGTATCATTTTCAGGCTTTAATGATGGTTCCAAGAAACAAGAGGTGTTCGTCCGATCCTTGTACATAGTCACCCCAGGAGTCACAACATCGCAACAGGACCGATATTTGACCATAACAGCATGACATCGGAGGATGCTTGGAGACAACTGTCTTCCGAGCTTGCAGCTGTCTCAGGCGTTAGAGTTTTGAGGAGGCAAACTGTATACTGGAGGCTCAGGGCAGTCGGCCTCTATGCTAGACGTTCAGCAGTGTGTGCCCCACTCACTCGGATACACATATGGTCCCATTTACAATGGAGTCAGCAACGTCAACATTGGACCTTGAATGAATGGAGGCAAGTGCTGTTTACAGATGAATCCAGATTCAGTTTGAATGATTCTTGTTGCTCATTAATCTGGAGAGAATGTGGAACCCAGTTTTATCCCACCAACATCGTGGATACACGCCCATTTGGTGTTGGTGGCTTACTCGTGTGGGCAGTCTCATAAGGTTCAATGGACTTACAGATCTTTACATCTTCGACAGTGGCACTATGAATGCCCAGAGGTACAGAGACGAGGTACTGGAACCACATGTGCGACTTTTCAGAGGTGCAGTTGGTTCACACTTCATATTATAGGACGATAATGCACGTCCGCATAGAGCCTACATGGTGGATGACTATCTTGAGAAGGAAGATATCCACTGCATGGACTGGCCAGTGATGTCCCTGGATATGAACCCAATAGAGCATGCCTGGGATGCATTATGAAGACAAGTCGCAGCCTGCCAGCCCCCACTGAGGACACTTCCCGACCTCCGACGTGCTCTCTGTAAGGAATGGGAACTGCTGCCTGCAGAACTCTTGAACCACCTTATTGAGAGCATGCCATGTCGCTGCAAGGCCTGTGTAGCCATGAGGGATCACCACACCCCATGTTAACCGCCCAGCACCATTATTGTCATTGTGGAAATGATTGTCAGATTTTGTGCTTATGTAAAAAAGTGTTCCGAGGTCAATATTGTCTGCTATTTCTCTCTCTATTGAATTCCAGATCATGTGTGATGTATTGGTAACAAATATTGCATTATCCTTAACTTTTGCACACTTGTGATAATTTGGTAATAAAATATTGAATTATGCTTAACTTTTGGACACTAGTGTACATAGTACATGTAGAGAAAGTAGACATAAGGTTTTGTACATTTTAAACAAACCTTTTATGTAACGTCTCATATCTGCAACATTGACAGCAGCCTTCAACATTTCCCCTGTGCATCCCATTTGCTCTCCCCAACTCAAACATAAAGTTCGAAGCTTATTTCCTGCCATGCTCTCTTCAAGTAAGTTTGAAGCTTATTTCCTACCATACTCTCTTCAAGTACACATTGTGAATCCAAAATAACCTGTGGTTTCCAAATTGAATATTTTGGAAAAATCATCTTATTTTTGGAGAAATTTATATATGGGCTGAGTGCACTTTTTAAATTTTTTGAGTTTATTTCACTAACACTGCTATGTTATGCATTTCAGGTGGTTTACATCAAAGCCTCCACGAACGTTAGAGTTTGTGCCTGTTCCTCCACTACGTGGTGATGAATTCCATACAATGACAGTTTTGCCATATTTAATTGACTATCACTATGGGGAAGACTTGGGTGCAACAGATAATCATACAGAATATATTACAGAACATGAGCTCAATGGTTTGTATAATTACAACTGCAAAAGTATATAAATAGTTTTTTTCACATAAAAGAGATGATAAAGCGAGGGAAGTTGAAGTCAGAGATTGCATAATGCATTTCAAAACTATTGTAGCACATTTTTGAAAGATTATAAGGAAACAGCATGAATGATCCTTCAGTTTTTATTTAAAACAAAAATAGGACTGAACAATATGAGGTACATTAAAAAAATTCCTAAGCTTTGAAAATTTATGAGTGGAAATGATGTGTTAGAGTTCCATTTATCCAGACTTTAATCTACAAAATCCTGTATTTCCATATTAACCAAACTCCTCTCTCTCCCTTTTTTACAATTTTGTATTTTAAGGCAGAATGTTACTTGCTTGAATTACTTGGAGAATCATCCCTCCTGCATCTTGTTGTAAATAATTTGTACTTTTATTGTTTGCATTTGCTATAATGCAAATTTTTGTGTAAATTGTTTGGCTTTAATGTGAATAATGCATTTTTACAGTTTTCTTATACCAACTTTAATTTGTATTTCTTTTACTGTGAAAAAACAGCTTTGCATAATGTTTTATCAGAATTTCAACTTAAGGCATTTTTATAATAGTTGCGGTTGCTAGCTTAGAAGTACCTTCTACAACATTGGTCAACATTGATTCTGTTGAATAAATGAAATTATGTGAATTTAATGGAAATCAGAGCCCTGATGAAAAAAATGAAGTCTGTTTTTAGCTTTCACATTTAATTTGTATGGTTTGTGCATAAGTCTACGTGATAAATTCATTCAGTTTATACAGTTGCTGCTATGTTTCATTACTTTATTCTAAACTGTCATTGATTTTCTTCATAATCTGCTCATTTCGGTCCTCCCTTATCACCAAGATGTTTATGTTTATATTCCCAGTACTTATAAGTTTTCTTCTGTGGGTCAGGTCTGTCTTCCTGTGAAGTGTTTATGCTTACACTTAAAGCTCTCATAGATCTGAACTTCACTTGAGCTGAAAATTTGTGTTAATGTTCACATTCATTTTCTATGTGTAGTGCTAAAATAAAAGTTTGAGCACAGATTTCTACATCAAGATTACACAGGAGACAGTGTCTACAAAATCCTCAGAAATTTTGTCACATTTGTGAGTGTTATGTGTTTGATGGAAAGATGTGTAAAATAGACTCATAATAAAGAAACTTTATTAGGGTAAGTTCAGGCAAAGAGGATAAGTTAACTTTAGGACCTGGAAACCACAAGATGCCAGTAGGTAAAACTAATGTTTTATAGAATATTTGTGCAATATGTTTGACTGCACATATTATTTTTCCATGTATACATACTAAACAACATATAAGTTGGAAATTATGAAAATAAACACTTTAGTCACTTTGCCTGGAATACCCGGGCAAAGTGAATATTTGCATTGGGCAAAGTGAATAGGTATTTTTAATCACTGTAGTCATCACAAAAGTAGGAACCATGACCACTGTAGTTAGTGCATGATTTGTGACACCACAAAGTACACTGAACACTGTATCCAATCTTCTTTCGGTGGCTCAAGGTGGGATTCTGTACACACCAGGCAAAATATTTCTCTTTGGTAGTTTCATGGTTGTTCGACTTGGACTTTTTTTGAAGGATATTCCAGATTTCTGCTAACATTTTCAGTTGTTTTCATTGAATTTGTGTTGTGCCGTTTTAAAATTGGAGTACTAGTAAGTATTTCAGCTTGATGGTATTTTCTTTACCATGCATTTAAGGAAGCACATTGAATAGTTGGGCAAGGTCGAAAATCATATGGAACTTGTGGATGGTTCGGGTGTGGGGCAAATGCTCTGACTTTGGCATTCAAGGGAAGCTGGACAATCAACAGGTGCTGGAATTTCAGGATGAAATTCTGAGATACAGATAGGATTAGGATGATCTGTGAGAGAAGAGGGAACATAATCGGAATCACAAAAAATAATTGGATTGGAAGGCTAAATTCCAGAAGACTGAAAACCACTAAATGCATTTTGAGAATTTGCCACCCTCAACTAAGGCATAACAAACAATTTTGCAACATCACACTGACTGACCATTCCTCCTACATGGTTCCTTTGAAACATAAATGTGAAAGACCTTCAGTGCAAAGAAATTGTCAGAAATATGCTGGAAAATTTCAGACTGCTGGGCTATAATATGAGCTTCAAGCTTTTTTCCTCAAGTCACATCTGACTACTTCCTGTTGAATTTAGGAGCTGTTAGGAAAGAATAAGGTGAAAGATTTCACCAGGTTTTTGAAAGATGTTATCAGGGACTTTAGGACGTACATATGATGGCCAAATACTGTGGTTTCTTACACACAAGTATTCCAGAGAACACTCAGAAAGAATCACATCCACTGAAGTTCCATGGGAAAAGAAAAAGGGGTATGCACAATAACTAACATGCATTCTCAAATTCAGTTATGCATTCTTGTCATTCTTCTTTATTTTCTTTAAAACTAGTATATTTGGTTTTGCAAATTTTACAAATATATTTTCATTGAACATTATCATATTGCCAAACAAAAATGGAATGTATTTTTTAATTTTGTCCACTGGAATTAATAAAAGTAGCCACCTATTTTTATCCATAGCACAGAAAAAAGTTTTCATTTGTAAACTGGTGTAATCGAGTTGTTGGCTATTTTAGACTCCATGCTGACTCCATTTGTATTGTGAATTTAGGTATTTCAACAAACTTCTGATTCAATCAGAGTATGTCGAAATTACCTCATACCAAAATAAGAAATGTTAGTATTAAATGGACGAGTTAATAAATGATTTTTGACTATAATAAAGTTTGTTTAATTGAGGTGATAAGAGGATAGAGTTCAATTCATCTAGACTTCAGTCAGCAAACATCCTTCTCTCTCCCTTTTTTAATTTTGATCTTTAAGGTAGAATAGCGCTTGGTTGAATTACTTTGACAATCATTGCTTCTCAATCTGGGTGAAATTTGTGCTACTGATCAAGGACCTTTATTATTTCCAGTTTGGACCAGATTACATGATTACAATGGCTAGCAAGTTTGTTATGGCAGCTGCTAGCTATTGAGGCTAAAAACATGTAAGTTTAAAATGTTATCTTGACTTTTACACTCTTTAAAATGTATTTGTCAAAGATTACTTCAAAATATTCAAAATTAAATATAACATGAATGAAACATTATTTGGAAGGTGAAAGCACGATATCTGATAGTTGTTTTGCCTTTCTTCTTTCTTTCTCTCTCTCTGTTTACATTTCCCATAACTGGAAATGTTACTAAAACCAGCTTGTTAACCAGGTCCGTGATTAATGCATATACTGTTCATAATTGCCGGATGCTCATGCATTGTTTTGATATCAGTCACCAATCAGCTTCTGTGTGTAATATCTGCTGTTAATTCTGTTGGTTTCTGATAGGATCAGATCATAGGGCAGAAATGCCTAGCATTTTGCTGAAGTATGTTTTGTAACCAGCCGCCACCTTGCAATTCTGCACACTACCATATGCAACTTCTGCCAAATTAATTGTTTTTCCAAGTTTTTAAAGTAACAAGTAAAGGACAATGAAAGGTGAGAGATTTCTAGTCGAAGGAATATTTAATACAATCACATTTTTTGGCCTGTAAGAAGTATTATTAATAAATGGGTATTATTACCGTAAACATTGTGGCAATGTCATAACTTAATTTTGTTGTAATTTCTTGGTCTAAAACTGAAGGAGGGAAAAATATCAGATTTTGACCAAACTTTATTGTTTGTCTCTCATGCCTATAGACATTAATTCCACCACATGAACTTATATACTAGTGCACATCAAAAAAGAGTGACAAGTATCAAAAATAGCCCAAAGATATTCACTGTGGAGTGGGTGTATTACATTCCAAGTCCGAAGAACACACTCCCTATTCTCACGGTTCTGGTATCATAAGTACATAATTTGATACTAATATTACTCGTGATGGCTGCTAAATGGGTGAACTAACAAGAGGTTTCTTATTAACCGAAATAGGTTGCCAATTTTGTTTGCAAATTACCTTTACCTAAGTTTCTCAATGCTCTTTCTGAGTTGGAAATCTAAAATCTAACAAACAATACAGAATCATTCTGTTCATAATGTATAACACATTTCACTAAATCATGTAATAATACATATTCAATGTGTATTATTAGCAAAATTACCAACATAAATGTAGTACTAATATACTTTCTTGGTATTGATTTATTATAAATGTGCAACACTGTACCTTAAATAGTATAGATAGAGCTAATTTAGTTCAGAACTAAATTTCATTTACAATTAATTTAAATAACAAAATTCAATTTAAGAGGAAGGAGTATGTATGTATGTAATGTAATGTATACAAGTGGTAGCACTGTTAGCAGTCAATTCCAAGAAAAATTATTGCAGGTGCTCACCCTCTACGCGGGCACTGCCCGAATTGTCATTCTTCTCCACACCCCTCCGCCTATAGTTGAAGCCATCCCCGCACCTCTCCTCACTGCTGACAGTATCTACAAGATGCGAAGATTCCTGGAGGGACAAGCTACAGTCCAAAATTGTATCCGTATTGAAAACATCAGCGTTCTTCCACATATTAGCGGTGTAAAAACATTTTCCACGAAACAAAATGGGTAAATAGAAACAGGAAGTGTACAAATGTATTTTGGCATGCCATTTGATGTCAAGGATATTTGAAGTAATGCTTTTGATGTAATGTTACCTTTTCTTTCTTATTACTTTCTCTATATGTACTATATACATAGTGTATAGAGAAGGTATTGTATTGCACCCAAAAATTTGATACCGAGATTTCACCAGAAATATATGTTTTGAGGACCCCTGAATCCAAAAAAAGCATTTTTAGAAAAACATTTACACCCATAACTAATCTTAATACAATATTGAGGTCACAATCTTCTCTTTCGATAAGAACTCTTAAAAAAAATTATGCGTCTGTCTGTTTGTGTGTGTGTGCGTGCGTGCTTAGACAGCATAGCTCAAAAACGAAAAGACCGTTAAATACCAAACTTGGTATTTAAGTTTGGTATCGTGCAAGAATGCGACATGAAGAATTCCAAAAAAATCCACCCACCCCAAACTATCCTTTACATGGAAAAAATTTCGAAAATTTTGATTTTCTTAAAAATGGTTGTAACGATTTTTATTAAAATATTGTATATTAAAGATATTCACCTGACAAATAAAATGTATATCTTGAATTTTCTGAGAATAGCCTCTGAAGACTACTTTATTATGGACGAATTTTACAGAATTTTGCATAACTGCTAAACCGTAAAAGATGGATGAAAACTTAAAACATAAATAATGTAGAACACGTTAAAACACGCAATTTATGTTATATACATTTTTTTCTTGGAGTTGATCATTTTTGAGATATTTCTTGTTTTTAGTTTCAGCTTTGAAAAACACTTTTCTCATACAGGAATTTGTCAACTCGTGTCCATATAAACAAAGGAACTTCAGTCACATAGTAACCAGCTTTTGACTATCACTTTAACCTATGGTATTCCCTTATTTCCCTTCTACTAACAAGGAAGCAAGTAGTAATACTATTTCTGCTAATTTTTTCTCGATTAGATGAAGTAAATAGAATAATTTGTTGCAGAGATGTTGAGAAAATCATGTGAATGGAACACATCAGATTTTTCTTATTTATTGTGAAGGTGCTGTCCTAGAGTCCTTCATTGCCAGCCACCACTGCTCTCTTGATGTCTTAGCTTCAGCTTCTTGAAATAGGTATTTGTTCTATACTACCTTGAGCACCGTGGCACATCTCTCCCCCAGATGCCTCTGAGCGAACTTCCTGCCAATGTTGCAGTTATTTCCTTCCTTGTGTGCTTCTTGCTCCTTATGTCTTTTTTCTCTCCATTGGTTACATTTGCTCCTTCTACCCAGTTTCCAGCCACTCTCACTTCTATCACTCTTGGACATTGATATCAAATCCTCCTCAGATAGCATTTTAAAGTATAACAACTGTTCTACTAGATTAATATTTAGCTTGACTATATATTTATTAAAGATCAATTTTAATGTTTTCCACACCTTGCTAATATTTTTTTCCCTTAATATGCTTATTAAGATACTCTCATTCTTTTTTCTCCACCCAATTCTTTTCTTCTAACAATAAAATATAAAAATTCCTTCTATTTAATACTCCTGCTGTACCTCCTCACCTGTAACTCTCTCCAATTTAGTAATATTTGCTTCACCACTCTTTTTCTTACTTTACATTCCTCATCGAACTACCCATCTCCCTTTTTTTCTACTCCACTCCCCTTTCTCATTTCATCTCCTACTCCTTGCATTACTGTTTTAACACATTGAAGTTGAGGCGTTTCTTTAGTTGAAGGGCCAAGAAACCCAGTGTTTTTCCACCTATTTTGAGTTATTATTTACAGTACATCAATGAAATGTGCTAAAATGCCTTGGTACTATCTAAAAGGATTTCTCAGCAATAAGAAAATAGTCATAACTTCTGTATTAATATTTTATTTTAAATTTACAATTATCAAATATGAGTTTAAAAAAATCTGTGTAAAGCAGCTTACACTACATTTTTTGAAGCTCGAAAATCTCTCCCTCAGAATCAGGATTTTCCAGAGCTTCATTTGCATCCTGAATTTCAGCTTCAGGTCACAGAAATCAAGAAAACACTGCATTTTAACATCTAAGAACACCAAATGCTACAAACAATCACCACCTTCAAGGAAAATGGTGTGATGACCCAAGAGCGGCCAATATTACTAACTCTCCTAAATTTCCTAATAGTTAACTAAAGTGAGGACAGATGGCAGCACAAATCAGACAACTAAACGATAACTGCTGCATGACCTTTGCTGCATAGCCCAAGATCAAGTTACGGCCATGGAACTGCATTAAATCATTAGAAATACCTGCCCAAGCTATGCACGGGCTTGGGCTTCAATGAGTTAAAGATGTTGGTTACATTCTGTATTTCATTATTTTTTTAGCATGAAACTTGTTTTCCTGCTGTCAAATTTGATTATATTGTGTAATGTTAACTTAAATTGATTATTTTGTTCCTCTTACCACTTAAATTCAATATACTGCTTGTATCCCTTTCACATGCAATTTTAGCTGCTTCCTCTGATCATATTTTTATATTCACCATCAGTGGGAAGTGACAACTATTTTAAATAAAGTTCAGCATCTCAAAATTATATGTATACCTGGTATTAACTGGGCATAGCATACAGTCAGTGACACTGCCCATTCTTATTAACAAGGGTAAAATCCCCCACTCCATCTTTGCATTATTTACTATTCAAGATCCCTAGTGCATTCACTTTACAAAAATTAATAAACTTTTTACTTACCTTGTTTATATAATTATCATTTCTCTTATGTGTGATGATATCCATTTTAGTTCTTATTTCATTTTCAAATATGTCACTTATATATTTTCATCTCCCTCATCTTTTCCCGTGTTAAAAGCCCCAATTATTGTTACTTCCATATTCCTGTATTCCTCTCTTAACCTCTTAATGCCCCTTGATGATTTTCTTGCACAAAGACCCACACCTCCAAATGTTCTCCCCTTCCTAAACACTGTTTCTCCTTTTATCCTGACATGTAAATTCCTTTATCTCAATATTTTCTTCCTTTAGCCAGGTTTCTACTACGTTTTCTATGATATAATCAACTTTATCTAATAATTGTTTCATCTTTCCCATAAAATTTATACTTTTCAAACTCTATAGCTCCAGAACCCTAATTCCCTCATTATTGTGATTCTCTTTCTAAATTTCTCTAACACTCTCCTGCTCAATAGTTCAATTTCTATTATCTGTTTTGAGTTTCTTTCTTGCTATTCTCTAAATCCAATACACTGCCATATGGTGTCAATATGTCTTCTCCTTCTTTACTACTAATCTGTGACGCCCTTGCCCCTCCTTCTGCCAGGTCACATATTGATTATATTTTCTCCTTCTTTGGTGATACAATTTTCTTTGTTCCTGTTTCTCTCACACCACTTGTTCTTGATATTTTCAGGCTGCCTCTTTCCTGGTGTAATCCTCTCTTTGTCATCATTCTCTTGTAACAATGATGTATGTTTCATCTATGTACAAATTAATATCATTTGGTCTTTGGTTGCCCCTTGGACTTCCTGTTGTTCTGTGCTTCTGGCTGCTGATGTATCGAGCAATGTCATTTCCTGTTGATGCAGTATGATGTTCCTTATCTTACTTTCTTGCAAATCTTGCTGTCCTCCCTCTTGTCGTATGTTCATCGACCACATGAGTTATTGATGTGAATAAAACACTTCATATTCATTATATCTAAATACTATACAAGTACTACTTACTTAATCATATATTTTTTTCTATCTTTAGATATATAATAACTAGAGCCTGGATATTTATGTATTATCAGATTAAGAAGCATGCACATAAATATGAGTAAAGTATGGTAAAATATGTAATATAAAATAAATACACAGTTATGAATATATAATAAATAATTAAAAATCACATTAGACATCTTGACTGAAAAAAAAAAAAATTATTTCACTCACCAGTCATTGCTTGTATCACAATTATTGCTTTTATTTGCTCCATACTATTCCACACTTATTTTAAATTGGTATTCGCAAATTTCACTGTGTCCTGGATCTGATCCTCTTAGTTAGTGGGATGGATAAAATTATGTTATTTGAAAATACCTCTGTATTCAAATATGAATACGCCAAAGATGCTTATTCTAGTATACTCTTTACAACACGCTGTGCCTGTCATTTTGTTTTCTTCAATAAGCTTGCCAGGAACTGGTGTAATAAAACACACAATAGAGCCATTTTTATCTTTTCCATAGACTCACAATTTATTCTTCTCAAAAACATTCACTAACCTCAAAACATGCTTATAATACACAGAACTATGTTTAACACATTCCCCAATGTAAATCCAAATCAATCAACATAAAAGCTTGGGTTTCTATTTTCAAATCTTGGGTATTCAAAACAATCTCAATATGTACTGAATTTAACACGTGAAATGTGGTTCATATTTAAATGGAATTAGACTCAAATGTATTTCAATTCCGCATGGAATTATCATAAATAACACCAATCTTAATAGGTCTCTAATAATGGCCAATAAATATGGAATGAGATTGTGCTTTTGTGAGATAGTTAATCAGGCTTTCAAATGTTACTGTATTGAAAAAAGAATGAAGGAATCTTTAGCCTATTATTGCAGTTTACAACTGCAAATTACCTCCAATGTGAAACCTTAACTCTGAAAAAACTCTAAATCTATATAGAAACATACATTAATGAAAACTGAAGAGAAACCAGAGTAGCAGCAAGAAAATTCAAAGCAAATATAGATTTTAAGTAAAATTATTTCAGGACCATAGAAAGTAAAAATTGCACTTCAACGTGCTTGTCTAATGGCTAGCATAACTGGACTTTTTTTTGTTCTGAAATTATCCGTATCCCCAATTTCAGGGAACGAGGTTTCTATTACATCTTGGTTCCTTACAATTTGCTGTGGATAATATGTTTAACCATTAAATTAAAATTTAGAATAAATGATAATTTTTTTTTTTTATATATTATTTAAATGTCAGCATCTTGTATTTGCCATTGTTATTACCATTGCTTAATACCTGCAAAATGCAACTAACTAGTGTTTAACAATATTACTTACCAAGTTTGTATTTATCTAATGCAGTGGTTCCCAAATGTTGTGCATAAGGGATTAAAAGAAATGAGAAAAAAGTGTGAAGCTCATGCATAGAATTTCAGTACTAGTTTTGTTATGCCATTGCTTTTAAATAAGAAAACATGATTTTAAAAAAATTTGATGTAAATACATGAAAGGAGCGCTTAATTTTGCTCAGAGGCCTCTTTTTCAGACTTGAGGTTCTTTTATGTGCTGTAAATGTATGACACAGGACCAATGGCTTTACTTCCCTTACGAAGGAAATCATGCTAAGGATTTTTACCACCGAAAAAATCCATTGTCCTCCTCTAGGGCTTGAACCCATGACCTTAGGTATATGGAGTTAGCATGGTAACCATTACACCATGGAGAGCAACTACAACTTATTGAAAAAATTTTGTCAGTATTATATTTTCTATATATCTTGACTTAAGACATCATTCATCCTATTTCAGCCTTATAATCTCGTCTTCTCTTTCTGTGAACTTTGTATTAAAATTGCCCTACTTTATCAATTTTTTTTATTGAACATCCCTTTAGAGCAGCTCTTTTATTTATATTTCTTCACTCCATCTCAATGCAATTAACCTTCCAGTCCTCCATTCCTATGTATTAAAATATTAGGAGCTTTGCATTTTGTTTTCACCATATAATGGACACATATTTTTCCAGAATAGTTTTATCAGTCCTTTCAATTTCCATACACCTACCCATATCCATACAAATCCTTCATTTTCTTTTTTGCTAACTGCATTTATAAACATTTATCTCATCAAAATGAAATGAAATGGCGTTTTATTTATGGATGCTCTTTAACTACTGTGGTTCTCAGCGTCCCATTCTATACTGGGCATGAAAGGCCGCTTAATTTTGCTCAGAGGCCTCTCTATCAGGCTTGAGGTTCTTTTACGTGCCGTAAATCTACGACATGGTACCCACAGCTTTACTTCCCTTCCGAAGGAAGCCATGCTAAGGATTTTTATGCCCGAAAAAATCCATCGTCCTCCGCCGGGTTTGAACCCACGACCTTGGGTATATGAAATCAGCATGGTAACCATTACACCACGGAGGGCGACTTTATCTCATCATGTTATATCGATGAAGCTTTTCCTGTTAGATTATCCATCAGTTTTGGATTTTTATACCGTCAAAATGTACCATTGCTTCTTTTCAGAAATCTTTAGTACTATTCTGCCTGGGCATCCTACATATCTTCTTCTTCTTCTTCTTCTTCTTCTTTTTTTTCTTTCTTTTTTTTTTTTTTTTCTTTTTCTTTTTTTTAATTTTTAAATAAGAACAGTGATTGTAAGCAGGTGATTGACCATAACAGCATCTGTGAAGGGGAAAAAAGCAGGACATTTAAAAAAATGTAGTTCACTATGCAAAAGTTTTGTTAAATGCCTAAAAACTTTTATGAATAGCACTTAACAATTAGAAATTGCATAAAAAGCATACAATAAGAGAGAGTATACATTTAAAATTGTGACCACAGATACTAATATAATTTTTAGATCTTTTTTTTTTCTCTCTCTTAATTTCCATCAAGTGATGATTGATCAACTTTTATTACATCATATAAAAAGTAACTATTAACAGCTCTTTATTTTCTGCTTCTAAATTTTGCATGAAATATTTTTTCTGCATTGTGCACTGAGGCCATTAATTTCATTGGGAGGGGGGGGGACATGCAGAATGGAATGTGTTAACTAAGCAAACCATGTCATGTGAAATCCAGGTTTGCCATCAACAGCCTGAAATAGAACTCTCAGGTACTTTCAAGTATATTTTCCTGGCCTCTACCACCCTCCCTTTTGGGATTTTTTACTGTTATGTGAGAGAGAGAGAGAGAGAGAGAGAGTGTTTGTGAGATTGTGTGTTTTATGATGAATGTCTAAGAAAGTTTTTTAAGCAATAAACCTTTTAAGGGAGACCGAAAGTAGCATGCCAGTTTAAGCTCAGGAAATGTTCTCAGGATTGCAGCATGCAAGTTTAAAAAATGTGAAGTAGCAGTTTTAGGCAATTTGTGTTTGATAATCTGAACAAAAACCTAGTATGGCCCTCCTGACTTGTTTCAAATTAAAAAAAATATCTGATGTGATATATTCATATGTTCTTTTTACTGATTTTGCAACAAATTATTCTAATTAAAGCCTTTACTTCTATCTACTTCATGCTAATTGAGATAGCATTATCATAAATAATTTTATTACATATACTTGTAGGTAGGCGCAAGGGAATAAAGGAATACAATAATCTAAAGCAGTAGATAAACTGTGGATCAATATGTATGGCATTAAAATTCTATTCCTTTTGCATGACCAGGATGAAAATGTGATTAATGATTTCCCATTTGGGAACAACATAAGTTTAGAACATTTAATGAAAAACAAAGAACATATTGGAAATGTTTAACTCCACAAAAATGTACTTGACATAATTGTATGTTTTAACAAGATTTTCATTAGTTGTGTCATAAGATTTTGTCTATCTCTCTATGGTTTACCAGTTATGCAAACTCGTCTGGAATGAAGAAGTGTTCAGAGGCTCTTCCTAGAAAATTCAAGACATTCATTTTATTTGTGATGTACATATCATGGTATTTTAATCAAAATTGTTAGAACCATATTTGAGAAAAATCGTCCATGTAAAGGCTTAAATTTGGTATTTAAGTGACTTCGTTTTTGAGCTATACTATTCACAGAAACACATGTATGCACACACACATGTACGCACACACACACACACACACACACACACATATACACACACAATTGGGCCTTTTTCTAAAATGTTATTTTTATTTAATCAGGGATTCTTAAAACATGTATTTCTGGTGAAATCTCAGGATCAAATTTTTGGGTGGAATGCAAAAGCTCACCTACCTAATTTTTATGTTGTACTTGGTAGAAAAAGTAAAAAAGTTAATGCGTTATCAATTATTCCATCCCAAGCTGTTGGCTTTTACAGCTGACAATTTTATATAATCTCAATGGAGACTTATAATACAATTACAATGTATATTTAACAGGCAAATGCCCTTTGCATTATCAAATGCATACAAATTGCAAATTGGATGTTAAATTCTACAGGTATAGGATCCAGCTGAAGCAATCTACCTACAGGTATAGGATCCAGCTGAAGCAATCTACCATTATAGTATAGGTCCTACAGTAACACTAACAGGGAATATAAGGAATGAGAGGGTAAGCTATAGGTAACTTAATACCATTTCATGACACAATAACTTATCATGTTTTGTTTACTTTTATTTTTTAAAAATCATATCTGTTAGATAGCCACTGCCCTTGTGCACTGATGGAATCACTGAACCAAACTGTCCATTACTTTTCCAGCATTTCATGTGGAATTGCCGAGACTCCTTCATTGATGTATTGTCTCCAAGACTAATTGGGGATACATGAAAATGGAAGTAAAGTTTTATTTATCAACACTCTTTAACTGCTGCGGTTCTCAGTTTACCATTCTATACTGGGGATGAAAGATCACTTAATTTTGCTCAGAGTCCTCTTTATCCAGCTTGAGGTTCTTTTACGGGCCATAAATCTACGACATGGGACCAACGGCTTTACTTCCCTTCCGAAGGAAGCCATGCTAAGGATTTTTACGCTTGAAAAATTCCATCATCCTCTGCTGGGTTTGAACCTGCGACCTTTGGTATATGGTAACCATTACACCATGGAGGGTGACAGGGATGTATGATGCAAACACTTAGCTCTTGAGGAACTCCTCTCAAAAGAAATCACAAGCTCTCAAATTGGGCGAACTAGCTTACTAAGGTATGTCACAGAAAGTGAGGTGAATCTGTCGCGAACACAGTCTCAAGCAGTATGCACAGTTGCTTCATTTTGCTGGAAATAAACTGACATCAAATCAACCCCTTCTCTGTAATTCAGGAATCAGAAAAAGCATTAGTAGGCCTCTGTACATTCCAAATCATGGCATGTTTCCAAGATGATCCTAAAAAAATAGGATCATTCTGGAAACCGAAACAACACACCAAACCATCTTTTAACAAGGAGGATTTTTCATAGGGTTTCTATAAATTCACAGAACTCCAGTATTGACATGGTCTGTCAATTCAAAGTATGCCTCATCTGCCATAATCTGGTTAGGAAGAATACCCCTATTCTTGTTCAATAGGTTGATAAGGTTTGTATTGAATTGTTTCCAGGAGGCACAGTCATGCTCAGATAACTGGGTCACCCGTATATTATACAGATAAGTTAAATTGTTGTGGATAATGTAAAGCACACTTCTGTGTGACAGTTGTAAAATTGCAGCATGTTGTTTATTGAATGCCAAGGACTCTTGCCAATGGCATTCCACACCGTCTCAAATGTTTTGTGGCATCCACACTGTCCTCAGATTTTCCAGTGGCTTCTTGTTCATGGCACTTGTGGTAGAATGAGATTGATCAACCCAGCTCTGAATTATGTACTGTTTTGGTACTCTTCCATGTCTCCCAATGTTGAAATGCTTTCGAAGTTTCGTTGCAGTGTCACCACTTTAACCACTTTTGAAATATGCTTCAATCATAAAAATGTAATGTATCACACTCCAATGCTCCATTGTAACTAAATGCCATCTTATTTGCTACACTCTCCCCTGCTCTGTTTCATCCTCACTGCATGTTACCAACTGTTTGAAAACAATAGATTATTTCTTTTGAACTCTGTATAACATCAAAAACAATCTTTGGATTCCTGATTTTGGATCATTCCCATGTTGAAAATCCCTTCGTTGGCTCTTGCAGAATTTTTAAACCTAAGTTAGAAAATATCCTTCTTTGATGAAAATGAAATTTCTCTGTGACCCCAAGAATGAAAGCGTGATAATGCTGGGTATTCATGGTTTACATGTAGTAAGAATTCATTGTGTTTGCTATCCACACCAAAAGCTGAGGCTGAAAATACAAATTGGGACATTGCGTGGGTGTAATGTCATGATGCTAATATAAAATGTGTAAACATTACAGAGGAGAGAAAGTTACAAGAACTGGAGGCTCGTGGAGCCACAGTGGCTGTTGGAGATGGCAGTATGGGCCGTCGCAGTGGGGGGAGTGGGACCAAGAGACGGTGGAGACGTCCTATCTCATGCATTAGTGTCAAGAAATTTCCGTCATGCAAACAGTCATGATGTTGCATATTCTATCACAGAATTCTAGTAGCATTTTGTTTGAGCTCTGCAAACTTGCAAGGTAACTGAGTATATTATCTATAGTAGCTAAAAATGTTCTTTAGTTTTTCTTTAAAATGCACATATTTATTTCTATGAGAACAAGGGCTCCTTTGCACCATCAAAAAGGCACCTATATTGATCACATAAACATTCAGCTTCTTTTATTATGCATGAAAACTGCATGTTGCTTATTGTGAAAAACAGCATAGCTTTTAGTTTTGCAAATTACAGGCATAGCATAATAAATGCAGGAATTTCAATGGCTGGCTGACAGTTTTGTGAATCACTAGTTGGGCAATAATAAATATGTTCTTGCTGAATCATGCATATGCTTGGTATAATCAAGCTTGCATGTAGAGAAAAAAAAGTTTGCCCATGAACTGTATTGTCATTTTCATGAACTTCCTGCATTCACTTCATGTTGTCTCATAGGTAAATGGCTGTTGTCCTGCTTGCTTGTCACAATGCCTGCATTTGCAACATACATATTGAAGTTATTTTTAATTAACATTATTGTTAAATTTGTGGTAACAAGAACACTTGCATGTATATTCACATTTAATTGATGTTAAGAGGAATTTAGTAACTGTAACCTCCAAATAATACAAATATATTTGTGTAGTCAGTTAAGTGATGTGGTGTTAAAATCCATTTTACCTATTCATAACAAAAACATATAAATTTTGCAGTAATTCTAAAGCCACATTCACAATGAGATGCAGCATAAGTGCAAGCACAAGAGAAGACATTCTCAGTTCTAAGCATAACGCAAGAAGTTGGCAGGTTTCTAAATCTGTAAATTACATGCAGATATCTTCCAAGTGCTCTGCAAGTTTCAAATTGAATAGCATAACCACCAATATCATATAAGCAAATTCACTAAAACTTTTATAAATGAATAAATAGGTCATAAACATTACACAACTGATACTTGCAGCAGTGATGTTACAATAATTCTTTGGTGAAAAATATTGAAAATAATGTAACATAGAAGCTGCACATTTTATGAGATGTGCATTATCCGTTTTGTGCCTTACAATTTGTGAGAGCTAGGAAGTCTAGGCTCAGATAGTGGGTACATTCACAAGGAGACTGCCATAGCCACTTGAGAAAAATAAGAGATGGTGTGGCACGGTCAAATAGAAGAGCATGTATGTACAGTAGGCTTTGTAAAATCTCACATTAAATTCATCTGCTGTTAATTAGGGGGTAATACATAGAAAACAGAATACAAAGTTCTTTCTCTATGTATGCAAAGCAAGATTAAAGTTTGGAGTTTGCAAATCTTGCATTGCATTGCACAGTGTGAATAACATGGGTGCAAAGTCTTACATTTACAGTGTGCCTGTGCTTACGCTGCATCTGCATTTTATGTTTCATTGTGAATGAGGCATTACTTGCTATATCACTGCTGCAGCTGTAGTCACCACCATTACTCTAGATTAGATACCAGTTTCATTTTATTTGAATCCTTTCTGAATGAAACATTTCTGTGTTTGACCAAAAGTGCTTAAAGAAAATTTCAGTTCAAAAATTGATAAGGATTCCATAGCTTGAAACTGACATAGCTTTATATGCTTCTGTATTACTGATTTATCTAAGCAATTTTAACTGCAACTTTTTATTTTAATTTAAAATGAGTTATTCACATTGATAATGTTGGTTCATAAGAGAATGAAATGAGCATATTGATGGTCTACAACTGGTGGTTCACAGAGCTTAAGATTTATAATCACTTCACCTTTCAATAAAGAAGGTCTAAATGTTATCCCTGTTGTTCAGTGTTCAACACATTTGGCTTTTTTCTGTTTGATAGTGATGCCGCCTTTTGTTGTATTCACTATTATAGATATAAGTTAGACAATGGAGTAGGGATACCTCATGCATTGTGACCTATACATCTATTGTGCCTAACACCCTCCAGAAAGAAGGGATGAAGTGAGAAAACCACAGGCAGCTACAGCCACAGTTAGAAGGGCACAGAGATGCATGGAAGTACCTAATATTTTCAAGCTCTAAGACCCTCCCCACTGCTGAAACTGCCCAAAAAGGACAATCTGTGACTCATTGATCAGGCAGCACTCTAGCACGCATGTGGAGTACTGTTTCCTTTGAGCTTGCATTTGTGCCATCTATCTGTTTTGCACTGCCATACACCACAAACCTAGAAACAATGTGAAAGATGAGTAGGAAATGAAATGAAGAGGAAATGATGGGAAGGAAATTGTGGTAGATGAGAAACCACCATTCTCCTTCCGAATCCAGGGGAACCACAAAAAACCTATGGGGCAGAGCAGGAGGTCATGGGGATCTAACCTGGAAATACAAGTCACACAATTTACCATGCTCACAGTATGCATCATGGATATAAACTGTAGTCTTCTCTCTGCACTACATTCAGCATACTAAAATTTTGTGCTGCAGTTCATTTCTTACAGCTGCTCATTAAGTCATGGTATTGGCATGTTTTGAAATATGGGATGAAAAGACCAAATTCCTGTAATTTATATTGATAGTGCATGCATTTGTGCAGACTACAACTAAATAAACAAAAGCAGTACTGATCATAATTTATAACTAATTTAATTTCTGCCAGTACGTGAAATTCATCCCTGTGATTATTAAAAAAACTATAATGTCTTCCAGTTACTGGCATCACCATCAATACTGCTGTCACCTCCTCTTCCAATATGTCCATATAGCATAAATTAAGAAAATATCTTCTTAAATCTTGTATAAAGAAGTTAATTCTTTAAATTAAGAAATCTAATAATATATAGATTAGCACCTCAAATCTAAATTTAAAATTGTCACATATATTTTACATAAGATGTTAAAAATATGTATAGCAACAATCAGTGTTACTTTGTAGTGTATTAATATAAAGTGCTACATCTTTCTGCTTATCATTTCACCAACCGTGCCTGTTGCAACTACTGATCAACAATAAAATTTACAGTAATTTACAACTGAATTGATGAACTGATTCTTAATGAAAACAACAAATTAAGTCAACACTAGATTATGTGCAATAACAATAAAATGCATATAATACCTTCTTGCCAAACTGTAAACATGTAAACATTGTGTGTGTGTGATACTCCTTTTCGACAAATTGCCCTCCCATATGATGTTACCTGGGTTTTAGTTTTGTCTTCCCTACCTTTTAGAAACTTAAGTTCAATTTATCAATTTTTGCTTCAGCTGCTATATTTTATCCATCTTCATTTCATTTGAAAACAAATATAGAGAACATCTGGTTTGCCAATTTGCAACTACCTACAAGAGCAGTACCTTCAAGCCCATCCGCAACTACCTAAGTGAATTCTGCTTTAACTTTATGCAGATCCCAGGAATTTGAAAAATGACTTGGTGTGGAACTTGAACTGTAGGGTTTTAACATTGGTTTTGTTTTATTTTTGCCATGAAACATATTCATTTCCATGCTTCAAAATTACACAGTTGAGGCAAAATTGCACCTTCTCAGCTAGGAATCAAACCTAGGTTGATAAGCCAGAACTCAGATAGTTACACTTTAGTTTCCTTTATCTGTAAATGCTGAACATCACTTTTGTTGTTTTTGTATTCATTAAATCAGAACAGTAGCATATCTGCTTTTATGTCCAAGAGTTTAATGGCAAAGACTGAGGTATCCGAAGCAGTAAGGGAGTGAGTTGAAGCGCATGGTTATATTTATATTTTATTTATTACTTTGCTTCACAAGTCAATTCTAAAATAAGTGTAAATTTGAAATGTTTTCAAATTGTATGTACTATTGTCCCTAAGTTATTAATGTCTCATTGGTTTGTTTGTTGACAGTGAAATGACTTAGTGTCATCTGCAAAAGTCAAAATAAACAGCGTTTACCTGGCCTACATCGTTACAGCACATCAAGAGGTATATAAATAAGAAGATGAAATTTTTTCAGTTGAAAAACAATAACCTAGAATGCAATGAAGCCACAAATTCAAGTAAATCAGGAAACCTCACCTCAAACTGACTTAATATATTTCCAAACTAAAAACATAAAAAAGAAAACCTTCTTGCAGTTCATTCAGCAGTTTAGCTCAATATTGTAGTGGTACCTAAACATATCAAAGAAGCATCTGCATTAGCACTCAAAATTGTAATAAATTACCTTAAAAGTAATAACAGTTTAATTATTTAATATTTTTTTCACTTAATGTCAACGAGTAGGTGATGCGCTTTAATGGCAGTAGCACAAAGTAGTTTTAGAGTAATTTTGAATTACTCAAATGACAAAATTGAAATAATAACAAATATCACATAACATAGACATTTATCAGAGAAGTACAGACTGTGTCTATGGTAAATGCATAAAATGCAATATACCAGAATATAAATGAAAACTGTTAAGCTTTAATAGCTATGCTGGTAATAGCTGAAATAAAGAGTATATAATTGAAGCATAAAATACAATAAACTTAATAGGAAGAAAAAAACTAAGAAAGATTAGTGAAATATTAATGTAGACAAAATATTCTGATCAGAAGCTTTATAAGTGTACAAGGCATGCGTTATTGATTGTTTGAAAGCTTAAAAACAAAAGGACTTGTATATAAAAATTGTTTTTTCTCTGTAAGTACCTAGAAAAAGAATGTGTTTATATGCTCTGAAAGTCTAACCATAATACAGCATAAAATATTTCATAAGAAATCCAATATTGAAGTGCTTTTTGGGATCCAAGGAACTAAACTTGGCAAGTGCTAATGATAATTTTGTGTAAAAATTTCATGGTTTATTCCTGAACAAAATTCTATATATGGCTTTAGAATTCTCTGAAAAACTACAGGAACAAGATATGTGTATAGCATAGTCTTAAGTTTAATTTAATTGTGTAAATATGTTTTTGCAATAGTATAACATTCTGTGAGAAAAACTACCAATAAGTAATAATGTTTGGAATGGCAATATGTGCACCTATTGTAACGTGATTGATTTTATAGGTTATCTGGAGTAACAGTTGCAAATGCAGCTATAAGCTTCTGATGCAAATCTATCACTGCCAATATTATATCCTTGCCCATCTCTGTGGTGTGTGGATAGTGTGTCTGCCTTAAATTCAAAGGGTCTCAAGTTTGAATCTTGGTTGTCTAAATATTGTGTCTGCAAGAAACCATGCATAGTTATGCTATTACTATTATGAGTACACTCTTAGTTTGTGATTGCCACTTCAAGGAGTGAGGATGACAGTGTTGCTGCTTTGAACACCCTGTTCCATGTGACATGGCAGCAAAGCAAGACTACAGGAGTTGGGAGGATATTTGTGTCTTTGTATTTATGGATATGAGTGTAAAATACTGTTATGAAATTAGCAGCAGATTGCACTATAATTGGGATACTGGCTACATAGTTCTTAATGAGTATTATTAATTATCTGATAATAAAAAAAAAATGAATACATATCTATTTTAATTTTTAAAGAATATAAACAAGAAGGGCCATACCTGCATAAAATAAGGCATTTATTCCAATAGAAATGCCACTGATCTCCGAAGATGACAACTGATTTTTTTTCAAAGGTGAATTTCTTCTTTTTATCATAAGAATAATGTTCTTACTTATTCCATCAGCAGTTGAGGTTCTTCCAAAACTATAGAGATTGAAATTACAGGCCCACCATTTTCTCTTCCCTGTTCAGAGTATTTTCTTATAGCACATATCTTTCTTTTGTTGTCCCTTTAATGTCCAAAAACATTCTTGTTGGCTTCCCAGATCCTTTTCTTCTGCTTACTTCAGTAACATGCATATTTTCTGCAGCCATAATTACTAAACAATTTTTCTAAAACTACGCAATGCTATTCAGCACACATGTGCCCACCCACACCCACCATTGCATGAAATTTGTTGTGATCTCAATACTATTATACTAATGTCAATATTTTAAACCAGAGAATGACAGTAAACAGCAGCTGTTATACTTAGCCTCATATTGAGAACTGGAGAGCAATAAACAATAATGACATTCAATTACAACTTAATCAGATTTTCTTAGAACTCTCAGTAAAAAGACTTGTAAAAACTGCTTAGTTTGCTGCACATTAATGATGGTGAGGTAGGACAAGGAGTGGCAGCCAAGAGGCTACCTGCTCTGTTTCCTGGAAAAATCAAAGTTGTATCTGTTTACACCAAGTGTCAGCATTACACATGGCTGAGATGTGTTACCTCAGTGTCAAGGCCTGCCTCTATTGTGTGGTGGAAGCATCAAGAGATCCCAAGTTCAAATCTTGCTTAGGGTGAATTACTTGGATAAGGTTTTTTCAGGGTGTTTCCATATCCAGAAGCTGAATTTCGAATGATTATAAGCTATAGGGATCCTGGACTTATTTGTGCATTTATTCACCCATTTGATTCATTCACCATTCAATATGACGTAACCCAGGTAAGAATGTTAAAACTTTAGAAATTCGGGTCAAGAATGTGGTATTCATGCTTTATACCGTAGCAACCAAGAAATAACAGGGCTTGCTCTTGATTGGTGGATTTGTTTGTGGCTAGACAACTGTAATGGCAAGTTTATCCCTTCCCTTAGATTCCACAGCACATTACCCTCTAGACTATCATAACTAAAGATGTGCCAGTTTTGTATACGTTCAGTGGCTCTAAATTTTTTGTTTGGAAAACAAGACAGAAGAATTTTTCCCCCTCTGCAATGGTTGAAAATTAAAGTAACTTTTATACATTGCCCACATTATTATAATTATTATTATTTTTATTATATTATTATTATTATTATTTTATATATAAGGCATATGTCATAGAAATAAAATACAGTGCAATAATGCAAAATACTGAAGTGAAACATATCCATAGATTTACTTTCTGATAATATCTTGAACATACTGAGAGCTGTATTTAGGCTCAGAAAACTAATGCTTTTTTAAATAGGTAGCACATTCTTCTGTCAGTTAGAGAAAAGTTTAGAAAACCATGGCCCACTCTGGAGTCTTTTGCAAGAAAGAGATATTTAACTTTTTACTCTCCCTATCATCTATACAGTAGGTAGAGAAGTATTCCATTTTACCCAAAATTTTGATATTGAAAACACATGTTTTGCTGAAAACACATGTTTTGAGGCTTCTGAAATAAAAAAAACTTTTTATAGAAATGTCCATGACTGAACAGTATAAAAATGAAACATCAGATATATACAAAATTTGGTATTTATAATCAGTATCTGCCAAAGATGTGACATAGATTTTCAAGAAAATTTCACCACCCCAAAACACCCTCTGTGTAGAACTTTTTCTAATATTTTGATAAAGCCAATTGTTATAGCCATATCTTAAAAATGGATCTAACAATTTTGATTATGATACCATATATTAAAGATATTTACATGATAAACAAAACATTTATCCTGATTTTTTGGGCATCGTTTCTGAAGTCCTTTTCATTCAGAAGGAATTGTATTATAAGAGAATGGAGTTTCAGGCCATAACATAACATCTAGTTCTTAAGCATTTAACTGTCGTTTTTGAGTTTGTAATTATTACAAAATGTGTTGTATTTATGCAAAGATTTATTTTGCTTAAAATGCAGCAAATACAAAAATAAGTTTTCATAAGAATAATTTATGTAGCCACTAATAAATAATAAATAATATAGTGAAAATGATGCTGTCAAATACTGTCAGTGATACCGGTAAATCTACTGACATGGGGCTGTTGCTTTTAAACACACTTAAAAACCGGGTCTGGGCCAGGTTTGAACCCATGAATTCAAAAGGCCAGCACCTACCAACTGAGCTATCCAGTCTGAGTAATGTAGAGAATATCATACTAATGTAACATCATAGTTTTCACTAATTACTAATAATAGTTTACTGATACAGCTTTGCTTGTGTAGAAAGCACTGAGTTCGCTATTAACTTATAATTTCTTTGCACATTCATGCTCGCTTTAATTTTCATGTTCACAATGTGTTACCTTAGATAATAGAGAAGAATGTATTCAATGCAAAGTCGTATATTAAAATTTTATAAAAAATTTACATTTTCAAGTCCCTTAAATAAAAAAAAAAATTCAGAATAAGGACATATTTATATTTTCTTGTCTATGTACAATATTACTAGAAATGAAACGTAAATGCAAAATTGTATAACTTAAGTAGGGTGCCTTTCGTGGTATTTAAAGGTAAAGATTTTACTTCCTAACTCCAAATAAAAAGTATAACTAGTTTTTATTTCAATTTTCTCAAAAATAGCCCTAAATGATCAATTAAAATATTGACTTTAACATACAGTATACTCTTGATTATCTGGGGTAATGTGGGGGAGAGGAAGCACGAATAATTGAGAAACCCGTAATTTAATGCTTTTAAAGTACAACCTATATAAATAGAAAATTACATTTTTACAACATGTATTCTTTGTTCAAATGTTTTTTCTACTTCTATACGTAGGTATTATAGGCCTGTATATTTCTTAAAATACTCTGTGATGTTGGTCTGCTTCTGAGAGGAGTTGATATTTTTTCACACAACACTTCAAATTTTTCTTGCAGCAATAATGTCATTGCACTCAAACCCCCATGCCCCATATAATCTAGAAGAGTATCAATTCATTGCAATGCAGTATAATGACTGATGCAATCACTGTCTTCATTCACACATTCATATTCACTGTTCTCGTCTTTGTTTCTTTGTGAAACAGCAGTCACAATTTTGACGTCTCATGTACTGGAAGCCAGGTTTACATGTGTCAATCTTCAACCATTCATTCAAATTTTCTCCATCAATATCTTTAAAGCTATTTAAACCCCTTGCCAGTTTCATTAATTGTGCAGTTGCTTCTTTTTCGTCACTGAAACTTTGAAAATCACTTTCTTCTCTATCTGGAAGAATTTTCTTCCATTACCGACCTAGTGCTTATGGCTTGACATCCTGTGAGGCATTAAAAATCCTGTGTATGGCATCTAGAACTGTCAACTTCTTCCAGAACACAACCAAATCATCTTCATCAAGTAGCATTCTCAGTAGACCAGCCTGGTAGTGCCATTTTACTGATGCACTTACGCGTTTACCCATTGGTTGTATAATGGCAGTCACATTAGGTGGTAAAAATTTAGTTACAATGAATCCATCATCAAATATGAGAATGCTCTCATTGGAATGTGCAATAAAACAGCCTTTTGTGGCAATTCTTTTTCTTCTAGAAATCACTGAACTTCTGGTACAAAATTGCTGTGAAACTAGTTTTTGAAAATGTCGCTATTCATCCATGTTCCTTTTTGGTTGTAGTAATGCACAGGGAGATCCTTAGCTTTGATATCCTTAAATGCTCGGGATATTTTGTTTTTCCAATCACTAGTATCTTCACTTTGTGACTCCAGAAGCATTAGCAGTGATTGAATTTGTAATATGTTCTTTAGACGACTTATATTCAGGAGCACAAGCTTCACTATTAAAAGCAAAGGTTGGTACACATTTCCAATATAGACCACTTTTGTCTGCATTATAAATTTGGTCTGGTGTAAGATTCTCTTCTTCCACAAATTTCTGGAACTCTTTAACGGAAGGAATCAGCTGCAGCACCATTAGAAATAAGTCATTCTCCTTGCACAGTGAGTTTGCAAATCCCATGACGTTTGAATCCAGTTAGCCAACCAGATGATGCATTAAATTCTCCCTGTAACCCATGAAAAAATGTATCATTTTCGGCATACAATATGCCTGAAACAATGACACCTTCTTTGCGTTTTTGGCTGAACCATTGTAAAAGAGCAGCATCTAAGTCATCGAATGCAGATTTCTTCATGCTTTTTCATGCAGATGGTCCAGAATTAGAATCACAGTTCCTGATAAAATCCTGTATTTTCTGCTTATTGTTTTCAATGTCTTGTACAGTCTGCATTCCAATTCCTAATCAGCACTTAGTTTTGCAACAGTTTCCCTTTTTTCAAATCTTTCAATTAAATCTAATTTTTGCTTTAATGTCAACACACTTTTTTCTTTTTTTCTTCTTCTTTTCTTTTTTTTTGTTTTTGCTCTTGTTTCTCTGCTATCTCTTTTACAAATTTTTTTTAACTTGCTTCCTTGACACTTACACGCTGATTAACATCAGAAAAACTGAACTTGTTTTTAATTTACAGGGAACAGTCAGGCCAATAACAATGGAAATGGTACACTGTTGTCACACGGTGATCGTTTAAACAATTGAAATAGCACTTAAATGTCATGCATGGGGCCCTTTATTGCTGTTTCCTAAAGAAAAACAATTACAATAATTTGGGAGGGGGGGATTTGCACAAATAATCTGCAAACTGGATAATCCACACATAATAATCATGAGTATACTGTATTTGTAAATAACATGTGTGGTTTAAATGTTTAACGTATAGTCTATGACATCCTTTCTATTCCCATTGTGGTTTAAATGTTTAACGTATAGTCTATGACATCCTTTCTATTCCCATTGAAGTTTATATTATCACAGACCAGAAGAGGAACATACAAGTACCTTGTAGGAAAAATCTGATGTGTTATACTCACATGACTTTCTCTAGCTACTCTAAAAACTTCTTACGAAAGATGATTCTTCTTTCAACACCATGCTAATCGAGATAAACATTAGCAGAAATAGTCTTATTACTTGCTTCCTTGTAAGTAGAAGCAAAATATGGGAGTATTATAGGTTAAAGTGAAGTCAAAAGCTGGTTACTAGGTGACTGAAGTTCCTTTGTTTGTATGGACACGAGTTGACAAATTCCTGTATAAGAAAAGTACAAGTTTTTCAAAGCTGAAACTAAAAGCAAGGAATATCTCAAAAACGATCAACTCCTCGAAAAAAATTTATATAACATAAATTGTGTGTTTTAATGTGCTTTACATTTTTTGTGTGTTAAGTTTTTGTCCATCTCTTATGGTTTAGCAGTTATGCAAAATTCTTGCAGAATAAAGTAGTCTTCAGAGGCTATTCCCAGAAAATTCAAGATATACACATTATTTGTCAGGTAAATATCTTTAATATACAATATTTTAATCAAAATTGTTAGAGCCATTTTTGAGAAAATCAAAATTTCCGAAAAAAGTTCAAAAAGGGTAGTTGGGGGTGGGGGGATTTTCTTGAAAATCTTCATGTCGCATCCTTGGAAGATATCAAGTTTGGTATTTAACGTCTTTTCGTTTTTGAGCTATGCTGTCCACACACATGGACCTTTTTCCAAAAATGCTTTTTTTTTTTGGATTCAGGGGGACCCAAAACATGTATTTCCGGTGAAATCCCAGTATCGAATTTTCGGGTGCATTACAATACCTTCTCTATCCCAATGTGCATTGTACATATGGGGCTAGAGAAAGTAAAAATGTAGATCTCATCAAGATATATGGCTTCTCTCAAGTAAAATTTTTTATGGTAATTTACTGCAATTTAATGGGTACACTTTGAAATTTTAAGTCACAACTTTGTGGTATTCATACAAAGAATTTATAATATCATAGCTAGCGCATTTCCAACCTGATTTATAAACAGCTTGCTATCTTTGCCTACAAAATGTGTATTTAATCATTTCTGGTAAATTTTTGGCTTTTTTAACAAAAAGTATAGAGTAAAATAAGCCTATATATTAATACTTTCAGAATAAGTATGGAAATTGGAAATATGCACAAAAGTGCAATTGTACTCACCTATGAGCTATTCTGATTGAAAATTTTATGTAGAATCAAAATTTATATCTAGTAGTAAAGTAAAAACTGTAAATACCATTAAGTTACAATTTAACCTTCAAAGAGGAAACTTGAAGCAATAATATGTTCTTATAATCTGACATCACCATCTGTGATGGTGTGACTAGCAGAAAGATAGAGCATATTGTAATTTGTGAAATGCAGCTGCACTGTGATTATTTCTCTTTTAATTTAGTACAGTTTTTGTTAGCATATATAGCAGAAAATTTTTGTTTTGGTATCAACTTGATTCCAACCAGATGTTGAAGTAAAATGACTATAGATTATGTACAGCTTCTTGCTGTAGCAGTACTTCAAAGCAGCAGAAGAACTCTTTCCATGAGGCAGTCTGCAACCACTTTTTCCTCTTAGTTAGGGATGATGTGCTCCTCTGGCTACTTAGTTAAGTAATCCCTGACCATTCCAGATATTTGTTATCCCTGTTGGATACAGGGAATAGTTCCAGCTATTTCAGTGACAAGCACTCAAAGAGTACTTCTGTATTGTACCGCTGGATGCTCTTGTCTGAAGGCAGTGAGCTTTGCACAAACTTAACATTGGCAATACCACCTTCAGCATCTGCTTGTAGTTTCAGCAGTAGTACTTTGTCTGAGCTTGTCGATCATTTAGTTGGGCCCAGGATATTTCCTTCCAAGGTTCCTGCATGTACTTCCTCCAGGACTTCTGCTACCTTATTCCAAGGTAGGTTCAACTGCTTTCTCTCTCTCTGGGTTATTCCATCAGGTAACTCCCAAATGC
Organism: Hymenopus coronatus; assembly: GCA_030762935.1. Lineage (NCBI taxonomy): Eukaryota > Metazoa > Arthropoda > Insecta > Mantodea > Hymenopodidae > Hymenopus > Hymenopus coronatus. Next base: position 86,374,802 of record CM060897.1, on the reverse strand, counting down.
TAAACAACACATCTTGATCTTTATGGAGTCCCATTGGGCTCATTAAAACTTACGCACACTATTCCTGGTGTGATCTTCTCCCAGCTCGGCCTAGTTCCTCTCTCCACTTCTCTCAGGAGCATCCACAAGTCAACACTGACCAGCTACTCTCTCCTTAGACCTGTGTTATCCCATTCATCAGTGGTACCGCTGATATCACAAAAACTGCTGTGGTATGGCATCAGCATGGAGTGGTTCCTTCCTCTCCGGTGTTCTGATGTAAAATTTTACTCTGCACCCAAGGGGCAGTCTGCACATCTAGATTCTTAAAGCTAAACAGCAATGTGAGTGCAGAGTGGTCAGTCCACAGGTAGAACATCTGACAGTACAGGTACTTATGGAAATGTTAGTGTCTCTTCACTACTGCCAAGAGCTCCTGCCTAGTAATGCAGTAGTTCTTCTTCTCTGCCTTGGAGAGCATCTTGCTGTAGTATGCTAACTACCACTCCTTCCTGTCCTGGATTGGATGGTATGCTGTTGCTGGTGTCAGTGTCCACAATGAAATAACCAGGTGTATTGCAGAGTGCTGACTTGGGTCCATGGAAATGCTCTTGGCCTCTATCCACAAGTAAGACTGGTGTTCTTCCATCAGATGATGAGCTTCACGATGGAGAACCCTCTAAAGAACTGGCAATAGTAGCTGCACAGACCCAGAAAACTGCTCATGAAGCTCTCACCCAATGACAATGTTGATAGCCACATTGTGCCTCCTGAGAGCATCCAGACTTAGCATCACATCCTCAACCACCCTTGCACAGAACACCTATAGACCTATGACACACTACCCAAGGGTCAACTCCAGAAGATCAACTCTACAGGCAAGGTATCATCAGATAATGTTAGCTTGTACAGCTGATTCGGTCTCCTCAGTGGCAAGCTCTTTATGATGGCTGATATGATTACAATCATGGAGGTGCCCAAGTCCACTAGAACCTAACACAACTCCGCTTGTAATCCAACTGTATGTGACACATTCATCCAATCTTCTGATCCCAATGTCATAGGTTCAAACCCACCCCAGATAATAGTTTTTACATGTGTTTAAAAGTCACAGACCTGTGTCAGTAGATTTACTGGCCTGTGAAAGAACACCTGCAAGACGAAATTCTGGCACACCAGTGGCAGTCATATGATCTTGGCAATAGACAATGTGTTAACAAGCAAAATAATTTGATTTAAAGATAACATTAGCAGAAATGTTTTTATCATATATTTCCTTGTAGGTACAAGGGAAATAAGGGAATATACTAAGCTAAAGTGATAATTAAATCTTTTAAGAGTGGGTCACTATGTGATGGTTGTTCTGTTGAAATTTCATTCTCTTTGCAGGACCAGGAGGTAAAAAATTGAGTTCACATTTGAGAAAAGTATAAGTATTGGAAATTCAAACTAATAACAAGAAATAACTTGAAATTGGTTAGCTGAAAAAAAAAGTGAGGTTCTCTGCTCAGTGAAATGTACATTTTTTGTGATATTTTGTCTGTCATGTATTTACCAGAGAAAAGCTATTGAGAATGAAGAGTACTTCAGAGAAAAGAAAATTTAAGATATACATTTTATTTATCTTGAAAATATCTAAAATATATTACAATTTAATCATGTCTCAATTTTTTAAAAAAATGTTTCATGCAAGGGTAGTTTGGGGTGGGGCACACATGTGCACATGCACGCGCGCGCACACACACACACACACACACACACACATTGGTGTCAACTTGTGAGAACATAATAGAAAATTCTGTGAAAGATTTAGTTTGACCGAGAAAAGTGATAACCTAAAGAATGGCTACCAGAAGGAAATTCTTAGTGCTATGAGTAAGCTTATAAATGACATTTGTGAACTAAAATGTAAGTTTAAAGAGAAGAGGAAGGAAATTTGTGATTTAGAAATGAGAGTTGCTGAAAGGGATTCCATCTTATAATGCAGCAGCCTGGTGGGGTGGCAATGAAGTGTGGAATCAAGAAGCGACATCTCTTATCTGATAAGGAAGCTGTAAGAATGAGTGGCAAAAGGTGCTCCTATTTGGTAGACAGCAGAAGCTGATTTTCATGCTGCAGGGGACAACTAAAAGGTAACATATTTAGAGATAACAAGACATAAATTATTTGTTAAATTGAAAAATGACCAAAATATAGTATAATATTAATTAAAAGTAAGAATCACTGCTCTAAAGACACTTAAAAATGAGACATTATTGATTGAGTCAGACAGTAAAGTATGACTAGAGAAGGTATGCCTGGAAATATTATGCATGGGAAAGAACTTGAAAGTTTTTTGCCTAACCTGAAAATCCCAAGATAATTGTGTGGAATTTATTGGAGGATGTTACATTAGAAGCCATAGAATGTAAAAACTTTGAATTGCATTTGCATGAAAATGACATTGTGTATTTGAAGACCAGAAAAAGCACAAGAATTTGGTAACAGAAGTTAATTCTAAGTCTGTAAACTTTTAGCAGGCAGAAAATTTAAAGTAAGCTGGCTAATTTGTAAAGGCAATGATTATCAGTCATGCAATGCCTTAAATGTTCTAAATACAATCACACAGCACAAGAATGCACTGAGAAAATTATATCTCCTCATTGCTCATAAAAGTTACTTGAGGTAAGGAGAGCATAGACAATTATCAATGCATCAACTGTGTAAATTACACAAATTATTTGCTCAAAGCCTACAGAAAAGAAAAGCATAAAGTATAGATTATTAAAATGTTGTAGTTGTACAAAAAAAAAATGGAATTTGGTGCTGTATGCAAGTTAATTTACAACATAGCATGCAGCAACAAGTAATCTGATGAATATTATGAATGATAACCAAGTGGTTGTTGTCTCTATACAAGAACCATACGTTATAATCATTCGGCAGTAATACCCACATTGCTTAGGCCTTATATTTACGGAAATAGAAGAAAAAGAGCAGCAATAATAATAAACAATAAAGCAGTAACAGTAATGTAGCTGTCCGTTGAAGGTATCATTGTGATTGAAGTTATACCTACATAAACATTAAATTCTGTGCAGTAGGCACTTATTTTGATATCAAAGGAGATGGTTTGTCAATCACGGTTGATAGTAATTGCTAAACATGGTACAATATGCTAGCAAAAAACATGGCAAAGCATTGGAGGATTTTTTCCTCCATAAAGTGGCAAAACCCTTTAAAGTGGTGGAAAAATGATAGTTTTGAATATACTCAATAACTTGTTGAGCATTATGTTAAAAATGTCTTAACAACATTGGAAACAACTGATGTGTCTTGTGAATGCTGTTTCCAATGCCAGAGACTCAAACTCTAAAAGCACAAAAACAAAAGGAAGCCAATGTGCAATGTTTAGGTGAAGTGGTTAATTTTATAAACCACGCCATATATATCAAGGTGAATAGTTTTATCTCAACAATCTCTTCCATATATACGGTGCTAACTGTAGTAAAAATAAATAAAAAAAAGTTTTTCACAAATTACTCATAGATAAAGGTTTTCAGTTTACAAAAATGAAAGAAAAGTAATAACAATGAGGTGGACATTTATGTGATGAGATGCTGCTTAAGATTTGTCAGGCAGTACAGAAAGATGTAAAATTTATACCTGGATAGAACTTGGATAAATGGAGAATGCTTCACTTCAAAAAATTGGATTACCACTACAATGAACTCTAAAGCATATTGGGGGGGGGGGGTTTAATCCATCCCATCAAGAAAGACATCTCATTATTTAACTAATTGGCAATGATAGCAGTTTTATTGATGGAGATTGTTTATGCAGTCAAGTATTTAAGGGAATGGTTTGAAGTCATGATGGATAAAATGGCTCCATTATGCGTGATGCATCGTACCATTTTATAAAGTCCTACAAATTCCCAATAGCAGGAAATATACCTTTTGTTGAACATAGTATAAAAGTCATACTCCTAAAGATGCACAAGCATGAGCCAACAAAGATGGGATTAAGTATGTAATAGAAGAAGGTCACAGTGTTTTTAGAAAGTGACATCAGTGTAACTTAAATTCAAATGAATTGATTTGAGGCTACATAAAGTAATTATGTGGTAAGGAGAAATAAAACATTTAAGAGACATGTCATATGTGAGGAACACAAAATGTGATGGTTGTGTGTTTAGACAACCTGGTTATAAACCTGAAGATAACAGAGTGGCTATCACATTGCTACCTGAGGGTTCCATTTAGTAAAAGATTTTGCCAATAAAAGATATTTCACAACATTTTTTCATCTATTGCTGAACACATTTAATTTGTTTAACAGGTATAGTTGAAAATATTTCTTTAACCCTCAGATCAAGTGCAGTGAAAATTGTATGGTTAAGGATGACATTAGAGGTAATGATGATAATTTGAGTTCACAAATGTAAATAGCTAGGCAGCTGTAGTGGGGGAAGAGCTGCTCCTCCACTCGGGGTGATACAGTGCATTGTTTATGTGCAGACCAATCGTGGATCGGAACAATTATAATATGGTAGTTATCAGTTGTTTCAAAGATGTAGAGACCACTTTATACAATTCAAAGATTATGCAATTATTTATTATGATTTTAAAAAGTAGCTTAAATGAACTTCAGAGCTTTAGAACATTTACAGTGGGGTTTTGGAAACCTTGCTCCTTCCTGTGCATTAGTTTTCATTGGTTTAGCAGATGCCAGAGTACAAAGCAAGATGAAAGAGGTGCATACATTGCATATTTCAATCTGTAGATCCTATTATAAGATTAGACTCTGCCCAAACTCTAGGATCATGTCAAGAATTACATTTCTTCATACTTATTAATACATTTATTTACAAATAATAACTCTTGACATAATTTTCAGAGGTGTCAGTTTTGCATAATTTTCAATTATATGTCTGTTTCCAAAAATCTACTCATACATGTGCATTCTTAGAATATTCATGTTTATTATATTTTCAATGTTACATTATTACTAGTATGTTTTGATTGAATGAAATCCTCCTCTGTATAGAAGATGTGAGTAATAAGGTATCTTTTTAATTCTGATCTAAACTTAGTTTTTGTTCATTTGCAATTCTTTTATAGAAGAGGGAAGTGAATTAAATAAAATTATTCCTTTTTAGTAAACCTCTTTTTGGAATAACTACAAATTATCTGTTTTATTTTTTTTATTTAAAATGCAGTTCCGGAGTCTGATCGGGACTCCGGCGCTGTATAACCTACTTTTTATTTACCTAATTTGTTTACTTTGATTACTGTATGATTACTGAATTTCTGTTTTACTTTTTACACACACATACGCAAACATATAACACCAATGCCCAAGGCGGGACTCGAACCCACGATCCGCTGCGCTGCGAAACACCAAAGCGAGATGCTTTGGCGAGCGCGGCCATGGGGACCGGCTCTGTTGGGCTATGTAAGTCCTGTCTATGTCTGGTCTCTTTGTTATGAATAACTGCAATTTTTTGTAAACTTTTCTGCATTATTTATTACAAATGATAATATGGTTAGAATATATTCACAGGCTAATGGTAAAATTCCAAACATTTTGAAAAATGGTTTGTAGTAGGTTGATCGTCTTTCCCCTGTCATTATTCTTATTACCTTTTTTTGCATAATGAATACTTTTATAGCATTTACTGAATTTCTCCAAAATATTCTTCTGTAGGTCATCAATGATTGAAAATATGCATAATAAGCTGTTTTTAGCATTCTTTTATTTATAAGCTGAATTAAAGATTGGATTGCAAAACATGCAGAGCCATATTGAAGAAAATTGGATGTGTTACATTTGTGTGACTTTCTCTACCCATTCTTTAAAAAGTTTATTCTTTTGTGTATATCACAAGAATAAACACATTTTTTAAATCTCTCAACCTCACTAATAACCCTGACAAGACAAATATAATTAAGTTTGAGTTAAGCAAGAAGAAAAAAGATATATTATTTCATATTAACTTTGGAAATGTTGCAATACAGGAATCTGATTGTCACAAATTTTTAGGAATGCAAGTAGATAAACTCATGTCCTTGACTAATCATATCGATGACCTTAAGTAAAGGATTGTGTTTAATGAGGGAATTTGCAAAAGCTTGTAATGCTGAGGTTCTAAAACTTATATAATATGGGTTAATTTATTCACATATCCAATATGGTATTGAATTTGGGGGGGTGTAATAAAATGCATATGCAAAGGGTTCTAGTGCTACAAAAGAAATGTATCAGAACTATGTTTAAAATGGGGAGTCGAGAATCATGCAGGGAAGTTTTTAAAAGAGAAAAGATGTTTACTGTAGTATCTCTATACATATACAAAGTAACTTACTTAATTAACCAGAAAAAACCAAAACTAAATAGTGAAATACATAACCATGATACTAGATGCAAACTTGACTTACATTATACCAGCTACAATGTAAAATCTGTAAATAAAGAGCCCTATATAATAGGATTACACATGTATAATCAACTCCCTGCATATGTAAAAAATGAAAATGCTGTTAAATTTAAACAATGTCTCAAGACATATTTACTGAACAATCCTGTGTATGATATCAATGAATTTTTAAAATAATTTATGTAGACTATATTAATACTTTGTTAAACCAAACATCCTGTATATATTAATGTATTTTTTATAATTTATGTAGACTAAGTTTATTTAATGCTAATTTTGTTTAATGTAAACTGACAATGCCCGATACTCGAAAAGAGTCTATAGGCTGCTAATAAATTACAATTACATTGAGATAAACATTTATAGAAACACTTTTATTACATATTTCCTTGTAAATACAACTGGCATAGTAGGCTTAAGTGACAGTCACATCTCCTAAGAGCTGGTCTCTATGTGATTGATTTGAAATTCTGTTGTATTTTTGGACGAGAAAGAAAACTGAATGATAACTTCCCTTTTGAGAGTAGAATTTGTATTTTAAACTTGAAATCAATAACAAGGAATATCTCTAAAATAATTAATTCTATAAAAATAATATATTTGTCATAATATATTGTGTGCTTTAATGAAATCTGAATTTTTTTTTATAATAAGATTTGGTGTATCACCTATGGTTTACCAGCTATGTAAAAATCTGTCACAATGAAGACGACTTCAGAGGCAATTCCCAGAAAATTCAGGATATACCTACATTTTGTCATAAAGATGACTTAAATATATGACCTTTTAATCAAAATTGTTAGAGCTATTTTTAAGAAAATCCAAGTTTTCAACAATTTTTCACAAAAAGGATATTTTTGGGTGCGGGACTTTTCATGAAAATCTTTGTGTTGCATCCTTGGAAGATGCTGAACTTAAGTACCAAGTTTGGTATTTGACTGAAGTTTCATGTTTGAGTTGTACTGTTTACAGATGCACCATAATGGATCTGTTTCTTAAGATTATTATTATTATTATTATTATTCAAAATGCATATTTGTGGTGAAATTTTTGAAGGAATACCATACTTCCTCAACTTACTATACTTGATACAGAAAGTAAAAAAAACGGTTTGCCAAAATGATGATGTAACATTTAAATAAATAGTTGTCACTGCAGATTGAGTAACCAGTGGCATAGAAAATTCTACATGAACAACTTTCAGTCAGTCAACTTTTCTCCCAATGGCTGGCTGCCCTGCAGCTTAGCTGAAGCTTAAGAGTGCTGAATGATAAAAAAAAATGTAGACATGAACAGAAAAAGTTCCAGAGAAGTGTAGCTGGTCAGGAAATGTGGATTTATCAGTTTAAACTGTCCATCCAGTTGCAAAATTGAAGTGACTGATGTATTGGTAGGAAAATGGTGACAACTTTTTTCATTATCTTTCTTCTAAAATTGGCCATGTTGAAAACATTCTCTGGAGCAACAAAGAACAGTAACTGCACATAGATACACCAAAAGTGTTTAAAAACTTCAGAAACACAGCTAAGAAGAAAAGCAAGGAATTCTTCATCATGACTACATTTGCCTGAACAGCTAATATCACTTGGAAGCAGAAGGGAAATTGCATATTTACCAACCTAGCAGTGTTTATCTGGCTACTCTTGATTATTTTATGTTCTCAAAATTTAAAATCCACTGAGGTTAAAAGAGGTTACTCATTGCTGAAGAAGCTATTGTGGTTTGTGCAAATTACTGAAATGATTTTACTGGTACATCTCTATTAACTTTTATAGTGATCCTGTCAGTCACGTGGAGTTAACCATAATTGTGATGATATAAGTGGAGATTAGAGTCCAGATACCTTTAGGGTCATGCTATAAGAACAAAATTTTGATTTGGAGATTTTCATCAGTCCCTCAAGATGCTTAAACTTGGAACTTTCATTGTTAAAATAACTTCATACTTTGTTTATCATTCTAAGTGGCTTGCCCAGTTAAAAATATTATAGGAGGTTAAGAAACTATTAGTACTCTAATGTAGGACATATCTAATCACCTGCTGTAATATTTCTCCATGTGTTTTCCAAGGAGCTAGTTGGAATGAAAACATGCCATGAAGACTTCTCACTATAGGCACCACCTTAGGGGGGAGACACTTTCTGCCTCCGTAACTTACAAACCCAGGGGCATCGCCCTCCAACAAAATTAAAAAAAGTATTCACTCATTAAACAAACATAAAGTTGTTTAAGTGGACCAAACAGTTATGAAAACCTATCTTTATTTCAAAAGCAGATTTCAGTTGTTAAATAAAAGTAGTGATAACATAATTTAGTTAACATCTAATCAGAAGTGGAGCACACAAATACTGTTCCCTATTTAGAAGAACATCTTACAGCTTTAATATATGCGATCAGTTTTGGAAGTAAGTTGTGGTGCAAAATGCAATTCATTTTGTATGTTTTGAGAAATTCACTTACAGAAATTGCATTGCATTCATTTTTCGAGATGACTATTCTCACACCTAAGTAAAATTCTTTTGTCATTTGTGTGGCCATGGATTGAAATTTTTATAATCATCTAAATACTAGTCATCCAGTGCTATCATGAAGAAACCTAACATAGATCTTCATTCATTGGCAGGCCGCACCGTGGCCGAATGGTCAGACCATTCGCCTCTCACCTAGACGGCCCGGGTTCGATCCCAAGCGACCGCATGTGAGATTTGTGGTGGCACAGGGGCGGGTTTTCTCTGGGTTCTCCGGTTTTCCCCGCCATCTCATTTCACCGGGGCTCCATCTTCATATATCATCAGTGTCACCACCTGTGATGCCTTAGCAGTAAAAGCAGGAGAGAATTTAATTTTTGTCTTTCTTTAATAGTGTTTAATGCTGCTTCTTACTGCATATGGCAACATATGCGATGGACAGTGATGATGCATGGAATAATAATTGAGAAAAGAAGTGTTACAGGCCTAAGTTAGGGTAGCCCCTCCCAGGCATTTTCCAGTTATGTGAACCAAGGAAAGAAATCTTAGAAGAAGAAAAGATATCTCATCAGGGAGGATAGTCCTGGATGAATTTTTAACTGGAGATTTCAGTTCATGAGTCTGTGTCTCAACAATCTTGGCCACTCATTTCAGAGGAATGAGCTGAGACGCTACGCACTTTTGCCAGAAACTATAATATAAGACTCAACAGACTTAACATTATTTTTCTTCAAACTTCAATTTAATCAATCATTTATTTATTTTTCAGGTTACTGAAAACATCTGTTCTATAATACTGCTCCCATCCCAAAGTGTAGAACAAATGGTCACATTTGTTCTCAATATTCAAGATACTTGCATCTTAACAGTTAACGTTGTGCCATTAGTTTTTACATTTGTATCTCAGATTTATTCCTAGAACATGGGTTTGAGAATGTAATTCAGAATTTTGGCACATTCTGCACAAGTTTATTACTTTATTGGAATAAGAAATAGAATTAGTCATAAGAAATGACAGCAAATCTGTTGAGCTGGCAAAAAATATTTAAAATATGTATATGCTGCACAGTTCAGGCAGTGCTACCTGCTGTATTGTTACTGAAGTCATAGTTGGTGTGCACCATGTCACAATGGAATAAAATTTGCATAGTTAAGCATTACATTAAGAAAGGCAAAACGTGGCACACCAATTAGGTATTATTTAATTAAATAACTGTGTTATTAGATAGCCCAATTATTCATATCTAGTTGAGGTAGTTAACAGCTGTTCAAGTTTTAGCAGAAGACCTTCATTTTAAAAGTGAACACGATTTTAGCTGTAGTATTTTGGTATAGTGTACAAAGAGGTTAATCAAAATAGTTGAGGACAAATGTTATGCAAGTGATTCTGCATCATGAAGTCCTATTGTTTATTAGTGTTTTGTTTAACTGGAAAGAGAGTTCAAAGTAAAATAACCAGCATATTCTTGTGTGTACCTTGCCATTTTATGATAAGCCATTACACCATTCCATGAAATTATGCAGGTGTGGTGCTAACCCAGTAACAAGAAACCATTCATTCATCCATTCATTAATAGATGTTGTATGGTGTTGTAATGATATAATTTTTAAACAGAAAGAGTTTTGGTCCAAAGTGATATATAGGGCCATTTTTGAGTATCAAAGTTTTGACCAGTTGCTTGCATTTGCAATGTAGAGCCTTTCTCTAGAGGTGCTTTTTGCTTTCTTTGATGTTACTGGCTTTGTCTATTCTCACATTTCTTTCATTTCCCAACTGCTTAAAATAATCTTCAACACTCAAAATGTCACCTTGAGCTAGATCTGTTTTAATTTCTGAGAAATACCCCTTTTAGCCATTTATCTGTGAAATTAGAATGAAATTCCAATTTTGAATGAGGGTAATGTTCCTTGAGAGAACTCTTGCATTGATCTGAATGTTTAATGCTTTAATACAAATAATATTATTTAAAATAAGAAGGGAAATTTTAATTTAGATGGAAAACAACTAGCTAGCAGTATCAGGTTTGCTTGACTGGCTTTAAGGTGCAGAAGCAAAGTGACAGGTGAAAAATACTTCAAACTTACCAGAGAATAAAAAATGAAAGCTATAAGCAAGATTTAAATGTTCATATTTAAGACACCAGTTACATAAGCTATGAAAATTGGACATTCTTAATTAAGCATGGTTTTAAAATGAAACATTAAATGCTATTTATGGAATAATCAAAACTGTGGTCTGTTGTGTGGATGTATTGTGCTTTATTTTGTAGATGTTAAAAGGTACAAGTTAAGCCAGAAATGTGTCTACAAATTTTAATGCTATACATATAAGTATATTTATATACCATGGCACTGAAACGATTATTTACTTTTCATATATGGTAGCCATTTTTAAAGCTTTAAGTGCAGTAAGTGAACATTAATAAATAAAATAATGTAGTGTTACGATTTGACATATTGCCCACAATAAGTCAATTTTCTTAACTATAACTATTTAAATTATCAGAACTCATAAGATAAGCATTTCATGGTCATTGAATTTAATTTGTTTCTCCTGGATGAGATTGAGAACAATGGGTTTTCAGGTTTTATATTCTTCAATTGCTTCTATTTTTTTCTCCTGTAGACACGAGAAATAGCAAAGGGTCAGAATAATAAATACATAGGATGTGTATTCCAATATTCTTTATTAATTCTAATACGGTATGTATATATTAAATGCTTATTATATACTTTACAGTATATTTTTATACTCATAGATTCTATGTTGTTCAATTGTGTTCTGTTATTTGCTAACGATGCACACACTTTTATATGGAAGAAGAAACATTTCTGTTGAATGTCTAAACCTCCTTACAAATGTTTCAAAATTTATATTTTAGCAGCAAAGATTTTATGTTGATATTCATAGGTGAAGCTTCAAAAAAATTAGTTTCTATCTTTAGGGATTTGTGTATTATCCCTCCACAGATTCTGTTTTTGGCCCCATTGCCACATTTTTATATGGTAAGTGGCAGGTACTGAAGTGCTCCTTTTCATGTTTTTAGTAATTCCACAAGTTCTTATACAACTGTCCGTCAGTAAGACCATGTTAATGTTCCATGAGAGTTATTTGTTTTATTGGCTTAATAGTTACAAAAATATCTTTATATTTAAAGTATTAGTACTTTTGCAGCAAATGGGAATTTTTATCTTAATTATTTACATTCAATTGCAGCAAATTTTGTGAGGGACATATTTCTGTTATATTTATTCATTGGTTGGCTGTTTATTTCCTGAAATTTTAATAAGTTCAGTTTGAGAAAGGCTAGAATAGATTAATTATCAGGAAGGGAAAGCATTGTAGGAAATAGCAGCTCTCGCTATCTTTCTCAATGAAAAGGAATCATTTATTTCACTTCAAAGTTTAGCAAGAAGAAAAGTTTTAAGTCCTGTATATTTTTTGGAAACAATTAAAATATGAAGACATACTTCTGGCTAAATTAATTTTTAGATATGTTAGTAAACTTTGTAAATCATCAGTGATGTATGCATTTTTGGGAGAAAACAAATAATTGTCTAAATTCATTGTGTCGCAATTGTGCCATTTAAACTAGAGTAAGAATCTCTTTTAAGAACTTCAGATATATTTGTAGAAGCTGAAGATCTACCAGTTATTAGAAATGCTAAATGTAATCAAAAATTGTTTTCATGGGCTCCATATACAAATGGAGATCTCATTGCAAAGCAGATTAATTTCATGTGTGTTCAGATTTTCAAGTTTATTCCTTACAAATAATGGCCATAATCTACATTAAGTAGTACATCTATTGTTCTAGTCTTATGAAAAATATTTTAAGTATATAAATTTAATCATGGATATGTATATACTTTTTTAAAGTTTTTATGTACAAAGTAGTCTGTACGAAACAGCCAAAGCATCAGATTTTTTAAAATATTAATACATATATGTACATTTCTATGAAGTTTATTCAGTGGTGCTCCTTTATTTTTTTTATAGCCAGGGTGTCAATGTGTTAACAGTTATTGCAAATAAATGCAAGAGAATTGGAATAATGTGAAATTGTAGAAGTTATCTTGATTTTGGACGCAAAGTACTTGATCAGTAATAAAATATATTTAATGAGGATATGAATTATGAATTATTACATTCTGAAACCTACTTTTCACTTCTTTTGATGTTTTAGATTGAGGATTACGGTGTAAGAAGCACATTACCTTTTTGGTCAATTTTTAGAACAAGAGCCTTGAAGTGGAAGTAAGTAAAACATAAGAGCCAGGGAATGAAAAGAGGAACTAAGAGAGTGAGGTAATGCAGCTCCAAGTAGGTATTAGAAAACAAAAAGAAAGTATGTGAAAAGAACAGCACTGGTTTGTTACACCCAAACCATTACTTTGCCCTTTACCAGGGTTTCTGATGGTGCAGATTTGCTCTCAGGACTCTGGAGCTGTTTAATAGAAAATGCATAGATAGCTATGATGGTAAAAACCTCCTCGTGCAAGCATCATGTTTGTGCGGATTTTGTTGAGATAAAGTGGGCAATTAATACATTGCTCATATATAAATTAATTTAAGTTTCACTGGTTCATCAATACATGACAGCACAAATGGAGCAAAAATGTAAATGTAAATGGCATTTTATTTATGGACGCTCTTTAACTGCTGTGGTTCTCAGTGTCCCATTCTATACTGGGCGTGAAAGACTGCTTAATTTTGCACAGATGCCTCTCTATCAGGCTGGAGGTTCTTTTACGTGCTAGCACAAATGGAGCAACTTTACCTTGGTGATGAAATGACTTATTCAACATATTACATCATTGTTTTGTCAATTATTTTGAAAGAGAATAGACAGCATTAAGAAGAAAACTAAAGAGGGCAAAAGTTCAGTAAAAGCTCTGCCAGCCAAATTTTTTTTTTAATTTAATTTTTTTAGTTTTGCCAACCTGCACCCCTTTAAGGGCATAAACTCACATCTGGGTTCACAAAAATAGAAGTGATAAAATTACAGAAACCTAAGGATGGGAATTTGAGGTGCTTTTTAGCACAAAATATCCAAATTCCAATTTACAATTTTTTGAAGGGCAATTATTACAGTATTACTGTTCTTGCTGAGAAATTGTCTGATTTAGATAATCAAATAATCTTACTACACACTATAACCGTAGATCTGCTATCTAAAATAATTTGGAAATTTTCACCAGCATTTTGACCTAACATTCCTGAAGTTCTTGTCATTTCCTGCAGTAAACTTAACCTATTTATTTTGTATGCTCCCATTGTCAACATTTTCATTTGCACTCAACATTGGTGCCTCACTATATTGCAGCTGTTTATCTCGCTACTATCAAACACAAACTGGAAATACAAATAATTTAACTACCACCCTTGATCCTTTAGAAAATTTGATCGAATCTTCAATAAATTCAACATAAGATTAGCTCCACAAAACAAATTCAGCCTGAAGAACATTCTAAATAAACCTCTTAAGAATACAATTCAGAGTACATTAAAATCCAGAATCCACCAGATTAGTTGTGAAGATTGTGAGAAATATACATAGACAAAGCAAGAGAATCTTAGAAATCAGATTAAGGGATCACCAATGAAATATGAAACTAAAGCAAATAGACAAATCTCACCGTTTTTGGACAGAAAACCACTAACATTGGGCAGAATATAAAATTGTTAAAACTACTAGCTTCACCAATAGAATTGGACATCTGGTAAAAGATACACTAATAAAAAACAGCTATTACATAATAAACTTTGAAATCCCACCACTGAATGAAATGTTAAAACTTTGAAACCCCAACGCCACAACAGGAAGTAGAGGTAGTAGAAAAGGAGCATCACAGTCACCAAACTGCTGAGGATGAATGTTATTGAAAACGTTTCACTGCTTTTCAACAATATTAAGTGAAGGTGAATGTAAATAAATGAGTCAGTATAACTCCAAATTAATGTTCTCTTAATGTTCACATGGACTAAGTGCCTCAGTACAGTAGCCTCTCAATCCATTCGCCATGATTGATATTCCTCTGTGAAGAATTTCCTGGCCTACCGCTTTGCTTGTTTCTGCTGGGGCTATTCCTACTGCAATTATTTGCTTAATGCATCTTATATACTGCGCTTGATAATCCTAATAGCATCTGTTTTGCATCATTCAGTTATTCATTCCTCTGCCTATAGGCCCTGCCCTGATTATGGTTGTATGCTGTTAGTCAGTCTACCTGGTTTCCATTCCCAAGTTTTTTTGAAGATCCCAATGCCCTCATCCCATCTATTCCTTCATTATAAAATACTAAGTGTCTTGTGTATCCTGCATGTTTTGGGCAGCAATGTGTGGTCCATGGCCTGCAGCATCATGAGCAATTCTATAGCCTTGCTTAGTGTCTGTGGCCTTGTTAAAACCAGATGATGAATTAGATCTGGATTGTGCCTCACTATCACTAGATAAATTTTTGCTCTGGCATTGGCAGCTCTTGACAGTTTGTTGAGATGTCCCAGTCACAGAAAATTGTCATTGGCTCGTTATTACAGAGAAGGGCAAATGGATTAAAATATTGATGAGAATATTGAACAAAGTGAAAGAGACTAATGAACTACCATAAAGTTGGATACTTGGTAGTACAATATAAAAAGGGAAAGGATTAAACAAGCCAGAGAACCACAAGACTTTAAGTTTGCTATCTAGAGTAGGAAAAATGTACACAGGGATACTAGTAAACAGGTTAAGGAACTGGGTGGAGGAGGAGAAGAAAATATCACACCTACAGGTAGTATTCAGTAAAGGCAAACAAACCATAGATTCCACCTTTATAATAGAAACAATTGATCAAGTAAAAGGGGAGGGTATACATGTTCTTTGCAGATTTTGAAAATGTGTTTGATACAATAATGAGAAGCACTGGTATGGGATTTAAGAAGGAGAGTGATATAGAAATTTATAAAGGAAAACTGAAAAGAAATATTCAAGGGAGTAAGAGTAAACCTAAAGTATGATAAGAACAATAAAAAGTCATTAGAGCAAAACCTAGGGCTAAGACAAAGTTTATTGGTGATATGATAGACAGGGTGAAAAGTAGAAATAAACATTGCCCAGCTAAAACAAAGAGATACCAGGATTACTGTACATATGATCCAATGGTAGGGGCAATATGAAAAGAAGGGGACAAAGAAAAATAGATGAAGTACAACAATTCTGTAAAGATTTTAGAAAACAGATAAATAAAAATAAATCAAGGGGATGGTATCCAAAAGAAGAGTGAATCTAAGAAAAGAAGAAGGATGACATATTAAGGGTTAAAAGGTAGAAGTGGTAAGGAAATTGGAATAGTTATTACAGGTGTAAGAATGAGTAGCAATGGGGAGAGGAAAGCACACAACAGAAAGATAATTGCAAAAGGTAAGACAGCAGTATTGGGAATAAGAGTACAAATACAAACTAGAGATGACAACTAGGAGTTACAACAGGAAAGGTTGTACAAAGCACTATTAGAGTCAAGAATGTTATTAGGGGGTGGGGGGACAAACAAATTAAGCAAGAAAATTGACCACATGCTTAAAATGTTTTGCAAAGTACTATTAGGATTGCCAAATCGACATCAGGAAAGGTAGCATTAGTGGAACTGGAGAGAACAAGGAGGATGGTGTTAAAGCATTGATTTTCTGGAATGAATGTGTAAAAAGCGAAAAAGGAGAAATGTTAAACTAGTGTATAATACAGAAAAAGATGCTAAGAGTCAAAATAGTTGGTGGAATAGGATAGGAAAAGTAATGGAAGGAATAGATATGGGAGACATGGAAGTTAGAAAAAAATAATAATGGTTTTTGGAAAGAAGTGTAAAAAAGTGCAGAAAGGCAAGAAATCATTTAGTCTTTACAGCCAAATAAAAATGGATTGTGTAAGGGAAGAAGTACATGATTAGTGTGTAGTAGTAGTAATAATAATAATATATGACTTATTTACCATAAGAATTCATACAGAATTATAGGTTTCATCAATAAAAAATATGATGTGTTCCATTCACATAACTTTTCTTTTCCAAACACAAACTATTCTTCAAAAGATAATTCTTTTATCTACATCATGCTAATCAAGATAAACATTAGCAGAACTTGTCTTATTATTTACTTCATTATAAGTAGAAGGGAAATAAGGAAATCATTATGCTAAAGCAATAGTCAAATCTTTTAAAAGTCAGTTGCTATGCAAAGCAATTAAAGTTCGGTTCACTTTGCATGGTCCTGTTTAAGAAAAGTTAGGTATTTTAAAACTGAAACCAATAACAAGGAATATCTCAACTATGGTCAACTCTACAAGATCTACATTTTTTGAGTATTAAGTTTTTGTCTACTTCTTATGGTTTAACCATTATGTAAAATTGGCAAAACTCATCCAGGTAAAGAGGTCTTCAGAGGCTATTGCCAAAAAACTCAAAATATAAATTTTATTTTTATTAATATACAATATTTTCATCAAAATTGCTAGAGATATTTTTGAGAAAAACAAAATTTAAACAAATTTTTTCATGTAAAGGGTAGTTTGTGGTTGAGGAATTTTTTAATAATCTTTGTGTCACATTCTTGGGAGATATTAAAACATAAATACTAAATTTGGTTTTTAACAGTATTTTTGTTTTAGAGTATTGCTGTCCGCAGACACACACACACACAAACCTTTTTCTAAAAATTCTTTTTTTGCACTCGGGGACCTCAACATATATATATACATATACATACAGTGAAATCTTGAACTTAAATTTTGGATGGAAAACAATACCTTCTTTAGCTACTATGTACGTTGTATGTACTTAGGTGCTAGAGAAAGTAAAAATATAAAAAGCACAGGTTTTTATAAGATATATGATACTGGTGGTTTTGCTCTAGGTTGAAAAGTGGCTACATTTTTAATGAAGATCAGCTTCTTGTAGTTTCAGCAACCTGGTCCCTGTAAGTAGAACAGCCCACAGCAGCATGTAGGGAGGAAAGAGCATTGATAAAGACAGGAGTGGTATATTTGAAAGGTTTAAGAGCAAAAGAGAAGAAAGTTTGTGAATTGTGCGGGGGTAAAGAGAGCATAATACATTTTTTAATTGAATGTAGCTAATTGGAGGGGAAAAATTTAAACAAAATGAATAAAGGAATGGTGATAGTAAAATTATTGATTGGAATTATACTTTAAAAAAAAAAATATGAGCATGGGAGAATTTTTGAGCAGGAAAAAGAGAAATATGCTAGGATGGCAAAGGAAACAAGAAGCAGAGGTCACAAGGAGATGAAGGAAATAACAACTTATGATAGTTATCCAGTTGAGCCATACAGCCAGGCAAACTGAGGTAGATAGATAGATTGATTTATTATCAGCCTGAAGAAATACAGATTCTATGGCATCGTCAAAATACAATGAAATTTTGTTACATTTGAGTTTAAATATATACAGAAATTGTAAAAGAATAATTCAAAATAGTTTTCTGCCAGCGCCAGGCTCCTTCCTGCTGCTGCAGAATGGGACCTGTAATGACAAACAAAAAGCGGCATTATCTGCACAAGAGAAATATGGTTGCAAAGATAATAATAATATAATAAATAATAATGATTTATAGTTATTTAATTTGCATTCTGTGGAACAAGTTAGAGTTTCTGATTGAAATATTCATTAATAGTGAGTGGTAAATGACTTTTGAGATGGTTCTTAACACCTGTTCTAAATTTTTTGTGATTAAGCTCTTTAACACTGTTTGGAAGATGGTTGTATAAATTTATACCCTGATGTGATATAGACTTAAGACACCTGGTGAGCCTATGTGTGTTGAGATGTATATTACCGCAGGCTCTTGTATTGTGGTCGTGTAGGGCTGAGTTTCTTTTGAAGAGATCCAAATTTTGATGTATAAAAAAGACTGACTCTAAGATGTATATACAAGGTAAGGGTAATATAGATAATTCTTTGAATACTATCTTACTATCTGATCGTATTGGTACCTGTTTTATGATTTTTACTAATTTTTTCTGAAGCTTAAGTATGTGCAAACTTTTTGAGGATGCCCCCCATGCTATTATTCCATATGTGAGCAGTGAATGGACATATCCAAAGTACGCTGACTTTAAGCCCTCCAAGGGCAATACTTTTGAGAGGACTCTAAATGCATAGCATAGACAGTTGAGTTTCCTGCTTAGATGATGTATGTGTGTTTCCCATGTCAGGTTTGCTTCTACCCATATGCCCAAGAATTTTGTGGATTCTACTTCGGTAATTTGTAGATCATTGAAAGAAACTTGCATAGGGTCTTGTTCATAATTATGGAACTGTATATACACAGTTTTTTCGATGTTAAGCTTGAGCTTATTGGTCAATAGCCAGTTTTCTATTTGTTTTAACACTTTGCTGGTTTTATCCTGCAACTTATTTTTGGCAGGGTCACTAATTGTAATACTCATGTCATCTGCAAATGACACACTTTTTGCTTGAGTAATATTGGGAGGGAGATCGTTAATGTATATAAGAAAGAGTAGTGGCCTAATACTGAGCCTTGTGGGACTCCATGCTTTATAATAACATCATTTGATATAGCTGAAAGTACTTCAACGGACTGACATCTGTTACTTAAATATGAACTAAACCATTCTTCAGCTAATCCCCTCACTCCACATTTGTTAAGTTTGTGAATCAATATTTTATGGTTAACCATGTCAAAAGCTTTCCTAAGGTCTAGAAAGAGCCCAACAGTCTTTCTTTTGTCATCCTGAGCTTTGAATATTGATTTTAAGAATGAAAATATAGCATTGCTAATGTTTTTACCTTTACGAAATCCAAACTGAAACTTACTTAAAATGCTGCATGCCTCTAGGAAAGGCATTAACCTGTTGTACATTGTTCTTTCAAGTATTTTTGCAAATACTGATAGGAGAGATATTGGGCGATAATTTTGTACACAGTTTTTTTCACCCTTTTTAGAAATTGGGCGAACCGTTGCTGTTTTTAGAAGTTCTGGAAATATTCCCATAGCCAATGATGAATTTGCAATATCCACCAAGGGAGTTAGTAGGTGGAATGCTGTTTGTTTTACAATATTATCTGGGATGTCATCATTTCCACTCGAGTGCTTGCTTTTTAAGCCTTTAGCTATTGCGATCATTTCTTCTGGTGTTACTGGAGTTAGAAATATAGTTTGGCTGTTTGTCATTTGTGAAAGTAATGGAGGATGAGTATTTGTTACTGTTTGAAAGCCATCAGTGACCTGACTAGAGTATTCATTAAACATCTCAGCTATTTCTTTGGGATTTTCCATGTTTTCCCCATTTTTGTTTAATATGATCTTTTCCTTAGCATTTGTCTTATTTTTACCAGCTTCATCTTTTACTATCTTCCATATAGCTTTTGCTTAGTTTTTAGCATTTGCAATATAACCCTCATTTGATTTAAACTTTGCTATGTGTATGACCTGGTTTAGGATCTTGCAGTAAGATTTATAGTATTTTCGGAGATGCTCATCATTCATTTTACACAGGTTGTATAACTGCCTCTTTCTTTTGCAAGAAATTATTATACCTTTTGTGAGCCATTTTGGTTCTTTCCTGTTTTGATTATTTGAAATGATCTTTTTGAGTGGGAATGCTACATTAAAATAGTGCTTGATAGTAGTTAGAAAAACTGATGTTTTGTCATTTGTATCAGTTTTGGTAATCACATCTGTCCAGGTTTCTTTTTCTAGCAAATATTCAAAGTAATGTATGTTGTCTTCGCTGAAAGATCTTTTATAGCTAATTGATTTAGCAGATTTTGAAGGTATATTACCATTTATTTGCATATGTAGGGACACAACATTGTGATCGGAAATTCCTAAGTTTACATTTTCTACTGTGAATGGGGGAGAGTTACGATTAATTATAATTTGATCCAAACAAGTTTGAGAACTGGAGGTTATACGCACTGGAGTATTCATAGTCTCCATTAGATTGTATGAAAGAAGTAGCGATCTAAATTCACTTACGCTGCTTTCAGTGGATAGGAAGTTTATATTGAGGTCCCCACACAAAATCAGCTGCCTATTTTTGCTCACTACATCATTTAACAAAATTTCAAATGTTCAAGAAATGTTTTTATGCAACCACTAGGGGATCTGTAGAAGCAAACGACTGTGAATTTAAAATTTGGGTCAAATATGTCAGTGACTGCATGTTCAAAGGTCTTTTCTATATTTAGGTAGTACGTTTCTTTGTTTTCTTTACATTTCAATTGGTCTGTTGCATATATTGCTACACCTCCATTTCTGAGAGCTGATCAACAGAAAGAACCCACAAGTTTATATAGTTAGTAATGTGATGGGATGTTATTTCATCAGGTTTGAGCCAATGTTCTGTACAGCAAAATATATCTATATCATGCATTTTATCATTTAATAATACTTCTATTTCATGCTTTTTATTTCTAAGGCATTGAACATTTTGGTGCATTAATGCAAACTTTCTATATTTTGTTGCTTTACCAGGTGTCTTAGTTTTAAAATGTATAGAATTTGCTGAAAACTATTGGAGTCAGCAACAATTTGTGCATGATTTAGAGCTGATTGTAATTAGTATGTAAATATACACAATCATACTTGCAGTTATTTGTCTGGTATTTGTTTATTTGGCTGCCCACTTGTATTGCCTGCTGCCACTCCAATATTTTTGCAGAAACACCAACCTGAAATGCTTGTATGGTGCATGTTCACCTAAAGTCATTCAGAATCAACTAAGCTAAGATCATTGTACTAGGATCATGCGATGATTTTAGTATCCTCCAGAGAGCAAAATATGACCCAACTCCTATCCAATACATGGCTTAAATGGGAAAACAATATTAATACTAATTCACCTAATAGTTGGTTAAACTATGAAGCCCAGGACTTAAAAGTCAATGTAAGTCACCATTAGGGTATGTCATCTGAAAATAATTTGACATCTTGGATAGACTCTCAAACCTAGGGGATAACTAAAATTGATATTCCATCACATAAGTACTATTTCAAATCCAAAATGTGGAGAATATACACTAATAACACCTTTGCAGCACCTATTCACTTATAAGCATTTATAGTCATAACTTTTTCATTTTTATCACTTCTGTGTCACTTTCCTTCATAAACATAATGGACGTCTCATCTGAGGCATCATAGCAACATTGTTTTATCTGTCTTTGTCTCTCTGCATATTGCCAACATTGACAATCTGAACACAGTGGAAGAAGCAGTATTTCATATCTAAGGGTAGAGGCCCTAAGCCAAAAGCACAGTCAAGGGGTTGAGGGCCCTAAGCTGCAAAGCTTAGCTGAGGGAAGGCTTTAGGACAGGAATGTAGCAGATGCAGCCAAAGGCCACCACGGATGCAGAGTAATGACAGGGCATAGCCAAGGGATCTGTGAAGCTGAACCCCAATTATGTAAGAGGCCTAAACCCACTCAAATTACCAAAAATTACTGATTTTCATGTTAACGGCATTTTCATACGCTGGCAACATTGATTTGCTGCTATTTTTGGTGTTCATAGCAAATGAAGCAGTTAATAATGG
Source organism: Hymenopus coronatus (assembly GCA_030762935.1). Taxonomy (NCBI): domain Eukaryota; kingdom Metazoa; phylum Arthropoda; class Insecta; order Mantodea; family Hymenopodidae; genus Hymenopus; species Hymenopus coronatus. The sequence goes on along the minus strand of CM060897.1, from coordinate 86,352,386 downwards.
TATTACTTTGCCATATATAAGTAAGCTTGCAAACAAGGGTGGGTGGATAAAATGACATCTGAGCAACATTATCTGCCTAATATGTTCCTTGCTCCTTCAGGATTATGCAGGATATAATCACCAGGTTCCATAAGTTTTTAGCTAGGAAACAGGAAGTCAGTAGGAGAATTTAATTTGTGTCACATGTTGCCATGATAGCTCACTGGTTAAAGCAACTGGATGGAGACCAGAAGATCCATTGTCCAAATTCCAGCTATAGCATAGAATTTTTCAGTCTGACTCCACCTTTCCAACTCGTGTCCTACATAGGACTTATATAGAAAAAACAATACTCATTGACTAATGTCTGTAAATTGTTTATGAACTACTTTGTGTTGTCTATTTCACTGTGAAAACATGGCACAGAGGTCATTTAAACATTGTACTGGTATGGGTAAGTGCTGTGATACAATTTGTTAAATCTTATATTTCTGTATTTTAATCTTGTATTTCAATCTAGTTTGATAAAATGTTATTTTCTCTTATATCTTAATTGATGTGTCCTATAACATGTATCGTGTTTCTATGGATGAAAATAAATACAATACAACTCACTTGAGGAGAGTGACAATCAACAAGTTCTTAATGCTGGTCCATTTAAAATTATTAGTTTACAAGGCACTAACACTCCCTTTGAAGCTTTATGCATGCCAAGTGTGGGGCATGGCAGCAGAATCCTGCCTTTCCTGGATACAACGGATGCAGAATAAGGAACGCCAGTCCATTTATTTTTTCTGCCGTCATTTCCCAGTGAGACTTTTACACAATGCCTCAGCACTCTCATATGTGGATGTGATTAGGCTCAAAATTTCTATACCAGATTGGCCAATCATGAGAATGCTCTTGTTAGATCTTAGGGGCTGCTTACCCACTTTTGCCCTCTGTGGTTACCATGCTAACTTCATATACCCAAGATAGCAGGTTCAGACCCGGATGTTGGACTTTTTCGGGCATAAAAATCCTTAACAACCCTTCTTTGGAAGGGAAGTAGAGCCATTGGTCCCTTGTCTTAGATTTACAGCATGTAAAAGAGCCTCAAGCCTGATAAAGAGGTCTCTGAGCAAAATTAAAGTGGTCTTTCATGCCCAGTATAGAACCACATCAGTTAAAGCGCATACATAAATAAAACTCCATTTCCATTTTTCACTTACCCACTGAACGTTGCATCAGGCATTACCAATTCCTTGTATTACTTGTAAGCACCTCTGACAATTAAAGCATTATTGCAGCCACAGCTATAAAGCTGAATATAAACGCCCTGTATGGGAGTGGTCATCAAAATTTAACATCAACTATTTCTAGCACAATAGGACACCTGCAGAGCAGTGGAAAGGATGCTGCTTCTGAAAGGGCAAATGCTGAAGAGTCTATAAACATAGTGCTGCTTCTTTAATGCCCCAACCTAAAATGTAACTACCTCCTACAAACATCCCAAACCATTCTGTTGGCTAAGCCAGAACAAGGGCAAGTACAAAACTATGAGACTAAGCCTCACCATTAGAGAGTGCGAGAGCATTAATGCAATTTCCTCGACACTTATGCTACCACCTGATATTAAGGGAAGCATGGAGGTGTGCCTCTATGTAGGTCTTATGCTGATCTGCCAAATCACAACCCTCAACTCTTGAGATTTTTTGGATCTAGCCGAGATTTCATTCAAGGCACTTCTCTGGAAAGAGGAAACTTGTGTCAACTCTTCCCTTACCTGCCTGACTTCGCCTAATCGCAACTCTTGTACCTACCCAATTATATTTTTTATGCCAGATGTTATATCTAAATTGCTTTGAGAGTACAAGTGGCCCTTGTCTCTTCCTGAATATTAATAGTTATAGAAGCTATTATTGTAATCTTGATGCTGCCAACATTGGCACTATATTGCTGCCTAACATTTCCCACTTCTACCTAGGTATATCTAATTTTGCTTCTCACAGTCTGCATATTTTGCAATGTGTTTTGAATCTGGTTCACTTCAGTGATCACTTTTTTGAGTTGAGATTCCAGTTTCTTGTTAAACTCTTCTTGCCTATCCATCCATAGGGTTCCTGGCCAGCAAACTATTGTTTTAATATTTCTTCTTGTGAGGACAATTTTGTTGATAATACTTCCTCCTGTGAGGACAACTTTGCTTCTAATTGGGCAGTTAGTGTCACTTGAAATGAAACTTTTGTTACTGCATTTGTTTCACTGAGTAAAAAGTTGCTTCATGAGCAGTGCTAATTTACAGAATTAACATTGACTGTGGCCTACTCAGTGTGCCTTATTTCATTTTCCTTTCTTGGCTTCACTATATAATGTTGACCTGCTTAGTGTGCCTAATCTCTGGCCTTACTTGTATTGTCTCCTGCTTTTCTAGAGCTACTCTCCCATTTTTCGATTAGATTTGTCTCCATACTAACAACCCTATTGCGACTAAGTAACATTCAGTCATGCAGGATGTTTCAAAACAACACCAAATTAGTATAACTGTCTAATAGCTTTTATTTTAACTAGTTCAAAGTTTGATGTTGCGGCTTTGAAAATCTTTTAGGTAGCTTTTTATCTAACACTGAAAAGTGTATCTTTTTGAGATTAGGCAGCACTTGAAGCACTAGTGTATGATGCCCACATGTTCACACCTTGGCAAGCATGTGCCATGAAAACAATGGGTTTCTCCTTGTTCATTATCAGTAAACTATCCTAGTTTTCAGCTAAATGGGCAAAGGGCAATTACCTACTGAAAAGACTGCTTAAGTCTTAGAAGTTTTGAATATGAATTTTGCCTTAACCACAAGTATCTTGTACTTATCGTAATCCTTTTGTAATTATCCTAATAGTAAACACTCAACAACTTACTGTAAATATACAAAAGAACTTGCTGTTAAATGTAGGAATGTTTCTTTTAGTATCACAACATAAAGGCAGTAAAAAGAAATTAATTTTTTTAACTCTATTTACAGTCTTGTGTATTTCATCAGTATTCTTGCCTTCTTCTTTTTACCAGTTCCTTGCTTCCATCCTCAAGATCATTAATATTAAATTGCCTCTAAAAAGGTTAGTGTTAGTAGTGTATGTATCCCAGCTTATTTTTCTAGTTATTCATTTATTTGTCTTATGATAAAATTGTAAATAACCAAAGATGTAAGTTATTTAGCAACATGTTATAACACAAGGAATCCCTTAATGTTAACTAACCATTGCGCAGCATATAGTAGGTTTACAAAAACACTACGACAATGCAACATCATCTGAGCAACAATCAACTTCCATTGCCTCTGATATTGTAGGCCAGGCACACAGTTTTGTTCCTGGGTTACTGCCTATTCCACACTGACCACGAGGCATTTTGTTGTACCTTTATTGGCATTTTTACTTTCTCTACACGTACATTGTGTTTAGAGAAGGTATTGTAATGCACCCAAAAATTTGATGCCGAGATTCCACCAGAAATACATGTTTTGGGCCCCCTGAATAAAAAAAAACAGCATTTTTGGAAAAGGATCTGTATGTGTGCGTGTCTGTAAACAGCATAACTCAAGAACGAAAAGACCGTTAAATGCCAAACTTGGTATTTAAGTTTGGTCTCTTGCAAGGATGCAACACAAAGATTTTCAAGAAATCCCCCCCCCCTATACCCAGCTACCATTTACATGGAACTTTTTTTCGAAAATTTTGATTTTCTCTAAAATGTGTCTATTTTGATTAAAATATTGTATATTAAAGATATTTACCTGACAAATAGTATATCTTGAATTTTCTGGAAATAGCCTCTGAAGACTACTTTATTCTGGATGAATTTTACAGAATTTTGTATAACTGCTAACCGTAAGAGATAGACAAAAACTTACCACACAAAAAATGTAGAGCACATTAAAACACCCAATTTATGTTATATACATTTTTTTGTGGATTTGATAGTTTTTTTTTTTAGATATTCCTTGTTTTTGGTTTCAGCTTTGAAAAACTTCTTTTCTCATACAGGAATTTGTCAACGTGTGTCCATACAAACAAAGGAACTTCAGTCACATAGCAACCAGCTTTTGACTATCACTTTAACCTTTGGTACTCCCTTATTTTGCTTCTACTTACAAGGAAGCAAGTAATGAGACTATTTCTGCTAATTGTTTTCTCAATTAGCATGAAGAAATAGAGACATTAGCTTTTTAACAATAATTTGTTGCAGAGATGTAGAGAAAGTCATGTGAATGGAACACATCAGATTTTTTTTAATAGTGTTTAATGCTTGCTCTTACTATTATGGCACCACAGGCGATGACACTGATGATACATGGAATGACGATGGAGCACCGGTGGAATATGATGGCAGGGGAAACTGGAGAAAATCCACCCCTGTGCTGCTTTGGCCACCACCAATTTCATATGCGGTCACTTGGGATTGAGGGGCAAGTGGTCTAACCACATGGCCATAGTGTGGCCTTATTGGTATTGAAAATTATGTTTTCTTATCATACCTGATCTTAATTTGGTACAAGAAAAGATAGTTTATGTTTGGGTATATTGTATTCATGACTAGTTTTTATTAATGTGTAAATATGAATCGTTATACAGTTCTTTAAGAGGTGAAAGTGGCCAATGTATACTTATGACTTGACATTAGAAACAAATTAAGCATGAAAACATAGAGTAAATGTAACAACACATTTAACTTACAACAAACCTCTGATGCTTATCAACATTACTTAGCTATGGCAAAATTCATTTCTTCCTGATTTCGGGATTACTGGCAAGTGAATAAACAATTTTCTGTAGGTTGGCAATATATTAGCAACTATACAGGATCTTTCTGTTTCAATATCTGGTTAGAGTTTGATTTGAAAACCAAAATGTTATGTTACATACACTACTCAAATACTTCATTTAGCTACATCATACACTAAATTTAAACACCTTGGGTTACATAGCAAAATGTATTAAACTCTTTCTGCTGGAAATCACATAATGAAGAATGAAGATGCTTTGTCTCATGGATGTTTTTGCAGATTCTTCCCTATTTTCAGTGCTCCTTATATGGAATTGGGTAGCTTTAAAGAGGTGGAAATAGGTCATCCTAGAGTACTATTCTACTGGGGAACCAAGAAACCACATCAAGATTTGATTTTTATACTTCAGGGTACACACAGTGTGTTCTAAATACTATCAATATTTTTTCAGCCCAAGATTTATAGCTTTTAGACCAAGTAATTGAACTCATGCTCGGCTTCAGTTAAGGTCCGCAAACTATAATACATAGTCCCCTCAGGAAATGTTTGTAATAGTGTTGCCGCTAGAACACCTTTGCTGACATGACTTTGGAGTACAAATAGTTAAAATCAGGAAAAGCTAGCACTGGAGTGTTCATTATCATTAAGGTCAAGTCTTCAAATGCTGAAAGAGATTAAGAAGTTCCACCCTAGCAGCAAAATCTTTCCAATAAGGACTTAGATGGTGAAAACCTCCTTATGGTCTTGGTCCTATCTGGGTTAATGGTAATATATCCCAAGAAGGAAATCTGTCCAGAAACCAAACTACATTTTTCAGTTATAAAAGACTGACCAGATGTTCAAACTGTTTAATTACCTCAGGCAGATAGTAACAATGGGTGTCAAAAGTCTGTGAATAAATAACCATGACCAGATAATAAAAATATTTACATTTTACATCAGAAAATAGGTTGCCCATAAACTAGACAAAACCTTAGCACTCATCGAAATTCACAGAGCCTCCATGGATGCAAATGCAGTTAATGTTTACAAGATTCAGCAGGTGGGATTTGAAAATAAGCATTATTAAGGTTCATTACAGTAAAATATCTGGCATTCTTAAAGTAATGAGCTGGTGTGTAAGTCAGAAATGGATCGGGCTTCAATAGAAATCAACTTATGCAACTGGAAAAATCATTGTCCACCTTAGGCATGAGAAAAAATAGAGATGTATTATCCCCTTTGCTAACATATCAATTTCTGCTTTAGTATAGATAACTTGTTAAGCAGTAAAGGGGAAGCTTAATCATTGAAACATCTGATAACTCGATTTTATATATAATGAAATTAATTAACCCAGGCTTATTATAAAAAAGCTTCTGATGTTGTGCTAAAACTTGTTAAACTAGTTGTTCAATCATTAAAAAGCATGACTGATTCACTGCACCTAACTGAAATTAGAACTTGGCCTAATAATGTAATTTCATCATGCAGTACAAAAGCAAAATAAATTTATAATTTATAAAAAAAAATGAAACCCATTTGTCACAAAATAACTTACATTATAGGATAAATCAGGTAATATAATATGAGAGCTTCCATGTAAAATGAGAAAAATGCACCATAAACAAAATCCTTAAGCTGACTTGGAGCATGTCATATTGGACTTGTGGCTGTAGCCCTAACTTAGGCAAAAGCTCATGATAGAATTGTTAGCAAAAAAACACAAATTACCAAATCTAAAAATAGCAAGAGAGAAACCTTGCCTATTGTAACATGCACAACATCAACATACAAGGCACAGTGGTGACATCTTTGGCATCAAATTGGATGTCATTGAAAATCCTATGTATGCTATCGACAGAACGCACCTTGCCCGCTCCACTTGGTTCAGCCAAATGGAACAAATCCAGCTCAGCAAAACTAGCACACTAAGGAGCAAAAACATTATGCAGACTGTAAGTCTGTCAACCTTGACAAAATCATGTCACATTCCTGATGTTCATCATCAGGCAAAAGTAATGTTTGCTAATAACTTCCAACATACTCAACAAATGGCTAATTGAAAGCCCGAGGTTTCAAATAATACCATTGGACCAAAATGGTTAATGCTCGACACAGTACAAAAGAATGTAACACATTCTCCTGGAATTTGTGTACTGGGTGCAACACACGTCTTGTCCTCAATAACAGATTTAAAATAACCTCTTTAAACATTGCCTCAATTATGTCCATAAGTAATGGAACTGCCACATTTTATGCCTGAGCACACTCACTTGCACATACACTTTCAAAATAATTCTACAACAGATTGAACATCCCACAATATCAAAATCTGGGAGTGATTCCACAAATTTCTGCAAAGTGTGGATAAATTGTAATTGTTAATATGCAGAAATTAATGGTGATTCATTATTGTCCTAATAAACCTGCTCATTCATATACCTAGGCACCTTATCTTGAGGTACTACAAATTTTCCATGGAAGCATGGCAAAGACAAATGAAATAGAGCATTTTGAAAGAATATAAACAAAAATACTAAACTTGTTGTAAATAGCGAGATGTGCGACATCTCTTCAGACTTTGCAAGCCTATCTCGCAATCACAAAATAATTCACCAAATTCTGCTAAAACAATTTCATACACGCTGGTGTCTGTACAATCAGTGCACAATTATAACTCAATTTAACCACGGCATTATCCTTGCCTAGCAAAACTCCTCTAATATTGCCCATACATATGCAAGAGGGCATATGTATAGCAAGTTTAAACGCAATCTGTATTTACTTGAATATCCACATCAACCACTTACACACAACATAATTGTATCTTAACACAATTATTTACACTGGCACCTTTTCATTTAAACCACATCTGCTACCAAAATTTGAATCACTTTAAATGCATCAATTCATATCCGAGTTCCAACCTGAGATGGAAATGGCCTAAGTTATGAAAATATAAGGATAGGAAAATTTAGATTGCGACATGACCAGCTCTGGCAATTACTGACCCCCCCCCCCAGTATTCCTATTGCCAATAAAGCAAAATCCCAGGTCTGAAATCATTATATATTAACTTTAAGTTTACAAAATCATTGTTTAAATAAATTACATATAAACTGGCTGGTGTGCAATAAATCTAAAATCTACAGTACGGGACCAATGGCTTTACTTCCCTTCCGAAGGAAGCCATGCTAAGGATTTTTATGCCTTAGGGATACAAAATCATGGTTTAGATAAATTGCACATAAACAAGGCAGTACACAATGGATACAAATAAATATATCATGCTTGAAACATTGTATTATCTCAGCCAACATAGTCAGCTATGGACAACACAATAACTTACCTCACACTCTCTCTAGGCAGGCTGGCTTCAGGTGGCGGCATAGTCTTTCAAGCACACATATAGAATACACTTTTCACCCCTTGAAGATATATATGTACTCTTACACATACAAAAAACACTCTTTACTTAATTAAAGAAGTCTTATACTCTGGCATATTATTAGATTATAACATGTTAAATGCTCAGCAACCATTGAAATAAACTATGCAAAATTAATGAAGCACACTCATGACACAAGTTCAAGATTAAACTGTACCAAAACAAGTTAAAAATAGGCCTTAAATTGACAAAAGTTAAAGTATGAAAAAATATAACAACTTGTAAGCCCCAAAATTCAAACAATTTAAGAGGCAAACTTGCACTCAAAAGAACAGAGCAAAGTTGCTTTCATAAGAGTTTGGCAGCTGCATAATTATGGGAGATTAACACATTTGGCAGCTGCAAAATCTCCAACAAAAGTTATAAAGGCATTCTGCTTTCTGAACATTACAATGGGCAACCAACCAAGAAAGTAATTAGAATACAACCCTTAATTATTTACTAAAGCTAAACTAAACCACAAGCACACTTTCCTGCATCAGATACCCACACCAGAAGCAAAAAGATCACACTGGTCTTACCATTCCAAGAGCAACTTGGGTAGATCAAAGGTAGCACCAATCATGTTGACCAAAGGAATCAACATTCACCATGGTACAGCACATACGAACAGAACTATTTGTATATCCATATTTCTTTATCAAAATTTGGCAAGAAAAAAATCAGCATAATCTGCTTCTTTGCCTAAAAGTACTCTAAGTTCTTTTATCTTAAATCACATGAATCAAGTTGCTGTTGTTTAATGCCGTAAGTTTGACAAGTCATTAGCATTTATTAACTTCAGACCTCATCATTTTTGGCTGATATAGATATTTTAAGGTGTGCACCATTTTGGCACCTATTTCACACACTCACAACCCCAGGAGTATCTGAAGGACCACACTTTCCCTTGGTGGACAGATCCTTTGGATCTACTCAGGAAGACTGAGGAGTCCATCTACTCTCTATCTGCTTAGAGACATGCAAGTATTTTCTGTTGGGGCTGTTGACTGCCTTTCACGGCTTTTGAGTCATCTTTCCAGAATTTGATTCTGGTGTTCTCAGTACTCCTGAATGATATATACAAGCATCTTCTCTGCATCTAATTTACCTTTTTTTTTTGCTGATACTTGGCCCCCAGAGCTTTATTTGTTAAAGCAGGGTACATCATGGGCAAGAAAGAGGATGACATTTGGATAGGAAAGAGGAGCTGCACACCTCTTACACCCCAATCATACCTTTAAAATATAAAACTTTTGTCACATTTTAATTTAGAAAATCCTAAGACTTTTGTACCTATACTGAACTGCAAGGCTATGAGAGGTACAAAGCAGAAGTAGAAATAGGTTGCAGGAGAATGGTGCAGATTCAGAGAGGAAAGGTTCTTTACTTCTGCTTTGTACTGCTCATAGTCTGCAATCCAGTAAAACAGGGCAGAGACTAATAAGACTGTGTGAATGTAATGAAATCCACTTGCACTGTTTTCCAGTCGTCAATTTCTCATTTCACCCATGTGAACAATAGTTCTCTAGTTAATTTATGAGAAAATATTGAAATGCACAAATACTACTAACATAATATCAACATTAAACGAGAAACTCAAACTACAGTTTAGAATTCTTTAGAAAGTGTCCTTTATGCAGTTTATTCAAGTGATATTTACAAGTCATAAGAAATTATAGGTTTCTTCCTAAGATTAGTTGACTTGTGCATATTAATGAAATCTTACAGGAAATACATTCCAACTATTTTCAACTGCGTTCATATGACTAATGACTTCACAGGATAATACCCGAATTAAATTTATTTTTATGACTCCAATTTAACTCAGTTGTTATCCTGTGAAGTCTTCATTAATAACCACAAACACCAAGAAAGCCTCAAACGTTTATTTAGGACTGGTTCATTTTTAGCAGCAGTGTAAACAGTTTAGGCAAATTTCAGCACTTTAACCATCACACTATAAATAGGAACCTCTGGGATACTGGAAACAGATAATAGGAAAACAGATTCTTAAATAAATATATACAAAAGAATTTCTGTAGAAGGGATATTTAGGTTTAAATAAACTAAAGTGGAACTGCTTTTAATAAGATCAATGTATATATTAAATAAACATTTATAAAAACATCAGTGAAAGATTAAAACATCACAACAAAGTAAATTTCAGATTTTTAATGTTAGCATATCTTTGCTAGTATAACATGCAGCACATATTTATGATGGTTTCACGTTTTCTTTATCCAGTGAATTTCCAGCACTCCTCATTTTTGCTATCATCTGTAAAAAAAGGAATAAAATATAATAAATAAATTGCAAAACATAGCATCACTCAAGCTCAATGCATGCATTTCTTCAATTTTACACTTTCAATGTCCTCACTTATCTCTTAAATATTATCCTTTTTAGGCAATTAAGTTTGATATCTTAGCTAATCAGATATGCTTACATTTTTGCTATAACAGACAAAGTTGTTAAAGGATCCAAGACACTTCTACCAAACTTACAAGATACATTAGTAAACTTTAAGGTTGGTTCACAATAGCCCGAGAACAGAAACCAGAACAAAAATACAAAACAGCATATAAGATTTTAGTTTGCAATGAGAATGGGAGTACTGATGATCGTATCGGTAACAAATTAGAAAAACAATTTTGTGCACTGGGATTTCATTTATTTTTAACTGATCAATGATATTTTTTCCGCTACTTTCAATTCAGCCAACATCAAAATTCAATAGAGTAAAAAATGTTTTAAATATCTATACATTACTGTTTCAAGCCCTAAGTTGTACTAAGTTTTATTCCTGCATTAATGGTATATGTTAGTTATTTGTTCCTTGTTAATTTCTTAACAGTTTTTTTGTCAATCTTTGCATAATTTGATTGCACAAATTGGCAGGATTACAGAGGTGTCCTACACAAACAGATTGCGATAGGGAATCTATTGTCCCTTTTGCCAAATGTCAGTTATGGCATGTTTTCTGGATCGCACATCAATGGCCAAAAATTAAAAGAATGTGGACATGTGAGTCCTATTTTCATTCAGGATGCCTCATTTGTATGCCAGTGGTCGAAGGATTGCAGTATTGGGGCAAAATCAATATGATATTTAAAATTATTGAACTTTTAACTTTGGCAAAATTGTCAGTTCTTTGGCACACATAAGGTCCTGCGAGACTGTGCTTCTGAAAATCTTGTCTAATCCCTACACACGACTACTGTGAGAACCATGAATTGCTAAACATTATGTTCATGTTGTAAAAGTATACACATTATGTGTAAGAAACTTATTTGTTTCAATGAGGAGCAAGATGGAGAGCAAACAGATTAGCATCCTAAGATAATGTAAGCTGCAAACTTCAGAGCTCCAGTGCTTTTTGATGCCATGTTGTACCATTGCACATGCTTATGAGCCTTGCTTATCAGATTTTCATTGAATGAACAATTACTGACATGAATTTTACATTCTTGTGGGAGGTTTACAACAATCCTGGAATTTTTGACAGCGTCAGTTTCATTTCTTCACAGGTGCAATCTCTGCAGGGATGTTGCAAGTCATCACATCGAAAAATTCCTCTGGTGACCTGTTATATTTTGTGCTTCAGATATTGTATTATTTCTCAAAGTGTCTATTTGCCTTTCATGCAGAGATGAATAGTTAGAATTCATTTCCTGACTAACACATAGTTCTTAATTCATTTTATGTAGGTACCTTCTTATTTTACTACAGATAGTTGTTCATTTCATTTCATTTGAACAATGACAATATTGTTTCGTTAATTGTAAACTGAGCCTGCAATTGTAATGTGCATAATACATCAATATGTGACACACTGTATTTTAGAAAATCCTTCAAGGGATACAGAGAAGTGTACCCCTTCAGGCGTTAAATGCATTTGTTATTTAAAAGTTCTCCATTGCACCTGTAGCACCTATATGCTAATCGTACATTACATTTATTTTATGTCAGTACAAATAAATGATATTGATTAACGCAGCAAAAGATAAACGTTCATTATAAAATGCAAAAATGGAGTCAACATGGAGGCTTGAATTCTCAATTCCCTCGACATTTTAACCTGATACCCACAGGCTAGCCATAGCCTTAATACATAAAGCCACTCTAAGCTCAATGAATTTCAGGTGTTCATGTCATGGCCTACTGCACTTTTAGTGGCATGCTAATCCTTAATACATTTTATGCTGTAGCAAAGAATTTATAACCCCCATTGCCCTTAGTTTCCCTATCTCAAACTGTTTATTTTGTGTGTGTGTGTGTATATATATATATATATATATACACACACATGATAATAATATACGTATACATAAAAGCATACACTTAGAGATCAAACATGTCCATAAATTAGCTAACCCTTTCTTTAACCACCTTGTTGTACATAAGGGATAGAGCTATTATCTTAACTGTGTTCCTTATCCATGTTCTCATTCTCTTACCTTTTACCTAAGCTTCTTGTCCACTTACCTCTTAATTTTCTTAAAATAACCATCTTGATGAATTTAAAATGCATTTTAAATTCATTTCTTAAGTCTAGACTGTTAAAGTTGAAGCAGTGTTTGTTAAAGAATGTGTTCGTGACCTCACAGCACTTGTAGAGTACCTTGAGGAATCCAAGTTCCATACTACCCATGATTTATACTCAAGGTTCAACTACTTGGAGCATGGTTTCAAATTGATCAGCCAGGGTATTTTTGAAGGTGAAATAAGTCAAGTTTCAGAAAGTTTGGCAACCAGCAGCTTCAAGCATAAGTTAAGCATTCTCTTATGCAAATAGGCTTACATCTTTAAAATGAACTCTTGTAACTTTTGAGTTCTGATCCCTCAAAGCTTGTGTTCACAAAGCTGAATTAATATTTTAATGCTAAGAACATTGTGGTAAATGCTGTAAATGAAGGTCTTGTGAAGACTGTGTCAACTGCTGCTTCTAGAATGCAATCGCTCAGTGCAGTCACAATTCTGAAAGTGTACAGACAGCTGCAAGATGCAGTTAAGTTACACCTTTCAATTGAGAAGGTTGATATTGTGAAATGCATATAGGCAATGAAATTAGATAACTCTGAATTTGCAGCTTCAGCTCTACAAGCAGTATCGATTCTGTGTTCCAATGTGAACAGTGAATGACTATTTTCATAGTACAGTGATATTCTGAATGTCAAAGACATAATCAAAGCAAAGAAAATTTGGAACTCATGACCATGCTATCATTGAAGTGACACTTGGTGATCCACTTGGTAAAATGTTTGTGAAGAATGCATTTCATAGTGATAAAGTGCACTGATACAAGGCAATTATTATGCAAGTAAAACCACATCATAATTCTTAATAGTTTGTATACTTATGTAAAAATAAATGCTTGCTTTCAAAGTGCATTAAAATAACTTTTATATTAAGTAATTTTCACTTATAACCAAACTTTTAAAATGATGCATTGCAAAAATGTCTCTAAAATCAACTTTATCACACTAAAACCCACTAAAATAACACCAAAAACCATAAAAAAAAAAGAAAAAATGTTCCTGTCCCTATCAATTTGTCATTCTGTTCTATGCTCTTACTGAATGGATTATTTTGTTGCATAACCACTCTGATATACTGACGTCAAGCCTTATAAAGTTTTAGTACACGGTCTATCTCAAGATGTGAGATGGACACCAGTGTATTGTATCAACTGGTTTAAAGTATAATAGTCAAGTATAAAACCATTTCCCTGAAAATGAAGCAAAAATATAGAGACCTACCCATATCAAGGAACCAATTCGAATTCACAATTTTTTCCAATCCCACAGTCTGGCTCCTATGTAGCAGTATTAATTGTAAACATGTTAGTCAAAAACTATCTCATGAGAGTAAGCCTTTCTGGTGCTCTTGTTACAAAATAGTTGAGAGCTACAGAACTTACCTGAGCAGTTGATTTAGTTTTGTCATCATCCTTTGCCTTCTCTGAGCAGGTCATTCTGTTTGTCAACTTGTTACTGGGCTTTAACAATGCCAATGGCTTTAAAATATTTGCTGCCATTTTAGACGGTTTTGTTCCTCCTGATATAGATGTACTCTGTTTATTTCCTGAACTTGCAGGAAATTTTTCTATTTTGTTTTGGGCATTTCCAGCTGATCTTGATCTAGTGTGTGTCATTAATTTCTTTTTTGAGTTTACATTGCTTGTAGTGGCCTTATCATTGCCAGTGGAAGTTCCACCCCCATTTAACTGAAATCTTGCTTCTTTCTCTTTACTGTCAGGATGATATATTGGAGAGGACTGAAATTTGGGAATCTGTGGATTCTTCACCGGAGTTGATGTAACCACATTTGATGATGTATCTGCTTGAGGGAGATTATTTGAAGATTTACTTTGGCATTCGGTAGAAACATTGGTCTTGCACGGAGGCTTAACACCTGCAGAAACATTTGTCTTTGGTTTTCGCCAAGTGGGAACATTTCTGCTTAGGGCACTGTTTACAGGAGAAACCCTGTTATCCTCGGGAAGTGAGCCGGAGTGGTGTACTTGTAATTGGCCAGTTGGAATTGTGGAAACTGCACCACCTTTTGGAGAACTGAAACATCACAAAACAATAAGTAAATGGTTCTTATTTCCTAGTAGCAGCAGTCCATACAATGCTATTTTATTTCATATTTCTATTTCACCTTTTTTATTTTCTGTATCTATTAAAGGTAAGAGAAAGTATTGTAATCCACCCAAACATTTGATATTGAGATTTCACTAGAAATATAGAGTCACAATATTATAAGGTAATCGCTCTCATGGCCTCTCTCCCCTGCACAAAAGAAACAAGTGTCACCAGGAAAGTGACACTTAAGTAAATACTGGAAATGTTGACTTTTTGCTTCCAAACAAGCAGCATATTAAGCAAAAATGTTCTCACTCACAAGTCTTAAGTTCAGAGCAGGAATCCTTGTGTAATCTACAGAAAATTTGACTAATATCATACAAGAAATCACAAAGATTCCTGCTGCTCAGCTTAGGTGATTGAGCAAGAACATTTTGGAAGCAGAAGGTAACATTTTTGGCATTTAACCTAAGGTAAGGATTTTAGTGTATCTTGACCAACACGTTTCTGGTGCCTCTCAGTTTTCTTGTATAGTGGAGAAAGCCTAAGGAAGGAGCTGAGTTATAATTTAATGATCCTGAACATGATTTTAGGCTCCCTAATCATAAACCAAACCTTTTTAATGAGAGTGTGAGTGAGTGAGTGAGTGAGTGAGTGAGTGAGTGAGTGAGTGAGTGAGTGAGTGAGTGAGTGAGTGAGTGAGTGAGTGAGCGTGCATGCGTGTGTGCGTGTTTTTTCTTTCTCTCTCTCTTGGTATATAGGTTTGCATCTTCCAAGGATGCGACACAAAGATTTTCAAGATACCCCACTCACACTATTCATCACATGGAAACTTTTATGACAATTTTGATTTTATTATAAAATAGCTCTAATGATCTTGATTACAATGTCATATGTTTAAAACATTTTCATTAAAATGAAGTGTATATCTTAAATTTTCTAGGAATAGCCTCTGAATCCCTCTTTATTCTGAATGACTTTTGCATAATTTAAAACAGTAAGATCTTACTGTACAAAAAATATATAGATCTCATTAAAACACCCATTTATGTCAAATACCTTTTTTTTTAGTTTTTTAAATTAACCATTTCCGAGATATTCCTTGTTATTGGTTTTTAAATTTCCAATACTTAGACTTTTCATAAATGGGAAGTTGTTATATTAATTTTTTTCATCCTGGTCATGCAAAGAGAACAGTATTTCAATCGCATCACATACCAACAGCTTATTAAAGATTTGACTATTGCTTTAGACTAGTGCATTCCCTTATTTCCCTTTTAATTACAAGGAAATAAGTAATAAGAACATTTCTGCTAATGCTTATCTTAATTAACATGAAGATGAAAAAACTCTTGCAAGAATAGTTTATTGCTGAATAAGTAGATAAGGTTATGCAAATGGAACACATCAGATATTTTGCAGTAAGTGTTTGCCTATCCCTTATGGTTTACCAGTTATACAAAAGTAATTCAGAATTAAGAGAACTTCACAGGCTTTTCCAGAAAATTCAAGATTGCATTTTAATAGTCATGTAGTACCTTAAAGTATTTTAATAAAAATTACTAGATCCATTTTTGAGAAAATAGCAAATTATAAAATGTTTACATGTAAAGGGTAGTTTGGGGAGAGGGATGGATTATTTTGAAAATCTTTTTGTTATATACTCAAACTGCTGAACTGTTTAATCTACTAAACTTTGTGACAATTTATCTCAGAAACTATTTCAAACAGCACAGTGAAATTTTTACAGAATAGAGATGCATTATCTTATACGTTTGCTGAAAACTAATCACCACAATTTTTTTACTAAGGGAAATATTTATTTTTTTCCCCTTAATGATGGCATTTGTTTTGGGAATTTATCAGTAATTATTTTAATAATGAACCAACCATCTTATGCAAGCATCAATGGGTTAATGTTTATCATTCCAAAATTTCAATGAGCTGCCCTTTAGTTTAAGAAACTGTGTCATTTATATAAAAAATCATTAATTCAAGAAAATTCTGTTTAAAGTAAAATATGAGAAACAAGCTCATTACATTTGAAGAAACAAAGAAACCACATGGCTTCTAAAAGCAGATGCTGCTATAGTCAGCATGGGTACCAATTTGTAGAGTGAAATTTCCTTCTAAAATATGAGTTAAAATTTACCTCATCACTGCAGGAAAAAGAAAAATGGCATGTTATTTATGGACTCTCTTTAACTGCTGTGGTTCTTAGCATCCCATTCTAAACTGGGCGTGAAAGACCGCTTAATTTTGCTCAGAGGCCCCTCTATCAGGCTTGAGGTTCTTTAACGTGCCATGCTAAGGATTTTTACACCTGAAAAAAATCCATTGTCCTCCGCCGGTTTGAACCTGCGACCTTGGGTATATGAAGTTAGCATGGTAACCATTACACCATGGAGGGCGACTCATCACTGCAGAGTATAGGAGTTATGAATTATTCTCTGAAGCTATGCAGAAATCAGAGTATAAAGCAGCAGATGAAGAACCTTTTAAATATTTATTTAAAATACATGCAATGTGCCTATATAATTTGCATATATACAAACTTGAGAGGAAATTCCAAATTGTCATCAAGGGCTTCAGCCTTTGTATATGAAGTTACTTGAGTAATATTTAAAAAAAAGTTTTGCTATTGTTATACTTTTTTTGTTCCCCATTTTTCATTTATTTAAAATATGCAGTGAGTAACTTTTGTTACAAATTTCATCTATACTTACATGTATTTGCGATTCTCTGTTCCTTGAAATCCAAAACTGGAAGAGGGACTCTGCTTCTCTTTCCTGTTTTCAGCAGCCTGAAATTAAGATTCAGATTCACAATAGTTATTTATGTAGTTTACACTCCTTTGAATTAAGACATCACAAAGATTTTCCACAAGTTGCATGCAGCATTTTATGCACTCCAAACTTATTAGTACAAAGTTACATAATTATAACTTAATATTCATTGGAAATGACATCTACAGAAGCAATATATATCACAACTGCAAGAAAAACAAAATGGGAATAAGAGGCTACATTTGTTTTCATTCTCAGTTTTTTTTCTGCCATTGACAATAGCATTTAATTTTATAATCACATACTATGCCAAATTAACTTTTTAAAAACTGATTACCTAATTTCAAAGTTGGCTAACCCACATTTAGATGAGAAAAGTATCATTGATCAATTAGATGTAAATTACATCTAAATGTACAGAAATAAAGTTTGTTCATGCAATTGATATAATAATTCATGTTTTCCCTTCCAATCCTCAATTCAACTTGAACCAAGTTCTATATGCTTAGATATTTTGCTTTCTGTTCTTGTTCCCACTACTGATATATTGAAAAACAGCTCCATTCACTCTTGCTCCGACTCTTCTGTTCCCAAATAATTACACCAAGTTTTAAACATTTAGACCAAAACAATGCCAACTGCTTTTCTCCAATTACTAAAATGTTCTGGTTGGACCTTGCTATTAATGTTTCTATTATGTATTTGCAGGATTTGTCTGAACAGCAATTTCTGAAAACTGATTTTTACTTTCTCTACCACTTACCGACAGTAAGATTCTGTGCATCTAAGAGAGAAAGGGGGCGGGCGGGCGGGTGCGTGCGTGCACGTGTGCACATGCATGTGTGGGGGGGGTGTCAATGTTCTGTTAAATATCAAATTTAGAATTTTAAGCTCAGCTACTCCCAAAAATGGCTCTACTGATTTTAATAAAAAATGAGTAAGATATTTTGCATAAGAAAATATGTATCTTGAATTTTCTGCAGAGAACCTGGTAATACCTCTTCATTCGAGCAAATTTCACATTATTTTGTACCTCTTGTAAATTGCAACTGAAAAAATATTATATATACTTACATGTATATTATTAAAACACATTTATGCATATGTTTTGTCGCATTAACAGTTTTTGAAGTATTTGTTATTGATTATTCAAAGGTTATTCAAATACCTTATACTTTTTTTCAAACAGTATATTCAATATTTTTCCTCAAGATCATGCAAGAAACATGGAATTTCAAAGCAATCATATAGCTTTGAAATATTTTAATCACTTCAACCTATTGCATTCCTATTGTTACCTTCAACAAAATATGTAATAAAACTATTTCTACAAATTTAACATGAAAAAATAAAATGTGTGTACTGAGCATCAAAAATAAAAACCTACTTTTTAGTTACCTTTTGTCACTACAGAAGGAATATTCTAAAAGTATTGCTGGCCAAAAAAGGGTTCCTACAAATATTTCTATTAGCTTCTAAAACATATGATTCTACTGATCATTGTCGTCCTCCATGTTCTAGGGGTTAACGTGCTAGCTTTGGGTTCCCAAGGTCTGTGTTCAAACCTGGCAGAGGACTATGGAAGTTTTTTGTATATAAAAATCCTTAGAATGGTTTCCTTTGGAATGGAAGTTGTCCTATGTTGTAGATTTATGGCACATAAAAGAACCTCAAGTCTGATAAAACTCTGAGAAAAATTAAGCAGTTTTTCATGCTCAATGTAAAATAGGAAGTTGAGAACCACAGCAGTTAAAAAGCGTCCATCAAAAGCCCAATTTAATTTAATTTCCACTGTTCTTTAAATAGTAATTCAAAAAGAAAAAAAAAATTGCAACATTAAACAATTTAAAATCAGTATGCTTAACGTAAATGAAATACACACTTCAAGCACTTTTAATAGGATTTTAAAATCAAAGTAATGATATACACAAGTAAGGAAAACTTAAAAGTGGATATGAAGATCAAAGATTAAATAGTATGGAAGCGAGAGAAAAAAAAAAAAAAAAAAAAAAAAAAAAAAAAAAAAAAAAATTTCCTTAAATTTCTTAAAAGTAAATCATAAAAACGAGGACCGATACTAATATTTAATATTGCATGCTAACTTGTCCTTTATGAGCTTCACCTTTTGTGCTATTAGACTGCCTGGAAGTGAATCATCCTAAGTCAGCACATAGTAACATTTAATATAGTAATACAAGCTGACTAAAGAATTGCTGCTTTTGTTACATTGCTATAATTTGGAACTCAGTATATTTCCAATAGGGGTATGTGATTGCAGATGGTTCTGTTTGTAAGGTTGAAGACAGTACAATTATCATTATTGTTGTAACAAGTTTCACCTGAGGCAATATTTTGAGATAAAACAACCTGCTTTTTTCTGTTGCATTTAAGTAGAGATTACATACTCTTGGCTTTCTGTTAAATTTTCCCTTGCACAATAAGGCTGTATTTATGCAAGCTATTTCTGCAACACAATCTAAAAGATTATTGAATTTAATGGAAACCCATACACCTATCATGCAACATGACTATCACATTAGATTCTGTGGCACCTCAACATATGGTATCAGATAAAGTGGCAATGCTTTTAATTACACAACTGTCACAGTTACAATACTTCCGTCTTGAGACTCCAGTCCGTGGTTTTACACTGCTTCCCTCCCGATACTCAGTTATGAGACATGGTTTTACTTAGCTCACAAAATAATCTGTATTGGAAAAATTAAAATCCAAAACTCATACACTGAAGTCCACTACATGATTCATGGCCAATATTTGGGGTGCTGGGACCAAGCAATGGTGCCATGGCAATGTGTGCGATTTGTATTTGGGAGGAACTGGGTTTAATTCCTATAGCCAGCCTTCCTGACCATGTTTCTTTCACAGGTCACCAGGCTACTGCTGGGAAGGTCCATTACATCTCCCAAATTTTCCTGTCCATTTCCTGTTCCCATTGTTTCCTTGTCATCTGTGCGTCTTCAATAGAATAACATGTGCAAGAGAGAACTGTATGCCAGCTATATTAATGACTGGAAGGAATGTTATAGATTAGAAGGAATGAAAATTGTAACCCTATCTCATAATGCCAATTCTTAGTCATTAGGACATGACATATCATCTCAAATCTGAAGGGCATTCAGAGAAGCCTTTAGAATTCTTCAGGTTAAAGGCAATTCTAATGGTATGCAGTAAGACAAATTTGTACAATGAGACTTATGTTGCCATTAACAGAAAAATAATAGCACACTTAATTTCAATTTTATACAATTTCAATCATATAAAGATTTATTTATAATGTTAGAATTTGATAAATAAATTATACTGAAAGATACAATAAATTCTAACATATGATTTTATTTACAAGTACTTTAAAAAAACTAGAGCCTTCCTGTCATTCTTAGGCCTGAATTCCAAACTTAGATCTGAAGAAAATCTAACAAAATGGCCGAGGGTACCTGGTAGTAGCCAACAAGTATTTAGATTCAAACAAATTTAAACATGGAGACAATGGATTAGATAATTTTTTTAAGGGCCATGAAAATAAGCAAGAAATCATATTCAACTAAGGCCTTCTTGTAGAAAAAATAATTAATCTAATTAAGAATTCCTCTTCATCTAACAGCAATCTTG
Organism: Hymenopus coronatus; assembly: GCA_030762935.1. NCBI lineage: Eukaryota > Metazoa > Arthropoda > Insecta > Mantodea > Hymenopodidae > Hymenopus > Hymenopus coronatus. Next base: position 86,331,235 of record CM060897.1, on the reverse strand, counting down.
TAAAAATGTCCTTAAACTAAGCAAGAAATCAGTTTCACTCTAAGGCCATCTTGTCAAAGCCTCGAAGTAAGAAATCATCTTCACCTAAAGATCATCTTGTAAAAAAAATCATGAGGCTAAATAAAAGTTCATTTTCATGTAAAGGCCATCTAGTAAAACTCTTAATTTGTTCCATTCACATGACTTTCTCTACATCTCTGTAACAAATTGTTAAAAAGCTTAATCCTCTTTCTAATTTATGATAATCGAGATAAACATTAGCAGGTATTGTTTTAATTACTTGCTTTCTTGCAAATAGAAGAGAAATAAGGGAATACACTAGGCTAAAGTGATAGTCAAATCTTTTAAAAGCTGGTTGCCATGTGGTTGAAATTAGCTTCTATGCAGGGCATGGAGTTTACAACTTTTCAGGTAAGAAAAGTTTTAAGTATTAAATCTGAAACAAATAACAAGGAATATCTCAGAAATGATCAATTCCACAAAAAAAAACATTATATGACACAAATTGTATGTTTTAATGTGATCTGCATTTTTTGTGTAATAAGTTTTTGTCTCTTACAGTTTACCAGTTATGCAAAATTCATTCAGAATAAAGTCTTTAGAGGCTATTTCCATAAAATTCAAGATATACATTCTATTTGCCATATAAACATCTTAATACACAGTATTTTAATAAAAATTGTTAGTCATTTTTGAGAAAACCAAAATTTTAAAAAAATTTTCCACATAAAGAGTAGTTTGAGGTCGGGGGATTTTTCTCAAAATCTTCATGCCACATCCCTGAAAAATACTAAACTTAAATATCAAGTTTGGTATTTTACTGACTTTACGTTGTTGAGTTAACGTATTCACAGATACACTGACACACACAGACCTTTTTCTAAAAATGCTTTTTTTTTATATATAGGGGACCCTAAAACGTGTATTTCCAGTGAAATCTAGGATTGAATTTTTTAGTGGAATGCAATAACTTCTCTATACACTATGTACATAACACGTGTAGAGAAAGTAAAAATGTGAAACTAAGCATGAAATCATCTAATAACAAATTCCATCTAATTGCAAGAATAATGAAACTAAGGATGAAATAATCTTATCTAAAGGCTATCTTATAACAAAAGTCATGAAATTAAGTAAATTATCTTCATCCATCTTGTAAAAAGTTATTAAACTAATCATGAAATCATCTTTATCCAAAGGTCATTCTGACTGCCTCTGCAATCTTTATCCAAATGCTGCAACAAAAGTCATGAAATTAAGTAAATTATCTTCATCCTAACCCCATGTTGCAAAAAGGTATTAAACTAAGTATGAAATAATCTTTATCCAAAGGTCATCCTGACTGCCTCTACAAAAGAGTGGTCAGTGTTCTGGCTTCTCAACCAAAAGCTCCAAGGTTTGATTTCGAGCTGATGTGATGAACTTATCTTTAACTGGAATCATTTTCTCAACCCCACAGAGTCGGGAAGTAAAAATGCAGGAGTGAATGTATATATAATTAATATGGTAAAACTGAAAAAACCAACATTAAGAAATGAGTTCAGCAAGAAAATTCACCAGCAACTGTTCTTCAAATCAAAGCACCCGATATGACCAAAAAAGTTATAGGGTACTACATAAATGAAATGTAAAAAAGTTATCCTAAAAAACACAAACAAAAATTTTGATGTGATCCATTCACATGATTTTCTCTACCTATTCTGCAACCACTTTTCTTACCAAAGATTATTTTATCTGCATTATGTTAATTGAGATAAACATTAGTATAACTGTCATTACTTGCTTCTTTGCAAGTAGAAGGAAAAGAAGGGAATACACTAGGCTAAAAGATAACCGAATCTTTTAAAAGCTGGTTGCTATGTGATGCAATTGAAATTTGTTCTTTTTGCATGACCAAATGGACCTTTTTCTAAAGTTTTTTTTTTTTTAATTTATTCAGGGGACTTCAAAACAAGTGAAATATTGACACCAGATTTTAGGAATGGAATGCAATACCTAGTGAACAATGTACTGTACATGATCCATTCATATCCCACTGTCATTGACAAAAAGTAACATTAACAATCCGCTTAAAAGAGCACTTCAGGTATTTAAATAACAAAGAAATAGACAAATTGGCAGTAGCTTTATCATTCTTGGGAAGATAGACATGATATAACATCAGAGTTTAAGTTACTCAAAAATGTTGACAACATTAAATTAAAGGTCTGGGAGAAGATATTTATTACAAATTTTGAAAATCCCCTGATGAACTGGGATGTCAACACAAATGACAATTCGAACTTTAAGTTAATTTTTCCGACAATACAAAAACCCAGCTCACCAAACCAGTTGTTAGTTGAAGATGCTAAGTATGTTTCCAGGTAAGAAACCTTAAAGTGAAGTTAGAGTGCGACTCATTAATTAATAATTATTAAATAATCCGCATCTAAAGGCCAACTTGTGAAAAAGCAGTGAAACTAAGCAAGAAATTATCTTCATCCAAATACCATCCAACTGAAGTGTTTTAGTTTACTTGAAACCTTGTGTACTAGTACAGTTTGGCTATATTACTTGTGGTTAATTATTCTGTGAACATATAAGTGTAAATAAACATTCTAACATTACGGACCTGTGCAATATCCCAATAATAAGGTTTCCAAACAGCCTTGTCTATTTTCAATGATTACATTAAAACAACAGATGTACAAAATAACGTTGTCTTCCGTTTTCATGTCTATCTTAAAACCAGAATGAGGCATGCCTAAAAGCAGGTGTAATCACAAGAAGGATTACTGCAACAGCAATTTAACTGAAGAGATGGTCTTGAGTGGTAGCATCACCCTCGCACCTACCAACTTCTCTTATTCCATGCACATGCTTTAATGGTGACATCCCTACCTCACCTCCCAGCTTCACTTGCTCATTCCTCCATGTGCATACTTCAATGGTGACATCACTGTCACATTTCCCAGTTTCTCTTGCTCATTCCTCCATGTGCATACTTCAATGGTGACATCACTGTCACATCTCCCAGCTTCTCTTGCTCATTCCTCCATGTGCATACTTCAATGGTGACATCACTGTCACATCTCCCAGCTTCTCTTGCTCATTCCTCCATGTGCATACTTCAATGGTAACATCACTACTACACTTCCCAACTTCTCTTGCTTATTCCTCCATATACATGCTTCACTCTATGACATCACTGCCACACCTCCTGCTTTCTCTGGCCCATTCCTCGATATGCGTGCTTCAAATGGTGACATCCCTGCTACAACTCCCATATTTTCTTACTTGCTCTCCCAGGCATATCCTTCAAATGGTGACATCCTTGCGACAACCTCAGCTTCTCTGGCTTGTTCCTCCATTCACATGCTTCATGCAGTGATATCATCTGTCACCCCTCCATGCACTTGCTTCACTTTGGTGACATATCTATGGAATGACAAAGTTCTGACTGTTTCTCTGCTCCATGTACATGTTTCTGATCCTTGGACTTCCATTTTCAATTAATGTTACAGAAATCTACTGATTAATTTCCAGTACATAATTTCTATTAAAACAACCTAGCTCCTTTTTGTCTGCAGCTATGCCACATATTTGTATATGCAAGTCATCTTTCCATTTTATTTTGCTTTTTTATTCTTGTTAATTAAGTCATCTCATAATTTCCCTTCCTTTAATTGACAATTTTTGCTCCTAAAGTTCTATTTTAATAGTTTGGAATTGCTCCTTATCTCTTTTGTAGGAACTCTTTTAAGCCATGCAATGTTATCTGCATCACTTGCAGCCAAGGGGCCAGGATTCAATTTGGTACCATCAATAATTAACACAACTAATATAATCACTTAAAACAGACTTCAATTTCATCTTTTTAGCTTGATCCTCATTATTGGAAACCGCCCAATTTTTGCTCTATATACTGTCAAGTGTATACAAGAACCTTGTTTATCTGGCCAAGTGGGACTGGGGGTGACCCAGATTAATAAAAATCAATCTGGAAACCAACTGTCACAGGAATATAAATACAAACGTCTATTTTGGCATTAAAGAAAATCAGAAACAAAACAAAAGAAGAAAAGCTCTTGGTCCATTTAAACTTAACTCTGCACTCATTTTTATTTTTAAGATACTTTTAAGTTTCTTTTGTTTCATTTGTGCTATATTTGAGAAGTAAAAAAGCAAAGTATCAATCCAGATAAATGAGATGACTAAGGCCATATGAACAAGGTGGTTATGTGTTTCCATTGTAACTTGATAATTTCTTCTACTTCTAAAGAACAAATGCTCCCACTAATTAACAGCTTCTTCCATTGCTTCCTAAGTACCCCGATTTAGAAGAATGTGCAAATATTTTGGGGGCTGATAAGGAGGAAAAAGAATTAATGACCCACTTCTTTTGCTACTCTTTGAGGGTACTAAATTTAACTTTAAAGAGTTGTAAAGGAGGTCATCTAGCTGGTAGATTGTTTCTGTATAGTCATTAGCACTTCAAACCTTGAAGAAAGCACAAAATGGAGCAAGTAACCTGTCCAAACACTTTTCTAAAGACAATCACCTTATGCAAACATGCTTCAGTTCCTTTTTGTTCTCCTCTTATTTTGCTGCTCCTCTTTTTTTTTTTGGGGGGGGGGGAGGGGTCTTCCCTGTGAAGGATCTGGAATTTCTACAGACCTTTCTGTTTGATGCTCTTCTCTGAATTACAGAACCTTCTTTTCTTCTTTACTGGCTTACTATAAGGGGGACTTACAAGTGAATAGCTAGGGTAAAATGTCGGTTGAGGAGCAGACAAACTCTGATCAAATAGAGTATACAGGTGCAAACATGAAGTGCATGTACATGTAGGTGAAATGGATGATAGGAAAGGTTTTGATGGCATGATTGGTGGAATGAATGGCAGAGTAAATTATAGCACCTGGAGAAAACCTGTCCAGGTGTCGTTTTGACCATTACAATCCCCACTTACTTGAATTCCTGTGATTGAATCTTGTAAAGGCAAGTGGTATAACAGCACACATCAATGAAAATTTTATCCATTTTATTTGGCAAGTTGCTGATAGGTTTCTCAGCTGCTAAATTAAATAGGTCATATGGCTAAGCTAAAGCAAAGTTCTGAGCAGAGCTTCCTTTAAAATAGTTGAAATCCCATTCTGCTCAATCATGATAGAACTGTCAGAAAGGAAAGCTGCATAATTCTCAATTTGTACTTCATTGTATTCCAAGCATAGAAGCATCAATTGCATATACTGCATCCAACTGAATCTCCCTCCAAAGCTAGAACTGAAAGCAAAATACTAACAATCTTTTTTAGTTTCCCACCATATCATGCTACAACAATAGGATACAGGTTAGGTGTCGCCCTCCGTGGTGTAATGGTTACCATGCTAACTTCATATACCCAAGGTCGCAGGTTCAAACCCGGTGGAGGACGATGGATTTTTTCGGGCGTAAAAATCCTTAGCATGGCTTCTTTCGGAAGGGAAGTAAAACTGTGGGTCCTGTGTCGTAGATTTACGGCACGTGAAAGAACCTCAAGCCTGATAAGAGAGGCCTCTGAGCAAAATTAAGCAATCTTTCACGCCCAATATAGAATAGGACACTGAAAACCAAAGCAGTTAAAGAGCGTCCATAAATAATAGGCCATTTCATTTTCTTACAGGTTAGGACTAGCATTGTAGCCAAAGAAAATGGTCTATGCTAGTTCATTAGTTGCATTTTCAGTCATTTTATACAAAATATGCATAGTTTTTTTATGCAGCCACTGCTATACTTTTCTTGAATTTCTGTTTGGAAACATCTTCCAAAAAAAATCTGCATGGCACACAATGTACACATCAGCAGAAGAAAAACTAAAGAAACACTACTGAGCTTGAATGCAAGATTTTTGTGTTGCATTGCAATATATTACATTTGAAATATTGAAAATCATAAATCTTTACCTTTGAAACCAGTTGTATACACAAAATCAGACAAAGGCAACCAAATAGTAATACTAGATCAAGAAGACTACAACCAAAGAATAGAATCCTTACAAAGCAATTCGGAATATCAAGAAATAGCCAATCTTCTAAGTAAAAGTATAGACACATTACAAGAAACATTATCAAATTGTAAATCTGTAATAGAAAAACAAAAATCCAAATTATAGCCAGATCTACCAACCTTACCCAGATTATATGCCCTACCTAAAATACAAAAACCTGGTAACAAAATGAGACCCATAATAGATATCAATGCACCCATATAAACCCTCTAAATGGCTCGCACAGAAATTCAACTCCTTCCCAAAATTCAAATGTAAATGTGTATCAAATTCATTGGACCAGTGTATAAACCCATAGAATTAAATGTCTGGGAGGAAATCTGCATCATGAAGAAAAAGAGCCATATCATGAATTTTGATTTACCAATAAACAGCAACCTTTGGAAGTTCATTGATCCAGCACCAGATGCAACTGCAAGTGATACACCACCATCCTTATTGTTGACGTCAATGAAACCAGATTTAGTCAGAAAAATGGTTGAAAATGGGAACAAGTGTTCCCGAAACCAGTTCCAGTAAGTAATTACTAAGTGATGTTTGTGTTACAAAAACAGATTCAAATTATTTTGATTTAATATATATCAAATATTTAACTGTCTACACCTATTGTGCCACATTATAGACAGTAAAATATAAATATATACCTTTCACCCAGTCCTCTACTTTCCAATCCTACTGACGTTTTCTATGGTTGAGAATTTAAAGACCACTAGTGTCAACAGACATAGGAATTTTCAAGCATTAAAGTCAGAATGAAAGGAAAAAAAAAGTTCAACTGTTACTCAATCTTAGGCAGCGATGTTATAGGTAACAAATAACCCCCCCCCCCCCCCCCATTCCTCATGCAGTCTGTTGGAGTTTGCAGACAGCAATTACCAACTGTTTTTACCTGCCTGTTAGTGACCGTTGGCTGCTGCTTATTTGTATTGATATATAGCTTGAGTGTAGGTAATTTGAAGCCAATTGTTTAAGAATTCCTATGCTTGCTTATCACAAATCTCAATACCTTAATTGCACAAAGTATTATGCATTTTACCCACTACTCAATACCACTTCTGCCAACTCTTTTGCAGCATTACCCCACTAGCTCACCAGTAAACGAATTGCAGGCTGGAATTTATCTAAACCTCATTCTTTGATCAATTAATCCTGCAGATTTTAAGAATAAATTTGTTTTATTGTGAATAACAAGAAAGTATAATACCAAAAAGCTGAAAAGTTATTAGTTTTCTAGTAAAAAATACTTTAATCTAAAATTTAACATCATCTTACTGGATTATTGTTGATTAAAGGTTCTTAATTTATTACTATATTCATAGAAAATTGAATAAACAACAATTTTATCAAAACTCCATAATTTGTTGCCTCCTTAAAACTGGCAACATCGCTAGCAGCTGCATTTACTTTCCAATTAACAGTATGTATCATGGGGAATGTTTACTTAATCACATGCTATTGTTTTTTATCAAAGCCACATGTTAAGACTAGGGTAGTTATACGAGGTATAGATCAAAAAGAAAGAAAGAAAGAAAAAAAAAAAAAATACAGAAAATCTTGCTACAGAACAACACACGATGCAGGTATTTTCAATGTCTAAATTCTGGACATGATCTTAATTTATGGAGAAACACAGTGCAATTCTTGATCCGCTCAACAGTTCTATGCTGAAAGATTTCCTAACAAGATCATGCCAAGTGCAAACACATTTTTGCCATTTACCAGCAGATACATGATACAGGTAGTATAATTCAGAGGTGTATTCCAGGAAACAACAAACTGACAAAATTATCAACATGAAAAAAAGAAGAGTTAAATCTGGTTGATAAAAATCCTAATCGGAGCAATTGCAATATTGCTCACACACGGAGGTTTGCACTGAACTGTACTTAGCGCTTTTAAAGAACAGTTTCTGTGCCCATATCATATCCAGCGAATATAATTGAGGCACTGAGATAAAAAATGGTACTAGTCATCATTTTGGCGGTATATGAGTTTTACTGTAGTTATTTTCTTATATAATTCTGCATCTGTTGATGCTAAAATGGAACCTGTCCAGCAATTCTTTCCATGTCTAAATCAGTATTGAAATTTTGTGTTGTGCAAAACTAGATTTGTCACAGACAATATGGTATAGTTCGTAGATTTATCAACATTTGCCACATACCAATCTGTGAGCATTTTGCAATACTTGTGATATGGATTTTACACGTTTGCTATAACTCAAAAGGTAAATACTTGTGATATGGATTTTACACGTTTGCTATAACTCAAAAGGTAACAGACACAGTGTACTCCCAATTAATGGTTTTCAATACTATGTACGACAAGGAAACACATGCATGTTTAACTATGCACAGAAGATGCATTTCTTGACGATCAGAAACATCTAGATGTATTTTTAAGAAGTGTGTAACTGAAAAAGATAACAAATGGGCTCTTACAAAATACTACATATTTGAGTATAATGTGCCAAGGGTATGCATGGCTGAAACCTGAAAAAGTGCAAGATCTCTCACGTGTGACTGATGTTATCCCATTGAAGGTTTGTGAACACTTTTGACACTATACTGAGGAAATGTGCCACTCATGAAATGACTGGTGAAGAGCAAAACAATGAGTCTGACAGTAATCAAGAGTGAATTCTGGCTTCCAACACAAACATGATCATAGTTTTCTAACCAAATACTACTAGATTATTGACTTGTCTTTCCACGACAGAGTTGATTTTGATATGTATCGTTATATTTATCTTTTGCTATATTATGTATTTTTATTCACCTACAGTATTTGGAATATGTATTAGGCTATGTTAAAAGGATTAAAAACACATTTTGCTATAAAACTGTACTGTTACACTTTTATTTTGGTAACATGGTGGAGTTTAAATCAAAAACGGGACATGTCGGTCATTTTCTAAATCCATTTACTAGTATGTGTCTTTATTATCTGTTTACAGATTTTGGTATATAATTTTAATCATCTTAATGAGAATGTAAGGTTAACCATAACCTGTAGAAATGTTATTATTCAGAATTATGACAACATTTATATATCTCAAAACTACTATTCAGTGACGTGTCCCTTTTTTGATCTCAATGCCTCAATTATTCATCACCAAATGACTTTCAACCATGTACTGGGTTTTTCAAGTGACTGCTTCCTCAGTTTGCATAAAATCCAGATTTTTTCACTAATGTGTTGGTGATGGATGGGCCTTGCAAAGTGGCATTATGAATTTTCATAACACACACACACACACACACACACACACGTGGGCAATGGACAACTCGAGAAGTATACAAAAGTGAAAGTTTCAGCTTAGATTAATGTTTGACCGGCATAATTTGAGACCATCTTATTGCGCCATTTGACCTTCCATTGCACTTGACTGGTATAGGATATTGACAGTTTTTGAAGTACCATTCCTAAATTGTAACAGCACATCCCATTGGAGATATGAGAAAGATGTGATTTACTTATGACCAAACAACAGCCCACATCACTCTCAGTCTGTCAATGTGTATCTGTGGCTTGGCCTGCCAGATTGCCACTTGAATCCTCTAGATTTTTATTTCTGGGGCCACATGGAAAATAAAGTGTACAGGAGTGAAATAGAAACTGCAGATGAGCTGTATCAGAAAATTATAAACACAAAGGTCTTCGCCAGAGTGTGTCAGAACTGGTTACGGTGTGAAGCCTGTCTACAAACAAATAGTGAACATATGGAACAGTTCCCCTACACTATTATATCAAATTTACATCCTAGAGATAAGTTATTTTAAATTAATCCCAATGTTTTTGCATATTTGTAAATACTAATAAATGCTACTATTTAAGGTCAAGGTCTTTTTTTACTTCCTCTATATGCACTATGTACATAGTGTATAGAGAAGGTATTGCATTGTACCCAAAAATTTGATACCGAGATTTCACTGGAAATATATGTTTTGAGAATCCAAAAAAAGCATTCTTAGAAACATGTCCGTGTGTGTGTCAGTCAGTCTGTCTGTATGTGTGTATGTGTCTGTGGGCAGCATAGCTCAAAAACGAAGAGACCGTTAAAGACCAAACTTGGTATTTAAGTTTCGTATCTTCCAAGGATGCGACACAATTTTCAAGAAAATCCCTCCAACCCAAACTACCCTTTACATGGAACTTTTTTCAAAAATTTTGATTTTCTAAAAAATGGCTCTAACGATTTTGATTACAATCCCGTATATTACTGATATTTACATACCAAATAAAATGTATATCTTAAATTTTCTGGGAATAGTCTCTGAAGACCTCTTTATTCTGGATGAATTTTGCCGAATTTTGCTTAACTGCTAAACGGTAAGAGATAGACAAAAGCTTACTACACAGAAAATGTAGAGCATGTTAAAACATACAATTTATGTACTACAAATTTTTTTTGTGGAGTTGATAGTTTTTTAGTTATTCATTGTTTTTGATTTCACCTTTCAAAAACTTCTATTTTCTCATATAGGAATTTGTCAACTCCTGTCCATGCAAACAAAGGAACTTCCATCACATAGCAACCAGCCTTTGACTCCCTTATTTTGCTTCTACTTAAAAGGAAGCAAGTAATAAGGCTATTTCTGACATTTTTTTTTTTTTTCTCGATTAGCATGAAGTAAATAGAATATAAGCTTTTTAACAATAATTTGTTGCAGAGATATAGAGAAAGTCATGTGAATGGAACACATCAGATTTTTTTCCTAAAACTACCAAGTAATGGTAGCATGGTCAATATAGTTTCACTTACCTAGTTTTTTCCTGGATGCATTTCAAAGATATTCATCTTCATCGTCAGCAGGTGTTTGCAAAGTCAGTCAAACACCCAATGACAATGAAGATGAACTTTGAAATGTATCTGGGGAAAAACTAAGTAGGTGAAACTATAGTGACCACATTTGACTCAAATTACATGTGTAATAATTTATAAATTTCAATGTGTAAATCACTTCATATATGTCTTGTGATTTTGATATGTCACACATTCACATACACAGATCTTATTAGTAACAGTACAAATTTCACCTAGGTTTTTTTTTCCCCCGCTCACAAGCCTACTGTTAAATTACAATGGACTAAGCAATGGTGAAAGTGTTTCTAAAACCTTTGGCATCATGTTATACAGATTACTTTTTTTGACCAGTAATTAGATGTACATCACATTTTAAAAGGGGTATACATATTAAAAATTAACTAGAAGTGTATACTTCAGCTTGGTCAAAACTATAAACAATTGCACATCAATTTCTTTTAAGCATACTGCAGTGAGTGTAAATTCACATTATAAATTATGCTTTCCTGTAGGTTTAGCAATTATTAGTAACACTTTGTTAAATTCAACATAGAAAAATGGTGTTAATAACATAAGAGCCTTTGGAATGCTTTTCATTTTAAGTAAAACAGTGCATTGTCACAAATATCACTGCAGTATGACATTGTGTAATAATTAAAATGTACCTTTTAGATTATATACATAGGCATACATACACAAATCTTAAAACTTTTAATAATATCAGTAACAATTCCACATTATCTTTATACCTTACAATGGCATGAACCTCTCAAACAGAATAGGCCAGATATTCAGACCTTTAAGCATTACCAAATAAAATATTATGGAAGAATGTAGTATTCAAGGTAATGTTTACATACAGTGCAGTGAACATTAACCTCACTCTTTTATGAATTTTCTGGTGTCTCATCTGACACCCACTGACAACAAAATGTGATGAAATATTATTAAGTATCAAGTTTGTTGCAAATAAATAAACAATGCCATATATGAAGAGACAAACACAAACTGCAATGAAATAAGGGCAACAAATGAGTGTTGGAAATTATATGGAGGGGAAAAAAATGAAATAAAAAGAATTTTTTGTATGGCTGGTTAGAGCAATTGGGTTTAGAGTCAGTTATGCGATTAAATAATACTGATAAATAAATATGGAGAAGAACAAAACTTAAAATTAATAACAATAATAAGGCACCAATAAAGAAAATAATGGTCAAATACTTACAAATAAACGAATACATAGTTCACTACTTGGAATCAAATCAAATGAATTTATTAGATAGAAGGATTATGGAAGCTTTTGCGAAGTAAAGATATTAGGAATTGCAAACTTATATTTCTAAAAACAAACAATTCAAGAAATATGCTATCACACAGAATAGATTACAACACAGAAAAGATTACCATAAAATGTACAAGCATTTTCATACAAACGGTAGGAAAAGGAGCCATATTGTAACATATAATTGTATAAAGAATTAGTAGAAGAAAGAGAATTATTTTTCTTAAATTCAAAAGTTCTATGAAAAACAATGTTTGTAGGACTGACACCCCCTCTTGGACTCACAAGCCAATGCCTAGGGGTCAGAAGCCTGTCGGGGAGCCAATGCCTAGGGGTCAGAAGCCGGTTGGGGAGCCAATGCCATTAAACCACAGAATGGAGAACTGTTATGAAGGGTTGGCCCAGAGCCAGGATGAACATGAAGTGGATGATATGAAATGTAAGTGCAATTGATTGTTAAAGTGATTGGAGCAATTGGTGGAATGAGTGGCAGGGGAAACCAGAGGACCCGAAGAAAACCTGTCCAGACGATCACGAATCCCACAAGCAGGTGCTTGGGATTGAACCCAGGCTGCCTAGATGGGAGGCAAGGGGTCTAATCTCTCACCCATGGCGATGCCATATGAAAAACAATGTATTGGAATGGAAAAATTTAAATTTAAAAAATCAGAGGTGGTTAAAGCAGTTATAATACTTACGATTTTATGTGCTTGCCAAACATTATAAATGTTAGTAGCTATTGTAATTTCATAGTAAATTCTTTAAGGACACTCATTAACTACTGCAATTCTCAGCATCTCATTCTATAATGGGCATGAAAGAGTGTTTAATTTTGTTCGGAGGTCTCTTTATCAGGCTTGAGGTTCTTTTACTGGTCTTAAATCTACAAAACAGGACCAACGGCTTTACTTCCCTTCTGAAGGAAACCATGCTAAAGATTTTTATGTCTGAAAAAATCCATTGCCCTCTGCTGGGTTTGAACCTGTGACATTGAGTAGCAGAGGCTAGCATGTTACCCCTAGACCAGTCATGGGCAAAGTATGGCCCGTGGGCCAAGTGCAGTTCATCGGGCTAGTCAATCCAGCCCGCGACATGGTTTTCAATAACCCCTACTATTACATATAGGACAAAATGTATTTTTTGCATAGCTAGAATAGAATAACGATTTCCTTCTCATTGCTTTTTAAGTGCAGTATTATCGCATTTAAAAGTTTGCATGCAATCTCTTGTAGGCATAGTGACGTACTAATGTCTGTAGATAGGTAGCATGGTGATGTGGAGTACAATGTGTGTGGCAGTGTTCACGCTTGTGTCTTACTGGTGCCTGGTCTGTAGAGCGCAAGGTGTTTTTCGGCTACGTTCAGAACGAATCAGGTGCTACCATTTTCATTTTGTCTGTTCTCAAGGTCAGTGTAGTTTGGACAGTCATAGTGTCAAGTCACCTCTGCGCCTGTTTGTCTGGCTTTTGATCATTTCAATGGCAAATAAAAAAAAAAATGCAACGTTGATCCAGAATGTTGTGTTTTTAAAAATGAGTGGACTTGGAAATACTTTTTTATGCCTATTAAGGATAAACCTGGGCGCCTTATTTGCATTGAAGCTGTAGTTGTATTCAAGGAATTTGGCCTCTCATGAAACTTCACAACAAAACTATGAAACTATGACTTGGGGGGGGGGGGGAGGAAACAGGAGCTCCACGTAAAAAAACTACCAGGTCAGCAAAATATTTTTATAAAACAAAGTTGTTCTCAAAAGCTAGCTACTGTCAGTTATGCTGTAGTATACAATATTGCAAAAAGTAACAAAGCATTTTCTGATGGCAAATTTGTAAAAACTTGTGTGGTCCAAGTATGTGGCATTTTGTTTCCTGACAAAACAAAGGATTTTGAGACAGTAAGTTTGTCTCGAAAAATCATTATTTCTAGAATTTAAGTAATTAATAAGCAGTTTGTCTCACAAATAAAGTCAAAAGATAAGAGAGTTTAAATTCTGTTCTTTTGTGTTGGATGAAAGTATGGACGTAACTGACACAGCTCAGTTACTGATATTTATAAGAGGTATTGATGACAACTTTTGTGTTACTGAAGAGTTAGCTTGACAAAAGGATAAGACATTTTTCAAGAATTTCAAGAAACTATCATGTCTTTTAAAGTACCTTTGACCAATATTTGTAACATTACTACTGATGGAGTACCGAATAAAACATGGAGGAAATCTGGTTTTGCAGGCATATTTAACAAATCATTTCCTAGTAAAGAAGTTGTGTTTCTTCATTGTGTCATACATCAAGAAGTTCGTGTAAATCTGCTCTAGACATGAAACATGTGCTTGTTAATAGCATTCGTTTACGAGCTCTCAATCGTACACAATTTTTAGTTTCTTGGCTCATTGAATATCTTGAATATTCTGATGTACTTTATTACACTAAAGGTGGCTCAGTGCAGGACGACTTTTCAAACAAGTTTGGGCTCTAAAAACAGAAATAATCTGTTTCATGGAAGAAAAAGGAATGGATGAGTTTGAACATTTAAAACATATTGCATGACTTTCGGACTTGGCAATTTTTACACATCTTCTCAGTCACATCAATAAATTGAATCTTAAACTCCAGGGATGACATCAATTAATCCATGATATTTTGCAATTGAATCTATTTTCCAAACAACTAGTCAAGAAAGACTTTACTCATTTTCCAAGACTAAAAACTATCGCAGTTAGGGAAGTCACACTTAAGAGCTATGAGCAAAACTTGAAATGTCTTCATGAAGAATTTGAATGAAGATTTCAAGACTTTAAAATTATCAAACAGGACCTGGACATTTTTAGCATGCCATTTTAATTTGGATTGTGAATCAGTCAAACAAGAATTACAGCTCGAACTGATTGAGATGCAATGTAACATTGAATTGAAACAACTATTTCTCAATGTTTCTAAAATTGAGTTCTACAAACTCCTGTAAAAATCAAGTTTCCCAAACCTGTTATTCCATACTCAGAAGATAATTGCGCTGTTTGCATCTTCCTACATCTGTGAACAAGTGTTTTCTACTATGAAGCTTTAGAGAAGCTTTAGAAACCAAGTGACTGACCACCATTTAGCTTCACTACTGTGAATTGACATATCCCAGGTCCTACCACATTATAAACCACTTTTAGAAGCTCAGTCACAATTTCATTTGTTACATACACCTTCATACTTTTCTAAAGAATAATCAATTTGTGACTTTTTTCCTAAGTTTTTACCATTGTAGTATACAAGTTGTGTGTAATGTAAAATTCAAAAATAAATTTTATCACTTATAAAAATCTGTTTTGTTCAATTTTTTTGCCCCCCCCCCTGCTCTTAAAAAAGTCTGCCCTGGACCATGGAGGACAATTGCTTACTATGAGTTTTTATTAATTAATGTAATGTGTCAAATTTTTTTGCTCATCATGGATAATGTAAATAATATTAGATTTGTTGGTTGGAAGATGTTAGAAGGTAAGTAGGAGAGGATTAACAGAAAAAAGATATACCTACTTGACCAACTACATTATTCACATAGAATTTATAAAGAAACCATCAGTCTATGGTTGGCAATTAGTGAGAATAAGATATAATGGTTGTTGACAAATCACCATGCAGATAATGGCACTATGCACTTTAGAAAATTTTTCATTCTGTTAGTTGCCCAGCTAAGACAGAATTTTGGGTAAGGGATACATCTTGCAAACAGTAAGCAAAACGGTGGAAAATAAAGTGTAACACATTTCATTTAAATAAAAGTGTTTAATAATATAGTTTTCAATTTCTTAAAGTAAAAGGAATAATTGAAAAACTAAATAGTTTTCACCCATGCCATGACCTGATGGAAGAAGAGAGGAGCATAAGAGTTCATCACTCATACAACCAACTACAAGGTTAGCAGCAATATTTATAATTAATAAAGGACTGCAACAATATACATAAGTATATATCACCCTCCCTCTGTTATTTTTTACTGTGTAAACTCCAATCTCTACTCAAAAAGAAAATCATCACCTTGGAGACCAAGCAGGGCAATAAAAAATGAAAACCAAAACCTGTGTTACAGAAAAAGAAGAATCTCACTCACAGCTGATGGAGTTGATGCAGGGAGATTGTTAGAAACCTTTGGTGAATAGCTGGGACTCTTCTTGCCTTGCAAAGGTGCACTGCTTAGTGCTGGCTGTCTCTGAGAAGATGGTTTCATTTTCACTGCAGCTGCTTGTAAGGCCATTGCAATATCCAATTAATATTTCTTGTGCCATTAAAGTGACCAAAACAATTCACAGCCCATCTTCTTGTTAATAGTTTTACAGTGAAAAATCGTCATGTGTGCATGTTAAAGCAACTAACACAAACTACAATTAAAATGCAGATTTATAATATGAATATGATACAAGTTTTAAAAATACATTAATCTGGACTTCTAATGCTCAAGTATATACATCAGCACATATGAGAGCAGTTCAACAAATACCATGTTAGGAATAAAGACACTATTTAAACACACATTTATTTCTCAACATAGTCCCCTTTTAGGGACATACAATTTTTTTTAATACCTCCAAAAAAATAGGAATTTTCAAGCACTGAATATACGCATCTTGTCTTGACAGTGACCTCATTTTATTTAAATTTTGTCCATGAGCCATTTCTTCATTTTTGCAAACAAGAAGAAATTGCAGGGAGCCAAGTCAAGTGAATATGAGGGTGGTTGCAGCAGCAGCAGCTCATAATGCAATTAAGACTGCAACAACTCTGGCTGATGTGCTGGTGCGCTGTGATGATGAAACAGCACTTTCGTCTTTGCCAAACTTATTTTCCCTTTTACTAGGAAGTCAATGAGTATGAACCCTTGACATTCCAAAAAAAAATTGTCACCAGCATTTTTCCGGCCTTTGTCTTTGTCTTCTTTAGATCAGCTTCACCAGAAACAACCTATTGTTTTGAGTGTCCCTTGGTTTCCGAAGTGTAATGATGAATCCAGATCTGATTGACAGTAACAACTCAATGCAGAAAGAGCATCAGATTTCGCTTATACAGCTCCAAATACAGTTTCAAAGTTGAAAACTGCACCCATTTGTTGTCTACTGTGAGCAATTGCAGCACCCATTGTGCCAAAAGCTTTCTCTCTTATTGTGCAAGATATGAACTGCCATTTCTATTGTCATCCCATGGCCTCTGCCACTTTGCATTTGACTACCAGTTAGAATCATATTGTGAACCTTTTCAATGATTTCCTAGATAACATATCTACTAGCTGTTCTGGGCGCTCATCAGAAATGGATATTTGATCATGTTTAAAGTTGTAGAACCAATATATAAATATTATCTAAGATGGTATAACATCCCCATAAACAGCTCCTATTTCACTTTTATCTCCTCGCAAGTTTTCCTATCCAAAAGTGAATCACTCAAATGATACTGCACTTTTTCCATTTTAGTGGAAAACATGTTGAACAACTTACTGAATTGCCTGCCAAACCCAAACATGAATCATTACCAAATTTGTTATAGCAATGTTAACAAAGAGCAGAACATAACAAAATTTATTTTGAAACATGGGTATTTATTGAACCACCCTCTTAATTTACTTAGTTTGCTGTAATTTATACAATTTTTAGTTTACTTTTTTATGACACTTACATTTCTTTGTAGCAGATGTTGGACGTGTCATATTATCCAGAGGCACAATTGCCTTCATTGGACCTTTCTTTTCAACAGTTTGTTTTCGCTTAGGCCTCAATTTTATTTCCGTCTTTCCTTCCTCATCAACTAATACTTTAACTGGAACTGGTGGTGTAGCAGGCAGCTCTGGTTTACTTGGTAGAGCATTCTTGTTTATTATCTGTAAATAAACAGAAATATACAAATGAATATGTTTTTATTTAAGCAATGAACTTTTGTTGCATTTAAAATGAGAATAAATGGCAAAAATTGACCATTATCAAAAAAAATTTAAACTAGTTGCTTGTTAACAACACTGTCAATTTACAGGATCATATCAGCACCACTCGTGTATCAGAATTTTGTGTCACAGGAATTCTTTTACATGTCAGTAAATCTACTGATATTGGCACACTCAACTTGAAATCAAAGGCCAGCTCGTAACCAACTGAGCTCCTCAGACCAACTACATGGTTCATGATTTGCTTTTTATTTTTCACTTATATAGCACGCACAACTAAGTAGGAATGCAAACAATCACAATAGGGTAAAAGTTAAAATGCATAAATGTGCACATGCGCAATTGAGGAAAGTTTTCTAAAACTCAGGAACAGAATTTTGGTCAAGGGGCATCTATGTGCATATTGTACATGCACATCCTTGTAAAATATACTCAAGAGGCTGCGAGTCACAACTGCTAGAAAAACAAAATCGGAATAAGAGGCTACATTTGTTTTCATTCTCAGTTTGTTCTGCCATTGACAATGGCATTTAGTTTTATAATCACATACTATGATAAATTAACTTTTTAAAACTTGGTTAATACCTAATTTCAAAGTTGGCTAACCCAGGCATATTCAACCTGGGATACGCATACCCTCGGGGGTACGTGAAGACTTTTTAGGGATACATATAATGTTTCCTGAATGATCACAAAGTAACGAAAAATATTTCAACCAGAGAGATTTGAACTGCACACCAGTATACCAATCAATGATAACATACAGCTGCGCTCGCTAATAATTTGTGTTGTTTGTTTCAAACACCGATAACAGTAATAGTATCTGAGAATGTACATTAGTTAACTGTTAATCTACCGATAATACTCAATATATTTTCATGACTGTTAGGTGCAGGTTCGTTTTCTTTACAAAAAAGTTTTACATCTCATTCTTTATATTTATGAACTGTTGAATGTCTTTATTGTGATAGTCCACTATTTTAAATTTTGCTGTAGGGTGGATAAATTTGTTATAAGAGGAAAATGTAAACTCACTGAAACAAGTGATAGTGTTGAACCACCACAAGTGAAAGTGAGACAAAGCTTGTTACACCACAGGACTTTGGTGAAAATAATGCTGAAGTTGAACCATCTACGAGCAAGTCTAAAAACTCGAGAAATGTGAAATACAGATATTACAGTTAATCTTACATTAAATATGGAATCGTGTCAAATATGTGTGATCCACCTCTCCACTTTGCATTATTTGCAATTAAACACTTTCAAATAATTCTATGAAACCATCGCTATTTCACAGACATTTGGTAACCAATCATGGCAAATGTAAAGAAAAGTCAGTCAAATTTTTCCCGGCAAAAACAGAAAATTTGAATAAAAGTTCAAACATGATACACAGTTTTACAAAATCAACTAAGGCAGCACTGGAGAGGTCGTATGAGTTAGCTTTGCTAGTTGCAAAAAATAAATCATCTTATAAGCAGTTAGATCTCTTATTATTCCTGGTTCATTGATTATAGCAGATAAAATGTTACACAAAGATTCTGCTAAAGTACACAAAACAGTTCCGAATTCTGACACAAGTGTACGAAGTAGAATTCATGATATGACACAAGATATTGTTGACCAAATATTAGAAAATATTCAAATAGACAAGAGATTTGCCATTCAAATCGATGCATCGGTAGGCATGTCTGATGATACTGAGCTACTTATATATGTTTGGTATTTTGACATTAAAAAGGGTGCTATTGCTGATGAAATTCTAGGATGTAAACAATTACCAGAACATACAAGGGGGGAAGATGCTTTTAAAATTCTTGAGAATTCTATAAGATTAACCCACATCTGCCTGGTTTTCTGATATGTATAAATTTTTGTAATTTTGAAATTATTTGCTCAGTCTGATGTCCTTGTACTATAATGAAACTTAGTTTTATTTAAAACCATGTGGTTTGCAGATTAGGGGGTAGTACCATATGGTACCACTAGGCAGATATGAATGCCATGATTGTTGTTATCAGATTTCATCCTTATAACTTCTCTTTATTTGGAGGTTCAATAACCCTGAATCTTTTATTACTTTGTATTTTGTGTGATAATTAAGCTACATTTTATTTTCAACACTAGTAAAAAAATTGTGTGTGTGTGTGTGTGTGTGTGTGTGAGAGAGAGAGAGAGAGAGAGAGAGAGAGAGAGAGAGAGAGAGAGAGAGAGAGAGAGAGAGAGAGAGAGAGATATCAAATGGTTCATACGGTCATACCTCAGGTCAGCTAGTAAAAAACATCATTATTATATTTCATATAGTTTTGAACATTTGTTTTAAATCTCTGCATATGCTTACTAACTGCTAGTGTTGCTTCCTGCCGATGATGGTGTTCTTCCAGGAGCCTTGGGTGGATTGCATTGCTGTAACAGTATGATTGATCTCTGAAATGCCAGCAGACTCATTTGCCCTTTTGATTTTTTATGGAAATGGAAATTGTGTTATTTATGGACGCTCTTTAACTGCTATGGTTCTCAGCATCCCATTCTATACTGGGCGTGAAAGACCACTTAATTTGCCTCAGAGGCCTCTCTATCAGGCTTAGGTTCTTTTACGTGCCGTAAATCTACGACACGGGACCCATGGCTTTACTTCCCTTCCGAAGGAAGCCATGCTAAGGATTTTTACGCCCGAAAAAATCCATCGTTCTCTGCCGAGTTTGAACCTGCGACCTTCGGCATATAAAGTTAGCATGGTAACCATTACACCACGGAGGGCGATTAAGTTTTTTTATGTAGGATCCATGCATTATGGACAGCTTTATCAAAAAATCAGGAGAAAATACACTACTACTTTCCTCGTATTCTGATTCTGAAAAGAGAGATGCTCTCGTCAATTATGTCTATATCACCAGAGAAACGGTTATATTCACCAATTACAGATGGACGCGGCACTCGTGTCACTCATTGCTTGTGTCTAGAGCATTTTCTCAGTTGCATCTCCTACTCGGTACAACATTGTAGCTGCTCAAAAGAAGAATATCAATAAAGGGCTTCATTTCTTCACCTATTATTTATGGACCTTGTGCATTTAGAAATAAAGTACAGTGTTGGGTTTCTGTTACAAGAAAATTAATAATACCATT
Organism: Hymenopus coronatus; assembly: GCA_030762935.1. Lineage (NCBI taxonomy): Eukaryota > Metazoa > Arthropoda > Insecta > Mantodea > Hymenopodidae > Hymenopus > Hymenopus coronatus. The sequence goes on along the minus strand of CM060897.1, from coordinate 86,310,081 downwards.
GTCAATGAATAACTCTGTTGGTCATTTGTCTCTATAATATGAGTAGTCAGCTTCAGGAAAAATTCCATTTATAAATGGATTTTCATCTCTTACATCTTATTCAGATGGTTTTCTTGGGGGTTTGGTTTTCTTTCTCTTGGTTGCACTTTCATTCTCTAGTGTGCTAGAGCACGAAATTGAACCACTGAGCCTCATCTCATCTTGATTCTGAGCCTGTCATCTTTCATTTCTTCGAAGTAAAGGATTCATTTCATTGTCTTGTTTCTTCTATGTATTCTTCTGTTTCGTAAATATCTTCATTATGTCACATAGTTCATTTGCAAAATTTCAGACCTTTGCACAACTTCTGCTTTTGTCCGCAACTGATTTCTGAACTGAAAGATTATCATGTAAACTGCTAATCCCTTCCTCTCCAGAATCTTTGTCAGAATTCAATGCTACGTTCATCTGGTGGTTGAATATAGATAGCATCCAAATCTATATCGTCTAATATTTGCTTAGCTTCAGCAAGCGTTATGCCCCTTGATGACTGATATAAAGAGAAAAATTTGGTTATCTGCCTAGTGGTACCATATGGTACCAGGCTAAATCTAAGTTCTATATATTTGACAACTAGTGTATTTGAAGTGAAAACATGAATTAAATATTTTCTTATAAGATTTCTGTAATATATTCCACCAAATGTTGTTTCAAAAAATAGTCCCAATTCAATATATTCAAACATACATGTAGAGCTATTCAGGAAGTAGCACAAAGTTGACAAACTCCACTATCACAATGTGCTGTATAACTTTCAAATTTTATATTGACAAACAATGTCTGCAGTGTCCTTGGCTAATGTAAACAATGACCTACATTTAAAACGATCATTGTTGTCAACACAGCAGCTCTAATCACATGTACTTGTGGTACCATATGGTACCGCCAGGCATATTTGGGTTAAAATTAAATTTGTCATGAGACTGGTGTGCAAGTTTGTCCACAGGTGGTGCTGCTTCATTGACAGGTTAAAAAGCGGTCTTATTGCTTGTATTCGTGAAATTAACCCCAAAATAATTTAGCAACATTGTATTATACACAAAAAATTTGGTAGCGAGAAAAATAACTCTTTGATTAAATAAAACATTGAACACTGCAATAAAAATAGTAAATTTTAGAAAGCTATGTGCACTTAACTCCCATTCGTTCACAAAAATGTGTGAGGAGATGGGATGTACACACATTTGTTTTTGCACACTGAGATGTGTTGGTTATCACGAGGATGCATATTGCCTCGTCTTTTTGAACTGAAAAATGAGGTAAAATGTTTCCTTACAAAATTGAAATCTGATCTGATGAAACATTTTGAAGATGAAGAGTGGATTTGCCATAAGCTTATCTGATGGATATATTCAACAAATTTAACGAGCTTCATCTTCAACTCCAAGGCTTTGGCAGAAACATTTTTAAAGCTCATAAGAAAATAAAGGGGTTTTATAAGAAAGTTTTATTTTGAATTGATTGCTTTAATAAAGGGAATATTGCAGTTTTTCCAAATCTCTTGGAACATAGTGGACAAAATGACATTAGTATTGCTGATGGACTTTTGGAAATAATTAAATTCCACCTACATCATCTCAGGTTACAGGTTTTTAAAATACTTCCCAGAAATTGAGAAAGATGATATTATACCACCACCTACAATTTCTCTGATCTTCCCGTAAAATTACAAGAAAGCCTTTTGGAAATGTCCGTTGAAAGTTCACTGAAAATAAAATTCGAAAACATGTGATTTCTGGTGTTGCGCACGCAAAGAGTACACTGGATTTAGTGACTGTGCCATTACACGTCTTCTTTCATTCTCCTCAATTATCTGTGTGAGCAGGGTTTCTCTGCAATGACAGCAATCAAAACAAAACAAAAAGCAGCAGCTTGAATCCAGAATCCCCATTAATATTTGCACTAACAAAGAATAGAGGAGCTGGTGTCCAGAAAACAGGCTCAACCATCTCATTAACAGGTCAGAAACATGTATAACTTGATACAATTTATTTGCAACGTATGTACACAGTTTCCGTTTTTTTTTGTTTTTTTTTAGTGTTTAATGCCTGCTTTTACTACCTGTTAAACCGCATGCGATGACATATGATACATGAAATGAAGATGGAGCACCAGTGGAATGGTTGGTGGGGGAAACCAGAGAACCTGGAGAAAACCCACCCCTGCACCACTTTGTCCACCACAGATCTCACATGCAATCGCTTGGAATCAAACTCGGGCCATCTAGGTGAGAGGCAAGTGGTCTAACCACCTGGCCACGGTGTAGCAGTATAACTCCTGTATTTATTTTATACACTTATAACATAACCCTTCTTTCTATAATATTTAATAAATTGTAAATATAATCTATTTTAGATTTGGTTACGTATAGTTTAAATTAGGGAAAACTCTAGGACTAGGCCTAGGGGTACAGGCTGGAATGAAAAATTGTCAGTGGGGGCACATGGAGAAAAAAGGTCAAGTACCACTGGGCTAACCCACATTTAGATGAGAAAGTATCATTGGTCAATTATACATAAATTACATCTAAATGGGCAAAAAACAATTTTTCATGCTATTGATGTTATAATGTTTTCCCTTCCAATCCTCAATTCAATGTGAATCAAGTCATATATTCTCAGATATTTTGCTCTCTGTTCTTGTTCCCACTGCCGATATATTGAAGAACAGCTCCATTCACCTTGTTCAGACTCCTCTGTTCCTAAACATATACACCAAGTTTTAAACATTTAGATCAATACAATGCCAACTGCTTTTCTCCAATTATTAAAACTTTCTTGTTATCGAAGTTTCTATTATGTATTTGCAGGATTTGTTTGAACAGCAATTACTGAAAAACTGATTTTTATTTTCTCTGCCACTTACCGACAGTAAGTAAAGAAAGTGTCATATTCCATTCAAAATCTATATTGAGAGTCACTGGAAATAAATATTTTGAAGTTTCCTGAATACAAAAATGCATTTTAAAAGAGAAAGAATATGCCTGTGCATGTGTGCGCGCATGTGTGTGTGGGGGTGTCAATTCATTTGTTCATGTACAGCATAACTAAACAAGGTTCTGTTAAATATCAAATTTGGAATTTTAAGCTCAGCTACTCTGAAGAATGTGGCCCCAACACAATTTTTTTCGTTTTCTTCCCAAATACGGCACTACTGATTTTAATCAAAAATGTTTAAGGTATTTTGCCTAAGAAAATACATATCTTGAATTTTCTACAGAGAGCCTGGTAATACCTATTCATTCGAGAGCAAATTTCATATTATTTTGTACACATGGTAAATTGAGAAAATTATTATTTATGTATATATTTACCTATACATCATTAAAACGCATTTATGCATATCTTTTGCCACATTAACTGCTTTTTGAAGTATTTGTTATTGGTTTGAATTTTCAAATACCTTATACTTTTGTCAAGCATTAATATTCATGACCTGTGTCTTGATGTGTCTTCTTAGCTTCCGGAGAAGGCCGCGTTATCTTGCATTGGAATGACGACGTTTTGCTCATCTTGCCGTGAGCTTCTTCTGGGCTCTTGTGCGGTGGTTGCTTATTTGCTCTCGCTTATATAGTGGCAGTGCGGTGGAGGTTGCCCCGCCCTCTCTCTGGTTGGCTAGTTGCCTGCCAATTGGCGTGGGTGCTGGCACCGCTCTTTCCTGGTGATGTTGGAGCTGCTTTATGCTTTCTTTTTCCAGGTTTTTGTTTCCTTTTTGTCTTATTTCTTGTTCTAGATTGTGGTTTGGATCTTCTTTTAGTAAATGCTGCCATGGTTTGCCGTCCGTTTCTAGGATGCCGCATGTCTCCACCCCTTGCCTCTCTTTGGCTGGAGGCCGGCCTATTACGGCTCTCCTTGTGAGCAGAGTTTTCCAGATGTTATGGAGATGTTTTCCGCTGTCCCTGTTGATGTTCTTCTTTTTCAGTCGCAGCGGGCCTTCCTGAACAGGTGATTAATGAGCTGAGGTTCAAAAATTTATGGGATCCTCAGCAGGGCTAAACCACCACAACCCAACATAACTAATGCAGAACACGAGGCACTAAGAGCCATCTCTTCAAATTCACACATCATCATTCTACCTGCGGACAAGGGCAATGCCACCGTCATCATGAACACCACCGACTATCATGAAAAGATGCTCTGCCTGCTAAACGACCCCACCTACAACAGAATACAGAAGAATCCCACCTCTTCCATGGAAAGACGCACAATGCTCATGATACAGGATTCCTCAATTCCAAAAGAAAAGCAGAAAGGATTGATCCCACAGAACTCCCGAACACCATCAATCTATGGGCTACCAAAGATACACAAGGAAGACACACCTCTGAGACCAATAGTGAGTGCCATTGGCTCGCCAACACATTCTCTAGCCAGATTCCTAGCTGAAAAACTTCAGACTCTGGTGGGGAAAACAGCTTTGTTAGAGACTCAGCACACTTTGTACAGATAATAAGACAATTCCCCCTTGAACACAACCATATTCTCATCAGCTTCAATGTGCAATCGCTGTTCACCAAGATCCCAATCAAGGACTCTCTAAGAATCATCGCAGACAAACTCGACAGCAATGGGTTTCCTGAAGACTGGCTGGATCTAGTGGAGCACTGCCTAACATCCACTTACTTCAGTTACAGAGGAGAACTCTTCGAACAGAAGGAGGGAGCAGCGATGGGCTGTCCTCTTTCACCCATTGTCGCAAATCAATTCATGGAAGACTTTGAAAATATGGCAATAGACACTTACAATCTCAAACCAGCACTCTGGCTGAGATATGTGGACGATACTTTTGTAGTATGGCCACACGACAGAGACACCATAACCGGTTTTCTCCAACATCTAAACAGCCTCCATCCCAGTATTCAATTTACAATGGAAATAGAAGAGACCGGAATACTACCATTTTTAGACGTCTTGGTACGAGATGAAATGAGCAAGACTGTACACTGCTCAGTCTTCAGAAAACCCACTCACACCAACAAATATTTAGATGCATCTTCTCACCATCCACCCACCATAAAAAAAAGGAATGATAAATGCACTATTCCTCCGCGCCATTCGCATATGCGAACCAAAGCTCGTCAGAGAGGAAATGAGACACCTGAACAGCATTCTCAGGGCTAATGATTACGCACACAAAGAAATACAAAGGAACACCAACCGAAGAAACCCCCAAAAGGACGACGATCAGGACTCTAGAAAAAACAACCAAAAATGGATCAGCGTACCATGCATCCGAGGCGTCACAGACAGGATTTCCAAAATCCTTAAAAGCTACGACATCAGAACTCGCTACACCTCAACAAGAGAGCTCAGATCATTCCTACAACCAGCCAAAGATACCAGCAACCCGCTCCTAAACCCGGGCACATATAGAATTAGATGTGACTGTGGAAGTGCCTACATTGGCCAAACAGGACAGTCCATAGTAACATGCAGAAAAGAACACATACGCAGTCTAAAACTCAACCAACTCGAAAAATCCACACTAGCTGAACACATAATAACAACCAGCCACCACATCGACTTTGACAACACAGAGCTTATAGCCACCTGCAGCAAATTTTCATCACAAAATGACCAGTGAAAGCATAGAGATTTTCAAAGAAAAGAAGAACACCAACAGGGACGGCGGAAAACATCTCCATAACATCTGGAAAACTCTGCTCACAAGGAGAGCCATAACAGACCGGCCTCCAGCCAAAGAGAGGCAAGGGGCGGAGACATGCGACATTCTCGAAACAGACGGCAACCACGGCAGCATTTACTAAAAGAAATTCCAAACTACAATCTAGAACAAGAAATAAGACAAAAAGGAAACAAAAACCTGGAAAAAGAAAGCATAAAGCAACTCCAACATCACCAGGAAAGAGCGGCGCCAGCACCCATGCCAATTAGCAGGCAACTAGCCAACTAGAAGGGAGAGAGCAGGGCAACCTCTACCGCACTGCTACTATATAAGCGAGAGCAAATAAGCAACCACCGCACAAGAGCCCAGAAGAAGCTCAAGGCAAGATGAGCGAAACGTCGGCATTCCAATGCAAGATAACACGGCCTTCTCCGGAAGCTAAGAAGACACATTAATATTCATTTTTTTTCTCACGATCATGCAAGAAACATGGAATTTCAAAGCCATCATATAGCTTTGAAATATTTTAATCACTTCAGCCTATTGTATTCCTATTGTTACCTTCTACAAAATATGTAATAAAACCATTTCTACAAATTTAACATCAAAAATAAAATAATGTGTGTACTGAGCCTCAAAAATAATAACTTACTTTTTAGTAACCTTTTGTCACTAAAGAAGGAACATTCTAAACGTATTGCTGGCCTAAAAAGGGTTTGTACAAATATTTCTATCAGTTTCTAATACATATGATGATTCCGCTGTTCATCGTCGTCCTCCATGGTTTAGGAGTTAACATGCTATCCTTGGGTTCCCAAGGTTATGGGTTCAAACCCAGCAGAGGGCAATGGATATTTTTTGGATATAAGAAAACTTAGAATGGCTTCCTTTGGAAAGGAAGTTGGCGCACACACAAAAAAAACACACACACACCCACACCCACACACATTTTTCCTAAAATGCTTTTTTTGGATTCAGGAGGTCTCAAAACATATTTCTGATGAAATCACAGTATCAAATTTTTGGATTGCAATACAATACCTTTTCTACACACTATGTATAAGGAAAGTAAAAATGTGTTAGCTAAAGGGCATCTGGGAATGGCAGATATCGGAGCATGTTATAGCAAAATACAAAATATGAAAGTGATATGGTTGGAAAGGGTGCATAACACATTGGTGGAAGCAAAAATAATGTATGGAGTAGTAGTGCGGATTTGGAGGAAATGTGGAAGAAAATTTAGGATTCATAGGGAATTTTACAAATTAATATTGGGTTTGCCGAAAGCTTCACCAAATGGCATAGCATTTCTTGAGCTGGGAAGAACAGAAATTAAATGAAAGTCATTGAAAGAGGATTAAAATATTTATACAGAATGGAAATGTTGGAGGGTAGAAACATTGTCAAGGAATGTTTGTTAATTCAAGAAAGTGCTGGCTGGAAGTTCAGTTGGTATGAAAATGGGACAAATTTTAGAAGAAAAAGATATGGAAAAAACTTGGGATGGGAACATGGGCATGGAGGATTTCCGGTGAGAAGTTAAAGCACATACTGAGGATGTTGAAGGAGGAGAATTATTTGCCAAAACTTTGCTGAAATCTAAAAACAGATTAGGACAGAAAGAAATAATGTGGGCTTATATAATAAAATGGGGAGAAAAGGGTATGCTATGCCAAGCATATGTGCTTTAAAACTAAGGGGGCTCAGAAGAGATTTTGGCATTAATATGTGTCCAATGTGTGGGGAAAGTGAGGAATCACTGCACTGTGTACTTAAGTGCAAGAAAACAGAGATATGGAGAAGTAAACTGAGATTTGATAAATGGGATAAACTAGGAATAGAGGAAATAGCAACCAGAATTTTAACAATAGAACAGAATTTATTATAGATTGAGGAAAATATTTAGGAAAAATTTGTGAAAAGTGGTATAGAATTGTGAGATAGTGCACAGAGGAGGAAATGAGTAGAGGAGAGAATGAGATTATCTAATATTAAACCGATTTTTATTCACCAGCAACCTGGGTGTGTATATAAGGTCAGGATAGAAACTCAACTGAATGTATTTAATGGAAAAGAAAGGAAGAAACGTTTATTATCCTATGAAGTGTGACAAATATTTGTATTGTGATTTATGATAATAAATTGAGTGATTCATTCACTGAAGGAGATTCAACTTTTTCAGGGACATTAGCTTCCAAGAAACTTTCAATAATGGAAATTACAAATTCCAATTAATGTACCCATACTTTGCCAGAGAAAAATATTAGGAATACTTCACTGTCATTGACAATTTATATAATCCAATTACAAAAACTTAGCAGACTGATTCTCATTTCGAAATTTCCAATAAACCTCATACATTTTTAAATTCCATCATGCCATGTGGACATATATTGGTTCACCATTACTGTGGTTTCTTGATCAGGGAATGCCTAGTTTGCAAGTATACCACTACATTACTTGCAGATGGCACTATAAGATGAAATCACAACTTGCAGACACGAAAATGGCAAAGGAACCTTTTTCTTGAAGATATGGAACTCTTTTACATGCAAATAAACATTACACAGGATCAACAGCTTTACTTCCCTTCTCAAAGAAGCCATGCTAAGGATTATTATGTCCAAAAATCCATCACCCTCCACCTGATTTAAACCTACAACCTTGGGTGTTAGAGACTAGCATGACATCCACTGCATGACAGAGGGTGATAATCTTCTTACACTGGAAGAGGTGAAAGAAATTCAGTGAATTTCAAATACTGAACTCTTTAAAGTAAATGAAAGTTATCTGGGAAACTGCCAGAAATGTGTTGATCAAGAATATTTCCAACACTTTTTTACATTCAGGTATGTACAATCCAGGAAAAATATTATTCACAGGCTACTGAAGTTTCTTTAAGTGCACTTACCGCAGAAAGACGAGAACGTAGTGTTAAATGTGGCTTTTTTTCGTCTGAAAATGGAGGAATAGCAGGTAAATTCTCTGAAGGTGTTGCAGAAGTTGAGTCGGCCTTTGTTAGAATCTGGAAGAAAAAGGAAATATCTTACTTTGATTTTCACTCTTCCTATTACCTACTAAAACAGGCTTCTCTTTTATTAAAAAAACACATTCATTCTCTTGCAGGTATGGTATTTAAATTATACAATTGGGGCAAGCATTATTTCATTTAAAATTTGGAAGTGCATTTTCTTTGATTTTATTTCATTAATAATGGCCACAATAAATAAGGAATCACCAACCAATGTTAAGAAAACTTCAAACAGATTTATTCAAAAGAACAACTCAAACATTAAAATCCTTGAATATTATATCCTCATGCCCATGCACATAGATTACAGAGGTTAAAGATTTTGACAAAAGGACAATATTTTTGTAAGAATAATTTGTTTGTAGAACAGGTAAAGAAAGTGATGTGCATGAAACAGATCAGATTTTACTTTTCCCCGCTGTCCAATCTGTAAGTATCAACCAGATTCCACCCTGGTATCTTAATCGCTTATTTCTTGTCCAATATTTCAGCTAACAGTTCAGCTGTTCTTTAACTCCATTCTTCTACTCCAAAAGAGCACCAACTTATTTCGTCTTTGGCTACCTGCACATCTTCTGTTGATTTCAATTCTTCCTTTCTCTACACGTACCATGTGTTTAGAGAAGGTATTGTATTCCACCCAAAAATTTGATACAGAGATTTCACTGGAAATACACGATTTGGTTCCCCCTGAATCCAAAAGAAGCATTTTTGGATTAAGGTGTGGGTGGGAGTGTGTGTGGGCGAGCATGCATGTGAGGGGGGGGACAGCACAGTTTAAAATCGAAAAAAAAACACTATACCAAACTTGGTAACTTCCAAGGATGTGACATGATTTTCAGGAAATTCCCCCCACTCCAAAATACCCTTTACATGGAAAACTTTTTGAAAATTTTGATTTTCTCAAAAATGGCTCTAATGATTTTGATTAAAATCTCTTATATTTAAGATATTTACATGCCAAATAAAATGTATATCTTGAATTTTCTGGGAATAGCCTCTGAATACTACTTTATTCTGGATGAATTTAACAGATTTTTGCATAACTTGCTAAACTGTAAGAGATGGACAAAAACTTACCACAAAGAAAATTTAGATCACGATAAAACACACAATTTGTCATATACGTTTTTTTCATAATGTTGATCGTTTTTGAGATATTTCTTGTTATTGGTTTGAGCTTTAAAAAAACTTATACTTTTCTCATACAGAAATTTGTTGACTCCTGTCCATACAAATAAAGCAACTTCAGACACATAGCAACCAGCTTTTGACTATCACTTTAATCTATGGTACTCCCTTATTTTGAATCTACTTACAAAGAAGCAAGTAATTAGATTACTTCTGCTAATTTTTCTCAATCAGTATGAAGTAAATAGAAGCATAAGCTTTTTAATGATAATTTGTTGCAGAGATGTAGAAAAAGAAATGAGAATGGAACACATCAGATTTTTTCTTTATATTCTCCAAATTCCCTTTCATAACTTTCCCTACTTGTAACTTTTCTACAGTTGTTTGGATTTGTTCCATGTTGCTGTCCAAATTTAATCCTAAATTCTCTTGCATTTTATATACTTCTCCTAAATGCTTTAATTGTCTGGTCATATCCTTTAACATTGACTTGATTTGTTTCACATCTATTAGTCCAGGATTCATTTCCATTCCTCTGATCACTAATATCAGCAACCTATATCTTATAATTTTGAATACTGGAAGTGGTACACTGTGAAGCTAGCAATTAGTTTTTAATTGGTCAAATAGTCGAAAGCAGTAGACAATGCATGTAACACGCATGCGAAACTAGTTCTGCGTAAAAGTAAGTTTTTGTGAAGCACATGTGTGTATATTCGACTACCAATTAAAAACTAACCTATATCTTACTTGAAATGAGGATTTTGGCACAATGGTGTATACTGTAAGTATTGATTTGAGTTGATTGTAACCTATTTCCATCACTTTACATTGTTTTATTATTAAGGACATGTTTTGGAAGCACCATTGCTTCCATTATCAATTTTTCAACTGCCAGTGAGGTGATTATCCAGTGTTATAGTGGATGCTTCTGGTGTCAATTTAAAACTTCTATCCATTTCTGCTTCTTATTTTGACTCACTATTTCACTATGTCTATTTTCTGTTTATGACTTTTTCACCTATTTCCCATAAATATTCTGATTCTATTATTTGACGAGTTGATTAATTACACTAAACACTTACTCAGGATTTTTGCTGGAACATGTTTAAAAGGACTAGTTTCTTTCATTTTCAACCAGACATCAACTGATTCCTTGTGGTAAAGCTGACAATGTCATTGAGTTCTGTCTCCTCTGATGCAGCCTTCTGCAGAATGTCGAAACTGAAAATCCTGTTTCTATTTTTTAAGATGAAAATGTGTTCCCATGTGGCCAGCTCTTGTTTTCCTGTTATCTATGATATCTTCAATTTTGGTTGAAACATGGTTGCAAGTTTTAAGCCATGATTCAGGAGCTCCATTCTCACTACATTGCAGATATTAGCATTTCCTTGCAATTCCAACCAGAATCGGAAAAAAGCTCAGTGAAAAGTCGGTATGAAAAGATTTTAGAAGGGATCAAAACTAGACTGGTTTACAGAATCAAACAAAACTTTATCCATTCACTGAGACACAAAAATATAATGTACACTAAGGCAGATAAGGGAAACAAAATAGTCATCATGGAGAAATCAGATTATGATAGCAGGATGAAGGAAATGTTAAACAACAATGAATATGAAGCTGTCAATAAAAACCCTTAAAATCTTGAGTGAAAACGTTTGAAAACACCATAAAAAAAACTCCAGCACAATACCAAACAAATATACAGTAAAATCAGATAATCCTACCCTACCCAGACCGTATGGGTTACCTAAAATTCACAAACCCTACATTACAATGAGACCCATAGTTAGCAGTATAGATTCACCAACCTACAAATTAGCAAAATGGCTAACTAACAAGCTCAATTCCTTTCCAAAATGTGAAGCCTCAGTATCAAAAAATCCTATGAGCTCATAGAAAACACCAAGAACATGGAATTAAAAGAAGGGGACACATTGGCTTCATTTGATGCCAAATCACTATTTCCAAGCATATCACTAGATAAATTTGCCCCACTAATAGAATATTGGCTTAAATCAATTGGAATGGCATCACAAAAAATTTCAAAATATATAGAACTTACCAAATTGTGCACCGAACAAAACCTTTTTCAGTTCCAGACAAGATTTGATCACCAAACATCAGGATTAGCAATGGGCAATCCACTCTCACCCATATTGGCAGGTGTTTTCATGAGCAGATTGGAAACTAGAATCACAAAAGGTTTCCCTTGGATGTTCAAAACCTGGCAGCAGTATATCAATGATATCTTTGCCATAGTGCCAAAAAGGCACATTGATGATGCCCTAAAATTTTTGAACATGCAATAAAAAAATATAAAATTCACAGTAGAAATAGAAAAACATAACCAGCTACCATTTTTAGATCTTCAAATATGAAAATAGAATAAACTTTGGTATTTACAGGTGACCTACTTAGACAGACAATTATTAAAAGCGAATAGTTATAATCCACGGCCACATAAATAGGCAATCTTCAATAGCCTAGCACATAGACTGGTAAACATACCACTTCTAACAGATGAATACAGGGTAGAATACAATAAAATAATCGAAATTGCAAATAAAAATGGTTTCCCAAGATCCCTAGTAGATAAAAAAAATAAAAATAGCTACAAAGAAGCAATTCCTTTAAAAAAAAAAAAACCAGCAGCCACTCTCTCAACAATAGAACAGAAGCTGAGCTTCAAGAAATTCACATACCACCAATGGGCATTTGACAAATTTCAGAACATTTTCAAAGAATACAACATTCAGCTAGCATCAGTAAACCATCGCAGCATAAAAAATGAATTAGGCTCAAATATCAAACACGTCATCCCAGCAAAGAAAAATAGGGCATATACAAAATGGAATGCAAGGATTGTAATCAGATTTATATTGGAAAAACAAAAATAAAAAATAATTGGAAAAATCAGCAGTTGCCACTCACTTTTGGACAAAACACAATATAAATTCAGAACCAAAACTTCTAAAATGCATAACAGGAAAACAAGAGCTGGCCACAAGAGAACACATTTTCATTCTAAAAAATAGAAACAGGGTTTTCAATTTCCACATTCTGCAGAAGGGTGTGTGTTTAGCAAGTTCATTGAACCACCACCAGAGACAGCATTCACATTACCAGCTTCACCACAAGGAATTAGTCCATGTCCAGTTGAAACTGAAGGAAACAAGTCCTTCAAAGCATGTTCTGGCAAAAATCCCAAGTAAGTATTGTTTAGTATAGTTAATCGATTCCTCAAATAAATAAAAAAAAAATAGATTCCAATTCATACTCTGTATCTTTATATGTTTTCACCCATGTTTGTACCTTTTTTACCTTTATACTGTTTACCTTATATGGCTTCGATTTCAGAGCCCCATATGTTATGTTATTTCCTTACTATTGTGTCTATCATGTTGCCTTCACTTCCAACAGTTTGTAAAACATTGTTATATGTCACTGCTTTTATTTCTCATCTCACTTTCTACTTTCATATTCTCTTTTATTAAATTCTTTTGCAAACCTCTGATGAATCTATAACCACTTTGTCTTGACAGTTGAAAGCAAAACATTGATTTAATGTGGTCCTCATCTATTTGGAAATCTTTCTTGATAAATTTTTGACACAGCTACTGCATTACAATGCACTTCACTATAAAGAGTAACATTTCAAGATACACCCATTAGTAAAGTGAGCCTTTTTGCAACTATAAATCACTGCTTCAAAAACAAGACATAAGAACAATAAACAACTGAAGCACTTCACTATAAAGAGTAACATTTCAAGATACACCCATTAGTAAAGTGAGCCTTTTTGCAACTATAAATCACTGCTTCAAAAACAAGACATAAGAACAATAAACAACTGAAGCACATTTCTGTTGTCTGTTGTGTAGTCACATGGCTAATGATGTAGATCCAACTGAGACAAATTTGCAAAGCTTATAATAAGTAAGAGTGTGAAATGTTTTAATTCAAATGTATTAAAAAATATAAAAAATATTTAGCCTTCAATCTCTCTTAAGAAATATTTGAAAAAGTATTTAAGTTTCAAATAGCCTTTAAAGTAGTTAATAATAAGCAATTTTTGCTTCTTTTCTTTCTTTTTTTTTCTGAAAAACAGTAAGATTGTTCTAAGAGTTTTTGTTCGATTCATTATAAACTATCACTGTTCAAAGATGATCATAGATTACCTTCCACCTGGATAGATGATATGCTAAATTCCAAAATTAAATACCAAAATGGGAACTGTATTGCATTTGAAGTCATCTTGTATAAATACGGCAAATATAACGCTTGATTGCAATGGGGCAAATGAATGGAGAAATGATTTTGATAAAGAATTGCTTTACGACAAAGTATGCAAATAAATAAGATTTTTAAAGATAAAATGCCACTTAAGAGGTTTAGAAGAATTCTTATGGAAAGTTAAAATGAAATAGCTTAGACAAATAGAGAAAGACTGAATAACAGATTGAAGATAATGTATTACTCAAGTGATGGGAGTGTTATGCTAAATGAATAATAGAGGCCCAGCAAAGGTGGACACCAATGATAAAAAAAAATCTGACATGTTCCATTCACATGATTTTCTCTACAGCTCTGAAACAAACTATTGTTTAAAAGCTTATTCTATTTATTTCATGCCAATCAAGAAAAAGTTAGCACAAATGGCCTTATTACTTGCTTCCTTGTAAGTAGAAGATAAATAAGGGAGTACCATAGGCTAAAGTGATAGTCAAAAGCTGGTTGCTATGTGATTGACGGTCCTTTCTATGGACAGGAGTTGACAAATTCCCATATGAGAAAAGTATAAGTAATTTATAGATGAAACCAATAACAAGGAATGTCTCAAAAACGATCAACTCCATGAAAAAAATGTATATAACATAAATTGTGTGTTTTGACGAGCTCTACATTTTGTGCTAAGTAAGTTTTGTCTCTTACGGCTTACCAGTTATGCAAAATTAATCCAGAACAAAGCTGTCTTCAGAAGCTATTCCCAGAAAATTCAAGATATACATTTTATTTGTCAAGTAAATATTTTTAATATACAATATTTTAATAAAAATCGTTAAGAGTCATTTTTAAGAAAATCAAACTTTTCGACATTTTTCCATGTAAATGGTGAGGTACTAAATTTAAATACCAAACTTGGTAATTAACGAACTTTTCATTTTTGAGCTATGCACACCCACCCACCCCCACCACACACACAACATTTTTCTAGAAATGCTTTTCTTGGATTCAGGGGTCGCAAAGCATAAATTGCCAAAGAAATCTCACTATCAATTTTTTGGGTGTATTATAACACACATAGTGTACATAGTGTATAGAGAAAGTAAAAATCACTTTGTGTTTTAAATGTTTTACCTTAGTTATATTTGGGAAGTGGTATCAATCTTTATAGTGTATGGCAAAATGTTATAATTAATGAAATGTAAAATTAACAAAACCTCAATATTTTAATAAATTACCACCAGTTGGTGTAACAAATTTAAGATTACAAAACCTAGGAGGCATTTCACATTGTAAAGTTGTCAAATGATCAACAAAAAGTTGTCACATCTTTTATCTTCTATAGGTGGGTAAGAGACACACAATTTAATTTTTATGGGGGGAGGGACAAAGTAAAAAAGAATAGGAAAAAGCTAGGAGAGAAGGGCAACGAAGGAAGTAATGGGGCTTAGGGGAGTACCACTGAATGCACCTCCTCAAGCACTCTAGGTGGCGCAGTATTGACAGTAGTTGAGCAAATTTTGGACTGTAAATGAAAATGGCGTGTTATTTATGGATGCTCTTTAACTCTCAGCATCCCATTTTATATTGGGCAAGAAAGACCACTTAATTTTGCTCAGAGGCCTCTCTATCAGCTTGAGGTTCTTTTACATGCCATAAATCTATGACACGGACCAACGGCTTTACTTCCTTCCGAAGGAAGCTATGCTAAGGATTTTTACGCCCGAAAAAACCCATCGCCCTCTGATGGGTTTAAACCCGCGACCTTGGATTGAGGTCTGTGCAGATGGTGAGTGCCACAATAGTGGCATCGTGGCTTGGCAGTGCACAAAGTGTCAGTGTGGCTGAATGCACAGCAGCAGCAACATGGCATTCAATGATCCGTTCGGCTAGCCTTTTTGGACATGTGGCACCCAAACATGGGCAGGACCTCCCTCAAGCCCACCTCATAGCGTCAGGACTTAATGAAGAAAAATTTGGTGAGTGCCACAATAGTGGTATCGTGGCTTGGCGGTGCACAAAGTGTCAGTGTGGCTGAATGCACAGCAGCAGCAACATGGCATTCAATGATCGTTCGGCTGGCCTCTTTGGACAGGTGGCACCCAAACATGGGTAGGACCTCCCTCAAGGCCGCCTCATAGCATCAGGACTTAATGAAGAAACATTTTCAAGTATTTATTGAACAGAAACATCCTGGGATCATTTTCTTTCTGCACCAGACTAGCGTTATTAAATATTGCATGAAACAAATGCAATAAATAGTTTAAATTAACTTTAAATTTATTTCAAATATTTATTTTCCTTTCAGATTCATGATGCTGAATTATATACAGGTAATCTCTTTCCCCCTTACCGGTGTTGTTGGACATGATGGATACTTGGGTTTCTCCCTCACAGGAGATTCCTTGCTGAAGCTCCTAGTAGCCAACTTCTTTGCTCCATCCAAACTATCTCCAGAGTTGAGTTTCTGCCATGAGCATGACAATGCTTGTAAATCATCATCATCTGAACCAATCTCTGGCAGCACAAGTTTGCATTTTTCCCACGGCGGAGTGGAGTTTAGGAGATCATCATCCTCACCTGCAAATGGCATTTGCTAGAGGTACTTCCAACATTCATAAAGGACCACAAAATGCACATTTTTTTATCCAGAACTATATTACAAACTTTGAGATCAATACAAATAATTCTTACACGTTTTGAAACACCCCAACTACTATTTAGAACCTTTTCCTATAACATATTTCTAAATTACATCTTTTAGCTTGGTTACTCTGTTCAATCATCAGTCTCTTTATATAAAATAATTTCCTCAAACATATCTTCATGCTGCACAATACAAAATTTGGAATTTACTATAATAATTTGAACCAATTTAAAAAATATAGTACTATTTCACTTTTGGCTGAGAGGAAAACTGACAAAAAGTACAACAGGAGAGACATGCAGCAGGCACTGAATGAGGAGGAAACACTAGTCAGCAAGAGAAAAAGAGAATGATAACTGCGGGGAATGTGAGCATCCAGCAAATAATGGAGTGTATAGGGGAAAGGGGATCAAGCAAAGAGATAGGGGATGGGATGTGGGAAATCAATAGGCCACCAGATCAGTAAAGAAGGGGAGAATGAAACAAAATGTGTGATGATGTAAGGGAAAATATGAGGGAAGTGGAAGAAATTTTAAGGCAAAGAAGACATAAGATAGCAGCCATAGAGGTGACAATGAAACAACTGGTTGAGCACAGTAAAATAGAACAGAAGCTAGAATAAGTCGGAAAAAGGATATCACTAAGGGTGACGAGATTGAGGAAATGGCTGAGTTAACAGTGAAATGAGAGAACAGAGAGAGACAAAGGGAGAGAATGTGAGATTAAGGCAGGTTAAGGAAATAGGACAAGAAAGTGTACAAAATATGGCAAAACAGGTAGGACGTGTAAAGAAGAAACTATGATAAGAAATAAATTAATACAGAAATTAGGAAATCAGACACAGAAACTGGAGGGAGGAAAGAAAGGGGTGATAAGCTAAGTAAGAGAAATAAATAAAGAGGAGGAGGAGTCATATAACCAGAGCCTTATATTGTATAAGGCCCAAGATTGAAAAACAAAGCTTAAATGAAATTGTAATTTGTAAATATAATAATGTATCTGAGCAATTAATTCATCTACAACTTTTCTGCATAGTCTTCTCATGTTTACTTTCTCTACATAGTACATAGTGATTTTTGTTTTAGGTAAAGGTGAAGTCTGGGTGGCACCAATTGGGTGCAGGAAGTTTACAGAGGAGAGGGAATTCTGACAAGAGCACAAGTGACGGCAGGAATTGTTTCTCAGAGATTTGTGTAGGAATGCAACGAGAATCACCGATTTCTGGATGCCCTTTTATCCATAAAATAACATACAAAAATTGTCTCCCCCTTTGACTTCCTTAAACTGGTTTCAAGCCCTGTCCTTATTTGCTAAAATTTCCCGAACAAACAAGTTTTCAAGATCTTTTGATCTTGACCTAATTATTTAGTTGCACCACCTCAAAGTTTTTAATCTGTTCCTAAAATTTAAGGATTCTATCTAGTTCCCTAAGAATGCAGATATAAAAAGCTTTATCCTCCTACCCGTGTATCTGAGGGTAAGCTGCACATGATATTTCACCCCGGGTTACTAAGGTTAAGTATTTTTCGACATTTTCTCTTACTTCTTTTAACATTCTTCCAGCTCACGAATTAATTGCAGACTAGTTTTTACTTTTCATCTCAACACAACTTCTGGGCAGCTCTTCGCCTAGACAAATTCCATACAGTCCTCCCCTTTTCTAGGAAATTCCCCGATGTTACCCAAATTCTCTTGTTTTCTTTAACCTGATTGATCATCTCTACAGGCTGGGATTTTCCCAACATCTCAACATTGAACGATTAACTTGGCAATCTTACTGAATACAATTTGGCGAGTTCCTATCCTTTCTAAATTTACCAAAGTCCAAGTCCCGTTTGTGCTGTGTTTCCCTGCCAATGTATATTCTAGCACTTTTGTTGAGAGGAACCTATTGACCCTATGGCATTTTGATCCTAATGATTCGAAGAGAACCTTTATTTCCTAAGCCTGCAGCTGCTAAAATTTACTTTCTTACAATAATTCCATATATTATCAAAAACTCATATAGATTTATCTATAATATCACATTTACTTCCTATGTCATTCCTTTTATTTGCTTTGTATTATGTTCATTTTCCTTCATATTATTTTCCTAAAACTCTCATTCTTTCTAATATTAATTTCCTGCCTGTTTTAGTTGAATTTCTCACTTTCTACATCATTATCTTTCATTACTAATATATTGCCTTCTTTCTATGTGAATCTACTAGTTTCACATCAATAAAAGTATTTAATTCACCCAAAAATTTAATACCCAGATTTCCCCGTAAATACACGTTTTAGGGTCCCCTGAATCTAAAGAAAGCATGTTTAGAAAAAGGTCCTTGTACTTGTTCACATGTCCATGTGTTGTGAACACAATAACTCAAAAATGAAAAGTCATAAAATAATACCAAACTTGGTATTTAAGCTTAGTTTCTTATAAGGATGTGACACAAAGATTTTGAGGAAAATGCCCCCCCCCCTTCCTCAAACTCCCCTTTACATGACAAAAATTTTGAAAATTTTGATTTTCTCAAAAGTGGCTCTAACACTGTTTATTAAAATATCACATTAAATACATTTACATGACAAATAAAATGTATATCTTGAATTTTCTGGGAATAGCCTCTGAAAACCTCTTCATCCTGGATGACTTTTGCATAACTTGTAAACTATGAGAGACAGACAAAAAATTATACAAAATTAATTAGACCTCATTAAATCACGTAGTTTAGGACATTTACATTTTTTTTTTTTTTTTTTCCATAGATTTGATCATTTCTGAGATATTCCTTACTAAAGTAATTAACATTTTCTCATACAGGAATTTGTCATCTCCTGGTCTTGCAAAGAAACAAATTTCAATCACATAGCAACTAGCTTTTTTAAAGATTTGACTACCACTTTAGCCTTCTGTGTTCCCTAATTTCCCTTCTACTTATAAGGAACTAAGTAATAAGATCATTTCTGGTAATGTTTATCTCGATTAGAGTGAAGTAGACAAAAATAAGTTTTTTAAGAATAATTTGTTACAGATATGTACAGAAGTTACATGAATGGAACATCTCAGATGTTTTAATATATTTTTCCACTGAAATGTTTGTTTCAATTCCCTCCCCTTTTGAAGAACTGAGATAGGTACTCTGCAACAAATTCTGCATGAACTCTCTTCTTCTGCATCGCTGAATAGCAATAACTTATGAATTTCTTAATGGCACTAGAAATCACCACTCACATATGCATCACCTATGGACCAGAATTTTGACATGCAGGAGGTTTTTTTTTTTTTTTTACATATGAATAAATGTACTAACATGCATCCGTCAACTCTAAGCACATTTAATGGCATTGTTCTAGGCAGGATTGGAAGTGCAGGCTTGAGCATAGATCAGTTCTCAACCGACTATATCAAACAGGTAACTGCTTCATATCACCAGCAGGTCCCCATAAGAGTCTAAAAAGTAATCCTAAAGGAATGTGAAAAGTATATATTTATTTTTATATATCTTCTAAAATTGTTCTTATGAAAGATTATTAACTTCATGTTAATTGAGAAAAACCTGTGTTGATATAGTTTCATTATGCATTTCATTGTAGGTACAAGGAGAATGGAGGAAACTGAATTGATAGAAGTTAAAAGGAGAAGAGTTTTTAAATTCCATATTCTTTTGAGAAAAACAACTGAATAGTAACAGTACTTTTAAAAATGATAAAAGTATTGAAAAGCCAAAGAAATAATTACAGGTAACTTGGATATGGCTAATGTTAGAAAAAATGTCATTTGAAATAAAGTATGTTATTTTAAGGAGATATGCATGTTTTGGTATTAAGCTTTTCTCTATGTCTTGTGTTTACCAGTTATACAAAATTTCTTCCAAATGAACCAAACTTCACAGGCTATTCCTGTAAATTTAAGATATACAGCTTGTCGTATAAATAACTAATATACACATATAGTATTTTAATTAAAATCATTAGGAGCCCTTTCTGAAAAAATCAAAATTATTTAGCATTTTTCCATGTAATAGGTAGTTGGAATTGAGGATTTTGTTGGATATCTGTGCGACATCTTTGGAAGATGTTTGAACTTATATACCAGTTAGGTATTCATCCAACACTTCATTTTAGAGTTGGGCTCTTCACAGACACACATTTTTTTCTAAATGTTTTTGGAGGCATTTGGGGAACCTCAAAACCTATATTTTTGGTGGCATTCCAGCATGAAACTTTTAATACAATAGCTCATCTTAAACCGGGATCCACTGCATCAGTAATCAGCGTGAAACACACAATGCTAAACAAATATTTAATTCTATCACCATTGCATAAAAAGTGAGGCAAAACAACTTGCTTTTGTTAGCATCTTAATCACATGGATTCTGATTATCAAGTGTTAGTGAGAAAACCCACAAGAATAAAAGAAACAAAATTTGATGTGTTACATTCACGTAACTCTATCTAGCCTCTATCATTATAGAAAATTTATAATTTTCTATCTTCTTCATTTTAATCAAGACAAAACTTTACAGAAATAATTACATTACACATTTCATTATAAATACAAAGAGAATAGTGGTAGTCAAATCTGGACACCATTTGTTGGCATTAAAATCCCATTCTCTTTCCATACCTTTGCGAGAAACAACTGGAAATCAACAGGACCTTAAAAGAATGAGAAACTATTGAATAATTTGAAGATCTTGGAAACGGCTTATGTCACAAAAAAGGGTATTTGGAATAAATTGTGTATTTTAAAGAACTCTACTTTTTTGGGCAGTATCGTTTAATGCATACCAGTTTACATTTTACAAAATTCCTTCCGAATGAAGTGATCTTTACAGGTTATTCCCAGAAAATTCAAGATGTACACTTTATTTGCCATATAAATATCTTCAATATAACTGGTATTTTAATCAAAATTATTAAGGGAATTTTGAGAAAAAAATATTAAAAATTCCACGTAAAGGGTATTTGGGGAAGGGGAGATTTTTTTGAAAATCTTTGTTTTGCATGTTTAGAAGTTACAGTAGAACCGCGCTAATCCAAATTAGTTGGGGTGTAGTCTGTTCACATTCAGAATTGTTCAGGTTATCTGTAAAATAGATGGGTGGGGGGAGGGGCAGCTACAGGATTAGCAGCTACAAGGTAACACAATAGAGCGATAGGAGGAAGAGGCAACATTGCATTACCGTGCACAATGTAACAAGGAATATATTCTTCTGACCTGAGAACATAGCCGATCACTTGTGATAGAAGCAGTGTGTAGTTCAGTATGTTTTGCTATTGTTAGCAGTTATTCTATGTAAATTAATTTATGCTCCTTGTTCGTAAATTAATATGAACAGGTGCTTGTTTGTGCTATAATGTGCAGTATGTTGTCAACCAAACAAAAACATAATTACTGTACATTAAAAGAAAAACTGGAAGTGCTTAAGTGGCATGAAACTAGGGAAAAAAAGCTATAAAATTGGCTATTAAATTTGGTGAAGGGAAAGTCAGTATCAGCGACTAGAAAAATATTGGGGGGAAATTGAGAGCTTCTGCAGCATAACTACAAGTCTAAAACATTGGAACAATACCACAACTCCTCCATATCGTCACACAATTCAAAGAAAGCAAAGTTCAGAAAAACATTTTTATGGAATAAATGTTTTGTTCATGTGTGTAGTTTCAATAATGACTGTCAGTTCTATAACAAAAATCCTTTCTTTATACTACAAATAAGCTTTTTATTATTTTTTAATCATGGATTTTGTGTTTAGATTATTTGGAATTTCGGATTTGTGAGGTTAAGATTAGCACAGTCCTGCTGTACAAAACATAAACACCAAGCTTGTCATTTACCAGAGTTTTTGTTTTTGAGTTGTGACATGCGCACACGCACATACACACACAAACAAAACCATATGCATATTTTAACACATTTTTTGGTGGAATGCTATACCTTCTCTACCTTTATGTGGTAGAGAAATAAAAATGTTCTGCTTGCATGCTTTTATAAGCAATAGAATCAATGAAAATAGCATTTTGTCCATACTGAAAATTCTGGATACGTTCCATTTCAACAATTTCCTAAAAATAACAAAAGATTGACTATAATTGCACCAATAATTGCAAAGCAGTATATTTTCAGAGCAGGCATATCAGCTAAACTGAGATTAGGATTAATCTCTTTCTTCTCTGTTTTCCTGTGTACATTAAAAAAATATGGGGAAGTTCACATAAGTTCTCATTTTTCTCCATTTTATTTCTATAGCTTTAATAGATATATTTCAGATGACAGGTCTTGCACGAAATTTCATTAGCAGCTGTATTGTTAACTGCTTTGTCCATTCCATTTTCTCATTAGTAAACAAGGAGTAAGGAGTAAGCATGGACCACTTATCTGCAGTTGGGCCGAAGTTAGTCGGGTCTGTGTGAAGTGAGCTGAATGCACATCTCCCTCAAATGTTTTCCAGTTCTGGCAGAAAAAAATTTTGTTTACTCAAGACATGTTCAGCTCATTGTGTTGAATCAATGTTTTGTTGATTGTTGAGGTCTTTAAACATACTATAGGTATGCAGCAAAGAAACTAAAATATTTTTCTGAAATGATTACAAGAATTTTATATTGCAGTAAGTAGAGGTTGGCAATAGCAATATTTACCTTTTTGCTATTTCTCATTATGAAATAAATCCAGCATTCAAGATGTGTTTGGTATAGATCCCTCTGAACCCATTCACCCCAAAATAAAATGACTATGTACTTTTCTCAAAGCTTATCTGTTAAGATTCATACTTCATTCCTGACTGCTAAATGACTCTCCAGAGGTCACTGCTTACCACACTCACAAAGTACAGCATTGATGATTACTATGTCCCTGCATAATCTGCAATGCTTTTGTATTGACTCGGGATTGCAGTCAGTTTAATGGCATTCAGTTCCCATCGATGAGCATTATTTTGGATATCGCCCTCAACTAGGCCATGTGGTATATTTATGAGGGCTTTTTTTTTCTTTTTGCAAATTCTTTCACCAACAAGAATTCTTCTAAGTATTACAACCTAGATTTTAACTGTCCAAGTCATAACACAGACAACTGGATGTCAGATTGTCGAGGTTCTTTTTATAGATCATCTGTGTTTCTATCTCATTCTGAGACTTGATGTATATTTTAATCTGAAATAATTGCCTAATAATAGTTTGTGGTATATGTTATCTGTTTTATTTGCCTCTTATGCACTGAAATCACATATGTATCCATTATTTGCAGAACTGAGCTTGATGCAATAGGACCACAATTACTAATGTTTCATTGGATATTGGAAAGGCCACAACAATACATTTTACAAAACTGGCATTATTACCATTAGCAGACAGGACACTGAAAGGCATTTCATTCTCTATAAAAATGTCAATTCTAATATAGGCTTGAAATATCATGGCTCATCCACGTCATGCATCTCAACAAATACAGTTTTATATTTACCCTTGTAAATAATTTTTATACTTATAGGAATATTGCTTTTTCCAAATAGTCACTTGCTTATGTTGACTGAAATGATGATGGGGGTTAACTCATTAGCAGATTGGAAGTGCTATTCAATATCATGTTATACATAATATTTGAACATCCCTATTAATACTTTCCCATTCCAAGTAGCTGTAAACCCATCTCATTATATCAAGACATAAATATTTCAGTACAACTATGTTGCCCTTATACACCTTCCAATCTCTCTTAAATAATACTATATGTATTAAAAAAAGTAACTTAACACCTCTTGAACATTCAAAGACCAGAAAACCTTAGAACAGTGGCCTTTTGATGACCCAAGAAAGTAGCCTAACATTTTTAAAAATGTCAGTTTTAATATGCATTTTTTAATATGTTGAAGCTTCCATTATGATTTCATTACATGAATAATTTTGCAAATAAGGTTAAAACTTACTTTCCATACTGGAGTTTTCTGCCAATTTTTGGAAGTATTCAGATAGCATCAGTGCTTCTCCACATACAATTCCCAATGTAGCAGGCTGTAAGAATGAGGAAAAAAATAATGTTACATTCACACAACTCTCTCTTCCCACTATCCCTTATTTTTTATGCAGCTTATACAAACTATTTTACAAAGTTTATGTTTCTAACTTAATGTTATTTGGGATAAATTTTTGCATATTTAGTCTCATTACTAGACCTCAAATTTTAAGCTAAATGCCTATTTTTAGGTGTACCAATAAAAAATAGCAATTGCCAAACCAAACTATTGTGAAGAGAACACAACAGTGTCATAATAATTGGTTACTGCATCTAAATATTACAGAGCTTAACGTCAAATACAGAACAATTAGAATTATTCCTAAATGAAATCAAAGAAATAAATGTAGATGTTACATGCATAAATAAGCACTGGCTCACAAACAAAGAAATACATGAACTAAAAAACTGAGTAATTATAAAGTTGTAAACTATCACTCCAGAGAATCCAATGCTAATTGCTAATGGTGGATCTTGATTATTAGTAAATAGACAGGCACACTTAGAAATTAAAATTAGAGATGATCAGAGAATCTTTTAAAAAAGACTACTTCAAAAAATTGGTAAAAAAACCAATTAATATGAGGGTTGAGATTTTTATTATAGGGTTCCCTATTATCACATTAACTTACGCTTATTTGAGACCCTCTTGGCTAAACCTGTTAATTATAGAAATATAACCAATATAATGGCTACAGACTAACGTAAATAAGGCTCAAAGAAAAGAACAAAGATGTAAAATACTATAGTTGGAAAATTGCATTGTCATGGTTATAAATTTTAAATCAAAGAACCTTGAATTACACACATATCCTCCATCTGTATAGATAACAATAATGAAGTGTTCAACATAGAAGATTACTTTATAATTGAAATAGGTTTTTTGGACCATAGAGGCAAACTGATCAGTATCCCTAAACCTGAATCCACAATACAAATCTACACAAATTTTCACTGATCAAAACTCAAACTCAAAGAAATGCTAAGGGACATAAATTGACCCTTCGACAATTTAAGGTCTATGTGAAAATTGCAATAGTTTCTTGCATGAATTCACAAATGCATACAATCTCTACCTCTCAAAAGTTAGCTTTAAAGGAGTACAAAAGTCTTTCTAGCTAAATTGGTATACCAGCAGGAATTTATTAGTTTATTTGCTTCTTTACCATTATTGTTGGGAATTATATACAAATATAACAAAAGTGTAAAGCCAAAAGAAAAGAATACTACACAGGGAACTAAAAAATACCCCCAGTGGGAGTATGTATGACTACAGCAGAAATACAATAAAATTTATAAAAGAATTATAAAGATAGTAAAGTATAGAGCAATCAAAAAACTAATTAATAACTCCAGTAATAAATTCAAGATTACTTAAAATAAAAAGTGAACTTGTACTAGGGAGAAAAATTACAAACACATCTTAGGCAATCAAGAAACCTACCATAATATCTGAACTTAAAAAGAAAGCCTAAACATATAAAGCTATCCCAACCTCACATGGAAAACAAGCTACTGAGGGACTACTATAATAAAATCTGGAACACAACTTATATTAACTCCATAGAAGCATCACATACCAAGCTATTAATCCCAGATATCCCACACAGTCACTCTATACCTCTATGGCCAAACTTCATTCTCACCTAGTTTCACACCAACCACGGTAGCTGCAGAGAATATTCAGATTGAACAAAATACCTACGCCAACCTGCAATCATCCTTAAGGAGGAAACCAGACTGCCCTTCATCTCCTGAAAGAATGCTCCATATTCTCCCGAAAACAACCAACATCCTAAACAACCTACTCCTGCACAAGTGATAAAGAGATACATCCACACAGTGAGCATCATGAACTTTAGACAAAAGTGTACAAGAAACTCCAGAAATAATTTTTGATAAACAAGTGTAATTAATAATACCAATACTGTAAAACTCCAGCGATAACATTTTATAAACAAGTGTAAACAAATTACCAATACTGTAAATCTCTCATGATATACCTATAAGGTGAAACACAGGATGTATATTAGCACAAAGAAAAACCTAAACAAGTATTTTATTGCAATAGAAAAGACAATTTAATACTCTCCACCAAAACCACACGCAGCAATAAATAGAATACTACAGGTTGGTTCTACAGTCCAGAGAAATTCCATGATAAAAAAGCTAATTTCTCTAAAACCAACATTTTCAGTAGGATGGGATGGAAACCTCTGTTCATACTTCAAGCATTTAAAATCCTAATACAAGTACACTGCAGAGTGCTGTCTTAAGTGCCTGGAACATGCTTTCTGCCTCTTCTGAACACAAGGCTGGATATCTTTTGCCAGACAAGTGAGAGGTTTCACAATATGGAGAAACCTCTAACAGGCTAGTGAACCTGCATAGGCCTAGGAAACATTGTAGCTCATGTTTATCTTATGCCTTCTCCAGATCCATGGCCACCCCAGATAAGTCAACGTGATCCATGTAGTGCACCTTCTTGCAGAAGAATTGGCACTTCTTTACATTCAGCATTGAGTTAGCAGACCGCCACTGTCTCTAATTAGCCTCTGCAAAATCTTGGTCAAGTGTTCAAAGTGATCATCAAAGTTGTTGCCCATGACAATATCATCCAAATAGAGTATGTAGGCATAATAACATATCACTGATTCCATGAAGCACTGGAAAGTGGCTGACGTGTTATTGAGACCTAAGGGCATAATTGTAAATTGCCAAAGCCGTTGCCCTGTCAAAAATGTTGTCTTCTCCTTGTATCCGAGATCTAGGGCCTTGCCAGTTTCAAATCCAAAGTAAAAAAAAAAAAAAAACACTGGGGACCATAAGTGTGTCATGTCATCCTAAATAAAGGGAAGCAGTCCTTTCTGGTGACAGTATTCAGCTTCCAGTAGTATATGTAGAAGCATAGCTCACCATTCTTCTTACCAAAGATCTTATGTCCTTCAGCATATCCCATATCTCTGCTTGTTTTGCCAGAGGAACACATCTTGGTGGTTGCCAGATTAAGTCTGGTATCTATGGTGTTGATGTGAAGGTGCACTCAATCAGTGCAGCCATAATTGCAGTTTCCTTTGCTAAAGACAGACTGGTAGCATATAAAAAGACGCCGGACCCTCTCCAGTTGTGAGGTGACCTGATGGTTTGACACCCTCTTTAGCAAGCATTTCAGTCGGTAACCTAGATCCTATGCAGGTGTTAGCTATTCGGATACATTACACAGTGATACACATGCCACTGGCTTGCAATTCCCTTACTCTGCCCTAGCCTGGATTCAGTAGCCCCACAGGCACTTCCTCCCAACATGGCAACAATGCCCGGGCAATGCATAGTCTGTTCAATGGTCTCTTCTAGTCCAAAACCAATGGTTTTCTTGATCAGATACACCTTCAACAGCACCACTTTTCTTTCCGCTACTGGGTGATCCTTGCCAAATGTTCATAAGGACTCTGGAAGAACACCTTGTCTCACCCAAGTTGCAAGATCCTTCAGGCAATGTTGACAGTTACTTCATGGTTCCCTAGGGCATCCAGTCCCAGTATCACATCCTTAGCCACCATCATGATGAACACCCACAGGCTCACAGTGCTCCGTCCCAGAGTCAACTCTAACAGGGTCTCCTTCTCCACAGGCAAACTATCGCCTGACAGTGTCAGCTTCCCTTGTATCCAACCAGCTGCAATAAGGATGTCATTGACTCTTCTGCCTAAGGCAGGTGTTGGCGATGATCTTGATGTGCACCTCCATTATTTCCCATCTGCTGGTCAACTAGGTTTTGGGCATCCTTTACTAGACATACCTCCTGAAGGTATCTTTCTCTCTCTGTCATAGTGAATACTCCTGGTCTTCGAGGTGGACGCAGTTGTTAACTTGGCCGCCTCCATCCTCAGTACTGCTGTGCACTTGATGGATGTCCTATAATCGCATCAGGCACTATTGTATCTCAGCATTGCACACCCTGTCATGTTCCCTGAAACATGTAACTGAGCAGTAGAGCTTTGTTCACCAGCTGTTCAATTGCCAGGGCAAACTCCTGTATTATCTCCCTGGCTACTGCAGTCTTGACTTAAGCTGACTGCAGGAAAATGATGGTTCCCAAACCAGTTCTTGAAGGCCTTCGACATTGAAAATTACATATAAAGTTTCTGTTATCTATCCTGGAGGCTAGCTATTAGCTGTGCAGCTTCCTCCTCTGCTGATCATCAGTTGTGGGTGGTGATGGTGGGAAACTTTGGCAGAAGATTTCGAAGGTTAATATCCCATCATACTTAGGTAGCTCAATACATACAGATGGTGTTTGCATCCTGGAGTCTCGACCTTCAAGTCCTTAAGCCTTCTGTCAAGCATCTTTTTCATAATGGCATTCAGTTCCTTGATGCTGAGCTCTTTCCTCCAGGGCATAAGTCATTGGGCATGGTCTCCCACCTTTCCACCAAGTTCTTCCATGTGCTTAACTCCACCCAGTTGGTCATTGAATTTGTTCAAGAGTTCTATCTTCATCTTTTCCATTGTGCAATTCACAGACATTTTGTTTATCTCCTCCAATCCAGATTCCAATTTCCCCTCAAACTTTTCCAATGTGGATTCCATTTTTGTGTCCATCTTCTCCATTCACAATGCAAATTCTTCAATTTTCTGCATTATGGATTTCATTTCTGTCTTCATTTCCTCTATTCCAGATTTCATGGTCTGAATTTCAGCTAATACTTCATCTCTTCCAGTTTGGCATTCAATCCCACTCTTGACAGCAGGGTAACAAAATCTCAATTACAATTTCTGTTAATTTCAACAAATATATTTATTGCAATGCTGTTGCTCTCATTGCATGCTCATACACAGTTGATAACTGCTATTATTAATTCAAGTGTACACATCAAAGGTTGATGTAGTTGGTTATTCCTTTATGTATCCATTATTAATGAGGATAAAATAGTTACTTTTGATTTCCAATCAAAAAGTCTATAAAATAGTATAGACTTTTTATAGACTTTGTCTCAATTGAACTCTGTTGACCTGGCAGTTGCCTTTTTATGCTTGCTGATTGCATAGAAGAAACTTCAAGAAACAGGGGTCATTACTACATGTGTACATTACATGCAGGGCTTTGGCGTAAACTGCTTCCTCATGCTATGTTATTTTATGCACACCTATGACAATGAGCTGTGATTTATGGAAAGCAAGCCGTTCAGGCACATTCAACAATCATGATAAGGTATAGTAGAGTGGGTGTATATTCACAATATTAATTTTTATATGATCAATATCAGTATTACTGGTTGTTTTCCTATTATAAACCATCAATTGATGAATTAGCTGTTTATGAGTGTTTGCTCATTACTGTAAATATTATGTGACAAAGCCTCTATTCTACTTTATATGCACATATTATGCATTAACAATCATAAATTGATAAAGACAAAAGAAATTATTTCTAGTGAATAATTTAGAAATTGACTATTT
The DNA here is from genome assembly GCA_030762935.1 of Hymenopus coronatus. Classification (NCBI taxonomy): domain Eukaryota; kingdom Metazoa; phylum Arthropoda; class Insecta; order Mantodea; family Hymenopodidae; genus Hymenopus; species Hymenopus coronatus. Next base: position 86,279,919 of record CM060897.1, on the reverse strand, counting down.
TTTTACTGTATAATTTTTAATGCACACTAATTAATTTTATTTTTAAACTTTCAAAAAGTGGAAATATATTTTACACACATACTACATTTTTAGCTCGTAAACTATAATTCTGTGCCTAAAACTGTCTTTGGTGCATATTTTTTATAATTTGACAGCCTATTTTAAGTGCATAAAACTTGGTTTTAAGAGGGTAAAAATCCAAGGTCTACTTATTAAACACTTCATTATAGATACAAGAAAGATAAAGGAATGTGAAACAATAGTAAGCATTTAAAAACCAGGCTGATTCACAACAAAAGGTAATGGTAACCAAAACAGAATGGAAATGTTGAAATAGATGTATTGTATTGTGGAAGTGTTCACAATTGATGGGAAGCCTGGGTGGGCCCCAGGAACGGGAAGCAAGGTTGGCCAAGTTTTAAGTTTTTCATTCTCATTACTGGGCACATCAGATACATATTGCATATTATTACACTCTTCGATGTAAAGTTTATTCTAAGTGGCTGTGACACAAAACAGCCGCTAGAACACCTTTAGTCACAATTCTTTCGAATTATAACGTTGGCTAACACATTATGTTGGCTGATTTGGAGACAAAAATTATCATTGGTCAAAATAAGAACTGAAGCTTTCCTGGCGACGTGTTAATTCAAAATCTTCTCGGGCTTCTAGCCAGGTAAAAACTTGGCTTGACACCAACGTTTCGAAGAAGTGCGTCTTCCTCGTCTTCTGGGTGAACTGATGGTTTGAGCTTGCGGAGACTGGTATTTATAAGAGCTGGGATGAAGCTAATATCTGATTGGTTTGCGTGATATTATGGCCTGGTATTTAAGATGACTGAGACATGGGCACGGACTTTAGAAAACTATTTATAGCAGTTATTCGGCTAATGTTTTGTGTTTGAGCACGCACCTGCTAGAAAATAAATCTTGGAAGACTGCAGGTAGAGGATTAGGTATTAAGGCTCTTTAACATTGGTGTCCATGCTGAACTTAATTGTAGGTCAGAATCGCGATTTAGATTATTTGTTTCAGATGAGATGGCTAAAGCTTCTTTTACTCTCCTTTCCCTTTGCCACTATCTTGGTGTTAGTAAAGTTAGCTCTGTGGCTCTGTTCTATACAGTGTTCAGCCAGTCCCATTTTCTTCGAAACGTTGGCATCAAGCCAAGCTTTTACCTGGCTAGAAGCCCGAGAAGATTTTGAATTATCATTGGTCAGTTAAAAATAAGTGAGGTTGCTATGCGCAAAATTGACCAGGAAAAGAAGAATAAATGCATTCCAATTCTCATTGCCAGGTTATTGCGAACCAAAATCAAGTGTCCTGTATAGGTGCCCATTCTCCGATTCATTTTGGTTACTGTTCTCCGGTTATTGTGAACCAGCCTTTATGTGATGACTAGATTTCCAGACTCTTTCCAAGACACTGCAAAAAATAAGTGAAATTCAAACCTAGAATAATGGATATATCAAAAATTGCTCATACTCAAAAACAATTTATGATATAATTTCTTAAATTATTTAATGAGAGTGGTTACAAGTAGAGCCCCAGAAATTTCGCGAACGAATTTTTTTCGCGAATTCTTTAAAAATGACAACAGAAGTTTTTTTTTTTTTTTTTTTTTTTTTTTTTTTTTTTTTTGTCAGTAGGATCTCCATGCTTTAATGAATGAATTGTATGTAAACTACGTTCAACAAAATTTCGCGAATAAAATTTTTTCGCGAATTTTAAGCATTTTAAGTTTTGTGCAAAATAGCACTTAAAATTCTATTTCCATGCGTTAACTCCATCAAAAAGCACATTTTACGTTCGATACGATATTCAAAATCGATTTATATAGAATGTGATCTAAATTCGATATTAACTAATACTCAGCGCTGTCGATGTTAAACGATGAAACTACAATCGATTTTAATCGATAACGTAATTGCCTGCAATGCTGTTACCCACCTGGGCAATGCTGTTACATTCAACAGGTCGTGAGTTCGAATCTTGCTTAGGGTGAGTTACCGAATTTTTTTTTCGGGGTTTTCCCTTATCCTGAGAAGATAAATGTCGAGTACCTTTTAAGTTCCATTGATCCCGAGATCATGTGAGTATCATTTCACCAATTTCATTTATCGTCCAATATGACCAAAGAACGTTAAGCTAAAAACCAAAAAAGGTTTCATCTCGTCCATCTGAGGATGTTTGCCTCCTAATCTGAAGCAGGAAATGAAATAGTACCGCTGGATGTGTTTTTAAAACAAGCGCATGCTCCTGTGTTTCCACCAGAAATTCATCGTACGGTTTTTAAACTCGTCGCCGAGATCCATCAACTCGTACCTATTTTCAACGTAAGATGGATTGCTTAACCATCGGTTGCATCGTCCTCGAGAGACGAATGAAAGTGATGGATAGTCCCTTAACGCAACTAAATTGTAAACAATCGAACCGTTCTTCATTTCAGCGGAAAACAGAGATAGCAAATTCCATTGGTGCAATCCATCGCTCATCGGTTCGATGAATAACAAATTTGCCCGCCTACGTGTGCGATAAATGTTATCAACTGCAGCAGAGCTTAAACAACGATGATGGATGATTTTTTTAAGACAACATACCTAACATAATACACTGTCGTAATGGTTTAGGGAGAGGGGAGAACGAAAATTTCCCGTAATGTATGCGATGGGAGACAACAGCAGCGGAGCTTCAGCGACAACGATGCATACACGTTCTATTTAGACAACATTCCTACACATCGTTGTAAACATTTTAGGCTCGTATATGCGCGGAAAATCACAAAATGTGCGGAAGGAAGAGGGGAGAACGGAAACAGTATGTGTGCGGTAGGAGAAGAGAAGCACACAGTTAAACCTCTTTTACCGTTTCACCATTGGCAGCCGATACATAAGGCAAAATAGCCTATGTAGAAGGAAATCCTATATATATATATATATATATATATATATATATATATATATATATATATATATATATAATATATATATTTAGTCTCGAAAAGAAATGCAAATGGTGCCTCAATATTTTTGTTTGTATTTATTTAGTTTCACGACGTTCGTCATACGATTTCTGCCGTGTTTCACCACTGCAGTACCCGCGAAGTTTGAAACTTACTTTTTCTCGTATGCTGTTGGGAAAGCATAATGAGAATGCAAGACAATCTCCCCCTCCTCCCAGTTCTCAATATTAATTTTTTTTTAAAAAAAAAAACATTGTCTTGTATTCGAATAAATACTGTACAACTTACTTTGATCTCTGGCTTATGCACTGATATCATTATTTGAACACTATGTTGTTTAAATAACATTAAATATAAAATATATGCCTCAATTGCTATTTATGGTGCTGAATTTTAAGGACCTATATTTTGGAACTGATTTGAAGATATTTCCACAACATAAACCTGTAGAACACATATGGTCAAGCAGAAGGAGGAGGAAGTAAAATTGGCTGCCAATGGCCAAAAGGTGTCCATTATGCATCATTTTGTGTTTATTGTGGTGCTGAGGTTGTTGAGATGTGCTGCTGAACAAAATGTATTTCTTGGTGGCATCAAGATGCTACAAAATGCAAATACATCAGAGTGTTCTAGAACAGTAATGGCAGTCCTTCAATATTTTGACATTCAGTATGACAATGTTCCTGGCCTTGTCACAGATTCTGCAAGGTTGACTTCATGTGCACAAATGTGTGACATGCTCTGCCCTGCAATGATCCATGTGCAATGTTGGGACCACAAGCTGAACATCGTGGCAGGCTTATGGTCCACACTGTTACAAGAACTAAATAAATGTGTGACAAATGCAAAGATGCTATTTTTGAATGCCAGGAAAAGGAAACACTAATACATTTCTTTTCTCCAGGATGTTACCTGGAAGAGGAGGCGAAGATAACAGCTTTTCCATCACCAGTGATGACCAGATGGAATTCTTGGTATAAATCTGTGTTCTATGTGGTGATCTATACAAGATATGGTCAACTTCTGCAAGTCAATGCCCTTGCCAGATGGAGGTACTGCTGTGCGCTTTTTTTCTTAATTGCAAAATAAGAAGGTTGCGATCATCACTGCCAGTGCTACCTTCCTTAGAGAGCACAGCCAAATGATTATTGATGCCATAACCACCTTAGCAGGATCTTCATATTCCTTTTGTCACAAAAACTACAAAGTAGAATTGCTGATATTCTCAGCAACTTCAGATTGGCTGTTTGATCCTAAAACAGCTGCAGTATTAAGTATTCTCAAATCTGAGGTAAGGAAAGCTGAAATTAAGCAAACCTTTGAAAATGTGGGATCTCTCTGCGAGACAAAATTGACAAGAACTGCAACAATGGATCCTGCACAATTACTGAGAACATGGGCAAACTGTTTGACGAAAAAAACATTAAAATAAGAACTGAAGCTTTCCTGGCGACATGTTAATTCAAAATCTTCTCGGGCTTCTAGCCAGGTAAAAACTTGGCTTGACACCAACGTTTCGAAGAAGTCCATCTTCCTCGTCTTCAGGGTGAACTGATGGTTTGAGCTTGCGGAGACTGGTATTTATAAGAGCTGGGATGAAGCTAACATCTGATTGGTTCGCGTGATATTATGGCCTGGTATTTAAGATGACTGAGACATGGGCACGGACTTCGTAGAAAACTATTTATAGCAGTTATTCGGCTAATGTTTTGTGTTTGAGCACGCACCTGCTAGAAAATAAGTCTTGGAAGACTGCAGGTAGCGGATTAGGTATTAAGGCTCTTTAACATTGGTGTCCATGCTGAACTTAATTGTAGGCCAGAATTGCGATTCAGATTATTAGTTTCAGATGAGATGGCTAAAGCTTCTTTTACTCTCCTCTCCCAGTAGTTCGAACACTTTGCCACTATCTTGGTGTTGGTAAAGTTAGCTCTGTGGCTCTGTTCTATACAGTGTTCAGCCACTCCAGATTTTTCGGGTTGCATAAGCCTTATTGATCTTTGGTGTTCAGAAATGCATGTGGCAATAGTGCGTCCTGTTTGGCCACTGTACAGGACGCACTATTGCCACACGCGTTTCTGAACACCAAAGATCAATAAGGCTTATGCAACCCGAAAAATCTGGACTGGCTGAACACTGTATAGAACAGAGCCACAGAGCTAACTTTACCAACACCAAGATAGTGGCAAAGTGTTCGAACTACTGGGAGAGGAGAGTAAAAGAAGCTTTAGCCATCTCATCTGAAACTAATAATCTAAATCGCGATTCTGGCCTACAATTAAGTTCAGCATGGACACCAATGTTAAAGAGCCTTAATACCTAATCCGCTACCTGCAGTCTTCCAAGACTTATTTTCTAGCAGGTGCGTGCTCAAACACAAAACATTAGTCGAATAACTGCTATAAATAGTTTTCTACGAAGTCCGTGCCCATGTCTCAGTCATCTTAAATACCAGGCCATAATATCACGCGAACCAATCAGATGTTAGCTTCATCCCAGCTCTTATAAATACCAGTCTCCGCAAGCTCAAACCATCAGTTCACCCTGAAGACGAGGAAGATGCACTTCTTTGAAACGTTGGTGTCAAGCCAAGTTTTTACCTGGCTAGAAGCCCGAGAAGATTTTGAATGAAAAAAACATTGTTAGAAACAATGAAGCAACTATATTGAAAATGTCAGCTGCCATGGAACCCCTTAAAAATCTGAACAGTCATGTGCTACTTTCTGGGTACTTGTGCTTTCAGACAATCATTCAAGAAGCCAGTCTAAAGGGTGAAGTTGTAATGTGCTTGACATTTTGCTCAGCAAGAAAGGAGAACATTGCACATTTGTTGAATGCAGTGTGAAGGCATTATGGGTACCATACTCAAATGTAGATAGTGAATGTGCAACCTCCTCATGAGGACATATTTTGTCAAACTTGAGAACAAGTGCCTCTCCAGAAACTTTGGAAATGAAGTTGAGTGTGTATTTTGGGTCTGAGCAAAAAAGCTTGACTTTTGTGGTGTGTGTGTGTATATATAATCCCTTTTTAGTTATGTGGTATTGTAGTATTATGGTAACTTAATATGTTTTGTGAATGGAATTTAATTTGAATATGCATGCTTTGGTATGGGTGTTTCTTGTGTATGCAATTTAAAATATAATTATGTGTATTATGGTTGGATTTGTGTGTATTTAAATAAATATAGTTTTTTTTATTTACAGCTACATGAAAGTATTGGTTGTTTTTAACCCGCTGGGAGTTAAATTTTTATACCGCTTTCCTTTAAATTTATTTACAATTTTTCAGAGGCTCTAGTTACCAGCAATAACACCAAATTTAGTTTTCTTGAACATTTTGTTTTATAGTTATGCTATTCAAGTCTCCCAACACACAACTTTGTTATAAAAATGTTCTTTTGGATTTAGAGGATCTGGTGAAATTTTGACAGCAAATTTTTGCGAGGAATACAATAATTCTTACTTATTATTGGTAGGTAGCAGATAAAGTAATAAAAGTGCACATCTGAACTGTGAAGTAAAGTCATTACAGAAAACAAAAATAAAGGGGAGGAAGAGAATGAAAAGAAAGGGCAGACATTAGAATCACTATTTCATTAATTATTCACTTACCGAAAGGCGCAGCTGATCAATACTTTGCTGCATTTCAGAATCAAGTGTCTTTGGTTCTTGGCTGATGAATGCATCTGAAAATAGTAGATATTAAAACATATGTTCCTTTAATTCTTTAAGAAGTATGAGTAAGATGCTAAATCCTATGATCACAAACTGTCTTGGTATGTTGCAAGTAACTGTCCATTTTACTGCAGTATACTTCACAAAATATCACCAATATTAAAACCCTTTGCTAACAAATTAGCTACCTATTCAATAACATGCTCTCAAAAATAAAAATGCCAGAATAAATGGCCATTTTCTTTTCTTAATTTATAGTCATACATATTTTCAATTTTGAAAGAAAGAGACCTGCACATTTTCTTCAAAGTACATTTCAACCTGGAAAACATTAAGCAATGATATTGCTGTAAAGTACCTGATGTGTTGCATTCTCATGTTGCCCTCTACTCATTCTTCCACAAACTATTGTTACGAAAGCCTGTTTTATTTATTTGCAGTTATAAAGATAAAACTTTCATTAAACATTTTGCTTTGTGTGTGTAGATACAATAGGTAAAGCTTTTTTAGAAGTGTATCAAAGTGATGACTGAAATTTCACCATCTTTGCATGGGCACAAGAGAAACGAATCAATTTGTCATTAGCAGAAAACATAAGCACAGAAAACCCTGCTTAAATGAAATGAAGGTGACAAAGTGACTTTGGATGAAATGTTTTCAGATAATCGACAACTATTTTAAGCAGTGAAACGAAACAAATAATTGTAGTAAAAAAGCATGTAATATTTAATTTATAAAACAAAAGATACTGTTTACAGTATTAAAACATGCATTACAATATTTACAGCCTATTTCATAAAATCAATAACTTTTCTCTGAGCATCCATCTCACAATACTTGGAGCAGCTGTTTGATATACGTTTGTATGTGCTAATTCACTGCTTTTTTTACAAAACAAAATCAACCTAAAATAAAATATTGTGTTATTAATAGTGGCATGATTCATTATCTCCCATTAGTTTAAATACAAATTGTAATCTTTTTATTTTTAATGTTTTGAATCCCTTGAGTGTGCAGTGCTAATGGATTCTAGTTTCTGTTTAATATGTATTACATGTTTTTTTCTGCAGACAACTTTACACAAATAAACAATGACCAACATGAATTGCAAAATCAGTATGCCTTCACATGGAATGTGTGCAAACAGATAACACTTGTTATCACAGTAAATATCTTATAGAATGTGGGGAGAGGTGGGGATTAATTGCATGCAATACCAAGTATTGTATTGGACTTTAGAGTTGGGACAAAATAGCACTGTCAATTATCACAGCAAAGTTACCAGCATGATTTTGAGCATCTCATTTTTACTTTCTCTGGCCATATGTACAATGTACATAGTAGATAGAGAAGGTATTGTATTCCACCCAAAAATTTGAAGTCAAGATTTCACCGGAAATATATGTTTTTGGGTCCCCCGAGTCTGAAAAAGGCGTGTGTGTGTGTGTGTGTGTGTGTGTGTGTGTGTGTGTGTGGACAGCATAGCTCAAAAATGAAAAGAGCATTAAATACCAAACTTGGTATTTAGGTTTCGTATCTTCCAAGGATGCGACACAAAGATTTTCAAGAAAATCCCCCACCATAAACTACCATTTACATGGAACATTTTTCAAAAATTTTTATTTTCTTAAAAATTGCCAACAATTTTGATTAAAATTCTGTATATTAAAGATATTTACATCCCAAATAAAATGTATCTTGAATTTTCTCGGATTAGCCTCTGAAGACCTCTATATTCTGGATGTATTTTGCCGAATTTTGCTTAAATGCTGAACTGCAAGAGATAGACAAAAACTTACTGCACAAAAAAGGTACATCTCGTCAAATCACATAATTTATGTCCTTTAAGTTTTTGTTGAGAAGATAACCGTTTCCAAGATAATCCTTGTTATTCTTTTCAATTATAAAATACTTATACTTTTCTCAGACAGAAGTGTCCATTTTCCTTTTGCTCTACTCCTGGCCAAGTAAAGAGGGGATTTACAATGCCAATTGCATGACGATAGCTTTTAAAACATTTGACTATCACTTTAGTATAGCACATTCCTTTAGTCTCCCTTCTACTTATAAGGAACTAAGTAATAAGAACATTCTGCTGTTTATCTTGATTAGCATGGCATAGAAAGAAGAAGAATATTTTGCAAGAAGTTTGTAGAGCAGCTAGAGAAAGTAATGTGAGTGTAACACATCAGACTTTTTCCTTCATTCATCATTACTTCTTTTTCCTCTGCCATTTTGATTATGCCAGGTCTCAGTTAAGCAGCCATTTACTTCTTTAGAAAATTTAAAACAATAATAAAGAATATTTTGCATATGATTAATGTCATAAATAAGGAACAGATTTTTAAGTAAATAGATATTTTTTCTGTTTGCAGTTACAAATGCAAAACTAAGCATGAGTATTGAATATGCTGCCACTATCACAAATACAAAGTTTTATTTCATATAAATATGCATAATTTTAGAATAAAAATAAGTAATTAAATAAATTGTTTAATTTAGTCATTAGTACATATTTTATGCATTTTACCAGTATACTATACTAAGCTTTGTTTCTCCTTTTATTGCGTGGAAACATAGCTTAGTATGTGAGAAGAGAAGCTGTACAACCTTCTGCATATCCTGTAACCAAAGATTTTTTTTTTTTTTTTTTTTTTGTAACTTAACGTCCTTTAACCTCTTTGGTCATTGATCATTTCAGACAATGAATGAAATTGGTGAAATGATGTTCAAATGGTCTCAGTATCCATAGAGCTTAAATTTACTCAATATTCACCTTCTCAGGGTAAGGAAAACCCAAAAATAAACCTTATCTGGGTAATTAAATCTGAAAGGTGTATTATGTTTCTTAAAAGCTTGTACCATTATACAAAGTATGACAGGAAGCTCTAAAGACCGCCATACAAAATATATTGTAGCCATTTTAGTGACTACTCAATTAATACTTTGTTATAAACACCATGGATCATTTTCAGAAAGTCTTATTTACTATGAAGCAAACTTTGGCAATGATGTTTTATCTTAATCTGTAATTATGATTATCTGTGTTAATTTTGAAATTAATTTGATTTGTTGTTTTAAAGTACAAATTGTACATTAAATCAAGTTAAGATCATTATATCACTTTTTAAATTTGCCCATTTTTAATTTTAGTCTAAATATAACAGTTAAGGAGCCTATTTTAAACATCTAAAACATTCTACGGTAAGAGTTGAGACAGTTTTTATAACACAAACATCACTTAACACTAACTGAAGGTATGTTTTTAACCCCTAATTTCGACTGGATCTCCTTTTGTTGGTGTCAGCAATAAACATAATTGTTGTAAAGGTGCATCACTTGAATACATCTGGTGTTAGATTTATGAACTTCCTAAAATTGCTGCATGGCAGTAAATCAAAATTCATCAGGTGTATCCAACCCCTTTTGGAAAAGGGTCACTTTGTTAAGTGGAACAAGTTTGGGGCCATATGATTCAATTGTTTTCCCATATTAAATAGGATCTAAATTCTAAGATAAACCAATTAATTTAAACAATAGTTAACATACTATTATTTGTTAAAATATTAATCATATAATAGTAGTTTTTATAAATTCATTAATATATAATTGTTATATTAAAATAATTGAATTAATAGTTTACCTGTCAATGTATGACTGAGGCATCCATTATCTGGATTGATTAATGTTGTAGCAACTCGAAGCAAACTCTACAGATGTATATCGATTTGTGTTCTTGTTGTGCACCTCATATGTTTCATCCCGGAGAACATTTGTTTGCATATGTGCTACCAAAAAGTGATGTGCAAATCTATTAATGCCTGAATATTTTTCTCTGGGAAAGTAGTTGCAATAGAATTGTAATAAGGTGACATTGTCAAATTTATTCTTTAGGTCTGACACACATTGAAAATCAATGTAGTCATCTCCAAACCCTCAGAGTCCTCATCTACATTAATGAAGAAAGGGGAAGAAAACAAATTGAAACTTATAACATTCTCCTTGAATTCTTTAAATCTAATGCAGAATTTGCTTCTTAATTCTGATATCATTTCTGCATACTTTTGAGAATTTTGATTATTACAGTTTTGTAGGGCTGGGTAATGCACGGTACTGATTTGTCCACTTTATATGAAATGATGTATCTTCGTTTGAAACTTTTCTTTTCTTGCTGCTACACTCAGAAGCCATAATTATCACTTATAAAAAATCACAGAATTAACATTTTTCAAACCTCTCACTAACACTGATACTACAATGTAAACCGGAGAGCAAGGTTCTATAATGTAATAATAAAACATCTGGCACTCATTCATCTTTGAAAATAGTAATGTTACTGCATAGTCAAAAATGCATGGAGACTTCAAAGTGATGCTTGATAGGTACAATCACAAATAACAATCTGGGCTGAGTATTTCTTTACAGGATGTAATTTCTGATTGTTTTGAATAAGAGGATGACTGACAAACTTTCGCAAATACACATGTGGGAAACGGAAAAGGTCTTGCTCTTTCAAGATTATCCTGTTCGAAATTGAATTACTCATTTCACAAATAATATTACAACTTATAAATATCATTGTGGGCAGAATGTGATATGATAGAACAAACATCACTGCGGACCGCATACGGTTGGACACACCTGTTCTTCAGTACGTAGATTTTCTCCCACACATCTAATTCTGTATGCTGTTAAACTGGTTTTAAGTTTTATATTTGGTGTAATTTCATGCCCTGATGATCAAAAGTGATGGGCAACTGCTGATTTATTTGTTTGTATTTTAAGAGAAGCATGTGTTGTTTTAAGTGTGGTTTCCCGATTTTTTACCTTCCTATATATATGACATTGCAATCTGATTATTTTATGTCATAAATTACCGTTTTTCTTTTTTCTTTTTTTTTGCTGGAATAGGCTCTTCATTTTTTACAGTTTTCACATGCTATAGTTGTCTTTAGAGGTGATGTCATTTCTGAGGATCATCTGAAATTTGTTGCGCACCCAAGCATATGTGAATTTTCTGAACATTGCCCCCCCCTCTCTCTCTCATATTCTCTCTCTCTCTCTCTCATATTCTCTCTCTCTCTCTCTCTCTCTCTCTCTGTGGAATTCCTATACTTAATGTATATACATATAGAGAAAGTAAAAAACATGTCAATAACCATATAATTATAATCTCTGGTATTTAAATCAATAAGTAGTTATGGTTTACATTACCCTTATCCAATATTAAATTGTCAGATGGTTTACATTATTTTATAAGTGTCCTACATCATTTGTAAGTAGGAAAATAGTATTCTATTATAATAATGCTGATTATACTTATGGACTAATTATTCCTCATAAAATAGGCTTTGGCGTAGATGTGTGTTCTATGTGATTACTAAGACTTTCTTCTGAGGGAGTTTTAAGCATATAATTTGCAATACTTACTTTGTAAATCTGAAGCGTTGGTTAACCTCTTCACTTGTGATGTGGAGTATAATGCTGGCTTATCAGATATCATTGTGTTTTTTGAGTTGTTGATTGGTAAACTGGAAGATAATGTGGACTGGTGATAGCTACAGTTTTTCCAAGAAGATTTGATTCTCTCCAGTTCTGTTTTCAAATCCTGGACATCATCCTTTATGGGAGGAGCATCACAATAGTCATTTGTGAAACTTGAATTTTTTGTAGGGATTGGATTAATAGAAGACAAAGATAAGGCACGTCTATGAGGAGTATTTACGGCACGTTTTGAATCTTCTAATGCATTCTGTATGCATATACTGACCCGCTTGGCAACCATGGCTTTGATTTCTTCAACTGAATTTGTGTTAACTGTTTTACTTTGCTGGAATGATGAATCACTGTTGCTGTCTTTTCCTGGGCTGAGAGTTTCTTTATTCATTTCCTTTGTATCAAGCACAAGATTGACTTTGGAGCTGCTCTGACAAATTGAACTTTCCTCTATGACAGAAGCCAATTGTGATTCAATAAAGCTTATCTGTAAGGAAGCATCTGTGAGGTTCAACATAGCTTGTCCTGTTGGGTCTGTAATGTCCATGATATTAGTAACTAATTTGTCATCCATTGCATCAAGATGATTTGTATTACTTCTAGTTTCAGCAATAAGTGTTGCAAGTTTTTCCCTCAATAAATTTAAATCCATTCCCGATGAGTTTGGAAAGTTAGATTTATTCATATCATTAACCACACTGGTATTTACATTTGGTACAGCTGCTGTTGTTTCTGCATACTTTTTATCTTCTTTCTTTTTATATAAAGCTTTGGAGGCTTTTTCAGATACTATCTCAAAAGGATCATTTGTATTTACACATAGCACAGGTGTAGTTTCTGTATAATTTTTATCTTCTTCTTTCTTTTTACATGAAGCTTTGGAGTCACTTTCAAATTCAACCCCAATGGGATTATTTGCATTTACACATGATGTAGCTGTAGCTTCTGTATTATTTTTACCTTCTTCCATTTTATACAAAGCTTTGGAGGCCTTCTCAAAAACTATCTCAAAAGGATCATTTGCAGCAGATTCATGCTGCAAGGTTTTACTGATTACTAAATCGAAAGGATTGTTGTGCTCTTCATTTCTAATATCTGCATTAACAGCTGAGTTACATGGCAGTGGAAGTAATGATGGTATTTTTAAATCCAGTGCATTTGATCTGCTTGATATGGAATTACTGAAGTCTATCAGCAGGTCAGACTCATTTGGATCTGAAAATAAGCAGTAGTGTAAAATTAGTAAAGAATGCCTACATTATACCTGGGATTTCTATGAAAGTATGTGAGAAATGTCAAAATTGGTCAGGTTCCTTTTTATAGAATTATTATAATGGTGTTAATGTCTTGTAAACTAGATTTCATTTAAAATACTATTGAAGTAAAAAAGTCAACGAACTCTGCAACCAAGAGATGTGACAAATATTACATTTGCTCCAAATTCTCATAAAAAGGAGAGCTATACTTATCCAATTTTTTAAAATAGATTTTATGTATCTTGTTCTTGGCACTTTGCTAAAAAAATATTAATGTCCACAATATTCTATTTAAGAGCCATCATTAGAGCCTGGAATCTTATGTCATTACATATTCTATTCTTTTATACGTTATGCACACACAAACAGAAAATTGAAACACATGCATTGAAGATTCATTCTACACATTTTTACTTTCTCTATATGTACTATGTACATAACGGTCGTCTCCTTAGCGCGGTGGTAGCATTGCTGCTTACCAAGCGGGAGACTTGGGTTCGATCCCCAGTACCGGCGTGGGGATTTTTCCCCCGCTGGGAGACCTGGCCCAGGGTGCACTCAGCCTCATAAGGTCCCTGGGGGGCCAATTGAGGAGCTACTTGATGGAGAAGTAGCGGCTCCAGGTCATGAGGACCACATTAACCGGCCGGGGGGGCTCGAGGCGCTGACCATGTCTGTAGTGGACCGAGATGGGGGATGCAGCGGCCGGGTGGTAGGCCAAGGTTCCCCGTGAGCTGTCGTGCCATGGAGTTACTATGTACATAGTGTATAGAGAAGGTATTGCACTCCACCAAAAAATTTGATACCGAGATTTCACCGGAAATATATGTTTTAGGTCCCCTGTATCAAAAAAAAATATTTTCAGAAAAAGGTCCGTGTGTGTGTGTCCTTGAACACAATAACTCAAAAACGAAAATTCGGTAAAATACCAAACTTGGTATTTAAGTTTAGCATCTTCCAGGGAGGCGACACGGAGATTTCGAGAAAAATCCCCCAACCCCAAACTACCCTTTACATAGAACCTTTTTCGAAAATTTTGATTTTCTAAAAAATGTCTCTAACAATTTTGATTAAAATATTGTATATTAAAGATATTTACCAGACAAATAAAATGTATATTTTGAATTTTCTGGAAATAGCCTCTGAAGACTACTTTATTCTGGTCAATTTTACAAAATTTTGCATAACTGCTAAACCATAAGAGATGGACAACAACTTACCACACAACAAATGTAGAGCAGCTTAAAACACACAATATATGTTATATACATTTTTTTCATGGAGTTGATTGTATTTGAGATATTCCTTGCTTTTTGGTTTCAGCTATCAAAAACGTATACTTTTCTCATACATATACTTTTCTCGTGTCCATACAAACAAAGGAACTTCAGTTAGCAACCAGCTTTTGACTATCACTTTAACCTATGGTACCCCCTTATTTCGCTTCTACTAACAAGGAAGTAATAAGAATATTTCTGCTAATTTTTTATCGATTAGATGAAGTAAATAGAATAATTTGTTGCAGAGATGTACAGAAAGTCATGTGAATGGAACACATCAGATTTTTACTTTCTCTATACGAACTATGTACTTAAGTGTATAGAGAGGATATTGCACTCCACCAAAAAATTGGATACCGAGATTTCACTGGAAATATATGTTTTATTGTCCCCTTTATCTAAAAAAAAGTATTTTCAGAAAAAGGTCTGTGTGTGTGTGTGTGTGTCTGTGAACATGATAGCTCAAAAACAAAAAGTCGGTAAAATACCAAACTTGGTATTCAAGTTTAGAATCGTCCAGGGATGCGACACAAAGATTTTGAGAAAAATCCCCCACCCCAAACTACCCTTTACATGGAAAATTTTGATTTTGTAAAAAATGGCTAACGATTTTGATTAAAATATTGTATATTAAAGATATTTACCTACAAATAAAATGTATATCTTGAATTTTCTGGGAATAGCCTCTGAAGACTACTTTATTCTGAGTGAATTTTCCGGAATTTTGTATAACTGCTAAACCGTAAGAGATAGACAAAAACTTACCACACAGAAAATATAGAGCACATTAAAACACACAATTTATGTTGTATACATTTTTTTCTTGGAGTTGATCATTTTTTAGATATTCCTTGTTTTTGTTTTCAGGTTCAAAAATCTTAACTTTTCTCATACAGGAATTTGTCAACTCATGTCCATACAAACAAAGGAACTTCAGTCACATAGTGACCAGCTTTTGACTATCACTTTAACCTATGCTACTCCCTTATTTCCTTTCTATTTACAAGGAAGAAAGTAATAAGACTATTTCTGCTAATTTTTCTAGATTAGCATGAAATAAATAGAAGCATAAGCTTTTTAACTACAATTTGTTGCAGAGATGTAGAGAAAGTCATGTGAATGGAACACATCAGATTTTTACATATTTTACATAATCTTGCATAAAATAAATATTTAACCATTTGTTAAAAAAATAGTTTAAAAACCAATTGGAATTAATAGTGTGAAGCACTGTAATAATTGATGATGCCTTCAACCAAAGGTGAAATGCATCTTGAAAAGTTTTAAGTATGTGAAGCCATAGAGAGCCTGATCAATTCATCTGTGATATTTTATAAATTATGTAACCATTCTTTGCTTAACATTTAATATATGTTTATTTTCTTTCCCTCTTTGCCTTTCTATATTTTTCTTTTTTTAATAATCAGAAGAAATAGTTGACTGTCTCTGCAGTCGAATGGTCAGTATTCTGGCTTCTCACCCAGAGGTCCAGGGTTTGATTCATTCTGGGGTGGGGAATTTTTTTTAACTAGAATCATTCCTTATTCCCCATAAAGTCTGGAAGTATGAATGTGGGAGTGAATGTGTGTATGTATTTAATAGAAAAACACAATATTAAGAAACCCTATAGTTCAGCGAGAAAAACACAGCAGTTGCTTCTAAAACAAAGCCCCTGATATGACCATAGAAGTTAAAGGGGCTATACAAATGACACAATAAAATAAATAGTGGGAAAAAGTTGTGTCTGAAAGTTCCAGAATATAATTGACAGAAAGCCTGGTTACTCTATTTTTCTTCACTATAAGCAAGATCGTGAATGAAGAATTGCAGGCTCCAGAGATCTCCAGGATAAATGGTGTTGTTCAAATATAATCCTGCGACATCTTGTGATGTCGAACAAAAATTTTCTTCATACAAGAGCATTTTATTAAACAGAAGAAATATGCTTACACCAGACAATTGGAGAATTATCTTATTGTGTACTTTGCTATGAAATATACATCTGTGTTATGTGCACATTCTTAATTTCTTTAATTATGTTTATGAAGATCTGGTTTTTTGTGTTTTGTTGTTCTTGCTTATTTTAAAGAACATCTGAACGTTTACAAAATACTATGTACACTATGAAAGTAAAATCTGTGATTGCCAATTTAAAATAAGTGTGTAGCAATGTGAAGCAATAAAAGCAATAAATGTAATGGTACAAAGAATGATCATTGAGTGAAACAAATTAATTTTCTTTTAGTCTAAACACATAATGTAATTTTGAACGATTTGTTAGATATTAATAATTACATATTTATTTGATATTACATACTTCAGTACATATTTTCTTATTTATCTTTATTTTACTACATATCTACATATTTCTCAATTTGATTTTATATACAAATCAAGGCCGGAGTCATTATAACAATTTCACTATACATATTTGCAGCTTTAAAATTTTGCAAATATGCAAAGAAGCTTATGCCTTTTTGTCTTTAAATGACTAATATATGCTTTGATAACTACTCTTCCATATTAACCTAGTAAGGGTACTGAGTTGTAAAATTTGAAAACTTCAATTGACATAGGCAGGACTCAAATTGTGAATCTTTGAGGTTAATGCAACTGCTCTTACCACTTGAGTTACTTTGGTGACCTGTGGGTTTGAATCCTGGATGGAGTACTGCACTTTATGCCACTAGTAAGTACTAAGCTGAATCAGATTTTTACACTACAGGGAACCAAAACGGCCACACATTATTTGAGAGTTTTATAGTTTCAGTTTTATTTATTATATTAATTTCCGAGTTTTTCAGTGCTACTTGAAATGCAGATAGCACCAGATTGCTACAAAGAAAGAAAGTTGGAGCAGGCCATCTCAATCACTGAAAGATTCTCTGCTTAGCTATTCCACACTATTATTGCATGCTATGATATGGCGTCAGTCGCTTGTACAGGCTGACAGGTCTATTTGTGCCAAGAGGAGATAGGCAGCTAGGCTGTGCATGTGTAGTAAGAATGTTTTCTATTGTCCTTACATATCTTCAGTATGGAGAAATCTGTATGATCTGGTACTGGCTTTAATAACACAATTTACGCAAGACATGAAAAGACAAAAACTCACATACCATGTTTCTACAAGTTTCAAATGTTTGGTGGTTCGTGGAATAGAATTAGTCATCAGTTAGATACTCAGCCATGCTTAAAAATTTCAAAAAAGGTGAACCAGGTACAGAAAAATCAATATATTTTATCATGCCTAGTTTAGTTTCTTAGCCAACCATGAGCAACTTTTCAAAGCACATAATGAAGGAACTGAATCTCTCAGCAAAGGAATCATGTACAGCTATTAAACTACACTGCATAATATGATACTCGTCTAGAGAACCATTTAAAATCAGTTTCAATGTTTTGAGGCTCATCACCTCATATTCAAACTAATTTAATTTGCAATTTGAAGTATCCTTTTTGATATTATTACAAAAGAAATAGACAAAGCCCTTAAATGTCCATTCTCTTTGATGAAACTTTTGGCATTTCTAATATGTTAGTACTTTTTAAGTTGATAAACATGAGTGCAGACAAAATCCTTTAGTAATGTGCAGATAAATCAGCAGCAGCTCTATTCCATCGCATACGAATTCTGATAAAAGAATTGTAGGTCAATACTACAATGGCACTCAGTAATGGCAGGTGCCACAGGCACAAGTTCAACAAAAATACTCACAGGCTTTCATTGTACACATTGCAAGTATCATGCAATTGGTACATATATTTCATCAATTGGTCAACAATATCAAATAATGCAACAATTTCTTAGGAATAGGAATTTTTTTCTCCTAAATCAGCAAAAAATATTGAATACACTGAAGAAAATGATACAGACAAAACTTCCAAAGTTGATACCTATTAATGGAATTTTTCATCTTGAATTTTTCATCTTGAATTTTTCATCTTGACTTATGAACACTTATTCAATCAAGGAGTCATCTAATAGAATTTTTAGGGTATTATTGTTAATCCACAGCAATGGGGTTCCAAGTCAAAATTTCTATTGCTTTTTTCTTTTGGAGGCATTTTCTTTCATGTTTATGAATGCCAATATGCTCCACAACATTCTCAAAACTAAAATGTAATGCACTGTTGCAACAGAATAGAGCATGTTAAATAGTCTGTTAAAGATGTGTGTCAAACTACTTTTGATAGGGCTTGCGGCAGTGCCCATAAGAAAGCTAATGCTATGCAAAGAAAGTGCAAGAATGAAAATATAAAAACTATTCACAACACTCTTGCTGAATGACATTTTAGATAACCTCTACTATGAGCTGAAAGAGAAATGAGATGATCGTTACATGATAAATTTATTGTCTTTGCTAGATTTCAATGTATCATCTGAAATGAACACATATTTCACTCTAAAATATATACTGGTTTATTACATATTGCTGATCTGTTGTTAACTTATTTTTCAGACGAAGACTCAAAATATTTATTGTATATTTTCATTAATGTGGCAAATCCTAGTTAAGAACATTTTTCTATCATTTCAGATGAGATACTGAAATCTAGCAAAGACAAGAAATTTATCTAGTAATAAACATCTAATTTCTCCTATTCCCCTTTATGATTTATTCTACTGAATTAATACATACTTGAGAAATATCTTAAACAGCACTGGTAGCATCCCACATCCTTGTCTCAGTCCTTTTGTGCACAAAATTCAGGTGTTACCCAATTCCCAACTTTTAGCGCATGTCTTGCAAACATACATTCTTCTTATAAAATGGATAAGACATTTAAAAATTACAAATGTTTCCATTGTTACCCAAAGTCTGTTGATGAGAACAGTCAAAGGCTTTTTCCAGACCAATAAATGAACAATATTTCTTCCATAATCTGTCTTATCACAAATACATTGCCTAAGCATGATTTGTCTGCTGTAAATCCTGTTTGATCTTCTGATATTTTATTTTGATTAATTCCTTCAATCTAATTTTAATAATTGTTCTTAAAATTCTACTAAATGATGCCGTAACACTAATACTATATAGTTGGCTGATGCTTATCGTTATCTGTAGTGTAGTGCTAGCTTCTTATACCCAAGGTCGTGGGTTCAAATCTAGTGGAGATTTTTTCAGGCATAAAAATCCTTAGCGTGGCATCTGGAAGGGAAGTGAGGCTGTTAGTCCTGTGTCAAAGGTTTATGGCACATAAAAGAACCTCAAGTCTGATAAAGAAGTCTCTGAGCAAAATTAAGCAGTCTTTCACGCCCAACTTGGACTTTTAACTGCCATTCTAGCGACAATCAACTGCTGAATGTTTGGAAAATTGAAAACAAAAATATATAAAAGATCTGCACTGGAACAGGAAAGGTTAAGCAGAGTTGCACTGATTTCAACAGAAAGGAATTACTACAGAATCTAGAAAATTATCCAAAACTCAATTTGATATGATACAGAAGTTTCTCAGCCAAATTGAGAAGAATTTATTTGATGTTTTAAATAAAAAATCTGATGTGCTCCATTTACATGATAAAAGCATAAGGGAATACACTAAGCAAATCATTTAAAAGTTGGTTGCTATGTGAAACAATTGAAATTAGGTTCTCTCTGTTGCCAGGAGTAAAACAAGAGAGATAAACAAAAGATGGCTTCCTGTTTAAGAAAAATTTAAGTAGTTAAAATTGATCCAATAACAAAGAACATTTCGAAATTAGATTAATATATATAAAAAAAAAATTACAAATTGTTTGTTTTAATGAGATCTACATCTTTTGTGCAGTAAGTTTTTGATTATATCTGACAGTTTGTCAGTTATGCAAAAGTCATCCAAAATGAAGAGGTCTTCACAGGCTATGCCCAGAAAATTCAGGATATACACTTAGTTTATGATAAAAAGATCTTAAACATATGGTGTTTTAATAAACACTGTTAGCCATTTTTGAGAAAATCAAAATTTTCTAAAAATGTACCATGTGAAGAATAGTTGGGGTGGGAGGATTTTCCTGAAAATCTTCGCCACACACCACACACACACACACACACCCTTTTCTAACATTTTTTTTTTTTTAATTCAGGAGACCCTTAAACTATTTCTGGTGAAATCTTGGAATAAAGTTTTGGGTGGAAATCAATATCTTCCTTTATCTACTAGTACATACATGCTAGAGAAAGTAATATATGCAATTCAAATACAATACAAGTTTTATTATAGTACAATTGAACATTTTTCAAAATCATTTTAAATCACTCTTAATAGAAACAAGAAAAAAAAATGTATAAATCTTATTTTAATACGTATTGGGAAGGATAATTTAATAGAACCAATAAAAGAAGATGAGTTACGGAATGTTGAGAAAAATGGAAAAAACTGAAAAGCTTCTGGCCCAGGAGGAATAACAATGGAATCAATTAAATATGGTGCTCTTAAAATTAGAAGAATTGTAAATAGACTTTTTAATCAAATAACTGAAGGAGATTCAACATATAGTAATAGCTGTGATTCATTAGTACAATATATAAAAATAAAGGGAATAAAGCAGAACCCCCAAAAAATGGGAGTTTTATTTATGCTCTAACTTCTGTGGTCATCACCATGCCATTCTATATTGAGCTGGAAAGACCGGTTAATTTTGCTCAGAGACCTCTTTAACAGACTTGAGGTTCTTTTACGTGCCATAAACCTTTGACACGGGATCAACAACTTTACTTCCCTTCCGGAGGAAACCATACTAAGGATTTTTATGCCTGAAAAAATACATCGTCCTCCACCAGGTTTGAACCCACAACTTTGGGTATAAGAAGCTAGCAAGGTAATCACTACATCATGGATAACGATAAGCAGAACTAGTTAACTATACAACATTAGTGTTACGGCAACATTTAGTAGAATTTTAAGCACAATTATTAAAATTAGATTGAAGAAATTAATATAAAATAAAATATCAGATCAAACAGGTTTTACAATAGACAAATCATGCTTGGACAATGTATTTGTGATAAGACAGAATATGGAAGGAAAGAAGTTTGCCAAAGGGAAAGAAGTTCATTTATTGATCTGGGAAAAGCCTTTGACTGTTCTCATCAACATACTTTGGGTCGCAATGGAAACATTTGGAATTCTTAAAATCTCTTATCCATTTTATAAGAAGAAAGTATGTTTGCAAGACATGCGCTAAAAGTTGGGAATCTGGTAACATCTGAATTCTGTGCACAAAAGGACTAAGACAAGAATGTGGCATGCTATCAACGGTGTTTAAGAAATTTCTCAAGTCTGCATTAATTCAGTAGAATAAATCATGAAGGGGAATAGGAGTGAATATTGATGATTACTTAATGCACAGTTTATTATTTTGAGATGAGCAGGTCATCAAAGGGTAGGACAAAGATGACTTAGAATACATGATCTATAAAGTAGTGGATGCATTTGAAGTAGGTAGCTTTAAAATAAATGTCATTAAAACACAATATAAGATAGTTGGGGGCTCTCAGAAGATTTATAAATAAATGATATGACATATGTTGAATTTAAGTAAATTGGCTCTATTACTGATAAATCTAGTACTAGTGCATACTATGCAAGAAAATCAATTAGATCCCTTAACAGTGTTCTGTGTAGTAGAGACTTGACTAGAAAAAAACAAAGCAACATATCGTAAAAGCAATAATAGAAGTATACTAACAAATGGTTCTGAATGCTGGACAATAAATGAAAATATGCAAAGATAAGCATTGGCAACAGAAATGGATGGATTGCAAAGAATCATGTTATTGTTACTTTCTTGGTAATAAAGCAGCTAAATTATTTGTCTGCTCTTAACAGAAATTCCTCTTTCTGCCATTCTGTAACTTGTTTGTTACTGCAATGTTTGTTTCTTCACAGTTTGTTATGCAAATAGAGTGACATTTGTGCGCTCTGTAATGGCATCTTGTTTTCTCACCTTCAACAGCACCAGACTACTGTCTACTGAGTATTTTTACTTTCTCTATATGCACTATGTATATAGTGTATAGAGAAGGTATTGCACTCCATCCAAAAATTTGGTACCGAGATTTCACCGGAAATATACGTTTTAGGGTCCCCTGTATCCAAAAAAAAGCATTTTCAGAAAAAGATTGCGTGTGTGTGTGTCCGTGTGAACACGATAACTCAAAAATGAAAAGTCCATAACATACCAAACTTGGTATTTAAGTTTAGTATCTTCCAGGGATGCAACACGAAGATTTTGAGAAAAATCCCCCTACCCCAAACTACCCTTACATGGAACTTTTTTCGATAATTTCGATTTTCTCAAAAATGGCTCCAAGGATTTTGATTAAAATGTCATATATTAAAGATATTCACCTGACAAATAAAATGTATATCTTGAATCTTCTGGGAATAGCCTCTGAAGGCTACTTTATTCTGAATGAATTTTACGGAATTTTGCATAACTGCTCAACCGTTAGAGATGGACAAAAACTTAAAACATAAAAAATGCAGAACACGTTAAAGCACACAATTTATGTTATACCTTTTTTCGTGGAGTTCATCGTTTTTGAGATATTCCTTTTTTTTGGTTTCAGCTGTAAAAAAACATACTTTTCTCATGCAGGAATTTGTCAACTGCTATCCATACAAACAAAGGAACTTCAGTCACATTGCAACCAGCTTTTGACTATCACTTTAACCTATGGTACTCCCTTATTTTGCTTCTACTTACAAGGAAGCAGGTAATTCGACTATTTCTGCTATTTTTTTCTTGATCGGCATGAAGTAAATACAAACATGAGCTTTTTAACAATAATTTATTGTAGAGATGTAGAGAAAGTCATGTGAATGGAACACATCAGATTTTTGTAACTTTTCTTTGCCAAGATGGAGAGTAACCATAATGGGAAGATTTTGCATGAAAAATATAACTATTTGGATCTTTTTAAATTTGCATCATTACTTAGAACAGGAAGTGACTCCAAAGAATTTGATATCTTATGGGCGAAGACATGCACAGCAACTGAACAACTGCAGCAGTGGCCCTTTAAAAAGATGAAATTTTAGGTCAGGAGAGACCAGCAAAATAATTATCAGCACAGAGTTGGGTTTTCATATTTTTATACAAGTTTCACTGATTTATACCAATCCATAATTATTGCTTAATTATTTCTATGGTTTTTACTTCTTTTTTTTTTGCACATATGTACATACAATGTATATAGCTAGAGAAGGTATTGTATTCCACCCATAAGTTTGATGTCAAGATCTCACCAGAAATATATGTTCCGATGTCCCCAGAGACCAAAGCAAAAAAGCATTTTAGTAAAAGGACTGTGCACGTGTGGGGGCAGCATAGCTCAAAAAGGAGAAATCTTTTAATACCAAACTTGGTATTTATTTTTAGCATTTTCCAAGGATATTACACAAAGATTTTCAAGAAAATCCCCCCCACTCCAAACTAAAGACATGGAACAATTTTTGAATTTTTTTTCTCTCAAAAATGGCTAACGATGTTGATTAAAATATAGCATATTACAGATATTTACATCACAAATAAAATGTATTGATTATTCTGAGAATAGGCTCTAAGGGCCCTTTTTATTCTGGATAAGTTTTGCATAAGGTCGTCTCCTTAGCGCGGTGGTAGCGCAGCTGCCTACCAAGCGGGAGACCTGGGTTCGATCCCCAGTACCGGCGTGGGGATTTTTCCCCCGCTGGGAGACCTGGACCGGGGTGCACTCAGCCTCGTGAGGTCCCTGGAGGGCCAATTGAGGAGCTACTTGATGGAGAAGTAGCGGCTCCAGGTCGTGAGGACCGCATTAACCGGCCGGGAGGGGCTCGAGGCGCTGACCACGTCTCACCCTCCAATACTGCACCCCATCCATGACGTCTGTAGTGGACCGAGATGGGGAACGCAGCGGCCGGGCGGTAGGCCAAGGCTCCCCGTGAGCTGTCGTGCCATGGAGTTATAAGTTTTGCATAACTGATAAACTGTAAGGGATAGACAAAATATGTACATCTCATTAAAGCACATAATTTATGTCATACACTTTTTCTTGTAGAACAGACCGTTTGAGATATTCTTGAGATCATTTCACCAATTTCATTTATCCTTTGATATGACCAACCAGGTTAAAGGATGCATTAAGCTTTAAAAGAAAAGAAAAAAAGAAGAAAACTCATAATCAATAACATGCTAATTTTACACTCACACAAAAAAAAAGTCAATCAGCATTTATCAGCTTTTGAAAAAACTCTCCGCTAATGGTAAGTGGAAGATAAAGCATGGGCATTGACCTTTAAGGTACCTATATCAAGTCCAAATTCCCTTTATGTTTTCAAGCTTCAAAATTTCACTACTTAATTGTGCTGTTTCTTTTCTCGTGTAAAGAGAAGGAGAATGGATCTTTAAAAAATTTGCAGTTCTAGCCAATCAGTATTGCTAAGAGGTATAAAAAGTAATTTTTCTTAGGAACACATTTTCTGCATCTAACAAGTTCTGAAAAAAAATGTTCCTAAATTTGTATCTGATAATTATCCAAATTATTTTAGATATTCATTAAGTGGAAGACTGTAGGGAAAAGAAAGGATAGTTCTATTATCCGGGAGGAAGTTGTTCCTACTAGTATTTTCATGTTATTTTTCATAAATACATTATTAAGTACAAGTTAAAATCCTTTAATTCAGTTTAAAACCAAATTCACTGTGTTATGCTCTTCCCAGCTCATTCCATTTTCTATGGTTATGAGAAGCTGGCAAATAGGTTTCTACTAGCCACTTATTTTACTAAAGGATAAATTTTCTTAAAATAATTTTGGGAACAAAAATGTAATGCTGTAATATCTTATGACCGCTCAAAAGTGCTCAATTTCTAATCTCAAACTAAAAATGAGGCAAATATATTTGTGAGCAACACAAATCAACAAAACATTAATCATGATTTGACTCTAAATTCTTAAATTAATAACTGTTACCTTTTATTATGATACAAGATTAAACAACATTTATTTTGTTATTAAAATTCATTTCTTAAAAGCTATGTTGGGAGCATCATATCGGAACATTAGTTAACTGGGCATAATCTGTAACATTTATATTTTAGGCTAAAGCATATAAATAAGCATTTAATACAATAATTTTTATCATTACATTTCTCTTACAACAGCATTAAAATTGTGTCTATGTGATTCTATTCTGTAACAAAAATGTTAGCAACAGAGCTGCAGAATTTATTGTGTTCAACAAACAAAATCTTTATTCTTGACAAAATTTTGTTTTTGTCAGGAAGTTAAAGAATGTCAAATAGTATGTAACAAATGTTTAGCCGCTTTAACAATTTGTTAAGTCATAACAAAATGTTACAGAATAGCATGTAAGGAATGGTTACATTAGACAAGAAATGGGAGCAGAAGAAAGTTATGGACAGAATAGAAAAGAAGTCCCTGCAGTGATATGGGCACGTACAACGTATAACAGAGGAGCAGTGGCCCAAATGTACCCTTAACTGTGCTAAGCAGAATGAAGTACGGAAGAGATAGAAAGAAATGTTACAAAGGAATCTACATAGCCATAACAGGGCAAGGATAGAAATATCTGAAGAGCAGAAATCGAAAGCAAACTGCTGTAAAGTGGAAAGCCTGTAAAAAATAAAATAGTAATGTTTATGTAGTTTGTAACATAAGTTAGACTGCCAACCTTAATAGCAGCCAGACTAATTTCAGTGGACAGTCCAATATAACTAATGTCTTTAAATAATTATTATATAAAGCCCAGTAATGTAAGATTCTTGCAATATTTTAATCCACATTCAGGTACCTCACCAAGATAGCTTAAGAGCAAGAACATGGACACAAAGATACGTGGTTTGAGCCCTAACCTTAAAGAAAAACATAATGCAGGTTAAATCAACCAGGATCCCTGGAAAATGAGCTTCCAATTCCTGCACCACAGAGATGGGCTTCTCTTTATTTGTGTGCAAAACTTGCAGACTTTGCTAAACCTTAAAATTCAAGCCCCATCTGCTGTGAACTTTCCACTATTCACTTATATTGTTAGGTTCCTATAGTTATTGAGTGTTAAAAGTATCAGCTGTTCAAGCACCATCAGAATGGAAATGTATCAAAAAAGCAGTGCTTTTACAAATTGCAGAATCCTTCATCCATGTTACAAGGACTTGTGAAATACAATGATTGCTGCTAGTAACTCATGTTCCATGTTTCAAGTTCCTGAATTTAAGTGCTTTTTGGAAAATTATTGCAAGCAACCACTTCTTGATCATTATTTTTACATTACAAGCCATCTAAAAATGTCTCTGTATTAAATAAAAATTGCAACACTAATCCATTAATGATTTTCCATAACGTTGGCATTATAAGGTTTCTGAAAAATGTGAAGCATCTCATATTGTTGCTTGTTTCATAGTTATCTGAAGAAAGATATTTAGTTATATTTGTTGATGTTGGTAAAATAAGTATTATGCAATTATTAATTTCTTTGTATAAAAAGGTTTGACAATAATGAAAGTCATAAAAATGTACGGTGGAACTTCATCTTCATTTTTGAAGGTGAAAAAGTGGTCATGGAGTTTAAACGTGGTTGCACTTCCCTAAAAGATGATCCAGCAAAGGACACCCAAAATGTGTTATAACAATGGAAGTGATTTAAAAAGGTGCTCAAAATGGTACTGGGCAAACTGCTGAGGATATAGGCATATCCAAAGTGTATATGGGTTATATCTTACATCAAGATCTGGGGATCAAAAAGCTTTGCACAAGATCCTCTGGGCAGTGTTTAGAGGGACCGAACAGGAAGAAAACTTGACTGTTTACTGATTTATTACTAGGACCTGGAAGTTCATGAGCTAAAAATCTACCAAATATGCATGTATATATGCTCTTAAAAACCTCAGAATATGGCAATAAATATGCATTATAAAACTGAACGTTCCTTGGCAGTAGAAAGAGCAGTTATAACAAATTAATAAATTTACATCACACTTTAGAGATTGAAGCAGAAGCATTCTTTTTGTTAAGTGTCATGAATATCACAGATCAGGTTTTCTTTCTTTCCTTCCCCACTCTTTTTATATTTATGTTTTTCACTCTGACTTTTTGTTCTTATTACGGGGAACACATTTTACTTTGCATCGTTTTTCTTCAAAAATAGTACTTTTTCATTTATGGGAATTCTTACAGTTGCCAGTGGTGTGATGACTGATGGTGAGAATGTAAAATGAATAGATATGAGACCAAGATTGATGACTTAATCATAATTTTGAATGTTTCTATTGATCAGCATTTCTAGAGTCCAATGAATTAGCAACCTCTTTGATTACAGCCAATTGAATGAGCCAATTGAAAAAAAAAAAAAAAAAAAAAAAAAAAAAAAAAAAAAAAAAAAAAAGTCATAACTTTTAGGATGCTAATTTGCTGATTATCTTAAAAAAGGAAAAACTACTGGAGAGTATTACTCTCATTTTATAATAAGGCTAGACGTCAGCATTTGGAAGAAAAGGCCCAATTTGCAGAAAGAAAAAGTTATCTTTTACCAAGAGAGCATACCTACCCATAATGTTCTGGCAATTTCAAAACAGAGGATTTGCACTACAAATTGTTGGACATCAGCTCTTATCCCTAGAACTAGCTCCATCAAATTTCGTCATTTTCCCAAAATGCATGGAATTTATTGTGGGACAGCATTTTGTTTCAAACCAAGAGGCAATTGGGTCTGTAGATCTCTGTTTTGCACAACTCTATAGGGATGTGATGAGATAATGATGCTAGAGCATTGCTAAAATAAGTGAAGGAGATCCAAAAGGAGATTGTTGAAAAATTAAATACCCTTAAAGCAATAACTTCATCTTTTATTGTCAAACAAAGAATTTTCAAAAGGTGCTGATATTATGTACCTTTCAAATCTGTTATAACAGAATGGATAAGAAAGTACATAGGAAGTGCCTTTACATGGGTTACTAATGTGATGCAGTTCCTGTAACCCAAATCTGATGTGTGGATGGCAGCGTCCTTCAGTGCTGACCAAATGCCCTGTTGAAATAACACTTGAAATAGCATAATATGTCACCCTGATGAAAACATTAGAACCACTATTATCGAGCGATATTTTTTGGAAGCTCTTTCATCCAGGCCTCCCAAAAATATTCTAAAACTTCCCGTGGCTATATATAAACAAGTGCACTCAAGTCAATGAATGAGAAGACTGAAGTTGTATTAATGAGACAATGTGCAGCAATTCAGTGCATCCTCCGGTGAGGTTATCATGGCAATTGTGACATACAGTGAGTACTACTACTGTGAGAGGTAACAGATTCTTGTGTTCAAGGCCCCAGCAGAAAGAATATGCTGCTTTGCATCTGATTCATTTTACCACTATACGCAAGGAAAAGTAAAATGACAGTAAACTGAAATGTCACATTAGTTAAGTGACCAAGAAAACTGAACTAAATCACATTAGTGAAGTCAGAGTGAGTACTGAACTACATCACATTAGTGAAGTGACAGTGAGAACTGAACTACTTCACATTAGTGAAATGACAGTCATAAGTGAATGAATCCTATTACCATTTGAAATGATTACTGCTAAAGTTTAACTTATTGCAAATATCATGGCAGGAAAGCTATTCAAGCCTATTCACGCTATGTTAGATCTACTTCATGAAAAACTTTACACTGTTGAGAGATTATTGAATGCCAAATACAGGTGTACACAAGTTCTAAGAAGAGAAAATATATGCAAATGCTTTACAATTATTTGATCTCAATATGCCACATTTAACATACTCGAATCATGAAGTTACAGAATATATATTACATGTACCACTTCTGGAACTTATTGTACTAACGTTACAAGTACAGTATAAATGTAATAAAACTTTACATTTTGTTCTTTTCTCTAAATAAATGCAGAATACATACACACATTTAATTCATGATTGAAAATATGTGCTTTTGAGACTGAAACAAAACCACAGTGTTTACAGTAAACAGCTTATACAGGGGTACTAATCAAATCTGGAAATGATCCAAAGGTATTGTTGATGTACATAAGCCTAAAAATTCTGTACTTACACACTTTTCTTTGATTTTTGGTCAAAACCCCTAATTTGAGAATCTTAAGATCTTAAGATACTCTCCTAATATAACAATGGAAAATGAAATGGAGTTTTATTTATGGTGCTCTATAACTGCTGTGGTTTTTAGCAGTCCCATTCTATATCGGGCATGAAAGATCACTTAATTCTGATCAAGGCCTCTTTATCAGGCTTGAGTTTCTTTTACATGCTGTAATTTTTTTTTTTTTATTTATTTTGACCGACCAGCTAAAAGCTATAATTTATAATAATTTAACATAAAATAACAAGTAAATAACATTGATATGGGTCATATGACACCATTAACATATGTACATTGTCTGAACAGTATAGAGGTTAAAAGAAATTACGACTACGACAAAGTTTATAACAAGCTTAGAAACACAAATTTCAGGTAAACTCAAAAATTAAAATAAAAATAATATTAATAAGTTTGTAAAATAGGAGTTGAAAAATGCATCTGTATTATTATAAATATTAACATGAAGAAAGAAGGTATAATTATTACAAATTAGGTTGTTCAATTTCGGTGTCCGATGATAAGATGTCTTGAGGTAATTATCTCTTCAGTCTTGGCTGTTGACGGCTTCTTCCTCCCAATGTACAACAGAGCTCCTAAAATGCTAGGTAACTTAAAGTAGAAGATCTTTGAGAGAGATCTGATGTGTTTGATGGACATGATGCCAAATTCTTGATGCAGTTTAATATTTTTGATGAACCAAGGAGAATTAGTTATAACTTGAAGAAATTTATTTTGAATAACCTGAGTTTATGAATGTGTTTTACTAGCTGAACCCCATATGGGAGAAGCATACGTGAGGAGAGGTCGAACCAGAGATTTGTATAGAAAAATGGAGCAATCAAGACCAATCCTGGAGCACCTATTTATTAAAGGATAAAATACTTCTAGAGGTAGTAAGCGTTACAATGCATTCTACATGGGCTTTCCACGTTAATCTGGTGTCTAATAATATGCCAAGGTCTTTAACAGAGTATGTGAGGACAGCCATGATAATTGTTCATTCATAAGAAATAATGTTGGTACGGTATTAAAGGGTCTTAAGGAAAACACTTTTGCTTCAGTCTTGCGAATGTTAAGTAAAATGCGCCAGGTGGAAAAACCAGTCTGTCAATGCAGAGACAGATACCTGAAGAGAGCCGACTGCTGCTAAATTGAGATTTGAATTAGAACAGAACAGTACCATCTGCATATGTTGCCATACAGCTAGGTTGCAGGTGGGGTATGTCATACGTGAATATATTAAAGAATATGGGTGCTAATGTTGATCCTTGTGGTACTCCAGCAGTAATTGTCCTGGATGCTGATGTGAATCCATCAATGCTAACCACGAACAAGCGTTGCGTTAGAAAACTCTTCATAACATGAATAAGGTAGTCCGGTAATCCAATTCTGTATAATTTAAGTAGAAGTCCCACATTCCAAACTTTGTCGAAAGCTTGAGCAATATCAAAAAAACAGCTAACGTATATTCTTTTTTTTCAAATCCTTTAAAGATAGCTTTGGTTATCCGTAACAACTGATGTGTTGAAGAATGGTTAGGATGGAAACCAAATTGAAAATCTGGAATAATATTGTAAATACGAAGTTGGAAAGACGTTTATGAATCATATTTTCAAACAATTTTTATAATGTTGTAATAAGCTGATTGGTCGATAGCTAGATGGCAGGTGTTTGGATGAGTTAGGTTAAAGAAAAACAATAATTTCAGTGAGTTTCCATGTATGTGGAAAATAGCCAATTCTTAGGGAAGCATTGAAGATTGCTGTTAAATATGCGAGAGCCTTCTTCAGATGTAGGAGAAATTTTGTTTGGAACATTTGGTTTGTTGACTTGGTAATGAAGTCCTTTATAATTTCATTTGTGGTCTGTTCATTAGTATTATTATTGGGAGTAAATATATGTTCGTAATAAGAAGTATGTTGCATTTTGAGCTTCCATCGGTAACAGATCTCGCGAAATCTGCTTTGTTGCTTGCTAAAGTGTGTTATCATTTGATGAAAGTGATAATACATATGTCTGATATGTATTAAATCAAAACTGATCTAATTCGTGTTTGACTGTGCAAATGAGACCGTTAAGTTTTCTTCTTAACCAAGGCATCCTTTCTCGTTGCCATTGATGACGAATACAATGCTTCTCTTGAATTAATTTCAGGATAAACGATGGTAAGTAGAAGTGTGGTTTTGGCCTCTTAAAGCAAGTTATTGATTCCCTGATGCTAGTACAAATGTTTTTGGTGAAGTTTACAACAGCATTCTCAATATCCAGTGTGGTGGTTAGGCAATATGCGGTTTGCAAAGACGAGTCCAAGGCTGATTTGAATTTTTCCCAATGGACATAGCCTGCAATCAAACATGGTGTTTTGGCTATGAGATTGGTATTTAATTGGAATGTAATGAGGCCTGGGCAGTAGTCTGAGTCAAGTGCTGTTACAGATGCAACATATGTATGTAGATGCATGTTCCTATGAACACCAATATCAAGAATATCAGCTGGGATATTGGATTTATATGGATAATATGTTGGTTCATCTGGTGCTATAACATGAAGATTATGTTTATTAATAATGTCATAAAGACAGCGTCCATTTGGATTTGTGGTTCTGCAACCCCAGGCTGTGTGCTTACAATTTAAGTCTCCTAAAAGAAGAGTCAAATCTGCTGTTGGAAAGAGCAATGAAAAATAGGATACATTAAATTGATAAGACGGAGGCTTATAGGCACATAATCACTGTCACGACAATGAACTCTGATAACAGTAATTTAAAGTTCTGTTGAAGTAGGAAGTAGTATGGAATGATGGCTAATATTGTGCTTTATTATTATTATTATTGCTACTCCTCACGAAGCAGTTTGAGCATTTCTGTCATATCTGTATATTTTTTACCCAGGGATTTTAAATGATTCATTTGGTAAAAAATCTGATGTGTTACACTCACATGACTTACTCTAGCCGTTCTACAAACTTCTTACATAAGATTATTCTTCTTTCTGCACCTTGTTAATCGATGTATTCAGCACAATGTTCTTATTACTTAGAGTTCCTTATAAGTAGGAAGAAAATAAGGGAATACACTAGGCTAAACCAATAGTCTAATGTTTTAAAAGCTGTCGTTATGCGATTGTCATTACAAATTGCTTCTTTTCTTGGCCAGGAGTAGAACAAAAGAAAAACGGACACTCCCGCCTGAGAAAAGTATAAGTACTTCACAGCTGAAACTAATAACAATGAATACCTCGAAAACGGTAAGCTCCACAAAAAAAAATGTATATGACGTAAATTGTGTATTTTAACAAGGCCTACATTTTTTGTATAGTAAGTTTTTGTCTATCTCTTATGGTTTATTAGTTAAGCCAAATTAAGCAAAATCCATCCAGAATAAACAGGTCTTTAGAAGCTATTCCCAGAAAATTCAAGATATACATTTTATTTGTCAGGTAAATATCCAAGTTGGAGTTGTATTGAGTCACTTCTTATTTACACTTAAAAACCTCCACTTAATATGTTAAAAAACACAAACGTTTTTCAGGACATTCGCCCTCTTCTTCAGCAGTTTGGTGACTGGCGTTCCTTTCCCTTTCTCTCTTCCTCTTCTTGTTGACATCTGGTGTTGGGAGTGCAAAGTTTTAACACTTCATCCAGTGGTGGGATTTCAAAATTTAAAACGTTATTGCTGTTTTTTATAATGTGAATCTTTTCTCAGATGTCTAATTCTATTGGTGACTCTAATGGTTTCAACAATTTTATATTTTGCCCAATGTTGTGGTTTTCTTCCCAAAAGTGATATGAAACAGCAGATTTGTCTATTTGCTTTAGTTTAATGTTTCTCTGATGTTCTTTTAGTCTAATTTCCAAGTTTCTCTTTGTTTTACCTATGTAGAATTTTTCACAATCTTCACAACTGATCTGGTAGATTCCGGATTTCAGTGTGTCTTGAATTGTATTCTTAAGGGGCTTATTCAGAATGTTCTTCAGGTTGAATTTGTTTTGTGGAGGTAGTTTTATTTTGAGTTTTCTGAAAATATTTTCGAATTTTTTGTAAGCCCAGGGGTAGTAAGTGAATTTTTTGTATTTCCAATCATTGTTTGAAAGAGGTGTCAGAGTTGTATTTAATGCGATTTCTTTGAGTTTTTCTTTCTTTTTTATCATGTTCCTAATGAGGTCAGGGTTGAATCCATTTTCCATTGCTACTTCTAAAATATACACTTGTTCTTTTTGAAATTCCTCCTTGCTCAACGGGACACTGTATAACCGTTGGATGAAGCTTCTGAAGGCAGCCAGTTGGTGTGAGGTTGGGTTGCAACTATTTTTTTTTATGTAATTGTCCACATGTGTGGGTTTTCTGTGTATTCCAAATTTAAAGTCATTTTGTTCTCTAATGATTTAGAGGTCTAGAAAGGGTTGGGTGTTTTAACTTCTACTTCCATTGTAAATTTAATGTTGCTATCCTGTAGGTTCAAAAGTTTTAGGGAATCTTCTTTTAGTTTTTGGGGGATGATAGCAAAAATGTCATCTACATATCTTCGCCAAAACTTATATATTTGGGGGAAGGCTTTTACTATGTGGACCTCGAGATAGCTCATGTACAACTCTGCCAAGAAGGGTGAAAGTGGGCTGCCCATTGCTAGGTCTTTAGACTGTTTGTAGAATTTTTTGTTGAACATGAAAAAATTTTGTCGAAAGCATAACTCTGTCAGGTTTATAATGTCTATTTCTGTGGAGTCTATTGTGGTTAAGTTCAGCCATTTTCTGAGAAGATTTGGTATTTTTTCAGTCGGAATACTTGTAAACCTAAAAAACATGTCCTAAAACATGTATTTCCGGTGAAATCTCGACATCAAATTTTTGGGTGGAATGCAATACTTCTCTATCCCTATGTACATTGTACATACAGGGCAAGAGAAAGTAAAAATGGGTTTCCATTACAGACTACATCAATATTATGTACAGATAAGAAAGCAAAACATGAGGCTTGTTAACAGCGAAGACCATTCCCATTCCAGTTTAAAATTGTTAATTGGTGAATTCACACTGTTTTATGTGCTGCTATTTTGAGACATTGAGGATAGAGAAAGAAGAAACTGCTGAATTACTGGTAAGTGTGAAGTTAAGAAAGAAATAAAATGAGGAATAGTTTGGTTTAATAAGCTAGACAGAAAAGAGGAAAATGAATCTGAAGACAAACCATTTGTTTGTTGTTGGCGTTGTAATAGGTGTGAAACTGCGTAGCGAAGTAAATGGGTTTGATGTGTTAATGGGTTACTGTTGCTCCCTCGTTGT
Organism: Hymenopus coronatus; assembly: GCA_030762935.1. Lineage (NCBI taxonomy): Eukaryota > Metazoa > Arthropoda > Insecta > Mantodea > Hymenopodidae > Hymenopus > Hymenopus coronatus. The sequence continues at coordinate 86,244,880 of CM060897.1, read as the reverse complement.
TAATTGTTGAGTTACTGGAGCAGAATTTTGTGGTTTACTCTGTTCTGCATTTTGTAGTGAGTGATTAATTTGAATTTGAGATACACGTTCTTTTATCTTTCGGTAGAACGGTCAGCCTCTATAGTTAGCTGAGTGTTCCCTCTGCAGTTTACGCATTTTGGTGGTGTAGACCTGGTTTAGGGCACTGTGAGAAATTATGGGCTTCAAGGCATTTAACGCAATGTGATTTCAGTTGGCAATAGTTCAGTGCACAAACTGCCATAATTTTGGCAGTTTGTGCAATGTGGTATTTCTCTGGATTGCCCACGTGGTTCTACTTTAATTACACAGTAGAGTAAACAGGTTAAATTTAGGATGGATTTACCCTGATGGTTGCATTCTAGATCTACTGCGCAAAGTGGCATTTATTGCTTGTTCCTTCCTATAAGGCTTGCTATTTTGAGAACTGGACAGTTCATTTCCTATAATTCTAGCATTATTTTATCCTCAGAAATAAAGCAAGGAAATTTCTGATGACAAAAGTTTTGTCTGTGGGATTTCTATAAGTATAATACTCCTGATTAATGGAGTCAAGATATGCGGTAAGAGCTCTGAAATCGTCAGGAGTTGAAGTGTACACTTTTGTCATGAGCCTCTCATTTGCATGTGAAAGTTGCATTTTGCTACTAATTTTATGAACAAAAAGTTGCTAATTGACAATATTAGGGAGACAAATTTGTGGAATTTTGACCTTAGATTGCTTCCCAGCGGTATCATTGGAAAGATCTATTGTATCTTGATTTCCTAGGACTTGAAACCTATTATGAATTGGAATTGTAGCAGTAACTGAATCAGAAGTAGATGGTTTACTTTTATCTTTTGGTTTAATGATTTTGAATGTTTAGCTTTCTTAGCTGGTTGTTCATTTGTTTACTTTTGCTGCTACTAGCGAAAGCATTATTAGCTGTAAATCTACGACACAGGACCAACTTCCCTTCCAAAGGAAGCCATGTTAAGGATTTTTACTCCTGAAAAAAATCAATTGTCAACTGCCAGGTTTGAAGATTTTCACGTATGCTTAATATCTGAAATGATGCACAAACAGTACTTACCTTCACTCATCTTGTGTAGTGAATAACCTTTTTCACTGCCAGGCTATTTCAACCTGAAAAACAATGTATGTTTAGTTTCATATTCCTGTTAAGTAGGTACTAGTGCATTTTACTATAGAATCAGGTTCAAATTCCTCCCTATTAAATAATATATTGCAATTTAGTTGAATATGTGCATTAGTTATAGAAAATGTGCAATTTATCTATACATTTTACTGTGGAATATGAAATATAGAATATTGTTTAATTTTTCTAATCTCTATATAGAAAATATAATCTATATTACAGGAAAACTAAGTATATTATTATGGACGTTCTCAGTATCCCATTCTATATTGTGCATGAAAGGCTGCCTTAATTTTCCTCAGAGACCTCTATCAGTCTTGAGATTCCTTTACATGCCAGAAATCTATGGTTTACTTCCCTTCCAAAGTAAAACATGCTAAGACTTTCTACACCAAAAAAAATCCATTGTCCTCCATCAGGTTTGAACTATATTACAGGAATGAGAGCATTATGGAAAAGTATAGTGTATATTACTTTGTAATAAGAAAATAGGCAGGCATTTTGATTTTTAATATATCCTATAACATGTGAAATTGTTATCCATCAGTTTCCATTCACTTTTACTGTTAACTTCTAATGGAAAATGTGCAACTGCACTGTATCACTGGAAAGGGCCAGTGATACATAAAGCATGTGCCAAGAACTGCCTCCTCTGGCCTAGTTGTGGGTAACAATCATATTTTAAGAGCCAGACACAACTTACTGTGTTATTTATCATGAACTTTAAAAATAAAATGTACAATATAACCTGCATAATTTTATGTGATCATTTAAACCGGGATAAGCTTTTGCAGAAATAGCAATATTATACATTTTGTTCAAAATGCAGAGGGAGCAAAAGTTAAATGTTTAAGAACTGAAAGTTATATGGTGTCTTAAAATGTTACTCTCCCCTTACTTACCAATCCAATTAACCCCTCACTTACCAATCCAATTCACCCCTCACTTACCAATCCAATTCCTCATGTCAGGGAGACCACAGGGAAGATATCAGACAACCAAACAGCTTACCATCTCAGAATGTTAGCTGTGCCTATCCTTCCAACCCATGATGCAATGACAAGGAAAACCAAATAACTGAAGAAACTAAGGCATGCAATTTATAGGTATAATCTGATAATGTAATTATGTTATTTACGATAATATACCCTATATGATTAGTGCGTATTCTATGTTGGAATTTAACTTACATATGATCCCATCGACACTTCAAGGGTTTAAAATTTTCGTTGTATATAAAAAAATGAATGAATAAATATTCATTTCCCTCTTTTTTTGAAAGATACACATTACATACTTTACAGAAACAATTTTTTAATGAATCATTTTCCGTTCTACCCAAAACATTTGTTGCAAAAAATGTGTCAGCAGCCAAGGTTCATATGGATAGATTACTGGTTCTGTAGAAGAAATGTATTAGAACAATGTTTATTACAGACACCAGACAATCATGTAGAGATTATTTTAAATCATATTCCACAGTTACCAATGTATCACTTTAATTAGGTGTTATTCAATATCAACCCAAACATGACTTTAAAAAACATAATATTCATAAGTATAACACAAGGTGTAAAAATTACATCTATTGACAAGGGTGTATCAAAAAGTTCTTGGAAAAGGATCCAATTGTAAATTGTGCTGCACTATTCATTGTTACCTGAGGACATAATATCTACAAAGGGAAACTTTTTAAAACAAAACATAGGAAATATTTAATAGAAAATGCACAGTACAGAAGAGGAATGGGATATCCTTAGTAATGGTAGCATTTAAGAAAAAGGTCAGCACTCAATACTTGTTATAAATAACATAAATATAGCATTGTTACCATTGTACAAAACAATGTGATAATTTATAATTGATTATGCTAAAAGCTTGTGTACCATGTAAACTGGCAATAAACATTATGTTGTTATATTAATGAAAGCTTACTGTATAACCTTTAAAATGAGACATCCATGTAAGCATCTAGGAATTAGAGCCTGATGGATTTGTGTGCAAATTAGGGCTTTTTAAATGTTGCAAAAATGGATTGTTGAAAAAAAATATTTTATTTGTAACTGACGAGTAAAATGTAACACAAAAATGAGCAAAATGGTGATGACCAGGTCATTGATTAACATTGAATGACCCCAGTTAAGATTCACCTAATTGAATTATAGGTATTAAATTGTTTTTTTCTACTGATATAAGAATTCAAAGAAAATAGCATTAAAATGTTTTTCATTTGTACACGTAATTTTTTCCTTAGCAAGGACATCTCTATCTCTAATACCTGGGATGCACATAATGGTTGGTTTTGTTAGTTTTATCCACAAGATTCCACAATGAACCAAGCTCTGGAATACTGAATGTGTCATACACAAAATAACATATTACTACTTTTTTTTTTTTATATGGGATCCCAGAACAGAATTCTAGCAGTATGAGATGAACTTAAATGCAAAAATATATTAAATGAATATCACAAGCAAAGTTTCCCAGGCCACAGATTCAAGTCGAAACCCAGCATGGATGATGGCTTTTTCATTATTTGTTTTTTTTTTGGGGGGGGAGGAGATGCCATAAAAATTCTTGTCATGGCTTCTTTCAGAAGGAAATTACATTAACGCCACTTAACAGTCAAGCCTCCGAGTAAAATTAAGCTGTATTTCACACCAATGTAGAATACGAAGCTCAGAACCACAGCAATTAAATATTACCCATAAATAAAACTAATTTTATATTGTCACAAGCTGCTGACAATGTTAATAGAGGCCATAGTTCTCATACCTAACATTGTGATAAAAGGTGAAATTTCAACCTACGAAAATGTTATCGTTAGGAGTTAATTTCATGTATAAAATTGTGGTAATCACCAGATGCAACAAACCGATATACCAATCTATGCATGAAATACAATACAACTGAGGTACACATGCAGCACAAATGGCCAAAAGTATTCTATAAAATAAATGTACTGACAAAGACCACAATTTAATGTGTGTCTGTTAAATAAAATCATTCAGTATACCATCATTATTCTCTTCTTGTACCTGTTGACTCGTAAAAGCTATCATAAACAAATGATAATAAGCGGCCCAAAGTAAAAGAAAGAGACTTCCTTTATGGATTTTCAAATAATATAATACGGAAATTTGTCTTCTTCTTACCGATAAGAGTCATAACATTACAATTTATGACTGTTGAAGGGCAGATACTTCATAACTTCATTTCCAACATGTTAGTGCAAACGTTCCTTTTTTAAACGTCTCGCTGTTCAGCTGTAAGACGATTACGTCACACTCATTCAGAATAGCCAACACTACGCAAGATGACAGTTGCTTCCCCCCCAATTACTCTTCAACAGTACAGAACTCAGTTAAAAATATGGCAACAAGGAACACCAAAGCTTATAGTTAAGCGATTTGGAGAATGGGCGTCTTCTGTATAAATCAAATGGTGAAAGTGTCTAGGTTTACTTGTTGTGGATTTAGGCAATTAAAACCTTAAAGAACGGGAAAGTGTGTGCAGAATTCTATTGCCATAACTTTACATGGCAAATTAGTGCTGTCTTTTTCTTTCGATTTCCTCGACATAAAGCCAGTAAACACTATTTATTTTAAAATAAGAACTGAAGCTTTCCTGGCGACGTGTTAATTCAAAATCTTCTCGGGCTTCTAGCCAGGTAAAGAAGCCCGAGAAGATTTTGAATTAACTATTTATTTTATTTATTTACACAGAATGTCCCAATGAGCATATTGCTCTAGGTAGGGACTGCCCTTTAATGAGGTGGTAAGCAAAATAGAAAGAATAAATCACATTAACACATATAAAAAAGAGTATATAAGTATACATTTTATATATATACACACAATTTTTATTGTAATTTGTGTGGGTGTGTGATTAAACTTAATGCAATATTTCAAGAAACACCATAGGGATTTTCTGTTGTCAAATTTTTAGGAATTACAGTACTGCTCAAGTAGGTATTTGAAGAGTTTGTTTTTAAATTGGGATAAGTTAGATGATTGTTTAATGTTAAGTGGGAGACTGTTGTATGTTTTGTTAGCACTATGTAATATACGTTTTATTCCATATTTGATAGAGTTAACTGATTCTACACATATGTGATTGGCTGATCTAATTTTGTAGGAGTGAATATCTCTGTAGTGTTTGATTACAGAGTTGGTACATAGGAGGTTATTTTCAGCTTTGTACATGATGAAGATTCACTATATTTACAGAGAAAGGAAAATGGCAGTATATGCAGTATATTTAAATGCATTAGATCAGCAGTTTTCCACGAAGTTACATTTTGTTAAAGTTGTTAACATAAAGTCTATTAAGAAAATATCACAATTACACAATCATAACTATTATGGGATTAATAGTACATACGTGATGTGCAATAGCGTTGGCTACGTGCATTCGTTGAGACTTCCTTTTATTCTATTTGCAACTTGCTCAAATGCGTAAAGAAGTGTTGAAGGGCCGACGTGAACGAGGTTTTTATAATACATAAATCTACTAATTTGAACAGTTCTTACAGGATCTGTGCTAAACATTTCAAGACAACTGTTTTCGAAATCCATACCTCATTTTTATCATAACCGTTTCTGACTGGAATGAGTTAAGTATATCACAGCCTGTCGTCTTCTGTAATTCATATACCTATCTGATGATTTCATTTATGTAAACAAATTATGTTTAGAAATATGAACGGCTAAAACGGTAATACGCATTATTATAAACTGGTAACTAAGGCAATGTTAGGCTTAGTTAGTTCTAAGGAGAAATGTCACAAGAGATCCGGATTTTGAAGTGTTGAAAAGATTAACATATCCAGATTAGAAATCCGCTATACCGACCCATTTGTCATAGTGTCTAAAAAAATGCAATAAACCAATAAATGCGAAGCAGTTGTAATGGCAGGATTACCAAATCCGGATCGCGTGTGGAAGTAAGTGAGGGCTAATACATTTGGTTATATAAACTGATAACTAAAGGACATATTGACCTAAGTTATCTCTCAATTATATATCTTAGCTCAGAAGTAACCTCAAAAATGCAAGTTACAATATTTTCCCCACTGATACATATCAAAATTACTATAGGTTGAAAATTAACATTAATTATTTGTTCTTCACACTGCTGAAAAGCAGACAAAGCAAATATGTTTCGTGTTTTAAGTACAATGTGAATTATGAACTGGTTCCATCAGGTTAACTGAGACAGATTCTGTGGGTCGAAATCGGCTTTTTTTTTTTTTTTTTTTTTTTTTTTTTCTTTCCCCAAAATACACCTTGGGAGTTCCTGATACTCGTATTTTCGGCACAAAAAATGTGTTAAATTATAATTCATTCGCAGCACCGAAAACATAAATAATTTAAACATTTGCTTCAGTGCATATACAGGGTGTACATAATTGAATATCGGAGTTTAACTCTTTATAATATTTATTACATTCAACTTACAGTTATGAATGATATGTCAAATGTAAAAGCAACTCAAACAGTTTTACCAAGAAGCTTATAAATGTTCAATGTGACTACCCTTTGTCACACGGCACACATCAAGTCTATAGCCGAATTCTTCCCAAACGTTGATAAGTGTGTATTCAGTAATTGTAGCAACAGCTGCTTCAATCTGGTTTCTTAATTCACGGAGGTCAGCTGGTAGCGGAGGCACGTACACACGATCCTTGATGAAGCCCCAAAGGTAAAAATCGCAGGGCTTTAGGTCAGGAGAACGTTGAGGCCATGCATAGCAAGCCCTGTCATTTGGGCCCTTGCGGCCTATACATCGCTCGGGTACAGTGACATTCACCAATCGCGTACTTCGTTATGCCAGTGAGGTGGCGCACCATCCTGCTGGAAAATGAAGTTCTCTGGGTCATTTTCCTCCAACTCAGGGAAGAGTCATTGCTCTAGTGTATAAAGGTAAGAAGTTCCAGTTACAGTAGGTTCACCCAAAACGAAAGGCCCATAAACTTTTCGCCGGGATACGGCACAAAAAACATTCACTTTAGGGGAATCTCGTTGCATTTGTACCATATCGTGAGGATTTTCTAAGCCCCAGATGCGCACATAATGAGTGTTAACATGTCCACTAAGGTGAAAGGTCGATTCATCACTGAAGACAACACGACCCACAAAATCGTCATGAAACAACATGTCTTTTGCGAATTTGGCACGTAATCCGTGGTCTGTCCGCTTTAGAGCCTGTAATAACTGTAAACGGTAATGACGTAGCTGTAAGCGTTTTCTTACAACTTTCCAAGCAGTCGACACAGGAACTTGTAATTCACGACTAGCCTTCCGGACTGATTTCTTTGGGCTACGAATGAACGACCCTCTCACTCGCTCAACAGTCTCTTCACTTACTCCTGGTCGTCCCGTGCTCTTCCCTTTTCAAAGGCAGCCGGTATCTTCAAACTGATTATACCATATACGAATGTTTTTATCACTAGGAGGATCACAACCGAACTTACTACGGAACGTACGTTGCACAGTAACTACAGATTCGGTCTTTGCAAAGTGCAAGACACAAAACGTTTTCTGTTTACTAGTCGCCATCTTTGCTACTACCGCTGTATAGCGGATTGCGGCAGAAACATTGCACGCACATGCGCACTTGTGCCAACAAACAAAACTGTTTGAGTTGCTTTTTCATTTGACATATCATTTATAACTAAGTTGAATGTAATAAATATTATAAGGAGTTATAACCCCGATATTCATTTATATACATCCTGTATTATAACCTATTACCGTTCATATTTCTCCCGGCAATGTGAGCCTAAATGAAGGTTAAACAAGGTGTAAGGTGCACAAAAATTTTTGATATTTTAAGATTACAGTTTAATTCTGTTAAATGTATAATACAAATATTAAGACTAAAAAAATAAAGTAATCAGTGGCGGATCGTGCCTAAAACAAGTAGCGTGCTGCACGGGGGAAAAAAATGCATGCAACTCACCTAGTTTCGAAAAATGAAGTCCATACGCCGATGTTTCTTCATGCAGAATTTGTCCATCACTCTGACGTTGAAATCCCTGATATTTGTAACGAATTTCTTCTCTATGGATAGCATGGCCAGAGAGGTAAGGCGATCCTGACACATGGTGTTCCTCAGAAAGGTTTTTATCCTCTTCAAAGAGGAGAAACATCGTTCTGGTTCTGCAGTTGACATGGGAATAGTCACAACAATTCTTAAAACCCTTGTCACTTCACTAAAATTTTTTTGCAGATTATTTTTTAGTGTCAACTGCAAGAGTGGAAGAGCACCTTCTACTTTCCTGAATTCCGGATGCTCATATAAAATGCTAAGTTCGGTTCGGAGCTTGTTTTTGTCGAGATCTTTGTATCGATCACAGACAATGCCGAGTTCTGTTTCAGGAAAAACTTGAGAAAATAATTCAAAGTTTTTTGCATCCAATAGTTTTGCAGCATCAAGATGTTCTGTGGACTCAAAGCGGCTGTGTACCTCCGATATTATTCGGTCACATACTTCCTTGGCATCTATTCCTAAGTTAGTTTCCCTACGACGTCTTTTTGTAACGTGGACGTTAGATGTCTGAATCTGGTGTGCTATATCATCCGTTCTACTTCGCACGGCATCAATTGCTTTGGCAAAAGATTGGACTGCATTTTTTGCCTTCACTGCATCCATCTGTCTTGCTTGTAGCTGGTTATACAAAATGTCTACATGTGGCATTATTTTCTGAAAAAAAGCAAGCCAGAAATTAAATTCTCCATCCTCCAAATTATGCCGCAGGCCACGAGCTTCTTGCACTGTCCTATCTGATAAAGATTGTTCTAATTCGTCAAAACAATCGATCAGAGATTCTCTGTGTTCATATACGGTGTTAACAGTCCTAGACTTGAAATTCCATCTTGTTGCAGATCCTCGAGGAACTCTTCGAGCAACAGTTGCTTCCAATGCTGCTAAACGCTGTGGAGATCTTGAAAAAAATGCTGGAAAAGCTGAGAGACTGCAGAAGAATATTCTGGCGGACTGATTTTGAGAAGCTGCTTTCTCCATAACCAGATTTAATTGATGGGCGTAACAATGTACATACTGTGCGAGAGGATAGTGTCCTTTCACCTTGATCTGCACGCCTCCTGTGTTGCCGCTCATTACAGACGCACCGTCATAAGTCTGGGCGATGATTTTATGGCGATCATCCTTAAAAAGGGTGTCCACTTCTTTCAAAATACAACCGGCAATAGAATTAGCGGTCTGATCAGATGGATTAAAAAATCCCCAAAACCGTTCATAAATAAAGCCGTTCCTTTCATATCTAAAAATTAATGCCAACTGAATTTTTTCAGTGATATCAGTGGTTTCGTCTGCCATGATAGCAACATAGGCTGCCTCCTTCATTTCTCTTTCAATTTCTTCGTGGCACACTTCCAACATGCAATCAAGTAGTTCATTCTGGATGGTCTTAGATAATCCTTTGAACACCTTATTGCTTTCGGTATGCTCTTTCATCGCACTGTCTATACTGCCCAATAGATTTATAAGGCCTAAAAACACGCCGGGATTATCTGACGTTTCCGTCTCATCATGTCCACGCAAAGCAAGCTCAAAGGCCCCACAAAATTTGATGCAGTCTATTATCCTGGATAATATGTATCTATTTTTCTCAACCTGTTCATTATGTTTTTGTGTAGCATCTTGATATGCCCTGCTTAGCTGCGTTGCAATATTTACACCTCCAAGCATTGAGAAGTCAAGCGAGTTTTTCATATGCTTCTTGCTATTTGAATGTTTTTTTCTATATTCATTAACATGACCTAGATCTTTAACACCAGTCGTAGACCACGAATCTGTACTTCCAAACAAGAGGCAAGGAAAGCAAAAGAGCGCGTTTCTGATTTCACAACCACAGATCCAGTCACTGTTGTCATATATATATTTGTGTTAAACTTTCTTGTGTAAATAGAATTTTTACTTCCTTTTGCTTTCTGTTCAATTTTTAGATCAGGAGTAGGTCGCCCTAAATTTTTTATCCTGATCTTTTCATCTAACGATCGCCTTGAAAAGGGAGTTTTTAACAGCTCATCAACTATATTCATTATGTATGACTAAAGTTTTCTTACCTATGAAAGTAACACAAACCTACACTGAATGATACTGAAATATAATAAAGTGCGATCACAGTTGGAAATAAACTGAAAACTGACACTGAATAACATTTACACAACAGAACACTTTGTTTCAATGTGATACACGTGGGCCTGTTAGATTTCACATTTGCGGAAGTAACACATTGCGCCAATATGAACTTATGGTTACCAATGTTAACAAACAATATAACAAACAATGTTCTGTACGTTCCAATGTGAATAAGGTATGGAGATAATAGTCCTTTTATGGCTCAGTTTGTATCACAAAGATATAATTAGTTATTATAACTAAAATAAAACGTTGTAATACGCTTTAATTAATTTCACTAAATTCTGATGTTTAGTGTGGCACTTAGGTGAGTGTGGCAGGGCTGTTTCGTCTGCTGCCAAAACGATTATAAGGAAAAGAACTAACACTCGTAACGATTTCATTGATTCCGTGCTTTAGCCAAACGCAGCACGTAGCAGTGCGAAAACGATGGGACAGCGACCGTCAGGGGGGGTAAGAGGGGAAGGTTCTACGCAAGCGCAATATTCACCTACCGTGCTTGATCGCTTTGAGCACGTGGATGCATTCCATTAGCTAAACTTGCGTGTTTACCTTGCTTCGAGAGTTCGTCATTGGCAGTGCTGCCTTTCTTATTACTACCATAATGTGTTATGTTTGTTACATGGTCCTTCAGCATGTCTGTTATGTAATTTAGAAGAAAAAAAAGTAGCGTGCTGCAGCTCTTCAGCACGTAAGGACGAGCCGCGCAATATTCACCTACCGTGCTTGATCGCTTTGAGCACGTGGATGCATTCCATTAGCTAAACTTGCGTGTTTACCTTGCTTCGAGAGTTCGTCATTGGCAGTGCTGCCTTTCTTATTACTACCATAATGTGTTATGTTTGTTACATGGTCCTTCAGCATGTCTGTTATGCAATTTAGAAGAAAAAAAAGTAGCGTGCTGCAGCTCTTCAGCACGTAAGGACGAGCCGCCCCTGAATGAAATGGTGTGACCTGTAAAGGTTAACTCAACCCACACTTGAAATACATCTAAGCTTGCCTCCTAGTTTGTGACCTACATTGAAGAGAAAGTAAATTTGCGTATTTATTCTGATATTAATAGAAATCGCGACGCGCGTAACGCCACCATTTCAATTGATTTAGATCAGCTGATGTGTGTGTACTCTAGACCGCTAGACTAGATAGTAGCACTATCGCGTGTTGCCAGCCGTTATTATGTTATATTGTAGGAACTTCCGGTATTATTAATGAAGAACAAATTCTTCCATTCTCAGTTAGACACAAATGTTATGAAAGCCAAATACCGGACTCCATAAAAAAATAAATAAATAAATAATGGACATACGACATACTAGTCACCTACCGAATCGGTTTGTAGTATCCTATCAGTTGTATAGAAAATATAGTGGAATGCGTGTTCACGTTTACTTTTAAAAGTACATGACGGGAAATTGTGATCGGTAGCCAGAACTACTACTGGAGAAGTAATAGCAATCTTTCTTTCGATTTATTCGAGATACATATAAATAAACATTGTTTTAATGCATAAGATCACAGCTGCTTCTCCACGGATGATGAATAACATTAGTGCAATGCAATGATGCTCAAATGATCTCGGGGTCCACGGAACATTCGTCTTCTCAGGATAAGGGGAACTCCGAAGAAAGAAAGAAAGAAACAAGAAAAAACGTATGCGGGTAACTCACCCTAAGCGAGATTAGAACTCGCGATCTGTTGAATGTTAGACAGACACGCTACCCCCACAATATTATGGCGGGCTAAGGTTGTATTTCGTTAAATTTACAAATATACAGACATGTCAAGGAAATACACAATCACAATAATTCTTGGAACACTAATACATACGCAATATAGAATAGTTGTGGGTCACGTGTACTTGCTTGCTTGCTTTCATTCAATTTGCAGCTGTGCTCAATGGGTAAGAAGTTGTCAAAGGGCGGAGTTTAACGAGGTTTTTAAAAGTAATGGTTCAGTTAAAATTTTCTCCGAAGAGCTATCCCAACTTAAGGGGAAAGCTCTTGTCACAAAATATAAGGAATACCCGTGGAAGTACCTATCCAAAATTTTAGCTCCCCAAAAATGCTTCAAAGTGCACAACAAAATCTGATGTGTTCCATTCACAGGAGTTTCTCTACATCTCTGTTGCAAATTATAGTTAAAAAGCTTATTCTTCTAAATACTTCATGCTAATCGAATAAACATTAGCAGAAATGGCCTTATTTCTTGCTTCCTTCCAAGTATAATGTAAATAAGGGAATACGCTAGGCTAAAACGATAGCCAAATCTTTTAAAAGTTGGTTGCTATGGGATGAAATTCCGTTTCTTCGCATGACCAGGAGTTGACAAGTTCCCGTATGAGAAAATCTTTAAGTAATTTTAAAACTGAAACCGATAATAAGAAATATGTCGAAAACGGTAAACCCCACGAAAAAAAATGTATGACATAAATCATGTGCTTTAACGAGATCTACATTTTATGTATGGTAAGTATTTTTGTCTACCAGTTATGCAATTTTCATTCAGTATAAGGTCTTCAGGGATATTTCCGGAAAATTGAAGATGTGCAATTTATTTGATGTGTAAATATCTTTAATTGACGGTGATTTAACCAAAATCGTGGAAGCCATTTTTGAGAAAGTCAAAATCTTCTAAATGTTTTCCACGAAAATGGTAGTTTGGGTAAGGGGGATTTTCTTGAACATCTTCGTGTCGCATTCTTGGAAGATATTGAACTGAAATACCAAGTTTGGTATATAACGGACTTTTTGTTTTTGAGCTATGCTGTCCACAGACACAAATACACACAAAGAATTTTTCTATAAACATTTTTCTGGACTCGGGGGTCTCAAAACATGTATTTCCGGTGAAATCGCAGTATTGGTGTAATACAATACCTTCTCCATACACTACGTACATAATATGTGTAGAGAAAGTCAAAACTAATAACGTGCAGCAAACAATCGTATCTTCCGTTGCGTAAGCTCCGGTGGCTGCTGCTTATTGTATAGTCTTCCGTCTCTTTTCACTTTCCCATCCTCTCCCTGCTTGAACTCCAATCACTCGCTTCTGTACTCTTACATATCCCTATTGCTCAAAAATTCATAGCGTAGATTAGATTCATTCCGTTTTATATCCTCTGGATTTTCACTAATGGAGTTTCGACCCCACGACATTCTGAATTCTTCGGCTATCAGCCATGGCTATTTTCACAGAGCTATGATGCGCTCTACCAGTGTCCCTTTTCGCCACTCACATGACTTCAAAAAACTAAACCATATGCGTAATGACATTGTAGAGCTCTCTAAATATGTACTTATATACCCGTACGCCATCTTGGCTCAAAATCTCCCTGATAATGATAGAAGGCCCTTGATACAAGCATCATTTCTCTCTCTCTATCAGGCTTGAGGTTCTTTTACGTACTGTAAATCTACGACACGGGACCAACAGCTTTACATCCCTTCCGAAGGAAGCCATGCTAAGGATTTTTATGCCCAAAAAAATCCATCGTCCTCTGCCGGAATAACACGCCATTCCATTTTCTCTCTCTCGCTTCTCTCAAATCAAAATAAACATCAGCATATGGAGTTCTGAGGGTACATCACATTTCCCTTGCTTTTTCCTCATTAACTATTCCTTCATTAATTTATTTAGTGTTATAAGCAAAAATGATTCCGTTAACATATTTGGGTTTTTTCTTCATACTTTTCTCAGTACAGTGTACAATTATTATTTGATGAAAATGTAACCTAGAAACCACATTATATTAATCTAATTTTGAAAATTAACTCTCAATTTTATCAAGTAAAAATATTATGAGTAAACACAAATGTAAATGCAAATTCCATTGCTAGAGATATTCATTCATTAAATTTTGCAGCACAGTAAACAATTAAATATTTTGCTAAGTTCTCTGGGGTCATTGATAACCGCTTGTCAGATAGAATGTTCTTATAAGCGGAAAATAACCGCTCAACATCACATGATGTGACTGGGGCAAATTTTAACAAAGGAATCTTTCCTGGGGAAATGTTCTCAGGACAATCTATAATGTCCCCGTTTAGAATTTGACACACACTGCGAAATGTTGAATATCTAGGATTTTTATTCTAAACTGTTTTTAATTTATTCCATGCACTCTTACACTTCTCCCTCTGCACTACACTTAGTTTTTCAACTGCATCTTCCACAACACCAATAGAATAAATGCAACAAATGCATGATTTTTGCAGCTTGTGTAAAGATATGTCAGTAGACACCATCATCTTGCCAATTCTTTACAAAATGCATTTTCCCTCTCTGGTAATGTGTTTGAACTGGAAGACAAATGAGCATTTGCTTTAGTTTCCATTAACTGAATACTTGATTTTAGTGATGTAGTATTCATTTATATAATATCGCTTCCTTCAACTTACCATTGTGTGACACAGCTTCCATGTACTTTTTTCTCCATCGGTAGAGAAATACATTGAACCTAATTTCTCCATAATTGTATGTACAACTTCATAATCAGAATCTTGTACTTGTTACATACTTACAGAGATTTATTTCAATTCCACAACTAATACAGAATTACATTCATTCTGACAAACTACTGCACTGTACTATGTGTCCTGGGATGGATGTGATAGTGCGATACAACCTTGTCCTCACATCCATATGCTTGCAACCTGCAGCGCTCTTGTGGTTCTGGGAAGATCAGGAAATGCCTCTCCCTGACTGCAACTTTTATTAAGTATTATATAGTAAATTGTAATGCTTTTTCATTCTCTAATATCTTCATGTTATCTGATATTCATTTTCCTTTTAGACAGTATTTCATATCACAGATGATCCCTATTCTCCCTTTCTGGAACAGTATTTTTATGTTAGCATTTTTACACTTTGAAATTAATTACATTATAAAGTTTTGCTGTATTTTGTAGTACTTTTAGCTTATCAGTCTTCATGTGATTTATTATAAACAACTTGAAGCTTTCCTGGGGACTAGCTGGGTTCCAGAGAGAACCTAAATGCATTTCAGTTGTTATGCTTTTGTAGAACATTTTAGTTCCTTTTTATTCCGGTTCCAAATGCTACATTTCTCTAATTTACAGCTTTCCATTATGTTGGCTTCTAATGTTATAAATTTTATTTAAGCTTTTAATTGCAATTCAAATGCTTTTAAGTTTGTTTTTTAAACATCAAGTTACCTATATGAAATACCTATCTTTAGTTATTTTGTTGCCTTTTCTTCATTTTTGTGTACATACGTATACAAACAACAGCAGGAAAGTCAGTAGAGCATCTGCCTGCTATGCAAGGAGTCCCAGGTTCGATTATCAACAGGGGGATAGGGATTTCTCTCTAGCCCAGATTATTCCCTATCCTTCCCAGACTGTGTTTTGTGGTGTGTGTGTGTGTGTGTGTGTGTGTGTGTGTGTGTGTGTGTGTGTGTGTGTGCGTGCGTGCGTGCGTGCATGCGTGATTGATCTAATGATTAAAATTGAGTACACAAGTTAGCATCAATGCTGATAGGCAATATATTCCAAAGGGATACTGCTAATAGAACTATACAGTTAAAGGCAGGATACAAATGGAATTTAAAATAAAAACAGAGGAGAAAGAGTATTTCCTTATCATTTTTTACCATTTTATTGCAACAGGTCACCAACAGTACATATACATAAATAAACATTTTAAACACTTTTTTTTTAAAACTTATAAGAAAACTACACCTTGTACTTTAAATTGTTGCCTAACTTTTGCAGTTATAAATTTCTAAGTGTATTTCCTATTCAAGGCCTGGGAACATACATGCATACAAATTGAAATTTTTTTATTCAAGACAAATTTTACATTATGGCTACATGTCCCTCACACATATTGTGTACCCTATTTTCCATAGAATTGCTACTATTAACTTTGGATCTTCCATAAGTGATTTTCTTTATACATCTTCCTTGAGTCATCCTGAAAACCACCTTTGCACTGACATCATGAACATTATACCGCCTAGTATGCCTACCTAGTGCTTCACAATGCAGATATAATGAAATTTGCCCAAATGGACACTGAATAAGCCAGAATCCTGCCTATTTTAGAAACAAATTTTGATCCTCGGAGAAAATGTATGCTTTATATGTAATTTTTTCTGAATAATACAGAAACATGGAAGAACCTGTCTGCAACTGCTTAAAAGAGAAATATGCAGTATTAAAGCACATCTATTTAGGGATATACTGTTCTTCCAAGGAAATTAAAATATTTGATGTATTTTATTTTAGGCACACTGAAGTTCCAAATACATTGCAAATGTTGTATTGGTTATTAAGATTAATGAAATTCTTAGCAAATATATAACTGAACAGAGAATAGCAAATATATAACTGAACAGAAAACTCGTCAAGGGTGAAAGAAAGGGGTTACAGTTACAAATGTGTGTATTTCCTCAGTATATATTTTTGTTTTTAGCTTAAAGTCCTTTAACCTGATCAGTCATATCAGATGATGAATGAAATCATGAAATGATGCTCAAATGATCTTGGGGTCCATGGAGCTAAAAGTTACCTCACGCTCAACTTCTCAGGATAAGGGAAAACCCCAAAAATTACCTTATTCAACATGAAAGCCTTGGTACATACCTAAATTTAGGCCATTGATAGTTTGGGTATCATCTTATGTGGTAAAACTATATATCTTTGATGGAAATTTATGCCTCATCTTATCTGCCAAAATAGATGGTAATTCAAATATCAAGAAATATAATAGTTTTAGTCAAGGGTCCTTCTGAAGCCATTACTGACTGTCATTAAAAACATTGTCAAGTGCAACACGTTGGCCAAAGTTCAGTCACAAAACTGACTTGGCATGTTAATTGAGAATGTTGCGTCTGATACTTGTAACATATTGGGCATTTTTTGTTTTCAATGGAAAACTTATGAAGTCAAAGCTCTTCATATGTCTTTGGGCAAGCTTTGGAAGCTTTCAAACTGTAACCATGCAATTGTGTACTTCTGATTCCTGAATGCTATTTATCATGTGTTCTGTGTATTATGTTGCTTGTTTGATTTGATTTGCTCCATGTAAAGCTAGGGAATGTACCACAGGAAGGGCAGTTTTATTAATCAATTATGTTCACTCAGATCATTGTTGGACATTTTGTGCAAAGAGGACTGTGATAAAATAATAAAAAAACAGGCAATTATGCCAAACTATGTACAATTTATTATTGTTCCAGAGGTGATATTGAAAAAAGAATAGCCTCAGTCTGCTCATAATACAGCAGCAGGCTGCAAAAATGCAAAACAGTCTCAAGTATGACTCTCAAGAAATTTTTTAAGCCAAACCTGTTTTCAATTTTAAATTAATTCAAAATATTGTACTCCTGTGCCAATGAATAACACAAAGTATTGAGGAGGGTAAAGGCTTTACCCTCCTCAATACAGCATTGCTTCTTCAGCTTTACGGTAAAGCTGAAGAAGCAATGCTGTATCTAGAAGGAGAATGAAGCTAGTAGGAATGACAATGAAAATTAGGAACCATAGGAAAATGTAAAGAAGGGATGGTATGATGGGGATTGCATTGCAGAAAGAAACAGGTAGAAAGAGTTCAGGAGATGGAAATAAAAACCTCATCCAATGCTCTTCTTCTTGTGATTAAATATATGGTTCCAACAATACCTCCATGCATGGTTGTTTGCAAAAAATCAAGGTGTAGCTTCCATCCCTAATGAGTACGAGATTCCGATGCCTGCCATAGCTTTATGTAGTAATATCTATCTGCAATCCAGTTTGAATTACATGCATTGCAGTAACAATATTTCTGCACATTGCTCATCCATAATGTGCACTGTGGGGGCATGATGTTGCAAAATGCCAGTTTACTGTATGCTGTAGCCTGAAAGATCATTATCAGTGGGAGCAGAAATGTGCCTAGAATACGACAAATATTTTTCTGAACCATTGTAAGTCCATAACCTTGAACATTTTTATGTGTAAAAAGAGCATATAGAGCACTGCTATGTGGCTACCCAGTAACACATACAACCTTCTATTTGAGTTACAAGGTTTTTTTGCTCACTTTCAATTGTAAGGGTATGTGACAATAAAGCATCTTATCTTATTCTTACCTTATAACCAGAAACAGTTCAAAAGCAGTTGGAATTAAGGGTTGAAAATGGGAACAAGTGTTCCCGAAACTGGTCCCAGTAAGTAATTGCTAAGTGATGTTTTGTTACAAAAACTGACTCAAATTCTTTTAAATTAAAATTAAGTTCAAAAGAATTTATGCCCTTTTAAAATAATTTTTCACAATAAGAAAAACAAACAAATACGACAGCTGAGTTATTCATTCCACTCATAAAATTGGTCTGATATAGTGTTCAGAAAATAGAAAAAGCATACAATTATACTTCAGAATGATAGTTTTAAAAAAATGGTTACCTACTTAAAAGAATCTGGATTTAATTCTAAAGACTTGTGCAAATAATTGAACTCTAGATCAAAGTATAACATTACTTGAAACACTAAGCTTTACTGGGGAAATGCAGCTGAACTTCAAATCAATAAGTATATAAAGCAATGAATTTTTAATTTTATTTGTTTATTTTTGTTTTAACTATGAAGAGGTGTGGTATGATTTCCTTTACATAACACCTCTAACTCAAGTTTTAGTTTAAGCAGACTTAACAAGTTTTGGAAATGGGTAACTCATGCTTTTCAGACAACACACATATTGCATATATAGCTTAGATTTATAAGTGCAACAAAGTACAAAAATAATTATCTCCAATAAAGAGAGTCTCAGATATGTAATAACAGGTACTATTAAATCTACTGTTAAACCTTCCCCGAAACTGGCATATTTTTTATGAAATAACCACTGAACAAAGCTGCATTATTCAGCATGAAAAGTAATCACTAATCAGAATCTGAATCACCTTGTTGGTGAAATAATACTTCATTACTGCAGAATACCTAAATGTTTCAAGAGAGTTTTAGGATAAAACTTGAGACAGTGTATTAGAAAACAAACTAATTCTAATGGCTAATTCAGCATAAATGTACTACATTTGTATTTGATAAGGACAATGAAAATATGTAATCTTCCATAAGGTAACTTTAAAACTTATGGCTCTAGGCACCAAGAGCATTAAATAATGTGATCAAGATTGTTTTGAGGCATTTACTAGGATTGGTTATTGAAATTAAAGCAGGGCTTTAGTCTGCTAAATACTTTTAGTGCATTTTAGTTAATATTATAAAAAGCAATAAAGGCGCATATCCATTTTTTTCAAAATATTTTATACCTTGATTCTAATTTTCAATGTACACATTGTAGAACCCTGGAAAACTAATTAATTGGGGCTGTGGTCCATTTGGATTTGGAAATTTTCAGATTATCTGAAAAGTATTTAATACAGCACTGTAAATGTAATAGGTACATAATGCAATTACGAAATTGCTCACAGTACATTCCATTTCATAGCTTCTCATCTATTTCAGTTATTGTATATTTCATTAAAATTTAATGAACAACATGGATCTACTACACTAAATACCAGCTTCAAAAACTGCAGCATAGCACTATGATTAAAACTTCTCTTTACATGCAAATTCTTCTATTGTAAATTATGTTTGGATTATCCAAAATTTTGCACTTGTGGGATTCAGTTTTCCAAGATTCTACATTGTATTGTTTTTTTGTTTCTTTTTTGGTAGTGTTTAACGCCCACTTTTACTGCTCTGGCACTGCAGGCGATGACACTGATGATACATGAAGATGGAAACGCGGTGGAATGAGATGGCAGGGGAAACTGGAGAACCCAGAGAAAACCTGTCCCTGTGCCGCTTTGTCCACCACAAATCTCACATGCGGTCGTTTAAGATCGAACCCGGGCCGTCTAGGTGAGAGGCGAATGGAAGATTCTACGCATTGTACTTTTGATTTCAAAAACATAAGTCATAAATCATGGCTATTACACAAAATATCATTCACAATTCAAAGAACCATAATCAACTAGAAAGTCAGGCATAAAAATATACTTTCATTATCAATAGGTTAGACAGTTATAAATAAGCTGCTGATCATCTTAAAAAGGCAGAGTCATATACAAGAAGCATTTCATTTATTTTGAAAATAAATCTCATTTTCTAGAAAGTTTCAACCATAAAAGATGGGAATGTTTTTGGCAGTCATTACAGTTCATTACAGCAAGCAGATATTTATATAGGTAAATAAAATTAAAATATTTTATTCCCTGTTTTTTCCTCTGTATAATTCTCAAAAGGCAATCCTCTTTAATACTTCTAACATTGGTCCCAATCAGCAATGTATCTGTGTCAAAAACTGCTTGCAAGCAAAATAAACAATGATTTCACTGTCAACAACTCAGCAACAAAACATGATGTACAACAGTCAAATGATTACAAAGTCTTTTATTATAATTATTCAACAAAAAATTGAGATTAACTTCAATAGTAATATAATTTTCAAAATGATAAATGCCACAAACAATTTAACACATGTAATATATTTAAATGAGTTCTTAATATTTCCTGCAAAAACTTTTTGTTCCTTTTAAATGGTTCCCAGCTATACAACTTCATGGTTACTTTCAGAAGCCAAAACAATTTCACCATACCAATATTTCAAGCAAAAAATTGATTAGAGCAACTTTTGAGAAAATAACCTTTATCCACAAATGGTCATTTGGAGCAAGGGTAATTCAATGATAATCTTTGCCTTGTATCCTTAAAGCTGACCAATTTGTTCCAAAGCTTAGTAAAGCACACCCACAACTTCACTATTTAATGTGTGTGTATTTATTTTTATTTTTCAATTTGTTTTATTTCTCTCTAACTTGATTTTTTATGGGTTATTCAGGGGAACAAAACTTGAAATCTTTATATTAAAATTTTGGACCAAATTAAATAATTTATAAAATAAGAGCTTTGTTGGGTTTCTAACCAGATGTATGGTTGGTTTGAAACCAATATTTTAAAGGCTTTCATTATCTTTGAAAAGTGGATTCAAACCAACTATATACCTAATTAGAAGCCAAGCAAATTTAGAGTTAAATACCTCCTCTTCTTTAAGCAAATGCAAATTGAATAAGTAAAAACAAATGCTGCTGAATGTAGTAAAAGATTGTGCTTATAATTAAGGTATCTGCATATTGCAAGATGTGTTTACAACACATTTGTTTATTGTGAAATTTACCAGAGCACACCAATGCATATCTTTTTGAACACACTAAGCACTTGGGTGATATCTGCATGTATTCAGTTAAGCTGTTTATATCTATTGTGCTGTCAACATTGATTTTTCAAATAATGTTAAAATCAGATGAGTACAACCAAGTTTTAATTTTGATAGTGGTATGGGAGTGGTACAGTAAAGAGGACATTTGCAAAAAAAACTTAATAATATTGCTCTAAAATAGGGGTTCCTAATCTGCACCACATGAAGCTCTAAGCACTCTATGTATACTTTAAATAAAAATTCAAACAATAAAATCAAAATAAGAAAATTAGGAATTTAAATATATTCTGATTGAAAATTAAAAAATTGGAATAAAAAATTTTGTTCCAACTACTCTCCTAATACAAACCATTTAATTTTAAAGGGTTCTACTACAATAAATAGTTCTCAAAAGTTCTGCAAGTCAAAAAGGTTGGAAAAATTGCATTACTTTAAAAGAACAATTGGATGATATCTTTAAATCATTTTATATTAAAACCTTCTTTTGACTAAACCTTGAAGTTTAATATTTTTAATTAACCTATTAATTTGAGAATATAGTAAGAAAGCTAATAAGGTATGAAAGAGCTGCATTTGATATGTCATCTATGAATTAGAAAACAATAGCCCCATTTATATCATATATAGCAAGGATTTTTTTCTTTTTTTTTTTGTAAGTTTATTGTCTCTTAACCTGATAGGATATATTGGATGATGAATGAATAAAATGGCTGAAATGATGCTCAAATGAACCAGGGTCCATACAGCTTAAAGTTACCTGATATTGGTCTTCTCAAGATAAGGAAAAACCCCAGAAAGAAACCTTATCTGAGCAAATTACCCTGACCAAGATTGAAACTCAGGACTCATTGAATGAGAGGCAAGCTACCATTCTACATAGGCAAAGAATTATAGTATGTTATATTTTATGTTGCCTACTAGATCATATTTAGGCACATGCAACATGTGCAACTGCAAAATGCAGCAAAATTTTGCTATCGAAAAACTATTTTTAAGTATAATTTTAATTTACCTTATTGGTGTTCAGGCATTCATTATTTATTGGCAAACTACTGGCCATTAAACTTGCATTTTATTACTCCCCTTTTCTGATTACCTAATGATGAATAAATAATTATTATTATTATTATTATTATTATTATTATTATAAATTATTAGTTATTATCATTGTTGTCATCATCATCCATTATTATTATTTATTATCATTATTATTATTAATATTAATATTATTATCATTATTATTATTATTATTACAGTAGGACTTTGAGGAGCATGCTTTCAGAATAAAATATCTTCAAATCTAAAGAAAAATGAATTTTATTTGCTGATTCAAGGTTTATTCTTGATTCAAAATTGTTACAAAGGCTACCTTTAATTAAAACCAGAATATTGACATTCAGTGTTTCAACAAATTTTATTTTACTTTCTCTCTGGTCCAAAAGACCATAGTCTGAGGAAATATTATGTTTGCACAAAAATTTGATGTCAAGATTTTAGCAGATTTCAATTATATATTATGTCCAAAGTTTCTGTGGCAGTTTTTTAAGAAAAAGAGGCTATTGAGCTGTAGAGTTATGTTATAATTTTTTAATATTTAACTTACACATGTGCTTTGTGTTACATGTTATGTAAATATTTCAATAAAGTTTGAATCTTAAGCTAATTATTCTGCAGTTTTATTGTTAGCAGTCCATAAATAAATAACAGTGCTAAAATATAGGAAGCAAGGAGTAAAATTAATTCTTGCTCAGGGGCATAACACACCCCAAATATAGCCCTGCCTATATATATATTTAATAAATATAAAGAAAGGTGCTTCATTAAAACTTTAAAATTGCTAGAGGAAACTACAGATAATCTTAAAATCAAATTCACTACAGATACTTTATTATCTCGTTTATCTGGCATTGCAGTTAGCCTTTTAAACTCAAACTATGAATTAATTAATTTCATTTACCAGCTCTGTTCTTAGAAATTTTTCAGTAATCTAAAGGATTTTTACTCCTCGTAATTGAAGTGGTAAGCCCCAGCTTATCCTAATAATGGATGAAAACTCCTTTAATATTCATGCAAAAGGATATAAAATATTGGCTGAATGTATGGCTTTCTTAACCTCCCTCAAACAGTCTCTCAAGTTTTGGAAACACTACACAACCGATGCATACTCTTTGGTTGTGAAATAATCATTGGTCAGAATGGTTGAGTAATTTTTTAGGTAACTGCACAAGGTGAAACTTTTATACCTTTGTTCCTTCTGTTAGATGCCATAGTTATTTAATAACATAAATCACTTTCCTATAATACAGATATGCTTAACATATGCAATGAGGGAGAGGAAGAGGGGGAGAGGAAGAGAGAGAGAGAGAGAGAGAGAGAGAGAGAGAGAGAGAGAGAGAGAGAGAGAGAGAGAGAGAGAGAGAGAGAGAGAGAGAGATATGAAGCTGGTGAATAAAGGACACACATCTTCTCAGATGTTAATAATGGTTCATGGGTTCACTGATTACTACATAACATTAACAATGTTATCTCTTTGGCATGATCCACTTAAAATCTTTACAACGCACATGCAAAGGAAATAAAGCAAAACTTTCTTACATTCAGGTTAGTCAAATATTTTGTCATTGGTATTGCATGCATATTTTAGCAATATAAGCAGATTCAATTCTCTTTTGCTATGTTTTCTGTTTTCTTAGTAGCTAAATTTTATGCAATTCAGAAGCATTTTTCTTATTACTTCCTCTAGCCCATATGTACAATGTGCATAGTAGATAAAGAAGGCATTGTATCCTTTCCAAAATTTAATTCCAAGATTTCACTGGAAATATGTTTTGAAACCCCCTGAATCCAAAACAACAACAAAAACAACAAAAAAGCAACCAAAAAAACAAAAAAAGCATTTTTAGAAACCTCTGGGCAGCATAGCTCAAAAATGAAAAGTTGGTTAAATACCAAACTTGGTATTTAAGTTCAGTATCTTCCAAGGTTGTGACACAAAGATTTTCAAGAAAATCCCCCCACTGCTAACTACACTTCACATGGAAGTTCTATTCAAAAAGTTTTATTTTCTCAAAAATGGCTCTAACGATTTTTAGTAAAATGTCAAATGTTTAAGATATTTTCATGACAAACAAAATCTATGTCTTGAATTTTCTGAGAATAGCCTCTGAAGACCTTCATTTTGGATGAATTTTGTATAACTGGTAAACCTAAGAAATAGACCAAAACTTACTACACAGAAATGTAGATCTCATGAAAACACACAATTTATGTCATATACACTTTTTTTGTACAGTTCACCATTTTTGTGATATTCTGAGTAATTGGTTTCAATTTTAAAGTTCTTAAACTTTTCTCAAATGGGAGACATCTTTCTTTTTGTCTCTCATTTGTTTACTATTAGCAAGCAAAGAGAACCAAATTTCAATTGTTTCTCTTAGTAAATGGCTTTTAATAAATCTGACTGTGGCTTTAACCTAGTGTATTCCCTTATTTCACCTCTACTTACAAAGAATTCTGGCAATGTTTATCTTGATTAGCCTGACATATATAAAATAATCTTTTATAAGGAAAGCTTTTATGGAACAGCTTGAGAAAGTCATGTGAATGGAATATATCAGATTTTTTATTCATGCATTTTCTAGGGAGTAATAATTATTTTCTATTTCATGTTACAATGAAAGTCACAGCCTTCTTCGCAAATATATTCTTTTATAACTCCAATGTGTTTGAATTCTAATAATGGGCTTTGCATATATTTTTAGTCTTTTAGTAATTTATAAGTTAAAATTATTCCCTGGTGCGCCAAAATAGTTATTAGTGGAGTGCTTCGCAGATATGACGTGACCCAAAGAAAAATAGTTCACATAAATAGTGCTTTGAATTGGTTAGGTAAAGTGAGAGATTGCACGATGCTAGATGGCAATTTTTGGTTGGACAACAGTGATTATGCTAGAGATGGAGTCCATCTAAATCGCAAAGGTTCACATAGATTTGGGGAATTGCTGTGTGAGGTTATTGATGTTGTTCTGGCGGGAAACTAGGGACAGGTAGGGTGGATGATATCTGCAACATGGGAATTGACTCAGTGGGTGCTCATCCTATAAAACATCATGTTCTAAATTCTTTCTCTATTTTTCATCAAAATGTGCAGAGCATCAGAAACAAGGTTGCTAACTTCGAGGTTTTGCTAAATGATAAATTACAAAGTATTGATATTTTAGCACTTACCGAACACTGGCTAAAAGATAATCAGATTGAGATGCTAAATTTTCAGGGTTATGTTAGGAAAAGCACCTACTGCAGAAAAAACAAAAACAATGGGGGATCTTGTATCTTTGTAAAGGAAAACATCAAGGTCAAAAGAATATCAATCTTTGATAGTTTAATGTGTGATGAGCATTTTGAAGGCAGTATAGTCGAACTTTGTGATTTTAAAATTATAATAATTTAATTCAAAATCTTTTCGGGCTTCTAGCCAGGTACCTGGCTAGAAGCCCGAGAAGATTTTGAATTAACACGTCGCCAGGAAAGCTTTAGTTCTTATTTTATAATAATTTGTTTGTATAGAAATCCCAGCAGTAACTTAAGTGTGTTTATTACTAATTTAGACAGGATTTTAAACTATTGTTTCAATGTGAAAAGAAATGTAATTATTATAGGTGATCTTAACATAAATTTCTTGGGAGAAAATCAAATGAAAGGTCTCACTACTGATCTTCTTAATATGTACGGCCTAGAAGCAGTGGTTAATACACCTACTAGAGTAACCCAGGGGACGATGAGTGCTATAGATCAGTGTATTTTGAATACCTCTAATTTTAATTTTGAATTTGAAAATTTTGAATCTGGCATCTCAGACCACTATTGTCAAATAATAAAAATTGGGCTCAAAAATGAATCTGTTAATTGTAGACAACTGCCTTACAAAAAGTGTAGAATATATAGTGATAATAACATTCAATACTTTAACTATCTACTCTCCAAAGAAAATTGGTCAGATATTTATTGTCAGAGTGTAGATGAAAGTTTCAATGAATTTAGTAAGATACTTAATTTTAATTTGAATATTGCCATGCCTTTAACAGTTGTAAAAAAGAAACCTAACAAAGCCAAATGTATTACAAAGGGTATTAGGATATCTAGTGAAAGGCTCCGGTATTTAAGTAAAGAATCAAAGAAAATCAAGTCTCAGAGGACATTAAACAATATTATTCACGTTACAAAAAAATATACAATAAAGTAGTTAGGATGGCTAAGTAGGGTTCTAACAGTAACATGGTGAAGAATTCAATAAATAAATCGAAAACCATATGGAACATCATTAAGAATGAGACTACAGGGCAAAAACGTAAAGCTGAAGGTTTTAGTATAAATGTAAATGGCGAGCTAGTATCTAATCCTGAAATTATTGCTCAAGAAGTTAACCAATATTTCTCTTCTGTTGCCAATACTATTAGGAGGAAAGCCAATATAGAAAGTAACCCACCGATACTTAATTTACACAATATAATTTGTGAGTCTCTATATTTTTTACCAACAGCTGAAGATGAGCTTCTCGCAGTAATAAAAAATATGAAACCCAAAAGGTCTCTCGGTTTGGACGAGTTCTCGAATACACTTCTCAAAAAATGCTCTATTTATCTGGTAAAACCGTTAAGCTACATAATAAACCTGTCTCTTAATGAAGGTTATTTCCCTCAGAGGTTAAAAACTTCTAAAATTAAGCCCTTGTTTAAAAAGGGTTCTAAAGTGGAGCTGGAAAACTACCGACCTATATCTAGCCTATCTGTATTTTCTAAGATAATTGAAAAGGTGGTGTATAACAGGGTATTATCGTTTCTTAATATACATAATATTATATCTAAAGATCAGTATGGGTTTCAACAAAAGAAATCAACAAATTTAGCTTTGCAGAACTTAATTGAAGAAGTGCATAAAAATCTAGATCTGGAATTCAATGTTTGGGATTATTTCTAGATCAATCTAAGGCTTTTGACCTAGTTGATCATGATATACTTTTACATAAATTGTATAATTATGGCATAAGAGGAATTCCTTTCAACTGGTTCGAATCATATTTACTAACAGAAAGCACTTAACTGAGATCGAATATGTTGAAAATAGTTTAAATGAAATTAAAGTGGTCAGCTCTAACATAGTTGACACAAAGTTTGGGGTACCCAGGGTTCAATTTTGGGTCCCCTATTATTTCTACTATACATTAACAACTTAGCCGAAAATAGTCACCTTAGTAATACTAAATTTACGCTCTTTGAAGATGATACTAGCCTGCTAATTTCTGGGGAAAACGAACTCGATCTTAAATCAAACTCTGATACGGCAATTGAGTATGTTATTAATTGGTTTAAAGATAATAGGCTTGTTATTAATAAAAATAAAAGTTTAGTAGTAGGATTCCATCATAAAGTGAATAAAAATGTAAATTTTCCTGAAGTTTACTTAGATAATGAATCAGTAACTATCAGAGAAAAATTAATTTTCTTGGGGTGTGGGTTGATAGTAATCTCAATTGGGGAATTCATGTTGAATCGTTATCAAAAAAACTAAGCCAAATTTGTTTTGCTTTATACACTCTAAGATCATCGGTGAATCTTGATGTACTTAAAATAGCCTATTTTGCTTATTTTCACTCTCACTTAACCTATGGTATAATTTTTTGGGGAAAATCAAGCCATTGTAACCGAGTCTTTCTAATCCAAAAAAAGGCAATTAGGCTAATGCATAACCTTTCTACTACTACTAGCTGTAAACCTTATTTTAAATTGCTAAATATCTTAACAGTTCCATCAATTTATCTTTATGAAATGCTTGTATTAACCCATAAGCAGGTAAACAGTTTTATTACTAATGTGGACATCCATGACCATAATACAAGAAGTAAATTAAACCTTCACAAAATAGGGCATAAGAGATCCCTATATGAGAAAAGTTTTTATCATAGTGGTATTCAATTGTATAATAAACTCCCTACCACCTTTAAGCAGTTATCCTCTGTGGCAATATTCAAAAGGAAATTAAAGAGTTTCTTAATTCTAAAATGCTTTTATTCAGTGAACGAATATCTGGAGATGGCTTAGTTTACTAGTTTTATTTCAAGTTTGTACTAGAATTCTAATATTGTAAATATCTGTAAGTAGTAACTAGTATAAGTATATTTTGTGATTATTACATAATTCCTATTGACGAAACCGATATTTCTGTAATGAAATCATATGGAGAATAAATTGAATTGAATTGAATATTAGGTGCTTATGGACCATATCCACCATAAAGATTAGGGTTTTTCAATGGTGAAAGACTTATTATCAGTGGCTTTTGAGATTACCTTACACACACATTTTTATAATATTTTCTCTCTTTATAGTATCAGTAAAGATACATAAAATACTTTTTCTAATTCATATCAAATGCTTCTTCACTTTTTATTAGGTTACATTATTTATTGACAGTAGTACCTAACACAGTCATTGTAGCCCCTAATTTAGAAACAAGAATAACAAATATGAAAATTTCAATTTATTTTAAAAAATTTAACTCTTTAAATTACTATCTTTTAATTTCAGGAAAATAGAAAACATGAACATTTTCTAGCTTTCTAAACTGAAAGAAGTACTTGATGATACACCACTTAGTAGAAAATGCTATGAGATTGTTTCACGCAATCTTTCATTGCTTTAAATTGTGTAGTTTTGCCTACATGTATACAAGAAGAGTTCCATATTCCATTGATAAATTGACAAGCAAGTTTATCTTCTAAGTTTATTGGAAATTCTGTTTAAATTCTGCAGTAGAAAGGAAAACATTTTAAAAACTCTTCCTGATTTTAGTATCATTCATATAGCAACACATTTTCTAAAATTATACTTATTTTCTCCCCAATTAAAATAAAATCTTTGTTGGCTTTAATGTTAATTGTCTTCTTTAGATGCTATGTTCTTAATAATTTCAATCTATTTGATGACATCTAGAGTATATACAGTTATGAATTTATCAGATATTAAACACGCTCTAATTTTGAATTCAGTAGCTTTTTATGTGTTTACTTATTCTGTATTCTTTTGGTTGAATGTAATATGTAACAAAACAAATTGTTTGTGATATTATCTTCTTAACTGAAAACAAATATAAAAAAAATCTGATGTGTTCCATTCAAATGACTTTCTCTATATTTCTGCAACAGATTATTGTTAAAAAGCTTATGCTTCTATTTAATTCATACTAATCGAGAAAAAATCAGCAGAAATAGTCCTATTACTTGCTTCCTTGTAAGTAGAAGCGAAATAAGGGAGTACTATTGGTTAAAGTGATAGTCAAAAGTTGGTTGCTATGTGACTGAAGTTCCTTTGTTTGTATGGACTAGAATTGTTAAATTCCTGTATGACAAAAGTATGTTTTTAAAGCCGAAAAAAATGTATATAGGGTAAATTATGTGTTTTAAGGTGCTCTATACTTTTTGTGTTGTAAGTTTTTATCCATCTCTTACGGTTTAGCAGTTATGCAAAATTCCGTAAAATTCATCGAGAGGCTATTCCCAGAAAATTCAAGATATACATTTTATTTGTTGTGTAAATATCTTTAATATACAAAATTTTAATCAAAATCGTTAGAGCCACTTTTGAGGAAATCAAAATTTTCAAAAAAAGTTTCATGTAAAGAGTAGTTTGGGGTGGGGGGGATTTTCCTCAAAATCTTTGTGTCGCATCCCTGGAAGATGTCAAACTTAAATACCAACTTTGGTATTTTACTGAGTTTTCATTTTTGAGCTATTGTGTTCACAGACACACATACACACAGACACGCACACACACACACACACACACACACACACACACACACACACACACAGATCTTTTTCTGAAAATGCATTTTTTGGATACAGGGAACCCTAAAAAATATATTTCCGGTGAAATCTCGGTATCAAATTTTTGGGTGGAGTGCAACACCTTCTCTATACACTATGTACATAGTATGTATAGAGAAAGTAAAAATCAGATTATAGAAATGCATTACTGCCAATCTTGGTATAACTAATCCTTTAACACAATACACAAAAATATTATATACAGAATATTGGGTATATAAAAGTATACATTAGAGCTTTCTACAGAATATTTGTTCCCATGTTTATATTGAACATCATCTAAGGCACCATGTGCATATGATTATATCAGTTGCCAAATGAAGAGGGAAGTCAAAATGTCATCACTGGATACCTAGCAATTCTATAATTGCTTTTATATAATTGCAATTGAATTTTAAACACTTAAGAAGAGTTTATTGTGCTTTTTATGGATTTTGTTCAGGATTTTGTGTGACATGCAGTATGTTAAGATTATGCACCTGATGTTTAGATCATCAAATGCTCTAAATACTCCATGAACTTGCTAAAATTTCTATTTTCCCTTGTATATGCAGTTCAATGAACAGATATACTCCTAACTTATAATGAAGAAACAATTACTTTATGATTGGCACATGCTTCCACAGTCATCTACTGAAATTTTTTTGCAGATTTCCAAATCAGCAATTATTGGTCAGATAATGAATCTTCCAGCACTGTCTGAAATGAGTATGTGTCAATCATAAAGTAATTTCTCCCTTACTCTATGCATATTGTGAGAATAAATTCTAACCTATTATTGTGCTTTATTTACTTCTGTAGTAATTTACTTCAGATGTAGCTTAACCAACTATATATTTTAGAAATAGTTGAATACAAAATTCAATTGCATTTTACTATAGAAATAGAGCTTACTACCACCCTTAGTGATTTTTACAACTTACAATTTTTTTACAGGAGCACCATGCTTGTTACAGTTCCTCTTTTACTCTGTCTGCTTCCTGTTTTAGGCCAGTCAAGTGTTTGTACAGCAAGAGACACACATTCTTTGCACCGATGATACTCATCTCCATAGCACTAGATACCCATTCAATGGCATTTATATGAAACAGATTTTTATACAATACAAAACTGTCTGATCTAGGTAATGCTTCATAATGTGGGTATGCTAGCCAATCATCCACATGAACAGTTGTTCTTTTGATAAACAGTTGATCTAGCTGATCATTCGTAAGTGGCTCTTGCGAAAAGATCTTCCATACTGTAGAAGTAGTATCTTCATTTCCTGTGTAATCAACTGGAAGGATTCTGCCAAGAGCATTGAACATTAAACCTAGTTTGACTGTTAATATTTCATCTACCAAATCGCTACCACTTTGCCCAAAGTAGGTGTTGTTAATATCACCTTCCACAATCGTGGAGACAGTTCTATGATAACTGCCTGGGAAATTGAATTGAACAGGAAACATGTCAAAGTCAATATGCATGTGTGTGTTCTTTGCAAGAGGTACAGCCAATATCACAAAGTCATACTCCTTTTCTCCTACTGATGACTGAACTTTGAAATCTTCTGTGCAACTTTGCAGAGTTATTTTGGTTACCTTGGCCTGGATGTGTGAAGCATTGGAGTATTTTAGAAGCTTCAAGGGTACCTGCTTGTTCCCTCCAAATATTGAGAATACATTACCAGTAGCTGCAGCAGATGATGTCAATCCTACGCAGAAAAATAAATTTTTCATAACACTGAAGAAATGTGTCAAGTATGATTAAAGGACTATATTTATACGCAGTTTTATAGAAGTGTGTAATATCCCTTAGAATTATTTCTAAGGTCTAAAAAATCAATGAGAATGCTTGATGAAATTAATTATTAGATGAACTTGGGGGCTCAACACATTTAAAATTGCAGTACAACTTGAATGAAAACACAGCCCTGCATTGAAAAATCTTTTTAAAACATTTTAGTTTATCTTTACTTATTTTTGTGCACCTAAGCCAAAAAGTAATTGAATTTTTTAAGAGATATACTGCTTTACACAAACTTAAAATTACCATTTTTACATTTTAAAAAGTTGTTAATCTTTGGTGTTTACAAACCAAAACTCTAGTGCCTGAGGAGATATATTCTAAAAAACTATTTATACCTATTGCCATGTCATAGGTCCTTAAGCAATACTCAAGTAAGACACATGAACATTTCTTCAAATACTATGACTGAAGATGAGAGAAGAGATTAAATTATAACATTTTTTGAGGGGGCGGGACCTTTAAAATTGTCATCCTTTTAACTTACTAGGTCATATCAAATGTTGAATGAATAAAATGGGTGATATAATGCTCAAACAAGCCTGGGGGGTCTTGGGACTTAGAGTTACCTAACACCTGTCTTTTCAAGATGAGGAAAAATCCCAGGAAAAAAACTTTATCTTGATAACTCACTCTATTGTGCATGATGGTTTTCAGTAAAAGTAAATGCTTGAGAATAAAGGAAGTGATTGCAATAGGGAAATTGTTACAGTATTATCAAGTAGTAAAAAATTTGTATCCACCAATAAATAGTTTTAAATGTTGAATCAGATCCAATTATTAAACATCTATATTTTAACCTGACACTATCACGAGCTCATCTTTTGGTACTTTATTTTAACCTATTGAAATAGCCTCTAAAGACATATTTATTCTAGATGAATTTTTCTGAATTTTGTATAACTGGTAAACCGTAAGAGATAGACAAGAACTTACTACACAAAAATTGTAGTTTTCGCTAAAACATATAATTTTAGTCATATATGTTTTTTATGTAGAGTTGACCTTTCAGAGAAATTCTTTGTTATTAGTTTCAATTTTAAATAATGTAACTTTTCTCAAATGAAGTGACCTTTCATTTTATCCCTCTTGTTTAACAACAGACCATGAAAAGCAAACTGAATTTCAATTGTTTCACATAGGATCAGCTTTTAAAAGATTTGACTATCGCTTTAGCCTATTGTATTCAATAATTTCCCTTCTACTTGTAAGGAACCAAGTAATAAGACCATTTCTGCTAGTGTTTATTTTGATAAGCATTATGTAGATAAAAGAATAATCTTTTTTAAGAATAGTTTGTATGTGGAACAGCTAGAGAAAGTTATGTGAATGGAACACTTCAAATTTTTTCATCTAGCCTCAGACATTTTAAAAGAATGTGTTCATTGTCATCATCTAGAACATGCCACACTACCTAGCAGCAAGAAACAAATTGTGGGGGAGCAAATATTGGGAAACTGGAAGAAAATTGGTACTTTTTAAAACTTTGATTTCCATATGAAAGTCATACAGTAGACTTATAGAGGAAAGAGAATTATTCTGGATAAAGGGGAAAATTCCCATTCCAGCCAGGAATTGCAAATATAACTGTTATAGTGATTTTCCCAAGCATCAGCATTTAATGGGCCTAGTAACAATTTTAGTTCTCCAGACACAACTGAATACTAAATGATGAATATAAATAAATGAATGAAAATGACTGCTTGCAATAATTGATGGTGTGCACCATAATATGTGGAGGCTTGGTGATGCTTAAAGATAAACTGCCACCGAGCAGGCTGGCTTAGGTGATATCTATGACCCACATTCAGGAGTCATGTTTCAAATCCCATGGAGTGATCAATCTGCCCGGGGTCTTTTTGCGGTTTCCCCTCAGTCACCAAATACTGAATTGGATATTTAACACCACAACCCAAAGTTCCATCTTCAATCTAAAACAATATTAAAACTGAAAACAGATGGCAACTGTGATTATGTTGTCATCTATCCACAGATAATAAAAGCAATTAGACCAGATGGCAAACCAACACCATCTGCTTATTGCGGATCAAAGTAGTATGATGCTGTATACCATTTGAATACAAATGGTGAAAAAGCAACTAGAATACACCCTAACACTGTCTGCTGGAATGAAGTGAAAGTGGTATAGTATGGGGATGAGACCATGAAGCTTACTGTCCACTGCATACCAATCAACAAATATCTAACATTAGTTAAAGCCAAGTTAAATAAATGAAATAAAGAAATAAAAGGATAAATTGCTATTTATTATTGTTGACAAGAAAAGGAATTACCAAATATTTGACAACTTACTTAAAAAATTAAAGAAACTTGTGTCACTTTTCCATTCATTTCATGCATTCATGCTGTCAACAGCCTTTTGTTGAGCATATAATATTGTAAACAATTAAAGTGATTATACCTGATGTCAGTTGCATATTGAAAATTAAAACAAATAATGTCACAAAATTGATAGAAAGTAAAATATTTCAGTATATCAGTAATTAATGTGCGATTTTGGATGGATTCTGTAAAAAACACAATAGGGTTGACAGCACTGAGAACATGTTCAGTCCATTCAAAAGATTCCTTTAACTGATCCATATGACAGGCTTGAAGAGAAAAAAAACAAATGTAAGTTTATGCACATTATAATTGCAAAGAAGCACTAGAAACGATGATGTGTTGAATATCAGAAGGGGAACAAGATATCTTTGCACACAATATGGGATTGTTCTGCTTCCAGAAAGCTGATACATCCTGTATCACATTCTCATATTTCAGTGATTTTCTAGATACTGAGTATTCAAATACAAAGTGTATAGTTATTTGAATACTAAAAATCTCTTAGCAATTTAATTAGCAGAGAAATTTAAACAGCTGGCTGTAAATATGCTAAGATTAAAATATTGTATCATATTTTAATCAATATCTCCTTACCAACAAAATATTGGACATCAAGTGATTGGCCATAATTTGCAGTCAAGCCTGCTGCTATCAGCTCCTCAATGACTTTTTCTGAGAAGCCTTGCTCCTGAAAGCCTTTCCTTGCTACCTTTGACAGTGCTTCTGCAAACACTGGGCTCAAAGCATTAAGCAGATCAATAACTGATGTAAAGCACTTGCCTTTAGCTTGCATGGTGTAAATTCTGTAATTAAAATAAGACAATGGATATAGCTTTTATATTTGTTATTTGTAATTGTATTTGCCAAAAATGAGTATCAAAAACTGTAAAATTATTAGCCATTTTGTATCTCAGATTATTTTCATGTTAATAAATAGTATGTCTTATATTTTCTGTGAATTCATTCTGAATGCATTTTTATACAATTATATTAATGGAAAACTATAAGACCTAAACAAAAACTTGTTAAAGAAAAAATGCAGATTTTGTTAAACCACACAATTTACCTTAGTAATTTATACAGAGAAAATTGAATGGGAAGTAGGCGTGTATGTGCAGTAAAATAAAAACCCAGTCAACCAATTCTTGATATTTCTTTTATCACTGTAAAACCCTATTCTTCTAGATGGTCAAAGACTCAGTAAAGTTTCCAAATTTTGAAAACTGGGAAATTAGGGGTTTGCTTTTGAAATTCAAGTCATCAAATTTCAATCCCATTTCATTGAATATGGATATCATAAGGCTACTTCTGGTGTAGTTGGCTTACCCAATGTTGCATATATAGGTTTTTAAACTTTAAACCTTCATTCACTTCTCCTATCCTTAATGAAATAATGGTACA
This sequence comes from Hymenopus coronatus, assembly GCA_030762935.1. Classification (NCBI taxonomy): domain Eukaryota; kingdom Metazoa; phylum Arthropoda; class Insecta; order Mantodea; family Hymenopodidae; genus Hymenopus; species Hymenopus coronatus. Next base: position 86,208,916 of record CM060897.1, on the reverse strand, counting down.
ATAATCTAAAGAACTGGTTGATCTTTCAGTAAAGCAGAATGAGTAACGTTGCTCATTTATTCATATTTATTAAGGATAATTTGAAGTTTAGACGTGTTGATTTAAAAGAATATTTTGTAGACAAGCATTTTGAGCCATCTTCTTTGATTTTCACTGATTTTAAAATATTAACTTTATTCTTAATTCTTATTCTTGGTTGATGTAAATTATTCTCCCTCTTTAATATTAAGATTTTTATTTGTAGTGGTTTTAACATTAAAATGAGCCGTATCCAGAAAGTAAGTTTCCTGATTTTGTTTGCTTTAAAGTAAACATATTTAGCCGCCAAAATTTGTGCATGCGTAACAGATCTATGACGTATCAATCATATGCCGACCAGACAGGTTCTGCCTGGTGCCAGTAGAGTGGCAGAAGTGCTAAAATGATGCCTCTCATTTGTTCTCCCACCATCTGCAAGGTTTGGTCAATGATAAAGTTCCTTACTACACAAAACATAGCACCCATCGAAATTCAGCTCTGTCAGGTCTACTGGCCGAACTTCATGAGCAAATAGATGGTGCATCACTGGTAGGCTTTTTTCCAAAGGTCTTCAAAGTGTCCATGATGAAGAGCGCAGAGGGTGACTGTCCCTCACCTGGTTGAGCTGGTGTAGCAGCACATCGTGGAGAACAGCCACTTCACTATTATGGAGCTCAGCAACCATTTTCCGCAGATATCGTAAATCTTGTTACATGAAATTGTCACTAAGCACCTGCTGTTCAAGAAATTGTGTGCCAGGTGGGTGCCAAAAAACCTGACACCCAAGCACAAAGCGAAAAGTTTAGGAGCAATATTGACATTTCTGCAGCGGTATCATGATGATGGTGATGAGTTCCTTGACAGGATCGCTATGGGCAATGAGATATGGAATTCTCACTTTACCCAGAAACCAAGCTGCAGTCAAAGTATCGGTGCCACAGTGGATCTCTGATCAAGATGAAACTCAAACAGACTGTTTCGGTGCAGAAAGTGATGTGCATGACCTTCTGGGACAGGAGAGGCTTTCATTCTGTTCATTAAGTTCCTGCCCAGAGGTGAAACAGTGAATGCTGACCATTACTATGAAACTGCAGAAATTAGGACATGCCATTAAGAACAAAGGAGCGGAATGCTTACTAAAGGTGTTGTGCTGCTCCAGAACAATGCTCATCCACATACGGCTCAGCACACAGCAACTGTTTTGCAGAAGTTTGGCTGGGAGCTGTTTGATCATCCACCATACAGTCCTGATCTTGCTCCCCGAGATTTCCATCTTTTCTTGAACCTCTAAAATTTTCTGTCCTCCGGCCAGCGTTTTGACGACAAAGAGCTGAAAACGAATGTCACACCCTGGTTCCATTCACAGGCGGCAGACTTCTACGACACAGGAATACAAAAGTTGATCCCACGATATGACAAGTGTCTCAATTCCTTAGGTGAGTATGTCAAAAAATAGCTCTAACATTGCTGTACCTGTTGTCATTAAAGTTTTCATGTAACTATGTTGTCTGGTTTTAAAAAATAGGGTAAGTTACTTTCTGGATGCACCTCATTTTTTAACTGATCATACATTATCAAATAAATTTATAAATCTATTGAAGTCATTTAATATATACTGTAAATTTTCAAACAACAAGACCTTGACAATATTTTTACTAATGTAAATATTAGTTTTTATAATGCTAAGTTAATTCAACCTTTCATTTTGGATCATGCATTTTTATTCACATCTCTTAATATAAGTAGACAAAAAAATGTGACAGTAAAGAATTTTTATATCTATAGATGCCTTGGTATTAAAATTGTTGTATAAATTAATTAAACTGATGTATTAAAAGGAAGAATCTTGCTTCTCTGGGGTGGAGGCGTCTGATGGAGGTTTTATTAGTTTAGTAGATGTCTCCACTCCAGAGAAGCAAGATCCACAGGAGCACCAGAGTTCCATCCAGTCGACACCTTGATGATGCCTTCAACCAAATGTGAAACGCATTGGGATAAGCTTAGGTATATGAAACTTAGGTATATGGTCGACTCAATCCATATTATTTTATAAATTATTATGGTGCTTCACAGTGTTAATTCCAATTGATTCTTTAAAACTACTGCTTACTAAAATACTGGTGCACACACTTGTGAATTCAAAAGGACAGTGATGCTTTGTTTCGTAATGATAAAGGTAATCTAAACATGCACTGAGGAGTCCTGCAAATGGGGCAGAGCAACTTTATGTCTCTAAAGTAAAACCTGGGAGGGGGAGAGATGATCCAAAAGCATGGTCAGGGGCCTCTTAACATTTATTGAATTCATTTAGTGAAATATATGTCCTTTGTTAATTTATTATTTACCTTACCTTTGACAGCATACCAGGATACTTGTGCTTATTATTTGAATTAGTAATATACCTAAATTATCATTTAGTTTTCTCTTGATAAGAATGTAATTCTTATGTATTTTCAGCTATTGTTTATAATATATTTTAGTCTCTGTAATTATTTTTTGGGGGAGGGATTTTACACAAGATAAATTTAACTTACCTTTGCAATTACTTAAAATGGGTAGTATGTCACCTTTCAGTTAAAATAGCTAATTGGATGGGTGCAAAAATGAGTAATCAGCTGTTACGTATCATCTAGGTCAATAAGATCCTATGTACTTACTCTTGCAGCATATGTTGGCATTTGTTTTTTACTTTCTCAATACTCACTATGTACATAGTGTATAGAGAAGGTATTGCACTCCACCAAAAAATACGTACCGAGATTTCACCGGAAATATATGTTTTAGGGTCCCCTGTATCCAAAAAAAGTGTTTTCAGAAAAAGGTCCGTGTGTGTGTGTGTGTGTGTCCGTGTGTCAGTGTGTCCGTGTGTCTGTGAACACGATAACTCAAAAACGAAAAGCCGGTGAAATACCAAACTTGGTATTTAAGTTTAGTATCTTCCAGGGATGCGACACAAAGATTTTGAGAAAAATCCCCCACCCCAAACTACCCTTTACATGGAACTTTTTTCGAAAATTTTGATTTTCTAAAAAATGGCTCTAACGATTTTGATTAAAATATTGTATATTAAAGTTATTTACCTGACAAATAAAATGTATATTTTGAATTTTCTGGGAATAGCCTCTGAAGACTACTTTATTCTGGATGAATTTTTCATAACTACTAAACCGTAAGAGATGGACAAAAACTTAACCCACAAAAAATGTAGAGCACGTTAAACCACACAATTTAGGTTATATACATTTTTTTCGTGGAGTTAATCGTTTTTGAGATATTCCTTTTTCTTGGTTTCAGCTTTGAAAAACTTATACTTTTCTCATACAGGAATTTGTCAACTCCTGTCCATACAAACAAAGGAACATCAGTCACATAGTAACCAGCTTTTGGCTTTCACTTTAACCTATGGTACTCCCTTATTTCGCTTCTACTTACAATAAAGCAAGAAATAAGACTATTTCTGCTAATTTTTCTCGATTAGCATGAAACCAGTAAAAGATAAGCTTATTAACAATAATAATTTACAGAGATATAGAGAAAGTCATGTGAATGGAACACATCAGATTTTTTAATTTTGTTACTATCTGTTGAATTTCTAAGTATTAATTCTAGGGTTGGAAACCAAAACAAATATTTCATAATGAAGAGTATCTGAAAACACTGGTCTTAGCTTTGTTCTCAGAACAGTTACAAAGGAGAGCAATATCAAAAGCATCTAATGATTTGAAAGGCTTTCTGATAAAATATAAACCTCAAGAGCCCACAACAGATTATTTACCAAATAAACCACCATGACTCCAGGGGTAAAAGCAATCTTGGTATCCCAGTACACGAAAAGATGCCTAGTTATATACTTTATAACTTACTATACTTTATTGTACACTTTCGATATCAATCAAAATTTGTATTAACTTAAATAAGTTTAAAATACGTCTAAACAATTTATTGGCTGAAAATGCCTACTATAACATTGATGAATTTGTAAATCATTGTAAATATTATTAGACCTATCATTTTTAATAATATACAGGGTCATTATTTTATATGGTAACCCACTCACCTGTCTCTTAACAATATGCGAGAGAGCCAGGAGTTGCCAGGAAAACTATGCAGGCAGGGGCGGATTAAAATCCTTACCATATATTAGATGCATGAAATGTTTATCTTCTGCTCTCAAACAAGCATCATATCTCTTAAAAATGGTATCACTCACTCGCTAGAGCCCAGTATTGACTGTTAGGAGTGCACATTTAAGTGAAACCAAGATTTGTCAGAGAAAAATAAAAGCTTTGGGCCAACGATACCTCTTTCTACACATAGGAAAAATCAATTGTAATAATTCACACGTTTACCGGGGTCATTTGCTTTTAATGCTTGCACTTATGTGTAGTGATAAGATTTTAATTTCAACAGATGTGTAGCAAGATGGAATATTCCTGTTTGATGTGCTGATTTGTTCAGCAATTTTCACGGCAAATACTCCAAAGTGGCACCAATTTCATCCAGCTTATTTTCTGTTAACACTGACCTCTTAGAATGTTTCTTGTCCAACACTGAATCCGAAGCTTCAAATTTATAAACAAGTGCATGTATAGTTTATCTTGTAGGAGGTACTTGTAAATTTTTCAGCAAACTCCCTGCACACACAGCGAGCAGATTCATACTTAAACTAAACTTTACAAATAAACACATGTTCTTCCACAGTTAAGTGACACACCATGTTTACTGCAGCAATAGAAGTACTTAACAGACAATGATTGACTGCATATGCACCTGACTCAACAAAACAAAATTGGCAACAATGCATTTTCAAGCAGGAATTGGCAGTCCAAAGTCCCAGCAGGCGGCACAGGAGTAGCGAAGGAGAGAAAGGCCATGAATGGGTTACCATATAATATAGTGATTCTATATTATATCTTTTACATTCCTACTATGTATATACTCTTATCTTATGTATTAATAGATGTTTATATTTGCATACTTATAAGTTATATTCATACCACTGTATTCACTACTACTTTGCAATACTGACTATTTAATTGTCAATTGTACTTTTTGACATAGCTTAACTGTGTACAAACACATCATTAAGCCATAAATGAATGAGTGATGAACATTAAAAAGGATATGTATGACATGAACACTGCAATAAAGACAAAAAGAATTTCAAAACCAAATCTACATGTGAAAAATGCAAGACTCCACGCTGCTTGAGCAAACATGCCAAAGTTATTTGTGATAGTTGCCTAATTGGGGAAAACACAGAAAAGGCAGGAGATGATTCTGAGTAGCAGAACATTTCAAATGATGTATATCTGAAAGTTTCAATATATTTTCTTTACATGTTTTAATATAAATTATAGTGTATTCTGTACTCATATTATATTTAAGCTGATATTTTATGTACAAAATAGTACTAATAAAAACCATTAAATTTAACCTAAATAAGGCATACACAGAGAAAAAGGAAAAATTCAGTCATATGATGTCAAAAATAAGGCAGGTCTAATAGGCCCTGCACGACCAATGGCGTTCTGCCAAAGTGTGCACCTAATGGAAGGTTAACACACATAAACAAAACATGTAAGTGAGTAAGCAGTATAATGCATTTCAACATGGGAACCTGAAAAACCACAACATATTAGTGGGAAAATAAATGACTGATAAACATGCAATTGAGCTAAATATTAATGCACAAAGTTTCATGCCTAAAAGGTTTAACATATATCTGTGAAAAAGTCAAGTGAATAATAGATAAGTGAAGTTCAACTATATGCATATAGACATTCTTACCTGTTGAACACATTCTGTAAACTATCTATGTAGTATGACAATTTAATTGGTCCAATCCCATATTGCCATAGCAGTGTAGCTAAGGTCACCAGCTGCCATTCACTTTCCTTGTAAAGGAATTCCTTCCCATCATAGAGGCCAAATCTGAACCCTTCTAATTTTTTTCTGGTCAAATCTAAAAATATAATAAAAGACTAACTTCTTGTTGCAGCTAGATAATTGCAAAATGTGTCAGAGCTTTTCTGATTAAAAAAAAATTCAATATTGAAATCAAAAAAGAAGCTACAGAATTACAAAGTATTCCAGAATTCTAGAATTTTTTCTACCAAAAAAACTGGATAATGCACCTACTGACATATTGTACCAAAAGCCAGGACTATTTAGAAAGTAAGTAAAACATGTTCAGCAGTGATCTCTCTTTCTGAAGCTTTTCCTTTTTCTTAGGATAAATATCAGATAGTTTTAATGTTCAAGCTCTTCAAAATATTTTGTTACTGTCTTCACATTGTCTCTCATTGTTCAAAATGACATTGCTCAAAATAGAGAATGATTTAATCTTACATGAAAAACTTGAGTTTGATTCCACCAGTCACATTGTGACATTTTTATAGCTGTTCTTCAACCATCTTTGCTCATTTTGATATACTCTGCTCCTTAGACGGAAACAGTAACTTGTGAACATTAAATGATTGACAATGAAGACCACAATCACCATTCAACTCGCCACAATGTTTGAATAGACCATGGGATCTATTCAACGTATTTTGTGTGTAATTTGCAAATTTTACATCCTTCAGTAAGGCAGTTTTCTTGAATCCAAATTTATTTTTACATTTTTATTATATTCTCACTTCTCTGTATGGCAAGTTTATTATTTAGAATACTGTTTCTATATATTCAGAAAAACTAATGTGTTATATCATTTTGCCTTTATGTTAAATGTTCTAAGCAAGCTCCATTTACTACTAAATGGTGACCAATGTTTGTCACAAAAACTAATACTTTTTATATAGTGATTTGTAGAAGAAATAATAAATAACAAATAGTAATGAATAAATTAACCAATATGCCTCGACTTTCTAGATATTTAATGAAATTTCCTGTATTATATAGGATTTTTTGTGCTTGGGAAGTAAGAATTGTGTTGTGTATCACAATTATATGATCCCATAACTCATCTATTTTTAAAGTTTGTATTTTAAAATGTGTGCAGCCATTTGTAACATTGATACATTGGTATTGGTAGCTTCTGGTTATATCGTCATTTTATATTGTTGTATTCAGTAGCTGCTTATGTGCGGTCATGTCACAGGGTCAGGTGATCAAACCATGTTAGCAGAAGATGCCAAGAGGGAAGTTGCTTACAGCTTTTGGTGGTTGTATTTTTACTTTCTCTATATGTACTATGTATATAGTGTATAGAGAAGGTATTGTATTGCACCCAAAAATTTGATACCAAGATTTCACCAGAAATATATGTTTTGAGACCTTGAACCCAAAAAAAGCATTTTTAGAAAAATGTCTGTGTGTGTGTCTGTCTGTCTGTGTCTGTGGGCAGCATAGCTCAAAAACGAAAAGACTGTTAAAAACCAAACTTGGTATTTAAGTTTGGTATTTTCCAAGGATATGACACAAAGATTTTCAAAAGAATCCCCCCACCCCTAACTACCCTTTACATGGAAAAAATTTTGATTTTCTTAAAACTGGCTCTAACAATTTTGATTACAATCTCTTATATTTAGGATATTTACTTGCCAAATAAAATGTACATCTTGAATTTTCTGGGAATAGCCTCAAAAGACCTCTTTATTTTGGATGATTTCTATTGAATTTTGCATAACTGCTAAACTGTAAGAGATAGGCAAAAACTTACTCACAAAAAATGTAGATCATGATAAAACACGCAATTTATGTCATATACATTTTTTTCATGGAGTTGATTGTTTTTAAGATATTCCTTGTTATTAGTTTTAACTTTGAAAAACTTATACTTTTCTCATACAAGAATTTGTCAACTCCTGTGCATACAAACAAAGGAACTTCAGTCACATGGCAACCAGCTTTTGACTATCACTTTTACCTGTGGTACTCCCTTATTTCGCTTCCACTTATAAGGAAGCAAATAATAAGATTATCTCTGCTAATTTAGTCTCGATTAGCTGAAGTAAATAGAAGCATAAGCTTTTTAACAATAATTTATTCCAGAGATGTAGAGAAAGTCATGTGAATAGAACACATCAGATTCTTTTATTTGTTACTTATTGAAAGAATATGAATGACCCTCCCCTCAAAAAAGAAAATAGTGTTTATTTGACAAAATGGGAAAGTGAAGAAATGTATTCATGATTACGGCCCTAAAACATATTCAGCTATCAATAAGGTGCAACAGAGTCTTCCTCTAAACAAGAAATAACAACTTATTTTGTGGGGAAGAACAGAAATGAAGAATAGTCATTTACTGCAAGCGAAATCCCACTATGTTACTTCAATGTAAAACACAATCTCAGTTATAATACAGTCCTATGCAAATTAATTGGAACAGAATAATAACACAACATTTTTTATGCTTTCATGAATTAAATCATAAATTACTTCCAAATTACATTTCTTAATACTTAATCTGACCTCCTTTCTTTTTTATAAGTTCCATTAGACAATGAGGTATAGACTCCACAAGATTGCAACACACATTTATGAGATCATTATGAAACCACACTTGAATTAAAGCTAATATCAAACATTCTTTTGTAAAACAGTCAAATTTTGCAAGTCTCTTTTGCAAATACCCCACAATTTTCTATGGGTTAATGTCAGGTGAAATCCCTGGCCATTGAAGCACACAAACATTGTTATCTTTGAAGAATTTCTTCACTTTCTAAGAAGTGTGCCAGGGTGCTAAATCTTGCTGAAAAATTCCTTCACCTTCTTGAAACCTTTTCTGGAGTTGATGTACAACTCTCACCAGTACCCTGTTCATCAGACCTTCAACTGGAATTAAAGCTCCTAGTCCTTCATAGGTGAAACAGTTCCAAAACATTTTCTTCTCAGGGTGTTTGGAATCTGCAGGTTCATTATTTGCTTAGCGCACATACTGAACTCTAGAAATTCTTCCAAGATAACAACGTTCATGTGCTTGAATGACCAGGAAATTTACCTGTTATTAAATCCATAGAAAATTTTTGGACTATTTGCAAAAAGATACTTGCAAAATTTAACTGTTTCACAAAAGAACATTTATATTAGTTTTAATTCAAGTGTGGTTTCATGATGAACTCAAACATGTGTTTTGGTCTTGTGGAGTCAATGCCTAATCATGTAATGGAACAAATAAAATTCAGTACTAGAAATGTAAATTGGAAGTAATTCATGATTAAATTCATGAAAGCATGAAAAATGTTGTGTTATCATTCTGTTCTGATTAATTCGCACAGGACTGTAGTTCAATTGTAATATATAACTGATTTGGAATGTGCTTCGTACCTATTCTAGCAGCTTAAGTAAACTGCCTGTGGCAGAACCAAGCTAGAAGCTTTAGTAGTGAATGCATTGTACTGAAAACTATGGGGGAATTTCTTTTATGATGAATTTTGTGTACTTTGAGATAGTTTAAGATCACTGAACAGCTCAAAATTTGAAAATAAATGATAATTTTTCAGTGATAACATTTAATTGGATATCCCTTACATGAGTATGTTTATGTCATATTTAACAGAAAATTCTTGAAATGAAATGGAATTTTATTTATGGACGCTCTTTAACTGCTGTGGTTCTCAGCGTCCCATTCTATACTGGGAATGAAAGACTACTTAATTTTGCTCAGAGGCCTCTCTATCAGGCTTGAGGTTCTTTTACATGCTGTAAATCTGCGACATGGGATCCACGACTTTACTTCCCTTCCAAAGGAAGCCATGCTAATGATTTCTACACCTAATGATTTTTTCTTGGCTCACATGTTTATGTAAAGGAAGTATGTTGAATATTGAATTTCAAGCAAAAAAATTAAGACTGTAAGCAGTAATGTTCTTGATAAAGTGTGGTTTTAAAGTCACATGGAATTATACTGTAACTTTAATTAGGATTTTCATGATTATTAAGAGTAATAAGGTTCTTTAGAATAAGCTTTTTAATTTAATATCCTTTTTAGGGTTACAGTTAAATCTAACATTTGATTTGCATTCAAAAAGTATTGAATCACAATGGTAACACTACATCACTGAAAATTCCACTTATTTGACAATATTTTTATAGATATGTCTAAAAAGGAGTACCATGAAATTCAATCCTTTGTTAATGGACTTTCAGACCATGATAGAAAACTCATCAAAATTGATTATTATACGCCTAATTCCAAAAAAACAAACCTCATAACCAGCTTTAGAATTATAAATAAAGAAAAACATTGAGTGTTTTAAAGCTTAACTCTCCAAGGAATCATGGGAAGAAATATATACACTAAATAATGTAAATGATAAATTTAACCCCTTCTTAAACCCTTTCATAAGAATTCATAGTTCCAGTTTTCCACTCCATGTAAAGAAAATTAATAAAACTCTAGAAATGACTGGCTAACTCAAGGTATAAAAATATCATGTAGACATAAAAAAGCACTTTATTTAGCAACTAGGGAAAGTAAGTATGATAGACGTAAACAACACTAAAATGTACTGCAGAATTCTAAAAAAAGGTTATAAATGCAGCTAAAAAACTTTGTTATGAAAAACAAATACAGCCCGCTCACAATAAGCCTAGCACTATATGGAACATTACTAAAAAAGAGACTGGTAAATGCCACTCAAAAAATGATATAAAAGAAATTAAAGCAAATCAAGTGACCACAAATGATCCTCAGCAGATAACAAATGCATTTAATGAATATTTCATTCAGGTGGCAGAAAAGTTACTGACAAATAAACAGCCTAAGAAAGATCCAATTTCATACCTTCAGGTATCCTATATGGAAAATTTTACATCCTTAGGGATAGTACCTACAAGTGCAACCAAAATAAAAAAAGCAATACAATCCCTGAAAAGCAAGAATTCATCAGGATATGATGAATTAAGCACAAAAACATTGAAGATATGTGCTGACATTATTTGCAAACCTTTAAGTCATATATGTAACATATCCATGTTAACAGGAACGCTTCCAGACAGATTAAGATATTCAGTTGTTAAGCCATTATACAAGAAAGGGCAAATCTCAGAAATGTCAAACGATACACCAGTATCTTTACTTACAGCTTTTTCGAAAATCTTTGAAAAAATTATGTTTAAAAGGATTCATCACCATCTAGATAAGTATAATATTTTAGCAAAACATCAGTTTGGATTCAGGAAGTGCATATCAACTAGTGATGCCATTTTCAAGTTAACAAATGAAGTTCTCAAGTCATTGGATGGCAAACTTAACATACTAGGAATATTCTGCGATCTATCAAAGGCATTTGACTGCATTAATCATGAAATACTTCTAGCAAAATTATTACACTATGGAATTAGGGGCAAAAGGTATCAATGGATTACATCTTACTTATCAAAAAAAAAAGCAAAAGGTTATAATAAATACTTCAAATAATAGCAATGCATATTCTGAATGGTGTGAAATAAAGCATGGTGTCCCACAGGGTTCTATTCTGGGTCCCTTATTACTTTTAGTTTATATAAATGATCTACCTGCAGTAATAAACAACAATGCCTATCCAGTTCTTTTTGCGGATGACACAAGTATTATAATTAAAGAACATAATATCAGTCAGCTACCAGATTCATCTAATAAAATCTTCAAAATACTAAATAATTGGTTTGAAAGTAACAAAATTCACATAAACTTTGAAAAACTAACTACATTAATTTTTGCACAAAGTATAAAAACATGGCAGGCCTAAGGAAAGAATACGAAAATAATCAGATTGCAGAAGCCTGTAATACAAAGTTCCTTGGACTTATGATTGATCGTAACATGAATTGGAAACACCATATTGATTATATCTTACCCAAAGTGAGCTCTGCATGCTTTGCAATCCAATTTTTAATTCAGCTTATAAATAAGAGCATACTAAAGAAGCTTATTATGCATATTTTCATTCATTGATGACCTATGGAATAATATTTTGGGGAAATTCAGTAAACGCTAAAAAATATTCATTATGCAAAAAAAGGTAATAAGAATAATGGCAGGGGAAAGAGGATCAACTCACTGCAAGCCACTCTTCAAAATGTTTGGAATTTTGCCATTAGCCTATGAATATATTCTAGCCATATTGTCATTTGTATTAAATAACCCAGAAAAGTTTACAAAAAATACAGATATTCATAGCAAAGAGACCAGACATAGGCAGGACTTACATAGACCAACAAATAATTTGCAGTTATTCCAAAAAGGGGTTTACTACAAAGAAATAGTTTTGTTTAATTCACTTCCCTCTTCTATAAAAGAATTGCAAATGAACAAAAACAAGTTTAGATCAGAATTAAAAAGATACCTTATTACTCACACCTTCTATACAGAGGAGGATTTCATTCAATCAAAAAATACTGGTAATAATGTAACATTGTAAATATAATAAACATGAATATTCTGAGAATGCAAGTGTACGGGTAGACTTTTGGAAACAGACATGTAATTGAAAATTATGCAAAACTGACACCTCTGAAAATTCATTGTCAGAGTTATTATTTGTAAGTAAATGTATTAATAAGTATGAATAAATGTAATTGTTGACATGATCTACATCCTAGTTTGGGCTTTGAGTCTAATCTCATAATACGATCTACAGATTGCAATGTTATGTATGTATGTATGGACGTGTTTCAGGAACGTATAAAAACTCTAGAACTAACAAGGTGACTTTCAAAGATAAATATTGCACCGACAGAAATGATGGTATCATTTGATGTTACTGCATTGTTCCCTAGCATACCAACAGAAGAACTTTTGCAACTTCTAGAGCATTGGTTAAGATACAACAATGTACCCAGCGCACAAACTGAAGACTACGTAAAATTAACTAAGCTATGCCTGGACCAAAACTACTTCTCTTTCCAAGAAAAAGTTTTCAAGCAAACCACTGGAATAATCATGGGCAACCCTCTGTCACCTTTCTTAGCAGAATTATGTATGAGTTATTTTGATGCCAAACCACAAACGGTTTTCCACAACTTTTCAAAACCTGGTACAGATATGTAAATAATATGTTTGCCATAGTTCCAATAAAACTTGCAGAAGATACCCTCTAATTGCTAAATTTACAAAAAAAGATCCATAAAATTCACTATGGAAAAAGAAGAAAATGGTTGGCTACCCTATCTGGATATTAAAATCATTAGAAACCACAATAAACTTACTTTTGGCATCTTCAGAAAACCCACCCACACAGAAAACTACATAAAGAATAGCTACAACCCTGTAGCACACAAACATGCTGTCCTAAATAGTACAACCCACAGACTGGTACACATACCTCTGGAAAATGAGGAATACAAAAAGGAATATCGACACATCATATTGCTAGCCATCAAAAACAGTTACGAGAAAACCCTAATAGATAACAAGATTAAGAAATTTGAAAGCAGAAACAGATTCAAGAAATAATAACACTCCAAAATCCACAAGAGCCACAAACTCATAGAAAGTTCACTTATCATCCTTGGGCACACCATAAATTTAAAGAAATCTTCAAAAAGCTAAACATCACCTTAGCTTCTCAGAATCACCATAGTGTATAAAAACTGCTGTGCAACAAACAAAAGACCCTATCCCTAGAGAAAAGTTAGCTGGAATATACCAAATAGATTGTGACGACTGTAATCTAGTATATACAGGCAGAGCTAAGAGAAATCAGGAAACAAGACCAAAAGAGATGTTTATACCAAAAACAGATAGACAAATCAGCAGTAGCACGTCATTTCTGGACCTCAAATCATGACATCACACCCGGTATAAAACTTTTAAAACCTATAAAAAACAGCTACAAATTAGAAACCTGGGAAAAGATTCATATGCATAAACACAAAGACCATGTAATAAATTTCGAATTACTGCCACAATCACCCTTGGAAGATTCATCACCATCACCAGAGAGCACCAGCAATCTACAGCCTCCCCTGGACAGGAAATGAAAGCAGCACGATCAGTTGGAGAATTGTTGATAATGGGAACAATACCCCATTGCCAAAATGCGTCCAAGTAAGTGGAATTTTCAGTGATGTGTTGTTACCACTTACCATTTCACCTTTTATATGACCATGCATCACAGTTACTAGCTTCTGTTACCTCAAATTAGTGAATATCAAACTAAAGTTGCAAGTATGATAGTCCATTAGAATATTTTATAGGTAACTAATTGTGTATTACTTAATGGAAATAAATAAATGCAGTATAAAAATATTGTTTAATCTATATATTCCTGGGTAAAATTTATTTGGGCCTTCCTCTAAAATTTTAACACAGAGGAAAAATACATGTTTAATTAATGTAAAATAGATATTGTTTTGCAAGTTGGTATTTACAGTACTGCCTCTGATCATCAAAAGTGGGAGGGGGGGCGAGTGTCTCCTATTATCATTCTAAAAATCTGGCAAGTCTAAATGTGCTAAAACTAAGCCAGAAGCTTTGAAATACAAATAGCTTTATATAAACATAGTGAACATCTAAAGGCCATCATCCCATGATTCACTGAATCACTGGTAATGTTAAAAATAGATTTACAAGACGATTACTGCCAAATCACATGGATGAATTGCAGTATTCTGACAAGGAAGACATCTGATGCATTGCAGTATAAACTAGTTGCATTCAAAAAAGACATCTGACGGTGGATTACAAACTCTCACATCTAGATATTGTAGCTGCTAGCACTGCTGCAGTGGAGACACAGATGTTCAAACTTTCCAAGTAATATAAGTATAAAGAAAACACCTGGAGTTTTATGGAAACAATGAATTACCTAATAAGGATAATTACTGATATATTGTGTAACAATTTGCAAAATAAATATTTATACCAATGTGCTTACCCAAATAGAAACCGAGCAAATCAATAAAGATGATCAAGCACACTTGAAGAAAGCAAACTGGTCAAAATTTACTGGTAAATGGTTATCAGTTAGTTGATACATCTTCAAAGCAGTACTCAGTTGATCAAAATGAGTGTAGGTGTAATCATTTTATATGACTGCAGATTTGATAAGTTTGACAACATTGTTGACAAAATCTTCTAGTTAATTAAGAAAGCAGTAATTTTATTAGGTCATAAAGTATGTCAGTTGATTGCACTAATTTTTAGACCTATTTGTTCCATCTGCAGGGTATATCAGAGCATATATCTCAGTAAGATTTCATAACTGACAACACAGAAAAATGTTTTGTACTATTATTCAAAGCAACTACACTCATTCCTTATGAGTGCACAAGTTGGCAGAGCATTTAGGAAAGAGCTCACCAAGTACCTAATGAGTTAACAAAATCCACCATATATTTATTCTTGGAATGTATTAATGATCCTCCAGTCTCATAAAAACGTCCATTAATTTCTGCTGTAGCTAGCCTGCCTCCAATGTCACCTGGTTCATACAGATCTACATGAACTTCTTCACCAAGCAATTCATGTAGAAAGAAACAAGCTGACGTTCCTCCTATACCACCACCTATAACAGCTGAAATTAAACAAGTCAAGTATTAGATTTCTTTTATAAATTATAAAATAAAATATTATAAATATCATCTCAGATACATGTTAGTATATATACTCAGATTTTTACACAAGCTTGAATTAATGCTGTGCTTGTCCATTATTACAAATGCTTTGCTTCAGATATAACAATTTGTTACAGAGTAAGGCAGCACATTATGTTAACCTCACTTTCTTCTACTAGATTAATGGTAGAGTTCTAAACTTGGATGCTACTTTTAAAAATTTTGATGTTAAAAAATTTATTTCTGTTTCTAGAGTTTATTAGCAGGAGCTGGATTCACACA
Source organism: Hymenopus coronatus (assembly GCA_030762935.1). NCBI lineage: Eukaryota > Metazoa > Arthropoda > Insecta > Mantodea > Hymenopodidae > Hymenopus > Hymenopus coronatus. The sequence goes on along the minus strand of CM060897.1, from coordinate 86,193,133 downwards.
ATTAGTTAAATGGGGGCTTCTACGAGGGCCGTTCAGAAAGTAACCTCCGATCGGTCACAGTGCGGGTAGTGGGGGGAGTAGCGACGCCATCTGTGCATTCACGCACTCAGCAGGTCAGTCGGCATCAAGCCGTGGTCGAGTGAAAGTCGTACCTGCGCTAGTTTAGTGTTTGTGGCCGTTTGAAATGTGTACTGCAATAGAAAACCCCGCCAAATGTGAAGTGCGTGCTGTTATAAGGTTTTTTACAGCCAAAGGATATTCTGCAGCAGCTATTCATCGTGAGCTTTGTGCCGTGTACGGACCAAGAGTTATGAGTGAAGGAGTGGTCCGTGAATGGGTACGTTTATTTAAAAGTGGACGAGAAAACGTTCATGATGAAGAGAGGAGTGGTAGACCATCATTGGTCACGGACGAACTCGTTCAGACAGTTGATGCAAAAGTTCGTGAAAACCGACGTTTCACAATGTCGGAGTTGTCTACTGATTTTCCACAGATTTCTAAGACTCTCTTGTACGAGATAGTGACAGCAAGATTGGGTTACCGTAAGTTCTGTGCACGATGGGTGCCCAAAATTCTTACCGACCACCACAAAACTCAAAGAATGGCCTCTGCATTAGACTTTCTGTCACGTTATGAGGCCGAAGGTGAACCATTGTTAAACAGAATCGTGACCGGGGACGAAACCTGGATTAAGTACGTGAACCCTGAGGCAAAAGAACAATCAAAGATGTGGGCACATTCAAATTCGCCTACCAAACCAATAAAAGCCCGGCAAGATTTTCTGCCCGAAAATTGATGGCAACGGTGTTTTGGGATGCAAAAGGGGTGTTGTTGGTTGAATTCATGGAACGTGGGGCGACCATTAATCAAGACGGGTACTGTGAAACACTAAAACAATTACGACGGGCTATACAGAACAAACGCCGTGGTATGCTGACTTCCGGTATCGTTTTTTTGCACGATAACGCCCGTCCTCACTCTGCTCGCAGAACAACAGCCCTCCTTGAGTCCTTCAAGTGGGACGTTGTCAACCATCCACCTTACAGCCCAGATCTGGCGCCAAGCGATTATCACCTCTTCATGCATATGAAGAAATGGCTCGACTCCCAGCGGTTTGATGACGACGAAGAGCTCAAAGATGCGGTCACAGGCTGGCTCCAGGCACAAGCAGGTGATTTTTATGCAGAAGGAATTTCAAAGCTTGTGAACAGATACGATAAGTGCCTCAATCGTTATGGAAACTATGTAGGAAAATAGTGCAAAGATGTAGTTGTAAGATGTATATATTAAAATATTTTTATTTAACTTGGTGAATTTCTTACAATCAACCGGAGGCTACTTTCTGAACGGCCCTCGTAGATATAAGCTTAAATGAGAAGATGCAATATAAATCAACATAAAAATGCAGTCTATATGCTTTCTTTGCACTTTAATTTAATATTAATGACAGTCATTGAATGGAATGACTCATTCCCTTAAGATTTTATTTCTTTTTAAGTTTTAATTTAATTTACTTCTGGTTTTTTAAGTACATAATTTTGCAGCATTAAGTTTGAATTTATTTCTACACTTGGCACTGCAATCTTTAGTTACGAGCATGGATAGAGTTGTGGGCAAAGCCAATCACACTTTTCTTCCAAAGTATGTGCCAAACTGGTGAGTGGAACACGTGTTTTTAAACTGTTCTGTACAGAAGTTTCATTCTGGTGAATAACTGGAAAATTTGAGTATGATATTGCCTAAATGTAAGTATCTCTGAAATTTGATTTTAGTTATATTTTTCTACCATTAAAACATTAATGGGAATGCACAGTGAAGTAACTAATCAATTAGGAGTAAAAACGTAGATTGAAGTTTGAATGTAATCTATGTTTTTACTCCAAATTTATTTTCTACCAATTCATGTAATAGCATATTGTTAATTCTGTGTTGTAATTTCATCCAGATACAAGTTCTTTCTCAGGTATACAGTAAAGCTTGCACCTTCATAGAGTGTGAGCTGCAAAGGGAATGCAGTGATCGCTACCATTCCATTGAGTGAAGAAGAGAAGCTTTGACATAATTACTGTGAGAGGGAAAGACAGGGGAGAAGCTGCACATGTGTATTAGAACATTTAAAGATTCAGTTGTTTAATGTAATTATTTTGAGTCAAAAATATGTATTATTTCTTGAGGATGCCTGCACCTGATTAAATGTACATCCAGCCAAAAACCAAATGACGTGTACATTATTTAATGTGGAACATACGTAAAAACAGAATGGTTATGTGGTTGCAGAAAACCCTTAAAATTATACTATGTGTTATGTTCAAATCAAAAAGATACTTGGAACAATTCATAATTTGATCACCGTATTTAGTAGTATTGGAAACTACACAACATCAAGAGTTGCAAAATCATTGCATTATTTGGGTGCACATATATTGGCTTTCAATTAGATTGGCAACTTAAACAAGGAACCACCAAGTATATGAATGGGGAATATGAAGGTTAAGCTACACCTAACTGATACTGTTATTTTTCTGGGCTATTAGGAACTTCCTTTCAGAGGGTGCATGGAAAATGAAGATTCTGTCAGCAGAGAGAATTACATTGAGTTGTTACTTTTAGATAATCCATAAAATTCTAACTGAGCATTTAGAAAGGCACAACAGTTTTCTCTAGAATATCAAAATATATTCAAAATGATTTAATTGAAAGTATTGTCATTGTCATCATGACTGAAATAAATAAGGAAATAGAGTTTTCATCACTTATATTTTGAATTATATTGCAATGCATGCAACCAAATTGAAATTAGATTTTGTAATCGACAGTTTGGTTTTTCTTCAACTAGTTTATGAGAAAAACCATAAAGAGTATTTATTTGAAAAGTCGATTTATTACACTAAACAATGCAACACTTACTTGGGATTTTTGCTGGAACATGCTTCAAAGGACTAGTTTCCTTCATTTTCAATCGGAGTCAATGTCTGGTTGAAAATGAAGAAAACTTGTTCCTTGAAACATGTTCCGGCAAAAATTCCAAGTGAGTGTGTTTAGTGTAATTAATCAACTCGTCAAATAAATTATTATAAATACACTGTTTACAAACTTCCATAAAAAGAAAAGCATCAAGCGTATATTCTCAGGATTAGCATTTTGTTATTTGAAGCTAAGCTATGGCCAACAGTGAACTAAATGTTGTAAATTCAAGCAAAGTACACATAGGTATATATTGTAGAAATACAAAAGAGCAGATAGACTTTCACAGCTGTCTCTCTACTCTCCATTGAAAGAAAACTGGTGCAATTGAAACTAGCCAAAAATGAAGATTAGTTTTATAAGCTGGTTACTGCCAAGTTTATTTTACAATACAATTGCCAGGGTGATGTTAACATTGCTGTTGAGAATTAATTTTATGAGTAAGCACCACATAACTTTTTGCATTTTAATAGACTAAGAACATGGAGTTTAAATATTTAGGCACATCTAAACACTAATGTCCTTAGTCAGGACTGAATTCACACTTTCAATAGTCACATACATAAAACCTTTCATACAAAATATTTTACCCATACAAAATATTGGAGGAAGAGGATTATGAATAAAAAAATCTGATGTGTTCCATTCACATGACTTTCTCTACATCTCTGCAACAAATTATTGTTACAAAGCTTATGCTTCTATTTATTGCATCCTAATTGAGAAAAAATTAGCAGAAATAGTCTTATTATTCGCTTCCTTGTAAATAGAAACGAAATAATGGAGTACCATAAGTTAAAGTGATAGTCAAAAGCTGGTTGCTATATGACTGAAGTTCCTTTGTTTGTATGGACAGCAGTTAACAAATTACCCTATGAGAGAAGTATAATTTTTCAAAGCTGAAACAAAAAACAAGGAATATCTCAAAAACGATCAACTCCACGAAAAAAATGTATATAACATAAATCGTGTGTTTTAACGTGTTCTACACTTTTTGTGTGGTAAGTTTTTGTCCATCTCTTATGGTTTAGCAGTAATACAAAATTCCGTAAAAATCATTCAGAATAAAGTAGTCTTCAGGGGCTATTCCCAGAAAATTCAAAATATACATTTAAGATATATATCTTAAATATAAGAGATTTTAATCAAAATCATTAGAGCCATTTTTGAGAATATCAACATTTTCCAAAAAAGTTCCATGTAAAGGGTAGTTGGGGGTGGGGGGATTTTCTTGAAAATCTTCATGTCACATCCTTGGAAGATACCAAACTTAAATACCAAGTTTGGTATTTAATGGTCTTTTTGTTTTTGAGCTATGCTGTCCACAGACACAAACTCACCACATACACACACACACACACAGACCTTTTTCCAAAAATGCTTTTTTTTGGATTCAGAGCAGCCCAAAACAGTATTTCCAGTGAAATCTCGGTATCAAATTTTTGGGTGGAACACAATACCTTCTCTGTACACTATGTATATAACATGTGTAGAGACAATAAAAAAGAAATGTCTATAGTCTAGTGCTATGTAAGAATAAGGCCCCTGATGTGTATAACATTCATTGCAAAAGCTCCTGTTTACAGAGCATTATTTTAAAATGCATTTAGAGAATATTTCTTTTTACTTAAATATCTGCATCAAATGCAATGTCTTTGTTTTCTCTTTAAAAGAGTTCCTTAAAAGAGTCGTTCCTGTTAATTCTGTATGATGATCTTAATAATTCTGGTGAGTGCTAACTGAAGTATACTAACTTCAGAAATGTATTAAACAAGTGTGATCTCTATGAGGAGAAATAAAAATGAAATGTACATTACTAAATGTTTATTATGTGCAAAAACAGAAATGAAATAATACCAGGAAACAAAACATGTAGATCAAGCAAAACACGAGTAATGTTTAAATCAAAGTATACAAAGATATGTGAACTTCCATAAGAAATATTGCAAATCACTCTATATAAAGGTGTGGAGGAATATTCCTAAAAGTCTTTGTGAAAATTGCATCATTGAAAGATACTGAGTTTCTGCCGTCTTTGTTATGTAGATGATTGGAGTTTTAGATTGGCCAATCCCTTGGTTATGCTTTATAACTTAGGGCTCTCAACATTGGATTATGTTGAAGTGCGTGCCAAAAACACAACAAATAGAGCAGTTTACTCAATACTGTACTGGTAAATACCAAATTAGGTATGTATTGGATTTTTCTTTTTAAGATACTCTATTCTCTCTCTCACACACACACACACAGCATCTCTCTCTCATCTACTCTCTTCTGAAGCCATTTAGCAGTCGAATTAATATAGCTGTCATGCAGAATAACTACTTTCTTTAATGATATAACTGTTTGGGAGGGGTGGATGAATCTCTATGGAAAAAAGTATTTAATTTGTTTACCAATGTCTGCATGAGTTAACTCATATAAATACAGAGTTAGTATTCAATAAACAAGTGCATGATTATATCACTAGAGATTCAAGAAAGTTACGAAAATTGATTGTAAAAACAACAAAATATGAACTTAGAAGTGTAATTGCAATAGTGATAACCACATTTAATAAACTGCCACAACACAAGGAATTTAAGCACATTGTGTACATTTATATTTCACTCCAAGAAACACCTGCTAAAGGAATATTTAGATACAAATCATTAAAATGACAAAGTGAAATAAAACTATTATACATTTTCTGCTTTTAGTATTGTTGAATTCATAAATCTCAGTATATATTCTTTGATAAGTATGTTTGAAAGGTTCACCATAATATTATGTTGCCAAAATGTGATAGTCAAGATGTTCTATTGTAAAGAGAAGATAAGATTATTAAGAAACTTTTATATGGTGTACTATATGTGTTAAGGTATTATTTTGGTCCATACATTTAAATGATTTATTTATGATCTTGTGGGAAACATGAATAATGTATATTGTTAAAGTGATGTTAGATACTGCTGCCAAAAATTATAAATTTACTGTCCTTAAAGTGAGCTTCTGACGGTTTATGACGTATAAATAGTATGGCACATGGTACAAGTAATAAATGCATGAAGAAAAGTTCACATGGGAATGCGACCTCTTGTGGCGCGACATTGAACCGGATATCAAGCGCTCTACGACTAATCTAACCTAACCTTTCATATTCTTACAGTTAAAGTGATATATTTTGAAAGAATAATTATTTTATTGAAAACTTTTATTTCAGAGTTCAATTTTTATGAAAATGATGTCATAACTGTAATTAATAGTATAACACTTCAGATCGAACTCTTTATTACCTATTGAGGGAATTTTCTTCGCAAGAATTCCTCTTCCGTTGAACATTATAACACAATATGTAACTATTTTAAATAAAGTAACCAACATTTTGAGTCAGAATTAAATTTTCAGAATGCTTTATCTTTTTGAGTATATAGCTGCTAGCCTATTTCTGAAATTAAAACAACAGAGCGTGTGTTATCTCAACATCAATCAATTTATGTTGTCGGCATTTGATTTAGCCGAAGAAAGACATGAACAGGCTGACAACGCTGCCACATGCTTAAATTTTTTTAATAATTTTATTTAATTTGATATGGGAAAATCTGGAACTACCACTATAAACAATAAGAATTCGTTTTACTGCACGGAGTATACAACAAAAAATAAAATTCTAAATTAAAATTCCTTTAAACATCAGGTGCTCAACAATAATGGTTGGCAGCATTTAATGTCATGCTGATTGCGTACCATATCGTCTAACATATGTGTGGTAGACCAGGAATTCAATTATTATATTAAGTATTACTTGCGCTAGTTGGAGGATATTAAATATCAACAGAAATTCGTGAGTGAAATTGTTTATAGAAATAAGGCTAGGTAATTATATGTAGCAAACATAATAATGCAGGTGTGTTCACTGTGAAACAATGGCACATTCGATTTGTTACTGAAAAGCTGAAATTCCAGTCACTACATTTCATTTCACTACAAAAGCTTAATATATTAACGAGACATCATTAAAGATTACTGAACTACACATGTTGAAAAGTACGAGGTTTGTGAAGTTCAAGTTTTTGAAATGTTTAAAAAGAAAAATTAAACTTCAGGAATGTGTGCAAAGACAAGAATAGGGTTAAGCATGAATTCGGATAATTTTCGATACTTATAGTTGTGCGCGGAAACGGTTTGTCAATATTCTCTGCAGATGCACTTCCTAGCTGTTATTCGCAACCGAAAATGACTAATAAATGTTGAGGACCTAAGCTGCAATAACTACAATGTAGCCGAGGGATTTGCGGGTCTAAACCCCAATGATCCGTAACAGTTTTTGCAATCATTTTCTCTGTTTTTTTTTTTGTTTTTTTTACTCTTTTTACGGTACTATAGGTATCTAAGAAATGCCCATGAATTCTTATTAATGTATTCTTGGATCCTAAAACTGGTTAGTAACAATTTCTTAGAATAAAGTATCAAGACGAGAATATATTTTCTTCGGAAGTAGTGGATCAGGTAATGGAAGTGTGGAATTTAGGTGTGGGCTGCCAACTATGGGGCGACAACAGCGTAGTCGAAGGGTCTACACATCTCAAACCCAATGATCCTAGATGGTTTTTCTGCAATAGTATAGGATGGTTCCACTATTTGATACTACTTCAATAAGTGGGTATTTTTGTTATTTTGTCATTAGAGCCGCTTTGTAGTTACTTACTGCTCTATTATAAACGTTTAGGGTCCTAAGTCGCAAAGCGTAGCCTTCGGCCGCAACTGTGGAACGATGATAGGGCGTAGCCGAGGTATCTGTGAAGCTAAAACCCCAATGATCCCAAGAAGTAGGCAAATCTTCAGCAATCTGGCGACTTTCACATCTGAACAACTTAATGTTTTCAACCCTTTCAAACATGGATCACCATAAAGGTCACTTAAACTACTTCTTAAGACCATTTATGTGTGTGTATGTGCGTGCGCGTGCATTTCACGCATGTGTGTCTGTATGTGTGCTGCAACTATCGTATAGCTTTACTGTTTTCACTACTACTTTCATTATGTTTTATACATTTCCCATGAAACTATAGGTATCAAAGAAATGCCGAGAAAATATTATAAATAGTTTATCATGAAATGGTTAAATATAAATAATCCACCAATTGCAGGTGATAACAAGGTTTCAGATTAATAAGGTACGGTTAACACTGTGTTACATTAAAAACAATGTGTAGAAAATCAATAGAAAATAAAACTAGGAATTATATGTAAGTATGATGCATCACTCAGAGTCCTAGTGATATTTTTAAATAGTGTTTTGAACTGTTCACCAAGTGGTTAATTTCATAAAGTGTATTTTTTCAAAACTTAGTTTTAATTATTCTGAATGCCTCATGTGCCTGGAATATTTACCAAATTTAGTGAAAATCTCCATTTAAGTATGTGAAAAAGAAGTATATCTGCTATGAAGTTAATAGAAGTATCTCGGAAGACAATTCGGAAAAAATTGTCATAATATATAAATCTATGGACGTTCATCCATTCTTGTTGCCCCTTACCCTTTGGCTGAATGGGGTTTTAGTGGTGAAGGTTCCTGGAGCTATGTCTTATTGATCCTTTTAAAAAGCATCTTGGGTACGTTTGAGTCTTAAGATCCTCAACACTGGGATATGCATAAAATGTGTTCCAAAAAGGGGAGCCTGGTATGGGAGAATGTTGAAAAATACAAAATTTGGACAAATATAAGATATATTAATTGATTCCTTTGTCCAAATTTAGCAGTTCACCATATCTCCATGTTGCTTTTTGAGGCAAGGATGCTTACTACAAAATATCAGTGTTTGCATGCAAACCTACATAAACAAGACAGTGTGACAGTTTACTCATAGCAGGGAAATGGGAGAACATTGTAGCTAGGTTGTATTAGAAAGCTATATTAAGCAGGAAGGAAGCACATGTTGCAATAAGCTACCCCTCAAAAGTTCACTTGTAGGCAAAAAGTAAAGGAAGGTGGTGGAGCCTTGTTAGAATCACTATGGCTGCCAAGGAACCCATACAAAAATATATTCCTCCAGTAATTTCTCATAAGTCATTCTTGTGTAAAACAAAATGTAGTGTGTGTTTAGCATTTTAATTAGGTAGAACATGTATTCACAGAAGTATAACATTTTTTTTAAATAATTTAGTCCGATGTAATTTAGCTCAGATTTTGCAAACTGCTTATTATAACTAATTAGCTGGTAAAATATGGAATAAAAACTGTAGATTTTTCAAAATTAGTAGCACAACCTCTTTAGATGTTAAACAAAGGTTTTGCTATTTATTAAACCAATCAACATTTTTACAATTTATAGAATACAATTGTGATTTTTTTTTTATTGTCACTTCAGCTGTTGGGTAAATAGTCCAAGTATGAATTGAATGTATTGTGTTAGCTATGTACATCTGAGGCTGCCTTTTGAACATGGACAGTCCTCTTCATACTTTACATACAATTACATTTCTTTATATGTGTGTCTTTCTTAATGTTCATATTTTCTTTGAGTTTGTTCCCTCATTTGATTTCATTTCCTTCAGTTTTCATGCCTTTTTCTGTTCCCATTTTGGTTTACTCTAAGCTCCCTATCTCTAATGTACTCCCCTCCCATCTTGTCTTTGCTTTTTTCTCTTTTGATGTCCCTTCTGATTTTTTACCATCATCCATAGTTTAAAATTTTGAATATATGCTACTTTTCCCTGTCTCTATCTCTCTCCTTTGTTCTGTTAATCTTTTCAGTATTTCTCTTTGCTCTTAAGGCAGGTCTCTGTTGATGTACATATCCATTCCTTTCAATCTCTTTGCCTAGTTTATTATGTCTTATACAATTTGCGTGCTTATGCATTTTAACAATACATTACTCTTTCTTCTTTTCTAAAATCTGAATGCTTCATAGATTTCATAATTCCTCACTTCCATCCCTTGTCCTGTGCTTAAAAGTTCCTGCACCTCTCGTCACACATCTTTTCCTATTCTGTCTTCGACCCCCCATAATTCCAGGTTATACCTTTAGTTATTGTCATCAAATGTGTCTTCTTTTTACTTTCTCTACACGACTATGTACATAGTGTATAGAGAAGATATTGCACTCCACCAAAAATTTGATACCGAGATTTCACTGGAAATATATGCTTTAGGGTCTCCTGTATCCAAAAAAAGTATTTTCAAAAAAAGGTCTGTGTGAGTGTGTGTGTCCGTGTGTCTGTGAACATGATAACTCAAAAACGAAAAGTCTGTAAAATACCAAATTTGGTATTTAAGTTTAGTATCTTCCAGGGATGCGACACAAAACTTTTGAGAAAAATCCCCCCACCCCAAACTAACCTTTACATGGAACTTTTTTTGAAAATTTTGGCAAATAAAATGTATAGCCTGAATTTTTGGGAATAGCCTCTGTAGACTACTTTATTTTGGGTGAATTTTGCATAACTGCTAAACCATAAGAAATGGACAAAAACTTACCACACAAAAAATGCAGAGCAGATTAAAACATACAATATATGTTGTATACATTTTTTCGTGGAGTTGATCGTTTTTGAGATATTGCTTGAATTTGGTTTCAGATTTGAAAAATTTAACTTTTCTCATACAGGAATTTGTCAACTCCTGTCCATACAAATAAAGAAACTGCAGTCACAAAGCAACCAGCTTTTGACTATCACTTTAACCTATTTCTTTTTTAGTTGCAAGGAAGCAAGTGAAAGACTATTTCTGCTAATTTTTTGTCGATTAGCATGAAATAAATAGAAGCATAAGCTTTTCAACAATAATTTGTTGCAGAGATGTAGAGAAAGTCATGTGAATGGAACACATCAAAAATTTTATATTATGCATTCCCCCATAATTTCTTCCAGTCTCCCGCTTTTTTTCTTCTTAGTTGTCCTCTTCTATTCCACTATTTTGCTCTAATATTCCTTCCAACTGTTTCATTTCTCTCACTGCCATGTTGCTGGTTATAATTTCAGTTGCTATCCTTCTTAATTCCTTCCTCTCCTCTATGAAAGCTGCTTTTGCACACATCTGCTCTCTCCCACTGCTTGATTTGTATTCACCTATAGTGCAAGTAAAAGGAACAGGCACAAGAATCAGCAGGCTATGCTATGTAGCGTGGAGCCATAACATTAATATTTTTATATTTAGACTTTATACTACAAGGTCTGATACTTGGTTTCAGATAACGATGCCAGCAGCAGATGAAGTCAAATCAAGTTGGGCAGATGAGGTAGAAGAGGAAGGAACTCCTGGAGCTCTTCCACCTCCTACAGAAATTGTTGATAATGGTTACAAAGTAATTACAGAATATAAATTGAATGAGGATGGAAAGAAGATTAAGGTAGTTAGAACCTTCAAGATAGAGAAGCTCAAAGTTTCAAAATCTATAGCATTGAGAAAGACTTGGTCAAAATTTGGTCAGTCAAAGAATGATAAACCTGGTCCAAATCCAGCAACCACCATTGTTGCAGAAGATGTATTCATGCAGTTCATATCCAATAAGGAGGAGGAGAATAAACAAGAGGAAGATGTCTTGGAAAAGCTGAAAGGAATGGGTGAGAAAGGTGTTGTGAAGTGCCGCAAATGTTGCGGTGATCATTGGACCACCAAATGCCCCTTTAAGGATACTGTTCTGCCGGGAGGGAAAATTCCAGATGAAAAGAAACCAGATGCTGGACCACTTGGTGCAGGAGGTCCTATGACTGGTGCGGATGACAAGAGCAAGGTTACAAACAGTAAATATGTGCCTCCAAATTTGCGAGAAGGAAGCAACAAGAGAGGTGACAGCATGAGCAATCCAAGAAGGGATGACGCCACAGCAATTCGTGTATCAAATCTATCTGAAAGTACCACTGAAGCAGATCTTGAGGATCTTGTGAAACCATTTGGTCCCATACATAAGCTTTTCCTTGCAAAGGATAAAACAACAGGCCATTGCAAAGGTTTTGCTTATATACATTTTAAAAACAGATCAGATGCTGCTAAAGCAATTGGTGCTCTAAATGGTCATGGCTATGATCACCTTATTCTTAATGTAGATTGGTCCAAGCCCCCAGCACAGAATAACTAAATAATACGTTGGTGAATTCTATTGAGAATAACTCTCAGGTCTAAAATTTCTTAGACATATATATTTTTCTTCATTTTACAATATATCAGTGTAATTCCTTGTAATAGATATACATGTGTACATTGTTTTCTATGAACAGCTTCTATTACTTTTTTAGGAAGGGGGCAAATACTTTTCTGTTATTTTCTGTACACTTATGTTGATGTAATAAAAGTAGACTAAAGTGAGACCTGAAACCAGTATAGATTATTGCATATAAAAAACTAAACCTATATTAAATTGAAATATCCTTTCCTTTATACTTATTAAGCAAATAGAAGTAAGACTTCAGAAATCCTGGTAATCAGTAGTAGTGTGGTGGCCACAAAATCTACCCAGGTCTGGTATAATAGTATTTCTGTAGTTACGATGTTTCCATGGTGAATTTAAATCAATTTGAATACTCATTCCATATTGAATACTTCAAGGAAATGCAAATTCAGATTGTTATGAATCTTGGATCCATAACCATTGCCTCAATAACCAACAAAACTGTTGATTCAGTGTGAGCATGTCAGTGGTTAATGGAACACGTTGATTTAACATGTCTTGGATAAGCAAAATTGTTTTCCACCTGCACTAGAAAACATGTTGAGTATGCTATGTATTTGGCGAACTTTGTGCAGACCCAACTAACTTTGGCTCGAAATGCAGATAACTGGCCCATGCTTACTCTTTGTTTACTAATGAGGAGTGAACAAAACAATCAACAATCCAGTTGTTACAGAGATTCATTCATTGACTTTCCCAAAACGTCTCAATTATTTTGATTAAAGTACTAGGTATTAAAGATATTTACAGGACAAATAAAATTTATATTTTGAATTTTCTAGGAATAGCTTGTGAAGACAACTTCATTCGGAAGGAATTTTGTAAAATCTTATAGGTATAACTGGGAGGTTAAGCAATAGAAAAATGTACTACACAAAACATGTAGAGATCTTTAAAACATACAATTTATTTCAAATGTCCTTATTGTGACATATGCTGTTCCCAAGATATGTGTTATTAATGGCTCAAATTGTTCAATACTTTGTCATTATTTAAGGTCCATTCGATTTTCAGTTGTTTCTCACGAAGGAATGGAAAGAGAATGGAATTTTAAGGCAAACCCATAGCGTCCAGTTCTTAAACATTAGATTGTTGCTATTCTCTTTGTATTTGTATTGAAATGGTAATGCAGCTATTTCTGTAAAAGTTTATTTTGATTAAAATGAAATAATAAGAAAATAGTTTTCATATGAACAGTTTGTGTAAGTAGCCACTATAACGATAGAGGGTACACAAAGTTGGTAAATGTAAAAACACCCCCCCCCCTTCTTTTTTTTTAATTCATTCTTGCAGATCTTTCACAAAGTACACATTACTACAAAGGCTAATGCTCGATTATCTGAATTCACATGATTATTGATGTTAACAAATGCTTCCTGTTTAGTTTCACTTTTTTATACAGTGGAGATAGAAATGACTCGACTTGTTTCACATTGCATACTTTTCAAGTTGTATATGTTAAATTTTAAGTGTTGATTGTTGAGACAGTGGAGAACTGTCTTAGAAAGTGGGATTAGATTGAAATATGTTCATGGAAACATCAATTTAAATTGCATTGAATATGCCAAAGATGCTGTATTTTACTACACTCTTTGCAACAAACTTATTTTTTCTTCTTCAATAAACTTTCCAGAAACTGCTGTAACAAAACACAAGAGAGCCATTTTTATCATTCCCATAATCTCAGAATTTGTTCTTCTCAAAAGCAGTCACTAACCTCAAAACCTGCCATAATACACAGAACTATGTTTAACAACTTCACCAATCCAAATACAAGTTGATCAGCATTTGATTTATTTTTTCTTGTATTTTACATACTCCAAATGATCTGTGTTGAATTTAACACATGGAATGTAAATGGTATTCAGATGGAAATTGTATTCAAATCAATTTCAATTCCTCAGTGAATTTATTTTCACAATAAGCTCCCTATAAAAGAATATGCTTTACTATTTATTGTAAGTCCAATATTGAAAAGAAAAATAAATAATTATTTATTTTAAATGTTTTTTAATAAGTAATTTGCAGAGATTAGGTTCTTTGTAACTAATTTGGTCAGAAATAAAAGGCACTAAATGGCATTTTTTTGTTTAAATAAGTTACATTATCTCTTTTATTTCCATGGTGGCACCATCAGTTGATCACAGGAACTAATGATGGCTGCTATTTAACACTGTAGATGAGCTTTCTTTACAGTTGGTGAAAAAAGGAACTAACTGTTGTATTTAGTTTTGCACAGTTCCAAATATTGTCACTGTATCTAATGTGATACTGGCTGCATGTAGAGAACAGTTCCATATCTACTTATACATATACCAAAGCAGATAAAAAGCAAGGTCCAATGAAGTTGTGCCTCCAAAATGAGAAAAATATCAATAACGTAATATAAGATGTCATTATTGTTACTCTTATTCTAAAATAGAAAGGCACTAAGTAGAATACATTCATTTACTGTTCTAACTATATCAAAATACAAAATAATCCATTCTATACCACTTAGAAAATTAAATGAAGGTAAACATTAAAAATATAACTCCCCACTTTTTCAATGTTGCCTAAATAACAGAAAGTAGTTATATGTTTTCTCTCCAAATTAACTATAAAACAAACTCTTTGTGCCTTTTATACAAAGTACTAGAAGACAAAGAATGCTTTAAAACAATTCCTAAACTTTGCTTAAACAGTATACATTAAATCTCCGGTGAATAGTCATAAACTGATATTTGCAGTTTTACAGTTTCGGTGTTATTACTGATATGTGTTGTATTGATTGTAAAATATATCTTTTTTAATTTTATTATTTTAAGGTTAATGAATGTCCTTTAACCTGGTGGTCATATTGGACGATGAATGTACAGGGTGAAATGTTCCTGGAAAGTTTCTCGACATTCGTCTTCTCAGAATAAGGGAAAACTCCGAATAAAACTTTATCCAGATAACTCGCCCTAAGCAAGATTCGAACTTGCTACCTGTTGAATGTGAGGCAGATATGCTACCACCACAATACCCAAGCGAACAACTGTAATATTGAACTTGGCAAAAGTTGATAAATGTATGATTTGAAAATAGAGGCCACAGAGATGCCTAGACACACCTTGATATCTGGTTTGCGAAAAGAATAGTAAAGTAATTAATATACAATCCTTATCTTTCACATTTTATGTATTCCTTCCCACCAGAAAAATATGTTTAATGATTAACTAACCTAAAGTTAAATTTAACCATTTAAAGTCATAGTTAAAAGTATTGGTCAAAAGCAACAAATATGCTTACTCTTACAATAGTAGCGCACAGTTGACATAAACCTCTTAAGCTTCACAATTTATCAATTACCTTGAATGTTTCACCCTTACTTGAGGGTATCATCAGCAATTTGTTAACTAGCAGGTTTTCGCATTGTTTCCTATGGCGAACCTATTGGAGACTTCTGGTAGCATTTTCACTAATTTGAATAATAGGTTGTCTTCTGTTAGTATGTCAAAATTCATTAAACAGGACTCAAATCTCTTCATATAAATTTTTGCCCATGAATCCAATTCTCTTTTCTTGTTTAATGCTTTTAAAAAATTGGGTTTCTTTGCTGATCTGGTGCTGATTATTCCAAAAGTGTGCTGTTACTGCAAACTTGTCCAGTTCCTTGTTTTTGTTCCTGAAATGTTCATATAGTCTTTTTGTGATGTTCCGTTGGTAACAAGTTCCTGATGTAAACTTTTTCACAGTCTGAGCAACTAATTTTGTAAATACCTGCTTTCTTGATCTGCTTGTGGACATTTAAGAAGATTCTGATGTGTCCACTGGTGCTAGATTTATTCTGAATTCTTTGAAATTTTCTGTTGTTTCTGTGACCCACGGGTGGTATGTAACTTTTCTGAAACATTCTTTTTCTATAATCTATTAGATTGTATCTATATTGCAGTTTGTTCTTCACAGTAATAATTCTAAATGTTATCAATTTACCATGCTTACTCTTCCTTCTGCTCTTATTGTTCTGAACGAGAGATACTCTTTATAGCAACAACTTCTGTTTGAATGACATTGTACTGCCCCTTCTAGCTGTGACTGCGTCATTTCCTCATCATTGTCATCCTCCATGGTTTAGGGATACCATGAATTCTATTTCCCAAGGTTGCGGGTTGGCAGAGAGTGGTTGAATTTTTTTTAGAGGGGGAGGAGGCATGTAATTGTTAACATGGCTTCCTTTGGAAGGGAAGTAAGACTGATGATCCTGTCATAGATTTACAGCACATAAAAGAATCTCAAGACTGATAAGAGGACTCTAACCAAATTCCAGTCTTTCACATCCAATATAGAATGAGACAATAAGAACCCAGTTTTTAACCCATTACATCAATAATGAAAATTATTTCAGGCATTTGATTTCTTTTAACTGCTCAGTGTTGGTACTGCACTCAAGGAGAATATATTTTTTTTTTGTTAACAATGAGCAAGAGTCACTTTGTGATTCATTGTCGCTTGAGTAACTGCCAGAAATCGTGAATGCAGAGAGCTTGGACACAGCTGAATTGTAAGTATATTAAAAATTAACTCTCCACCCGGGAAATAAATCCTGAAGACACCGTGGTATCCTTCGACATCACAGCAATGTACCCAAACATACCCGTTCCTCAGATATTAAAACACATGGAAAGCTGGCTAACCCACAATAAAATAGAAAAAGAATTAGATGACTACCTAAACTTAACTAAACTTTGCCTAGATCAGAATTTCTTCACTTTGAACAACAGAGCATAGCAACAAACTACAGGCCTTACAATGGGTAACCCAATTTCACCACTTCTGGCAGACCTTCACATTAGCTACCTTGAAACACACATAACCTCAGCATTCCCACACATCTTCAAGCTTTGGCATAGAGATGTTGATGACATCTTTGCCATAGTCCCCAAACGTTTCTTTCACGGCTCAAATTATGCAAAACACAACAGAAAACAATACAGTTCATGATAGTAATAGAAAAAGACAACTATCTTCCATTTCTAGATATGAAAATAATCAGAGAAAGCAACAAACTGTCAATTCAAAATCTTCTCGGGCTTCTAGCCAGGTAAAAACTTGGCTTGACACCGTTTCGAAGAAGTGCATCTTCCTCGTCTTCAGGGTGAACTGATGGTTTGAGCTTGCGGAGACTGGTATCCTTAGACGAGGAAGATGCACTTCTTCGAAACGTTGGTGTCAAGCCAAGTTTTTACCTGGCTAGAAGCCCGAGAAGATTTTGAATTAACACGTCACGAAAGCTTCAGTTCTTATTTTAAATTGTTCACCCTGAAGACGAGGAAGATGCACTTCTTCGAAACGGTGTCAAGCCAAGTTTTTACCTGGCTAGAAGCCCGAGAAGATTTTGAATTAACACGTCGCCAGGAAAGCTTCAGTTCTTATTTTAAATTCCTTTACGGGAAAGAAATTTACCAGGCATTGTTCACCCTGAAGACGAAGATGCACTTCTTCGAAACGTTGGTGTCAAGCCAAGTTTTTACCTGGCTAGAAGCCCGAGAAGATTTTGAATTAACACGTCGCCAGGAAAGCTTCAGTTCTTATTTCAACAAACTGTCCTTTGGTAACTATCACAAACCTAAACACACTGACAACTATATAAAGAATTATGGCCACAATCCTATAGCTCACCCATAGACTTGTCTTCACACCATTAAAAAATTAAGGATACAACACAAACACATAATATCTACTGCTAGAAACAATGGCTTTGACCAAAAATTAATAGATACAAAAATTCAAACAACGGAAATTAATCACAGAAACCACAAAATTGAGCCCAGAATAGATAAACCTTGCTTCAAAAAGTTTACTTATCACCCAAAACTACACCACAAGTTTCAAAAAACATAAAATCACACTTACCCCCCAGAATAAGTTCAGCCTGCAAAAAATGCTCTGCAACAACCAAAAAGACCAAATTCCAGAACAAAAAATCAGGAATCTACAGAATGAATTGCACAGATTGCAATATTGCATTGGTAAAACAAAAAAAACACTTTGAAACAAGACTTAAAGAACACGAGAGCAGTAAAATACAAACAAACCGACAAATCAGCTGTTTCACACCACTTTTGGTCTACTAACCGTGAAATAGTACCTAACATACACCTTGTAAAACCTGCCAGATATGCAGCAGAATTTGACATTTGGGAAAAAATCCATATCGTTAAAAATCAACACCATGTATTCAACTTTGATTTGTGGAAGTTTGTCATCCAGCCACCAGGGACCGTCACACCTCAACATAGAATACCCTGTGGAAATTCAGTTGGAAACCATCAATAATGATGCCCACATGGCGTCGAAACAGGTCTGGAAAATTTATACGTGATACTTAAGTGTTACAAACCCAACTCAAAAACATCATTTGATAGTGCAAGATAATAATGGAAAAACTAATATTCAGAATATGTGTTTATATCACAAACATATAAAGTGATCTTTTGTTCATAAGAAGCTTGTATTTCACATTATAGTGTTATTTTTGTTCATATGAAACTTGTATTTCACACTATAAAAGGATGATTTGAGCAAACAAGTATTATACACTATAAAGAGATGCTTCGTTCATAACAGACTTATATTTCACTTTATAAAGTGAGTTTTGTTCATAAAAAACTTGTATGTCACACTTCTCAAAACACAAATTGTTCTTAAAATTAGAAGAGGGGAAAAATAGTATTTGAATATTCCCATTAGCGTGTCCATTGACAACTCATTTTCAAAATTTGATATATGGGATAATTTTTGACTAGTTTTCTTGGTTGCTCTAGAACATTGGATGATAGAAAAATAGCAGATAATGAAAAATTCAGCAACAAATTAATTTGGGCACTAATGGGTTAAAGAGTGTTGATAAACAAAAGTTCAATTTTATTTCCTTGCCTGTAACAGTATCAATAGGTAGACATTTTTTTGCATGTGCCAAATCAGCTTATTGTAAGAGCGTTTACGTTTCAATTATTTTACTGAGAATTATGTGACACATTAATGAAAATTAATTTTGACCAGATAATTTTCCATCTATTGCCAAAAGGGATAGGGGGGGGTAATGGATGATGAATATATGCCACTTAAGTTTGTTTTAAAAAAAAAAAATAATAAAATCCTTAAAGATTTGAAACTTTCTCAGTGTTACAGATGACTTCACAGGATAGCTTTCGACCATCTTGACTTTGTGGTCTTCCCTGACGAAGACCACAAAATCAAGATGGTCTAAAGCTTGGATTTCTCTGATTCCAATCTAAGTCGGTTGCTATCCCGTAAAGTCATCTGTAATAAAATCCTTGATAAACAATTTTACCAAATACAGCTAGAGAGAGAGAGTGTGTGTGCGTGTTACAAATTACATAATTCAAGAGTTAGTAGCTTATTAATGAACATAATATTTTTACATGCCATTTATGTTTATAGTATTCATAATAGTATTCATTCATTCATAATAGTATGATTGAATGAATTTCCATTTAATAATAAAATTAGTTCTATAATACTATTTTACAATCTCTTGACCATGCAAAACAATTACATCAATATCAAATACTAGTGACTCCTTGCAAATTGCTGTTTAACCAGTGGCCTGAATAGTTTCAACCTTGCAGTTATTAAACTATCAGATCAACTTACATCTAGAAAAGACCTCCACCTCTATATTTAATTATGTTTCTAGCCGATCTAGTTCCCCATTTTTATTTAATTTCTTCAACCATTAACTTTTATCATCGTCTTGATAATCCACAAACTCTTAAGATTTTGTGCCTAACTTTCACACACCAATTTTCCCCCTTATCTCTATTGATAAATAGCCAACTTCTCAATCCTTAGTTTTGTTCTCATTTCTTTACTTCACATTCCAGAATTACATGCCAGTTGTCTTATAGTTTTCTTGCATTCCACACATTGCCTTTCCTCTTATACTTGTCATCTTTACCTACATAATTATCTCTACCCCATATTCTCTTTAGCTCCCTGTATACCCTCAAACCTAACTCGAGTTTTAGCCCAAGCTAGACCTATTTTTTATTGCTAAGTGCTGTGAAATATTGAAAGATAAAATCTCTGCATAGTCGAAAAAGCAACAGCTAATTAACCCATTGATGTCACATTTAAATAATCTGATGGCCATCTCAGAAATGTGATTTAAATCCCCTACATCTGCAAGAGTATGTTGCAATATTTAAAACATAAAATCAACCAATATAATTTATTTCACATTACTGGAAGTATTGACTTAGTGATTTTTATGGCTAATATGATTATTGGGTGCAGCAGGTCTTAAAAAAGTTCTCCAAATGAAGGGCTTTTGTTGCCAGAAATTTTCACTATTTTCTCCTTAATATAACATACAACATACCTTTTTTCTTTCCTTCCTGCAGGTGGAATTTGCATAGGAACATGCTTTAGTTGCAGTCTCAGTGGGGTGAAGGTCAACCTCTAATGTAGTGTAGTATACCAGAGGGGATCCTGCACCTCAGGTTTTTTGTACGTCAGACCTCTGGAGGAGAGAATGAGATTAGAGCAGTTGCAGAGTGAAGCCAGAACCAGACTGCGATAGGGAGCCATCATGGAGAGTCCCTAACAGTTCTCAAGCAGTTCTTCGTCTCGATCCGGTGAGCACTAGGAGCCTGCACCTCAGGTCTGAAAAAATTCCCCTGAGTATACTGATGACCCCCAGCACCATCCTGCTGCTGAGAGCTGAGTTTCCAAAGCACAATCATCTCCATGAGATGGTGCTGCCACTGTAGTTGTTACTAACACAACCTTGAAAGAAAGACCAGATAGATGAAATGGAGGGATAGAAAATTTGCCTAGTGACTGGGGATAAACCCATAGGTCAGAGAGGTTGGCTGCAGGAAACTGATCCCACTTCCTCCCAAATGCTAGTCCCAGATGAAATGCCTGAGTCACCTTGCTCTGTAGGTCAACCTCTAGTATGTAATTTTGGTGTTACACTCTGAAGCAGCTAATGAGTGACATTGGTTTTAAAGTTTGTAATTTTTAGTAGCCAACTTGTGAAATGCAATGAAACAATAATTGAATTTGCAAATGTCTAGAAAATATTTTCCTGCAACCTTTAGCTGTGTATCACATTATAGGAAAAAAACCTGATTTATAAATTGACATCTCCCATATGCCATTTGTTCGACACTTTTCTTTAGCCTATCTATGGGTGTATGACCTTTCGTTCTCAGTTTACCCATTGCTATGATGTCAGCAGCTTCATGTTTTATCGATAGTAAATAAACATATTTCTACCCTTTCATTTCACAAACAATACATTCATTGCAGACCATGAGTTGTACTTGCCACATTTCCATTATTATGAGATATAGCAGACATACATCATTTGCTCTCATAATATCAGCTGCAATAATTTTTCTAAACAGATACGAAGATCCTTTGGATACCACCTAATTATTAAAAGTGCAAATACATATAGTTTTATTGGCAAGCACACATCTGTGAGGTGTGCTCATCATGAAATTTAAATAAGTACAGCTCATGTGAAAATGGGTTAAGGTAGCAGAAGTCTAATGTAAATTAATACTCCAGAGCTAAGGAAATAAGTTGCCTTAGACCTTAAATTAATTTCTGCTTGTATTCTATTTGTAAAATGAAATGTTAAAGCAGAAACTTGACCAAAATGTGTAGTAAATCTTTCTTGCTCTACTTAGGCTTTTTGTTGTTTTTATACAAACCTCTTGGTGTTACTGTTTGCATTTTTCAGGTGTATTGAAAAATCTGTAATTACAGGCTGCGTGTTCCTTCCAGACGAATGACCTTTAGTGAAGATACAGTGAGCTAGCCTAGCCTTGATAAACAGGCCAGCAAATAGTTTATTACAATAACAAATAGCTCTGCTTCCTTATGATTATGTTTCAAGAATACACGGTAACGGTGAGTAAGTGACTCGCATTTAATCTCTCATTTAAAAATGTCATTCGTCAAGAACTGGTGTGCGACTTGTACATGCCATTGAGATTTGGTCTGGATACTCCCACTTTCGATTTATCATTGCCTCTGTGGTGTAGAAAGAGGTAGACCTCTCTGCATTTCTTTTTATTCTCTAATAGAGCCTCATAACTGTTGGTTCATGGTTGTTTTATAAACTATAAATACTTCATGAAATGCAATTTTTTTATTCATGCACTTATTAGTCAGGTGGTAGTTTAGTTTTGTAACATCATAGGCTTAGAAATGAATTGTGAATGAACATATGCCTCTTCTCTGTCACCCTTACTTCCAAGTTATGCACTCCTATTTTATACATTTAAATTTTGTATAATTTTTAATAAATAAGGCAACATAACTTTATATGAGGGGTATAAAAGTAAACCCTACAATCTCCAGTTTTATTGGTTAGAGAAAATAGCAAGAATTTGTTTTAAGGTAATTCCCAGTGAAATAAAAATCCCAACTATTATCTGATATCCATAACAATGTATTTTGAGTATTATACAAGAGTTTAGAACAGAAATTTTAAAAATAAAAACATTAAAAATTTGGAGATTGCTGGGTTTGCTACAAAAGGATAGATATTTCTGCTTTTGATAAAAAGCAATGTTAATACATTTTTTATTTGAAAATTAGTGAAACATTAATATTCTGTATTGTTTTTAACCCTGCTAGCTCTATTTGTTCATATGGACTGTTCATTATTTCTTACCATTCTTTTCGAACCTAGGACATCACAGTATTACTCTTATGTTATATTGTACCACTCTTCTCCATAATGATTTACGAGGGTCAAGTAATGTTATATACAATCCTCATGGATAATCACAGCAGCTGTGTTGATGTTGACTTCAGTCATAGCAGAAGCTGAAACAGCAGGCCCACCGTGCCTAACACAGACAAGTCAATTTTCTTGGAACCACCTAAACATTGTGCATGAAGTGATGCATCTTCACTGCATGATTGCTGCAGCTTTTTGTAAGTTTCGGTGGAAGCATAGTTTAAATGAAAACAGAATTTTATGGCACTGTACTGCTTCTCTTGTGTCACCTCCATTTTGTAGTGAGCCAAATGAAAGTAGGATTTACAAAATAGAGAATTGCTACCAATCTACCAATAAGAGAGAGCTGCCGCCTATTAACACAAAAATAAATCAGTTCTTTTCAAATATTCATGTTGTAGACATATCACAGAAGCTAAGTCTTTGTTGGTCAGCCCCTGTACAAGCAGCTTCTTCTTTTCTTCTGTTACAAAATGGTTTTCTACTGCATTAGGGATCCCATATTTTCCCAATCAGGATTTACTTCATAACACATGCATATGACCCTATGTTTGTCTTGTGATCTGGTTTTCCCTGCCATTAACACCTTTGATTGTATTGATTTCTTGAGAACAAAATAGTTTACACTTGGAGAACTGTGCTATATTCTTTTACCCTTTTTGTGAATTTTTCTTGTCTTTCTTGGAGATACAGGGCTCACCCATGTCTCCATATTAGATGTTAAGCTTGGACTACATTACCACCAAAGTAAAACCACACCAAAAAATATTACAAACCCATCAAAGACTTTGAAACCATTTCTTTATGTATGTTTGGCAGACACCACTTCAGCCCTTTACAGAAAGAAATTTCTTGCACAAGAATGGCACTATAGAATGGTACATCTTCTTATATGCCATCTACCATGGACATATAAATACACAGCACCACTTTATTGGCAATATGTTTCAGGAATAAACACTGTAACTGCTGCTACTGCAGTTATTATTTTGTAATAATCATAATTTCCTCACATTTCTACACATGCAATGGTCAAAGTTGCCATAAATATAATCATTAAATCTTATAGAAATGGAATATGCCTTTACAACAAGACACTATTAAATAACTACCACAATCGCAGCATGTCCTCATAGTTCAGTTGGTTGAACACCTGGCTGTTGTATAAGGAGTCTCGGATTTGCTTCTTAGGAACAATTTTTACTTTCTCTACACATACTATTTACATAGTGTATAGAGAAGGTATTGCTCTCCACTCAAAAATTCGATACTGAGATTTCACTGGAAACATATGTTTTAGGGTCCCCTGTATCCAAAAAAAAGTATTTTCAGAAAAAGGTCTGTGTGTCTGTGAACACGGTAACTCAAAAACGAAAAGTCAGTAATGTACCAAACTTGGTATTTAAGTTTAGATCTTCCAGGGATGCGACACAAAGATTTTGAGAAAAATCCCCCCATCCCAAACCACCCTTAAAAATTTTCTTAAAAATGGCTCTAACGATTTTGATTAAAATATTGTATATTAAAGATATTGACCTGACCAATAAAATGTATATCTTGAATTTTCTGGAAATAGCCTCTTAAGACTACTTTATTCTGGATGAATTTTACAGAATTTTGCATAACTGCTAAACCGTAAGATATGGACAAATACTAAACAGACAAAAAATGTAGAGCACGTTAAAACACACAATTTATGTCTTATACATTTTTTTCGTGGAGCTGATCGTTTTATAGATATTTCTTGATATTGGTTTCAGCTTTAAAAACATATTTTTCTCATACAGAAATTTGTCAGCTCCTGACCATAGAAACAAAGGAACTTCAGTCACAGAGCAACCAGCTTTTGAGTATTACTTTAGCCTATGGTACTCCCTTATTTCGCTTCTACTTGCATGGAAGCAAGCAATAAGATTATTTCTGCTAATTTTTTCTCGAATAGCATGAAGGAAATAGAAGCATAGGTTTTTTTAACAATAATCTGTTGCAGAGATGTAGAGAAAGCCATGGGAATGGAACACATCAGATTTTTTTATTATATTCCCTATCCTCTCTAGAGTTTGGAAGTACTATATTTAAACACTATCTTTATTTCTGCATGCTTCATTGCAACATTAGATTGAATTGTATTAATAATGCAAAGTTATATTTAAGATTTTATAGTGTTATTTATTTATATTTTCCCTGCCTTATTCAGCATACTTTATTAAGTTTCAGTCTATTACAATTTATATTTTCAGAAATTGAATTTTAATGTTTTCAAAAGTTCAACATTTTGTTTCGGCCATTGTCTTCTTGTTTCCACTACATTTTTCCTAAGACTTTCTCTTTTGCTTTTAACCATCCATAATCCCACAGGATATACTGCACTGATTGTTTACTTTCCCTGCACATGCATGTTCAATCTCTCACAACCTTAAATCAGTTAAAAATAGTTTCCAAATTTTCCATGTCTTGTGTGCATTGCTTAGACTAGTTTGGTTCTGTAGTATGTTCTTCACTCATGTTTGTGCATATTAAAATATGAAACAAGATTTACATGGCAGCAATGATATAATAAATAAACTTAAGTTGTCAGTACACATGTAAAATCCAAACTCCTTTCGGACAATGCATGTTAGATGGTAAGTCATATAGCTTCATTCACTGGCATGCCATTTGGAGGCAATGTCATGGTGTGCCAGTAAATGGCATGGAAGATCATACTCACACAGTTATTTTTTTTTCTATGTGGCTTCATCTCTTGAACAAGAAATGTCTCTGTCTGTAAAGGGCTTTTCAGAAGTCACACGAGCATATCTGGTTTCATTATTGAATCCTTGGAGATTGCAGTGTTTGGAATGCAAAAGTATATGGAGGTTGCTGACTGCTATTGATTGTATAAGAATGGCTCTAAAACTTAGGAATTTTGGCATTTTGCTGTAAACTCCTTTCATAGCCTTGTAGAGTATAAAAAACATTTGGATTCCACTCTTATCCCATTTTCCACCAAAAGGGGAGATTGCTGGGACTGCCATTAAACCCCTCAAATAATTTGTTGTTACTTGATGTTAAATAGTGGATTATTTATTGCAGGGAAGCAGAAGTGAATAATGTTATGTAATTTAGCTATGGATGAGCAGCCATTGTTAAGATACTCAATTATGGACAAAGGAAATAGCGACCTGGCAGGAATTGGCAATGTAGGAGAATGACATAATGAGCGAGATTTCTTACCTAATTGAGAAGAAGGATGTTCGTATGAATTTTATGCAAAACTAGATTTATAAACTTCAAAAGTAATTTTAAATATAATATTAATGACCAAGATTCCAACAATTTTTTGATAGTGTTTAATGTCTGCTTTCACTATGAATTATTATTAAATTCATTAAAGTTAAACTCCAGTGAGGAAACAAATTTCAGTTCTGTACACAGCCTGCATAATCTTAAATATCATCACCGAGACAGCTTTGTAAAGTGATAGAACTCTCTGTTCATCTATAATGGTAGATGAACTAGAAAATTTGTGAATTGATAGAGTAATTTTCATTATTATTAATGTGATGGAAACCAGGAAAGGTAGGATGAGTCAAACCATTGTTTTAAGAAAGTTCTCTTTATTGTAAAAACAAAAATATTTTTATAAAAACAATCAAAGCTACATTACATATAAACTTTGTCTTCCTTGCTAAATGGAACATTGTGTACACAGCAAAAGGAGACAGTTTTAATCTTTGTCTGTTGGTTATATAAGTTCGCATTTTATCTGTGAATATCAGTAAAGGTGAAATTGGTATCAGAAAGCAAGTGTGTATTAATTTCTTTAACTGTGTATGTATTAATTAGGAAGATTAAGATGATTGATTTTTAAAGACAAACGCATATACTTTCTTGGGTATTTAACAAAAGGTTTTTTTTTTTTTTTTTTTTTTTTTTTTTTTTTTTTTTTTTTTTTTTTTTGCCAAAACCCAAGTTTCATAATTAAATGACTGAAAAGTGTAACATTTGAAGATTTTTCTTTTCCACATAACTTTTTACCCTAAGTTTTCATAGTTATCATGTAACAAGAGCTCCCACTTTTATCGATAAATTCGTAAGCAACTTGTTGCCAAAGAAAAGTTGTAGTTCGAGTTATATTTAATAAGACTATTTTGTTAGTCTTTGAATAAAATAACAATGATTAGCCTGTATGGATATGAAGAATAATATTCCTATATTGTCTTGACATATATTTACACCAAAATCACTGCAACTTGATGTCCATATCATACATTTCAGATCTCTTTGTATTGCTACATTATATTATTGTGGCATAAAATAAACACAGATCTGTTTGTATCATTGTATTCTATTATTTTGGCTTAGTAAAGATGATTGCAATTAATATGTCTATTGGAACTTCTGCCATTATGTACAGGAATATCACTGCACATTGATATTCAGAGAGAAAACAAATGCATGTGGGTAGAATAAATTTATAAAAACAACTGCACATAGGTGTGATAAAAAAAAGATTCAAATGTAGAGATAATGGGTTCCAATTAGTTAGAATTTTACATGCCAATGTACTGGATTGGCCATTTCCTACGATCATGTGTCATGAATGAAATAGTCAGTTTAAATCTTTTACTGGCCTATCCTTAATCAACTCAAAACATAGGCAGAATAGTGGTATGGCTTTTAGAGATCTGATAGTGGAAGACAAGCTGTGAGCATGAAGTTGTAAAGATAGTTGCATTTTGTCTATCCCTGCAATAAAGTACAGTGAATTATTTCTAAGCAAAATGCACCATTAACAAGTCAAGGTTGAAAACCACTGCTCTAGTTTCTAGTATTTAACTCAATGTTCCCTCTTTCTACTGTGTACTCTTTGTGAAAAGAAAATATGAGTTCATTCTACTAGCTATCTGTGGTTGGCGATCTTGGATTCTCTGAGAGTGAAGGACAATGAACAATAGAGATAGATCGATGACAAGGAACAAAGGAAATGAAGTGTAATGGGAAAAGATGCAAACAAGGAAATTTTGGAAATTCAGTTCAAGAAAGTGGCAGTAATATACATATATACATCATATCAAGTTTTAATAGTATGGAAATAGTGAAAGGAACTTAGTAAGAGTGCCAACTATGGTAAATCATTGGCTTCATATACTCAAGTTGCACTGCACATATTTTGATATGGTGTGAAAGAGTAGAGCACAGTACTATGAGGGCTGATCAACAAAGACTGAGACTGATTTTTTCCTGTAGCTTCCGTGATAGTTTCGTATCTGTAACATAAATATTTGAAAAGAGCGGGCTTTTATGTATAATGTCGGTAGGCGGCAGCACTCTCGTATCGATAGGTTGGTAGTAATGCTCTATTTTGTAGACCCTATGTGCATTTCGCATACCAGACATTGGAGGTGACGCAAGAGGAGCACTACAGCGCAATCAAATTCTGTATCGTTTAAACCATACAGCCACCAACACTTATGAAAAGCTGAAGCAAGCATACAGTGAAGATGCACTACCTCGTGCAACAGTGTTCAGGTGGTTCAAGGACTTCAAAGAAGGCCGACTTGTCAGTGTTAAGCAAGGTGGGCCTGGTATTTCAGCTTCTGCCGTGACTGAAGTCAACATCAACACAGCTGCTGTGATTGTCTGAGAGGATCAGTGTATAACATTACCTAACCTCAGTGAAGTATTGAGAATTTCATATGGCAGTGTGTTTACAATTATGCACGACCATCTCCATATGACCCGAGTTTGTGCTCGTTGGGTGCCACGTCTGTTGACTCCCGAACAAAAGGTTGTGTGAATGGAGACAAGCCATGAGGTGCTGCGTCTCTTTGCTGATGGAGAGGATGCATTTTTTAAATTGATTATCACCGGTGATGAGTCATGGCTGCATCATTATGATCCTGAAGGAAAACAAGCGAGCACAGTGTGGAAATCGCCTGGTTTTTCAACACCAAAAAAGGCAAAAGTTGTTCCATCTGCAGGGAAAGTGATGGTGATCACATTTTTTTACTGTAATGGAATGATTTACCAGCATGCAGTTCACCCTCACACTACTGTTACAGCAGCATACTACATGTCAGTATTGGCTACACTGAGGAAGCACGTTGCAAAGAAACGACCAGAGCTTTCTCGGACTGGGTGGCGACTTCATCATGACAATGCACAGCCTCACGTCGCAAATCAAGTCATGCAGTTTCTGGCTCGATTCAACATTACCTGTGTACCACATCCACCCAGTGACTTTTTTTATTCCCATCACTAAAGGCCAAGCTTAGGGGTATTCGACTTGAGAACTCTGAAGCAGTGCTCAAGAAAAGTGAGGCGATTCTCAAGGAGCTGACAAAGAATGGTCTGCAGCACGTGTTCAAGGACTGACAGAGATGCTATAAAAAGTGCATTGAAGTAGGAGGGGACTACTTTGAAAAAGGTTAAACATTGAATTGGAGTAATAAACATCTGTGAAAAAAAATCAGTCTGTCTTTGTTGATCAGCCCTCGTACATTATCAAAACATTGGCTTTGGTACCTGTTCATTTTATGTACCTATATCATTATACTGAGTCCTAGCATTGTGACTCAAAATAGTAAGTGACAATGAAATACCACTCATAGCATGACATTACATAGTATGAAGAAATCAAATTCTAACAAACAGTAGGTATTGTCACAGACATTGCTGAGAAAACATCAATGAACTGACACTTTAGACTTTTTAGTTTTTTTAAACCACTGTTGTCCCTATTGCTTAGCTGATCTAGCAACTTTGAGTGATTCACCACCCTTGCCAAAGTGATGATCACTAATAGGGTCAACTCCTTCATACTCAGTATTGCTATCATCATAATATGCATAATCATAAGCTGCATCTTTTTTGTTTCCAGTGCTGCTAGCAGCTTGAGGTTTTGCTGTTGTTGCTGATGTAGAGCCAATGTTGGTGTTTGCTGGTTGTTGATAGCTTCTCTGGGTCTGTGGTTGTCTTGTTGTTGGGTTCACACCTCTTTGGGTTGTTGGCTGTGAGTATTGTCTGGTGTTGATTGATGAAGTGCCTGTGTTGTTCCGAGCTACTGTTGTAGTTGAGGGCTTGTTATAGCTGTTCTGGAAAGTGTTGAAACTACTTGGTCTGTAATTGTTACTGGGTGCTGTCTTCAGAGACTCACCCTCAACATTTTCATCTGCAGCATAATTATCAGTGTTTGTCTTCTGATAGTCATTGTTAGTGTTGGTCTTTTGATAGTCATAGTTATTAGTGTACTCATTATTATAATTATTATTGTTATAATTGTTATTGTTGTAATAGTCATTGTTTCCTGCAGCAGTCTGGTAATAATTGTTATTGTTATTATACGATTGTGTTGGCACTGCAGTTGTTGTTGTGGTAGATCTTGTGTTGTAGTAATCAGTGTTTCTCTGATTATAATTGTTACTAAATTGTTTCTGATCATTACCAGTGGCACTATAAGTATCATATGTTGAGGGAGCAAATGTGGTTGGTGAATAATAAGTGTTGCTTGATTTTGAGGAGTCATTGTTTGTGTAAGTCTTCTGTGCCGTGTTGGTGTTATAGTTGGTATTATAATTGTAATCATTTGAGCTAGCAGGATAGGCAGTAGTTGTCGTGTAAACGCTAGCAGCAGTATTGTTGAAACGGTTTGTGTTTCTCTGGTAGGGGTTGTAGTAGTTTGTTGAAGGTGCCTGTGAAGTAGTGGTGGGCACAGCAGAGGAGCTTGTGAATGCCTGGGGGTTATTCCTTTGTATTGTATTGTAACGTGGTTGGTAGCTGTTGGTTCTCACAGTAGATGATGCAGCTGTAGTTGATGGTGTATAATAGTTGGCAGTAGTGCTGTCTGAATAGCTTGATGATCTTTGGTAATCCCTGCTGTTTCCATCATAATTGTTTGCAGAGTAATCCCTGTTATAATAGTTACGAGTGCTCTGGGTGTGCTTGGTGGTTGGTATCACTGTAGTACTGGGAGTTGTGGGGTAGTTCTGAAACGTAGTGGCCTCATTTGGTCGCTTTACAAGCTTCCTGACTGCCACCTTTTTCTTGTTATTGTTTGTACCTCTTTGGAATGAATTCTTACGCTCCTCATATTTGGCATCTGATTCATCATCATATTCAGTATCCTTGTTCTTGAAGAAATTGCCACTACTGCTTCCTCTATGTAGCAAACAGAGAAACAATTTAAATTAAAATTTGCCCAAATTAGCAAATTTTCTTTGATACACAATTCATGTAATGAAGAAGGCTTGTAATCTCTTAGAGGTAGTTTGAGATAGCTAAACTAAATAAAATGGAAGAAAAATGCAGAAAACCTTTTAACATTATGTGCAAGTTTGAAGATTATAGAATATCTGAAGAAGAAGTGTTTGAACAGTGTCATTTATTTTTATTACTTTTTCTGCTACCTATCTTTTGTGGATAAGAGGAAGTAAGATTATATTCCACACTAAAATTTGACATTGACATTTCACCAGAAATATACGTTTTCAGGCCTTCTGAATCCAAAAACTGGATAAATGCAGTTGTGAAATTTTGTGAAGTCATCAAAACTTGAGCATTAGTTTTTCTTAACCATCAACAACCTCATCTGCTGTACCTGTCTAAAAATGAAATCCCCTCTATAAGCATAACAGGTTATTGCTAATAAGATTTATCAATGCAATAAGTTTTCTGGGAAACAGCTTTCAAAGATTTAGATGCAAATAGAAGGTTCTCTGACGAGATTCAATTAAAAATTACCCGACTTAATGTACAGTACAGAAGAGTTTAGAAATAAAACTTAAGTGAACTTCAAAAACTACTGAGTAGCTTTAAAACAATTTTAATGAAAGGGTGTTTTGGAACAGTGATACACTAATACGTATGAATAGAATATTTCTGGGTTGTGTTTATAACAGTTAAGTATCACTTACATATAGTTTTTTTTCAGACTGGTTTTGAAGCCATGTGGGCTTCTTAGAACACCCTGTGCCATCAACAATGAAGCCCACATAGCTTTGAAACTGTTCTGGAAAAATTATACTTTAGTGATACTTAAGTGTTACAAACCCGACTCAGAAATATTCTACTGAGTAGGCACTAATTCAGTAATAAAAAATGTTCAACAATTTCATGTGTTTGTGCAGTTGCTGTATATAATTCTCGTGAGTATGTCTTCAACAGGAAGGCATTTTCAGCACTGAAGTGAAGCAAAATTTGCTTTCAGAATTTTACTGGAGAAGAGAAACTTTCTCAACTTGAAATTATTGAAATTGAAGCTTGCCTGAGTACTAGAACTCAGAAAAAAAGTATCTAATAGTTCTTTGAGGAAATGGGTACCAAATTTGCTTCCCAAGAGAGAATGGAATTTCAATTCTGTTGATCTTGTAGAGGTGACCTATCAAGCAGTCAAAATTCAATTTAAGTCAAGAAAGTAATTTTTTTGTATAACATTTTACATAAAGGTTTATTAAATATAGCATTTATATAACATTTTTTTTTTTTTCCAATTTTAACTATTAAAAGTTTTAATATTTATTTGTTTAATTTAAACTATTGCCAATTGTGGTTTTTAATAATTTTGTTCCTTTTATTTTTATATGTACTATTAAATTTGTGATTTTTATCAAGGCAAGCCTATTCTTTGATTTATTATTGTTTGCTTAAAAACATAATTGCTTTCGCTATCTGAATGATAGCTGCACACCGCTGCTAAACATAGACACAGATTGTAGGTGCAGTACACAGCTGGAGCATAAGAGAGCAATGTCTAATATAACAGTCCCCAAAAAGTAAAAGATGTTCATTCAGCATTGAAACTCAACTTTTGTATAGCTGACAAATTGATGATTATTAATGCTTGAAGATAAATATTACTACTGTAATACAGCTAATGCAGCATTTTTTTAATCAGATATATACTATCTACTGTTGTTGAGAGTTTATTATTTGCAATTTATTCAGGAGCTTGAAGTTTGCCTCAGAGATAAAATCTTATAATTACCTCAGCAGATCCCTCTGTTGGTTTCTACGATCTCCAGTCTCACTTCTCTGTAGAAAGTAATCTTCCTCTTCATCTGTTGCCCTGTTGTTATTACTGGGACGTGGTCTTGGCCTAACTGGTGTTGCTTGGGAACGAACTGGAGGCCTCACACTGGATGGTCCCAGAGGTATGGGAGTAGCACTACTGCCTCCTAAGCTAGGACTTGCACTTGGACTGTATCCTAAAAAACACAGCAATATTTAATGCTCTCATTACAAACTTCTAATAATAGGCTTTTTAAGTGATTGTTTAATTTACACAATTATTGCATCAAATGTAATGAGAAAATATGTTTATTTCAGAGCATCTGATAAAGCTTTCACAAAAAAATTATCAAGGACTCATTAATCTTGTTTATCATCATCATTGTTTTCTAAAAAAATTATTTTTAAGTCGCCTGATCTAATTGGTATTATCATGACTCCATAAGAACATAAAGCATTGTGTAATATAATTATGTACATTAGTCAGACAGCATTATAGTTTGTTGTATATTTTGATTTGCTTAATATATTTTTTATTATTATTGTTTCATTTATAAGGCCCCTTACACTTTTGTGGTCTAACTGGGGAGTTTGACTTGAGAAACAACTGCTGATGTTTTTCTCGCTGAACATACAGTTTATTAACATTTGTTTTTTTCAGTATTATACTATTAAAAACACACACATTCACGCTCATATGGATACTTCCAGACTTTGCGTGGGTTAGGTAATGATTCTAGTTAAAGCAAAATTCTTTGCCCGGGCTAGGAATCCCGAGACCTCTGGGTAATGATTCTAGTTAAAGAAAAATTCTTTGCCCGGGCTAGGAATCCCGAGACCTCTAGCCAAAACACTGGCCACTTGACTGTAGAGGCAGTCATTTCTTTAACTTATTAAATAATTTACTATGTGATATACTATCTAAAGCCTTGGATAAATTCAGAAATATTCCTGAAGTTTTATTTTTGCTATCCAGCCCTTTAGGTATTTCAAGATAAAGTTCAGCCATCGCTATGGTAGTTCATAAGTTGCTCCTGAAACTATGCTGTGAGAAGTTAAGCAGATTACATTTATTTAAGAAACTTAACGCTCTACAGCTTAATATACTTTACATATTTTTTTGCAAAGACAGAGGTTAAAATGATATGCCTATAGTTAGTTACCTATTCATGTTTTATATCTCTTTTTACAGAAGATTTTAGATGAGATTCCAATAGGGCAACACCATTAATATAAAGCCTATATGATATTTTCTAAGCTATAAGCTGATTACACAACAGTACACATAAAGGTAAAATATCCCAAATATTTATCAGGTAAAACAATTCTCATTTTCCACTAAATTTCTAGCTTAGAATGCTTCATAGAATATGCAAATTAATATTATATGAGGTATACCCTTTGTGCCCTTTAATGCAACTGAAAGCAGCCTTCTAAATTTATGATCTTTACTGAAATTTTGCTTAACCTAAGTCTGAAAATGTTTAACTATTTTTCTGCATATGTGTAAATCTACCAAAGTCTATGAAAAGCAAACTAGAACCTTGTCAGTTGATGTCTTTTGAAACAAAGGAACTTGTCAAAACCTTAAATGATTGGCTCCAGTGATTGGACATTAATAAGTACTTCATCTCATAGGTTATTTAGGGGTTACTATTCCAAAAATGAATTGAGTAAGTGAATGAATATTTCTTAAACTCCTTTGTCACATCTCTTTGGTGTAATAGGTGTTTGTAATCTGGAGTGTAAAGGTATGAAGTTCATTTTGGATAAATTGCCTGTTAAGAATTGAATCAATGATTTGAAAAGGGAAACAAGTCCTTTAGCTATAGTTTTTGGAAAATAAATAAAAACTTAATAATATCCAAAGTTGGTATCTTGGAAATTTAAGTTCCCAGATAGCTTGTAGACTAGGCATTATTGATTACTTGGACTATTAAATTCAGGACTTTATAAAATAATTGACAATATTATGTAAAAAGTAGAAATGTTTTGATTTAATTTCCGTAATTTTAAACTAATGAAACAAATTATTTATATATTACATCTCTCATGAGGTTAATTAACTGTTTTAATATACTGATATTACTACATACTTTTAGCAATAGTTTCATATTCATATCATATTCTTCTGATTAAAGTCTATATTTTCATCTGGGATATGTTGTAATATATTTCCATCTGCTATATTTTTAACTGTTGTTTGGGAAACCACTGCTCTGTATCTTTCCGAGATGGCAGATCTGGACTAATGTTCCCTTTTGCCAACTTGAAAGAGTGCTGAATAATGCCATCAATATGTTCACATGCCTCGAGGTAACCAAAGCGTACTCTTTCATATATCATAATGTTTATACTTTGAAAGAGTCAACTTAGGCTCACAATGAGAATTACCATTGAGGATGAACAATAGCTTTGGTTGTCTTCTTGAAACACTTTTCTCAGCAGGTTATGAAATCTATATCTTCAGTATCTGTTACTATGAAAACATTTAAACATTTCCATACCTTTCACAATGACATATCCTTCCCAGGTAACCAAGCTCTCTTTCATTAGATATAATGAGTTGGACTTGTTAACACTACATCAATTAACTGTATATCTTACTTGAACATGTTTTGGAAACAGTTTGTTTCCATTGTTAGCATTTATCCAACTGTCTTGATCCTTACATACCTCAACAAAGGGCACTAATAAAATATAAAACAGTCATATGACACTAAAAAGTCCTTTGATGTAAATCATATTCAGGTTACACATAGTCTTTTAGTTACTAACTTGGGATGAAAGCATATTTCCGAATAAATGCTATTAAGTCACAAAGGAAATAATTACACAAATAAAAAATTCTCAATTATGGTAGAATATTTGCCAAAAAGCTAATTTGCTAATATAAAGTCAAATTAAATCTTATCCCTTTCAATCATAAGATATTTCAATTCCTCCAACAATCATCTTTCTTTGCTGCTCATTTTACAAGGTATGTCTGGAAAGTATCAATTTGGAATAAAAGGCATAAAATGTTTTGTTTTCACAACAGCATTTATTTGTGCATGAAAGAGTATTCCTTAATCTATTTTTCGGCATAGTTGCCACCATTGTTCAGGAATTTGTCATAGCAAGGAATCAATATTGTATTCCCTCTTCAAAGAATGCTGCCACCAGTGAAGACAGCCACTGCTGAACTCTGTGACTTATAGAAACACATCACACAGTAATTTTATTGTGAACCATCTGTTTTCATGAATTGCCTCATTCACTTGCTCAACCAAACCATCAGTGACAACTGAATGCTGCTCACTTCATGCTTTGTCGTGAACATTGGATTGTCCATCATTGAATTTCCTAACCTACTTATTCACTATTCCATCTGTCATTATATTTTTACCATAACAATGAATTTCAGCTGGCTTAGCATTCCTTGCATTCAAAAACTGTATTATGGAACACACTTCACAGTTCACAGTTGGTGGGATCAGAAATCATCAAAAATATTTTCAACAATCACCAACAACTGCAAACATAACATAATCTGGCTGTAATGGCATCAGTGGACAGACAATGAACCAGAGAGACAAGTGCATATGTATGGAACTGCAACATTAATGTTGTGGTGACAGTAGAACAAAATGGTACTTACTTTCCAGACATGCCTCGTATATTAGAATTTCAAAAGAAAATTTGAAAATAATTGACTCTTGTAGTGCCACTTTTGCTATAGTCTATGCTTACCAATGCGATAAAGATCAAAGTTATCACTGTAGTACAGAGTAGCAGCCTCGCAGTCAGTATCATACCAGTCAGCACAAATTTGGCTCTCTTGATCAAATGATGTGTCATTAGGACAGAGAAACCTGTAGTCTTGAAGCTGTAAATGCATACATACAATGGTATTAGCTAATATTCATAGAGCTAGTAGTTTGACGGTCATATGAACAGTCAAAATACCTACCCCAAATCCTGGCACCTTGACACACACATGGAACATCTGACAGTCTGTCTCTGGGTCGGCATAGTAGCCTCCCAAGATCTTATCTCGGCAGTTGAAGCTTGTCTCTGGCATATCGTCAAGACTGTAGTTTGGAGGCCGCCTTTGTGCAACCACACAGGTTATAAACAATCCTGTAAAAGATGCAATACATATTACCATCACCATCATCATCATGTAGTAAATTATATATTCTAGAACTGAATTTTTTAGTATAAATGTGCTTCACAAACCTTATTTATTTTGCTTCACTAGAAAAACAATAATTATATGTTGAATATTATCGGTTACAATGAAAATCTTGAACATTAACATTTACATGATTTGAGAAAACAGCATTTTTAATTGTGGATCTAAATGTAACATAGTCACCCACATACATACATGTAGTGAAAAGTGAATCCTTTATCATTATTCAGTTGCTTGTTGTAACTATTATTCTTGTCATGCCCATACCCACAAAACATTTCAGGGTGAGAAGGTTTCCATAAGTAGATCTAAACTCGACAGCACCCTACACAGTTAACATGATCCTTTTCCATGTAAATGTGATACAGTAGCCCTATTGATATCTAACAAACTTTCCCATATTGGCTTGATATGAATTTTAATAAATTAAATGTATCAGAAGTTTTGGGGAGGGAGCGTTTGAATCCCAACATGGAGGTGACTCTTGCACTTTAATAAACAATAAAAATTAGTGGTACCATTATTAGCATTGATGCCAATAATGATAAGCACATCACACTGGCTTACAAGGAAATTACCCATCCAAAGATGCATTGAAAAATACAGATTTTTGTTGTCATCTGTAATATCATTGTCACACTATTAATGTTAACATGCTGTATGGCTTTGTTTCCAGAGTCATTAAAATCAGATAGCTGTGAATAATGCTTTTCCCAATAAAAGTCTTTTTCTATTTTATTTACATTTAAGTTACATTCAAACAAAACCCACATGATGTTACAATGTCCCTTCATTCTTCTTCTGCTCCTCCACTCTCTTTTTTTTTTTTTAATAACTTATCCTTTAGCCAAGTAGGTCAAATTGGACAAATTTCTTCTTCCATTTCTTAATAGCTTTGTCTGTTTCTTTGCAATGGGCAAGGAGAAGTCACACAGATGTTATGTAACACAGCATTTAATGGTTTGGGAACCACATGTGGTTCTTGACCTTTCCAAATAATACAATAGATGTCATAGCAAAAATTCAGTATAGATGACAGATATATGCTCACGTATGACATGCCTATTAGCAACCAGTGTCAGGCAGGCTTTAACAGAGTTCCAATTGGAAAGGTGCCAAGGCAGATTCTAAGCCTGTATATAAAGATTTGTTCATTTTTATTGACAATTATTTTCAGTAATTGGGACATATATCCTGCTCAAAAGGAATAAATAAATAATTAAATAGGCAAATAAGTAAAGATCTAACCAACAAGGAAGAAAATAGTAAACATGCATGATGTCATTAAAGCCTTTGTCATACAATTGGAATTGTAGAAAGGACAGTTATAAGAGAGACAGTTGTATCATTTTCCCTCTTTGCAATCCTTCCAAAATACAAATTTAAGTGTGTTCCCTTACTAGAAAATCTAAAAAGTAAAACAATTTGCTAGGATTTGATTATGATATTGTAAATCCTATGCAAGGGCACAGCATGGATTTGCTGCTACAATATAAGCATGGAAAATTATACATTTTTTAAATATTTGTTCAATTTTATACATAGTGTTGATCTATTTAAAGTTTTCAGTTGCAAAATGCAAATAATTAAAATTCTTTGCAGTTTAAATTTTGGCATGTTTGGTTCTACTTATTTGTAGCAACTAATTTCACAAATGAATTATGCCAAGTCAAAATACAGATTTTGAGCATCTGTTGGTGCTTCCTAAAAGCTTGATCAGAGGTAATCCAGATTTTAACAAAATAATTCCAAGTGCAAAATAATGTAATTAAAAATACAGAGCTGTGTATATTATTTTCCTGTAGTATAAACTGCATACAAAAGAAATTGTAATAGAGACATAAAAAATAAGATTACAATGTACTATTTATCAAAGAATCAGCACCTGCCACTGCACTCATTGTCTATTTCATTCTCCATTGACCTGTTCATTTCAAACAATGTGGTATTAGTCAGCTTTTCAATTTCATCACAAGTAATTTGATATTCACCCATTCCTCATGTAATGTGTCACAATAATATGGATTTGGGGGATGGGTAAAGGTCCAAGACTATTGATACACTTTAGTTGACTTTCAATGATCTGCAGATGTTTTATACACCTCTCGTTTGTAAAATAAAAGATGCATTTACACCTAGCAAGAGAAACCCAAATTTATCTCCTTGGAAAATGTGATGATTGAAAAAAATAGGTAGTGGAAAAGATCTACTTTTCAAACAAAAGTATTATCATCATTATGGTTGTGATTATGATTACTACTGCTACCACTAGTACTACTACTTACTACTAGGTACTATTCCAAATATCCAATGCAACCTGTTGAATAATATATCACGAAGGGCCAACAGATAGTGAGACACAGTTTGCTTTAACTTTACACTTTTCAAAATTCATTATATCAGTAGGTAAAGCTGTAAGGTCCACGAGCAATTTTATTTTGCCTTTCCTCAACATTTTGTGGTACGCTGACACTTGAAGTATGAACCACTTACTTATGTAAAAGACTAAAAGTTTAGGGTCACTTACCTAATACAACTCCTATCGTCGTACTCATTGTGCTTGTCATCTGAAACAAAGCAAAACACAATAATCAAGATATATAATCATATGTCCTCAAATAGCAAATACTAGGGTGTCCCACCTTCTAAGCATGGTCAATGAAAGAAGGTCCTTGAGAAAAGCAATCAAATGATGTTAAAAAAAAAAAATATATATATATATAGACAGGCATAGTGAAGAAATAAAATAAAATTAATAGAGATAGTTGTTCATGCTGCTGCTGCTGCTGCTGCTGCTGCTTCTTCTTCTTCTTCTTCTTCTTCTTCTTCTTCTTCTTCTTCAATTACATTTTGTTTTATTCCTTCCCTTATTGCAAGCATGAGCATTTACTAGTTCAGAAACTAGCTGTGATTCTCGACCTTCCCACATACTACAATGAGGTTTAATATGCATGTCAAACATGTGCCAATGTTTGACTTACCTTATTAGTAAGCAGTTTTGGACCATGATGAATTTCACTTGGAAGATCTCAAGACAGACTCTAAGTCTCTATATAAATATTCAGTCTTCCTTGTTGACAACTAATGTTGTTTGGACTTGTGTCCAGTTGAAGTGTGGTAACTAAATAATTAATTAAGTAAATAAATAGGGAGTTACTTCAAAAGAAAAAAATCAAAATCTAGTAATATGTAGAATGGAATTAAAAGCTTTGTATGCAGTTGGAAAAGACAGTTACACAAAGGGGGGCTGTATCATTTTCTTTCTTTGCAATCCTTCAAAATACAAATGAGAATAAGCAATTTAATAAGCATAGTCCTTTATCAGAAGATCTAAAGAGCAAACGATTTACCAGGAAATGCTCTTGACCTTATTATTTTTTCTAGCACATATGTACAATGTGTATAGTAATTAGAAAATATATTGTAATTCACCCAAAAAATTTGATACTAATATTTCACCAGAAATATATGTTTGAAGACCCTGGCACAAAGATTTTCAGGAAAATCCCCACCCCAAAATACCCTTTACATAGAACATTTTTTAGAATTTTTTATTTTCTAAAAAATGGCTCTAACGATTTTGATTAAAATACCATATAATTAAGATGTTTACATGGCTAATAAAATTAATATCCTGAATTTCTTGTGGACAACCTCTGAAATTCTCTATTCTGAATTACTTTTGCATAACTGGTAAGCCATAATAAATAGACAAAAACTTACTACACAAAAAATGTAGATCTCCTTATAACACAATTTATGTAATACATAGTTTTTTGTAGAGCTAGCCATGTCAGAGATATTCCTTGTTATTGGTTTAAATTTTAAATTACACTTTTCTCAAATGGGAAGTACTCTTCCATTTCACTTCTCTTTTGTTTTACTCCAGGCCATGACAATTCCATAGCAATAGCTTTTAAAAAAGTTGACTGACACTTTAGCCTAATATGTTCTCTAATTTCTTTTCTACTAATAAGGAACTATTTACTAAGACCATTTGGTAATGTTTATCTTAATTGGCATTATAAAATCATATGAAAGAATTATCTTTTGTAAGAATAGTTTGCAGAGAGACAGAGAAAGTCATGTGAATGGATCATATCAGATTTTTATACAAATTATGTACGTTGAGCCACAAGGTGAATGTTAGATTTGCAGCTACAATAATTAATATCCATGTAAATTGTACATTTTTAACATATTTCTACCATGCTAAAGATGGTGCTGCTCTATTTAAACAGTTATCAGTGGTAAAATACACACAATTAAGATCATTTGTAGCTAAAATGTTGGTTAAGTTTCCTTCTACAAATGTTATGAGCAACTGTATTCACAAATGAATTATGCCAAATCAAACTACAGATCTTCTTTGATTGACAACCATCTATTGGAACAAATCAAAATAGCTCTGTCCAAGGTAACCCAGAATTTAAGAAAATATTGCAAATGTTAAAGAATGTAATTAGAAGTACAATGTTTCTATTATTTTGCCATAATGTAACTGTATACAATGGAAATCATATTATTCATCTAAGAAACAGCATTCTTCACTGCACACACTGTATGCTTATTTCTCAATTTCCAACTGCCTCTATGGTTAGTATGCATGCCTTCAAATCTGGAGGTCCCAGTTTCAATACCCAATTAGAGGGTGTGAATTTTTCTTTAGCCAGTTATTCCCCAAGTCTGAAAGAATGAATCAAAGTGTGAATTTCATGTAATTACCCAGTATTACCACCAAATTGTATAACAAATGAACACTGATGAGCAATTTGCTCCATAGGTAAAAAGCTGCCAATATGACCTGAGATATTTTGAAGACATCATAAAAAATGGAGCAAAATGAGAATAATAATAATTTCCATTAGCAATGAATCGGGTTTCCTAAATATTATATTTGGGCCGTTATTATTATTATTATTATTATTATTATTATTATTATTATTATTATTATTACTACTACTATTATTATTATTGTTAGTTATTTATTATTATTACTATTCTTATTATTAGTAGTAGTATTCTTGTTATTATTATTTATTTATTATTATTTATTGTTCTTTATTATTATAGTTATTATTAATTTATTAAACATTGTTAGAACCATTTTTAAGAAAAATGAAGATTTCGAAAAATTTTCCATAGTAGTATGAAGATTTTCCTAGAAATCAGTCATGTTGCATCCTTGTATCATGTTGAAAGGTTTGGTATTTAATCAGCTTTTCGTTTTCCAGTTATTCTGCCCAAGCTTAAAGATAGATAGACACACCAACCTTTTTCTAAAAATGTTTTAATCAGGGGTCCTCAAAACATGTAACTAGTGAAAAGTCGGGGTCAAATTTTGGGTGGAATACAATACCTCCTCTATCTACAGGTGCATTGTGAGACCGTGAGTAGAGAAAGTTTAAAAGTACCTATATGTTAGAAGCTAGGGGAGCATCGCTTTTCAACATTCTTGGGAACCAAAAATTACGACTTGATGCGAAAGAACCCCAGTAAAGCAGGTAGGTAACATTGGATCATCTACCGGTTACATTATGCATATTAAATACCCTACTATAGATACATACGTCAAACAATATTGACACTGTTAACTGCCAGGAACATAAGAACACTGCTGGTAATTCGTTCCGTAGGAGTTATTTTATATTGCCAGTAAATTTACTGACATACAGTGTCGCTGTCGAGCACAATTAAAAAACCATTGGTCTGACACAGGTTTAAACCTGCATCCTTGGGATTAGAAGGCCAGAGCTAACCAACTGAGATTGCACGACATGAACAGTTGACAGGTTGGTTGAGGGCAACATGATGGTGTTTTGGATGTGTGTAACTCTTGCTAGATTTTAACCACGTACTGACAGAATGTGGGGTTTGCAGCATGGTGGGTGTAAATGAGGTTAGGGACTGAGATTAATTACTCCACTGTGTGTGCAAGATCAGGTAGGTTCAAGGTGAGCCTAGGTGTTGTTGTTGTGTACCTACCCTGGTAAGGGTTTAACCACAGGAATGAGGTGAAGGTTAAGGTATTGTATTTTGAGTTTTTGGGTGATTATGCTAAGGAGGTAGCACTAGATAGGCTCCTCGCATAGCATTTTTTCAG
This sequence comes from Hymenopus coronatus, assembly GCA_030762935.1. Lineage (NCBI taxonomy): Eukaryota > Metazoa > Arthropoda > Insecta > Mantodea > Hymenopodidae > Hymenopus > Hymenopus coronatus. Next base: position 86,150,000 of record CM060897.1, on the reverse strand, counting down.
GAGCAGCATCTGCTCCACTGGTTTTTTAATTTGTGAAAAATTGTTTTTATTGGATAATTTTGATTGACCACTCCCAATGGGAGGGGGCAGTACTTAGTTCAGCTATTTTGCTGTTGGCTGGTTTGAAGCCGTTGTTACCAGGGGTGTCCGCAAACCATACGGTGCACCCAAAACTGCCTCTTTCGGCGTTCAGTGGGTAAGTACTCCCCCAGCGATATGACAAGTGCATTCTCATGTGCACCCAATCTGGCATAAAATTTCTGAGCCTGACGAATTCATCTTCCACATATGGGAGGGCCGAAGCTTCATGTAGTAGCCTCAAAGGGAAACGTCAACATACAGAATATATGGACCAGAGTCTTCTATTCTGTATCCGCTGTAACCAGAGAAGCCAGGAATCTGCTGCCATACCCCACACTTCACAGGCGTAGAGCATCAGGGAGACTATGAGCGCCTTAAAAAGACGTAGCTTTGAGTCAACCGGTATTTGGGAGAAACAGGATGAAGGGAGGCCACCACCCCCTTCGCCATGTCCGACGTTCCCCGCACGTGTTCACGAAAAGTTATGAAGTTTATCAAGAGTGACGCCCAGATATTTGATGGAATTTCCCCACTCTATCCTCTGGCCTTGATAGGAAAAGTTGGGTATCTGGGCGGCTGCGGGGCGTTTTCTGGTGAACAGAACAGCATGACTTTTTCCCGGGTTAACGGACATCTGCCACTGTCTGCATAAATCCTGGACGAGACGGAGGTGTCTCTGTATAGGGTTGAAAGCTCTGCGTATGCTCCTGTCGGTGCGGTAGAGCAGGGCGTCATCAGCAAACTGAGCCATGTTGGCGACCTGCACTGTAGGGAAGTCGCCATGAAAAGGCTAAACAAGGTGGGTGATAAGACAGAGCCTTCGGGTACTCCGCCTCGTAAGGGTTTTGGTGTTGATGCTTGCCCCGCAACCACTACTATGAAAATGGGTTGGTGTAGGAAGCTGTGTATAATGTTGATAAGCTGTCTGTGTAGGCAAATCTGGATGAGTTTATATAGGAGTCCTTCATGCCAGGTGGTTGAGAGGGACTTCTCGACATCCAATGACACCGCGAGCGTGAAGGCCCCATCCTGGAAGCCCAGGGCGGCAGCCTCCACTACCCGCAGCAGCTGTTGGGTGGTCGAGTGCCCAGGACGAAATCCAAACTAGTGGAGTGGGATGACTTGAATGTCGACTACATGTGGCGACAAGAGGCGTAGTACTAACCTCTCGAAAACCTTCGAGAGGGTGGCAAGGAGGCTAATGAAGCGGAAGCTAGAGGGAAGCGCAGGGTCCTTTCCAGGCTTCAAAATGCACACCACTGACGCCACCTTCCACTGACGCGGAAAGTGACCTAAGGCGAGGCACATGTTGAACACCTTGGTGAGGAACAGCACTACCCTGAAAGGAGGTTGCTTAGCAAGGCGGGTGTCAGCCCGTCCTGCCGCAAGCCTTTTTGGTGTTGAGATGCCGGAGTGCGCCTTGGACTTCACTAGGGCGGGTGATTGGGAGGAGATCCTCCGCTTCATCAAACTGAAGCCGCAGGTAACGGCCAACTTCCTCATGAACATGGGCAGTGACGATTACGTACTGGGAGTCCTCCTCTCTCGGCCTGCAGGTATCCTCTGTGTAGTTCGCAAGCACATTTACTTTGGCCTGTGGTTCGTACAAGGCCAAGGTTGCCTTGAAGCGAGAAGTAGTAGCTTTGCTTCCTGTTGGTTCCTTGTAATGCTTATTTGCACGTAAAATAAACCTACATCTTCAAAGAAAGTAGTCCCTTCGCTATATTCACCGTGTTTCACAAACGCAAGTCGTGATTTCGTCCTATAGTCCATCTGTGGACGATGGGTTGATCCTTCGTCACTATGTGCATATAGTGGCAAACTCGCATACTAGAAATTCTCTAGTCAAGAAACTCTGTAAAAGTGCGCAATATACGCCAATATAGCATGATAGAACTTAATGAAATGAATTAATTGTAATGCCGCGACATGGCCGAGTGGTTAGACCACTTGCCTCTCACCTGGGTTCGATCCCAGGAAACCGCATGTGGGATTTGAGGTTGACAGAGCGGCACAGGTTTTCTCCGAGTCCTCCGGTTTCCCCCGCCATCGCATTCCAAAGGTGCCATATGTAGTAAAATTGGGGTTAAACACCATAAAAATGAATGCATAAATTGGAAGGAGGCGGAATGATCGGAAATGTTTATGTTACCTGTACTTTCGTGCCATTATGGGTGGTTTTACCATTTTTAAAACAGTTTTTTAACGACCTCACAAGGACTTCATGATTCTCAGTCCACTATTCCAGACCTTTCAGCATGAGAAAATGCAATGTCACCACTCGGAAGGGACTCATGTCTGCTCCACTGGAGGGACAATACCGCATCGTTTGGAGTCAATGATTCTATGGGATTTTCTCAGAAAGTTCTCGTATTTTAAGTCAATATAGCTAAAATTATAGTTTTAGACTCCCCTGGAAAACATCAAGGCGAACACATTACTCCACACCAGCATTAAAATAAGAAAGAAGAAGGAATGAACTCAACAAAGACGACCATTACAGTTGTTGAAGCAGAAGAAGAAACGCCGAACGCCACACCTGATAAAACAATTGCCAACGAGCAAAATCTCGCGTACGCCACCAGAATCAAGAACTTCAATACCATACCGGCCGCCTAGCAGTACATTACCATATGCGCACCTTTTCTTGGGCGCTCTTAATTCGGTAGGTTTCGCACAATTTCGGAAGCAGAACAAAGCAACAACATAGAGACCTGAAGTACATTATACGCCCTGCTATCTAGTAACTTAAATGCTAAGGTTTCATTTTGTCTGTAGATACTTAAGTTCAAGCACATGCGCGTACGCTGTGTTTCTTTAATAGTTCAGCTACTTCTTAGTACACTAGACACCACAATGATGAGGGCCTCAAATAACTTTCTTTGGTTGACAACACTGCGGAGAGGCTGACGGATCAGCTAAATCATCTTCACCCTGGCTCTCTCTTCCCGTAAATTAGCGCCCAAAAGGGAACGCGCATAGTACCTCCGCTGAACCAGACACTAGAACCAGAGGACTAACGCATTGACGACTGATCGTTACCGGTACTTCAGTACAGTTGCGATCGGTTGGCAACCACAGCTGTCACCACAGTTCTTCCTAGAACAGGCTCAAATCTACTAGTCTGCTTTAGTGAATATTGTTAGAATCTACAGCCACAGCGGACCATCATCACTTAACCGACTCGTCTTCCAGGATAAAGAACAACACACCGCCTCCCTGGCAATTTGATTGACGTTTTCTTGATCGGTAAGTTCGTATAGAAGTTAACCGCACTCAAAAGGCTCCACCATACAGAAAATGCTGCAAGTATGGCGACAGCGCAGATAGGTGCTTCTCGACACCACGCTGACACTACTCTTGCGCGCTACAACTGACAGCATGATTTAACCAGACGTCGCCGCTACTGCTTCCTTGCCGAGATACCGAGAAATACGCCACTACGCCGGGCAGATTTGCTAACCTTACTATCCTCGTCATCCTAAGCAAATCTCGACAATACCACCACAGAGACCATATAACCAGCAACAGCCGTCACAGTTTCCAACATTTACCGGCAGCCACCGCAGAGGACACATAACCCACAATCGCTGCCACAGTAGACGTACGTCCAGATAGAATCTTTAGAGTTTGCACTTTCATCGCTAATCAACGCCAACAGGTCAAACTCAACAACCAATCAATACAATTAAACAACACAATGTAATAAAACAAAAAACCACAGCAGATACATAGACACAAGAAATAGACGACCTTAAATGACTGAGCTACAAAACCACCAGAATCCAGCGACCATTGACGACCTTAACGCCTCTTTTGAAAATCTGGAAACCTGGACTAAACAACTTAAAAAAATGCAATACACCATCGAAGACAGCTACAATGACGTGCGATAAAGCATTGTCAAATTAACACAAGATGCCAAAGACCATTTAAGAAAACCTAACAACAAATACACAAATACTGCTCTAGCAGCAACGACATATAAACACTAACTTTCTTAATTTATGGACACTTCAGTATAAAAACCTAACACGTGATCCTTGTTTTTATGATTGTATTCACTAAATATGACAACAAAGAAAAAGAGAAGAGTCCTGCCACCTCCGTCCACAAAGGTGAGTCGAACTAATTTAAAGAGAAAAATGTATGATTAAACAAAAATAAAGCGATGGCCGAAGATGGAATTAGCCCTAAAATAGCCATGGAGTTAATCTCAATCCCTAAATTCAAGCACCTATCCTATGATATCCGTCTATAACAATAGATAATTTCACCGCACATTAGCATGTCACGATGACGATCGTGGCAGTAATATAATTCTTTGAATGGTAGCCGAGTGAGGGAGTGCTTTGCGAGCTCCACTACGATCAAGCAACCTTCGGCGCTTTTAGCGCCATTTAGCAGAAGCCTGCATCCACCGAGATCTTTCTCAACCACTAAGGAAGGCTTCAGCCTTCTTGAACTTCAGTTACTGCATTTCGAGCCACCGATTGGTCGGCCACGACTTCTGGAAGCGACCCTTATTGGGCAGTTCCAAGTGAACCGGCCAATCAGGCGATAAAGAGCAGACCACTGGAGGTACGTGTTCCAGATCATTGGAAGTACATCAGTTGCCATCAACAGCACTGTGGAGCCACCCTGCCCTCCAGAGGATCTGCTACTGTCGAAGGTAACAATAAAAGATCTAGCCAAAGACGCCGAGGCGGCAGGCCAAATGCGCTGTTGGATTTGTCCAAGCATGTCACCAATGAGGGCCTCCCTCGAGAAGTAAATTCCCGCATAGGCCAAAATCAGGAGCATGACTCCGACGACTGTGCCAGAGAGAGTAAAATGTTTCAACTCAGAGCGGTAGGACTTCGGCCATATATCACTCCTACACGATGGTAGACCCAGAGAAGTCTTCCTCCGGCCTTCCCATGGACGGAGATACTTCCAAACAGAGGAGAGCCCGATTGGCTGCAGGGTGTCTGCCCTCTGGCCAATCAACTGCTTCCAGCCCGACCGCTTTTGGCCCCGTCAGAAACATGTTCCTCTCATCGTGGTCAACTTCACGGAGTGGATAACTTCTTTAAGGAGGCCATGCCGACTCAGTCCGGGCCGTTCACGAAGAGGAGAAACAAAAGCCGATTCGCCTTCCAGGGGAAGATTCCGGAGGTTTATAAGCTGCTCATGCAACTTTTCAAGCAGAAGCACTTCACTATCGGGCTTGATAAGACATGTGTCATTAGCAGGGTCCTCCGTGGCCTACCAGTGGACACCTCAGTGGGACATCGAGTCAGACCTCATCCGCCAGGACATCACCTCTAGATTGGTGAAGCAGCTGATCAGAACCGCTCCAAATGGACCAGGGTCCAAAACTCCACCCCCTCTACCTTGTTGTGGAGCGGGCCAGTGACCCACAGGCCAAGATAGATTGCGCCGCGACTGTTACATCCGAATTCATTTAGAAATACCCAAGGGCTATGGTGGGCCCCCTCAATGACACCAGTGTCAAGGGTTTAACCACTCCACCGATTTCTGCTTCCACAACCTATGCTGCTTATGGTGCAGTTCCACTCCTAACAATGCTAATTAACTAATTTCTCAGGGTTCTTATGTGGGTGAGGCTAAATTATGAGACTTGCACTCCTCTTTGTATAAACAGATTCATTTTATTTTCCCTTTTCAAAAGTTAACGGACGGCTTAGCTTGGTTCCTTTACAATAATAATTTAACTTAATCTCTTAATTGCAGTAACTTTAATGCTTTACCCATCATCTAGCAGATTACAAATTACGTGGTAGCCTAACTTCCCTAACACCCCCTTCTCTGCTCGTGGCCGCTTCGTAACACGCTTGAATACTAGTTCTACACTGCCCAACAATTTGCTTGAGAAGCAGCGCACGCTGTTAGCGACGCTCTATTTATACATCACAGGCATGACGCTAAGTTTGCCGCCACAAAATGTAAGGCGACTCATGATTGGTTACCACCCCGTTGCTGGGTGCCTACTATGAGAAAGTTCTGGTTCAAATTCTCTAACAGTTCGTTCAGTCGACATTTCTAGGAAAAACTCAGTGTGTCCATCTCTTGCTTATTTTCTTAGTATCTGTGTTCTTGGAACTTCAGTTGCTGCTCTGCCTCTTACATATATATCTCTGTCTCTTTTCTTTTTCCCTGGATTTGCCTAAACCCTGTGCAATCTTTCCCTGGAATTCCAGCTAGCCGGCCGTTCGCTAATTACCCTTGTGTAATACCATTCTTGACCTGCTCCGCAAAGCGGTCCTGAGCTGTTTGTGACATGCCTTTAAATATTACATGTGTACAATTCTTATTAATATTGATGTTACATACATATCCTTATTCTAATAATATTGATTATCTGTACTTGTCATATTCCCCTACAAAACACACACCCACGCAAACATTACCTCCAATCATTCGCAATACAAAGCAGTTCAACTCGAGTTAAGAGATAACCCGCCAGGGAGCTGTACTCGGCCGCCGACGATACGCCTAGGGACAACAAACCTGTACCCCGACGCCTTCCTCCCACATCCTCTCCGCAAAAAAACCACCACTCCTCACAATGTCCTGCAATTATCGGATGTGATGTGGTGACTGCAACAGCTGTTATAGAACCACGGCCAACGCATTTGTTATCTGCTGGTCAGATTCCTATCCCCTACTGATCCAGCCGCAAAAATGGCTGTTACCATGGAGGGTCTCGCACTCCTGACCACGATCGTTCGTCCAGACCGCCCAGAATGGCGGATCGAACTAGGTCTCGTACTTCATTTCGATTCGTGTTCTAGGCCGCGCCGTGGCCGAGTGGTTAGACCACTCGCCTCTCACCTAGACGACCCGGGTTCGATCCCAAGCGACCGCATGTGAGATTTGTGGTGGACAAAGCGGCGCTGGGGCGGGTTTTCTCCGGGTTCTCCGGTTTCCCCCGCCATCGCATTCCACTGGTGCTCCATCTTCATTCATGTATCATCAGTGTCACCGCCTGCGGTGCCATAAGTAGTTAAAGCGGGCGTTAAACACTACCAAAAAAAAAAAAAGATTCGTGTTCTAGAACGCATCTGATCTGATCGATTAGGGGAGTGAGCTTCAGCATTTTGCCGGATCATTTGCCCTAGACTTCGTGCTAGTCAGCGACACGTATACGCGTCCAGACACCCCTTTCCGCCTCTCGGGCTACAACTGCCTCAGGTTGGATTGCTTAGGCCGCTGAGGAGATGGAACAGCGATCTTCGTAAGGAATAAGGTAGTCCGTCGATCCATCGAGCTCCCACTATTTCAAACCGTAGAAGGCACAGGTGTCTGTATTGATCTTGGCGGTGCGGAAGTACTAACAGTGTCTGTCTCTCACCCCGAAGGCAGTTCGCACTAAATTATTACCTATTCATCCTTGCGCTATCTCTTTATGTCATTTTGACCGGGGACTTCAATGCTATACATCCGCGTTGACATTGAGGCCCCTGGGTGGACGTCCGAACCAATGAAATCAAACATATGATAGATATGAACTCTCAGCTCAGAGTAGACAGCCCCTGACATCTCACCCATCATCCACAAAGCCGAGGACGGGCAGCCGTTATCGACTTCGCAATATTCAAGTAATTCCCCTTTCTTACATCGCTCACTTCGATCAACGCACTTCATTCTGACCATAATCCGTGTTAGCTGAGGTTAATACACGGGTTGCCAGTCAAAACATATCGGTTCAACACCGATAGGTCGATGGGAATGCATCAGGGTCTGCCTCAATGGAGAGTCTCCATTCACCCGAATCCTAGGATCACAGACATTCCGTCCCTCGAGGCTGCAGTCTCATCCTTCACATCCATCGTGGTTTGAAAAATTCGCTCCCGAGGCCCGGGTGATGTGCATCTTGAAGCCGAGAAAAGGTCTAGTTCATGCTTTAAACTACCGCTCCATCAGTCTTCTGACTGTTTTCTCGAAGCATTCGAGAGGCTATTGCTAGGCCGCTTGTCCCATCTATTAGGTGACATTCAAGCAATCCCAGATCACCAGTTTGGTTTCCGTCCTGGGCATTCTACACCCCAGCAACTACTTCGGGCGGTGGTGGAGGCTGATGCATGGGTTACCAGGACAGGGCTTGCACTGCGGTGGTGTCGCTGGACGTGGAGATGGGCTTCTCTGCGATCTGGCAAGTGGGACTCCTGCTGAAGCTCATTCGCCTGGAGCTCTCTGCACACACCTTACACATGTTACACACATATCTCAATTGCGGAATACACATCTATACAAAGGCCAATAAGAGGCGGAGTCCCCAAAGGCGCTGTACTATCCCCAACGCTATTGAGCGTCTATGTGGCGACCTACCAACCGAGCAGCGAGTTAACATAGCACAATATACCGACGACATGCTGCTGTTCTACCTAACAAGAAATCACGCAGACCTTCAACCCCATCCAGAGAAACCTCCACCGCCTCTAAATGTGGTGTGAGTGTTGGCGGTTGTCCATCAACCCAGAGAAAGTTACGACATTCTCTTCACTATGCGCAAACTTCTCGCAAACTTCCCCACATTCACGTACCTCAGACGAAGGATTGAGTGGGCAACCATTACCTACTTGGGAGTGATAGTGAACAAGGGCCCAACTTTTGGAGGGTACATCAAGGAGCTAAGGTGTCGGGGCACTGTGGCTGTGGCCTCCTTGTACCCGATGCTGAAGTCCACAAATCCGATTTTCCCAAAGTTGCGCCTTTTGAGGGCTCTCATTATCTCCATGTTAATCTACGCTTACGAGATGGGGCATAGCAGCGGACTCCAATCTGGTACTGTTTCAGCGGGTGCAGAATTAATGCCATTTATTCTGTCCCCTTCTCTTTTCCCGGGAGACTGCTGCACGAAGCCTCTGGTCTGCCTTTTGTTGAAAACGAGATTAGGCGCCGCGCAGTTAAATTCAACGACGGGTTTCTCTTCCATCAAAGCGACCTCTCCCAGAAACCACCGCTTCAAGCAATACCGACTTCCCCGCATGGCTTGTGGGCATCTCCGTTAATCAAGGAGAAATTCCACCAGCTGCTACGGCTAAGCTCCTATACGATCCTTCTAAGAGTTGCTTGGATATCAACATTTCAAAATAACCCTCCCCCCAAAAATAAACAATTTTTGCAACATAATTATATCAGCGGTGCACAAAGGCCATTGCACAATGACTGGCAGGTGTTGAGGAGCAACTTCATTTACACCCCTCATTCAGCAAATTCCACAATCCGTCAAAACGGTTAAAAAATAGGTACACGTCTAACACACCTTCAGGTTGCCCTCGGCCTGCCAGCTGCTCTTCTCATGCAAGTCTTTTGTTTCTGAATAAAACAAAATGGCTACCAAAACAAATTATGTTAGGTTCCATTTAATGCGACCCGTTAAATAATTTAAGCGGGAATAGTTCTCTAGAACTTGCTCATAATAGAACGGGAAAGTATTGCATTCCATTCAAAAACTCCATATCGAAATTACAATATTTACTTTCTTTGTGTCTTTGTGTGTGTGTGTGTGTGTGTGTGTGAGAGTGTGTGTGTGTGTGTGTGTGAGAGAGTGTGTGTGTGTGTGTTTGTGTGAAAAGCACAACTTAAAAACGAAAAGTCCGTTTCAAGTTCCAAGGATGCAACAGGAAGTTCTCAAGCTAACCTCACTCCAAACAATCCTTTACATGGACCATTTTTCAAAAAGTTTGATTTACTCAAACATGAAACGATTTTGATTAAAATGCTATATATTTAAGATATTTTCATGAAATTGAAAATGTATATCTTTAATTTTCTGGTAATAACCTCTAAAGGTTTCTTCATTGTGGGTGACCTTTGGGTAACTAGTAAACTGCAAGAGATAAACAAAACTTACTACAAGAGAAATATACAACTCGTCAAAACACACAATGTATCTCAAATACGTTTGAGCTAACCATTTCCAAGATATTCCTTGTTATCGGCTTTAATTTTCCCAAACTTATATTTTTCTCAAATGGGGATTCGTTTTTCGCTTTTCACTCAATTGATCAAGCAAAGAGAACGGAATTTCAATGTAACCACTTAGGGACCAGCTGTTAAAAATGTGGCTATTGTTTTAGCGCAGTATATTCTGTTATTTCTCTTGTACCAATAAGGAAATAAGTAATAAACCTGTCTGTTAATATTTATCTTGATTAGCATTGAATAAATAGAAGAATAAGCATTTATAAGAAGAATAATTTGTTGCAGAAAAGGTAGAGAAACCCGTATGAATATAGCAAAGCGGATTTTAAGAAAATATGTGTTTATGTGTGTATAGGTATGAAGCATACATAAAAAAACGAAATATCCGATAAATACAAAACATGTATTCAAGTTTAAGTCTTTTAAGAATATGACCCTATTATTTTCAGGTAACTCCTGCTGCGCAAAATACCATTTACAGGATGTGTTTTATCTTTTATTTTCTTAATTACGATACATTTTTGATAGAAATACTATATATTAAAATATGAGACCGAAGTTCTCTGCGATAGACTGTGAATTCATTTGCTTCTGAATTCATATTTATATGATTTATGATTATATGATTTTATATTACTAAATAAGCAATAACAGATAGAAAGTTACTCCACGAAAAATAAGACATAATTCATTTCAAGTAGTTTTTTTTTTTTCATTCTTTCTTTCTTTCTTTCTTGCTTTCTTTCTTTCAGTTTGAGGCTTCAACTATTTCCGAAACATTCGTTATTGGTTTGAACTTTCAATAAAGTTGTGCCATTCTTCAAATGCTAAGACGTCACTAAAAAGTATCCAATTTCAAAGCTAAGATATAGCGACCCGCCTACAAACATTTCATTATATCTTCAGCCTCGTGTACCTACAGCGAAATGTTAAATGAAACAATTTCTATAAGTGATTATCCCCATTAACAGGAGCTATAATAAACCTTTATAAGAATAATTTGTGTAATATGTACAAAATAAATAGGAATTAATGTGAACGTAGGTATTACTTTCTCTATGATGTATGTATATACACATAGTAGGTAGAGAAGGCATTGTGTTCCATCCAACAATTCAATACCGATAATTCTCGGAAATATTTTTTCACCTGGATCTATTTAAAAAATGTTTGAAAAAAGGTAGGTGTATGTCTATCTATAGGGAAAAGTCCGTTAAATACCAAATTTATATTTAACTTCTTCCAAGGATGCTACTCGAAGATTTTCAAGGATATCCCCCGACCCACAACTACCCTTTACATGGACAATTTTTCGAAATGTTTAATTTCTCAAATATGACTAACAATTTTAATTAAAATGCCATAACACATTTAATATATTTTAATGACAAATTAAATGCATATCTTGAATTTTCTGGGAATAGCCTCTGGAGAACTCCTCATTCTGGATGATTTTTGCATAACTAGTTAACCAAAAAAGATAACAAAATTCATGTCACATAGTTTTACTTTGCAGTTAACCATTTCCGAGTTATTCGTTGTTAAAGGTTTAAATTTTCCAATACATTTTCCTCAACTGGGATGTGCGTAATTCGTTTCTCTTTTGTTTTTGTTGTTGCTTTTACTCCCGCCCATACAAAGAGAGCCTAATTTCTATATGATCACATGGCGACCAGCTCTTAAAAGATTTGACTATCGCTTTAGCTTAATTTATTTCCTATTTCCTATTCTCCTTGTAATAACAAAGAAATATATTATAATAAAACCATTAACATTTGTTTCGATTTGCATTAAATATATGGAAGATTAAGCTTTGGTAACAATAGCTTGCAAATAGGTACAGGAAGTCATGTGAGTGTAACACATCCGATTTATACTTTCTCTACACGTACTGTGTAAGTAAATAGTGTATAGAGAAGGTACTGTGTTTCACCCAAAAATTCGATACCGAATTTCAGCGGAAATACATATTTTGAAGTCTCCTGAATAAAAAAAAAAAATTTTTAGAAAAAGGTCATTGTGCGAGTAATGTGTGTGTGTTTGTGTGTGCATGTGTGTGTGTGTGTGCGCGCGCGTGGTCTGTGGATAGCAGAGCTCAAAACGAAAGAACCGTTAAATACCAAACTTGGTATTTAAGTATGATGTCTTTCAAGAATTCGACACGAAGATTTTCAAGAACATCCCCCACCTCCAACTACGCTTTACATAGAAAAATTTATTTCAGTTTTAAAATACTTAAAATTTTCTCATACGGGAACTTGTCAGCGCTTGGCCACGCAAAGAAACGGATTTTAATCCCATAGCAAGCACATTTTAAAAATTTGACTTTCGGCTTAGCCTAATGTACGATTCCCTTATTTCCCTTCTGCTTAAGTCATGTGAATGGAGCACATCAGTTTTTTTTTTTTTTAATTTAGTTTTTCTTAAAATTGGCTCTGATGATTTTGATTAAAATACCAAAATATATATGACATGTAAAATGCACATCTTAAATAGCCTCTGAGAGCTGTTCGTTATGGATAAATTTTGCATAACTGGTAAAAGTAAGAGATAGACAAAGACTTGCTGCACATAAAATGTAGATCTCATTAAAACACACACTTTATGTCATATACATAATTTGTACAGTTAAGCGTTTCCGAGATATTTCTTGTTATTAGTTTAAATTTTAAACTACTTAAGCTCTTTTTTTTTATTTATTTATTTTTTTTTGAAGCTTAACGTCCTTTAACCTGGTTGGTCATATCGGACGATGAATGAAATTGGTGAAATGATGCTCAAATGATCTCGGGGTCCATGGACCTTAAGTTACTCGACATTCGCCTTCAATGGATAAGGGAAAACCCCGAAAAAAACCTTATCTGGGTAGCTCACCCTAAGCGAGATTCGAACTCACGACCTGTTGAACACGAAGCAAACATGCTACCACCACGCTACCCACACTGTCTCTGTTTTGTTTTATTCTGCCCGTGCAAAATGAAATTCTAATTTTAATTTTTTCACATAGCGACCGGTTTTCAAAACGATTTGACTAACGCTTTTGCCTAGTGTATTACCTTATTTCCCTTTTATTTAGAAAGAACTAATACAACCATTTCTGCTAATGCTTATCTCGATTACCACCATATAGATAAAGAAATAATCTTTTGTAACTATAGTTTGTAGAGAAAGCCGTGCGAATGGAACATCAACCTTTTTATATTCTCTCCAAACATTATAGTTCTAAACGAATATTTCTTCACTCATGTCCAAATGAATGGGGACGATAGTCATTAATGCTGTTTTTAGTACCTCCTGAGTAGGTTTATAATAATCACAAGTGCAAGTCTGGACGCGGCATTTCACTGTTCTATGGTGCTATTACAGCTATCCATCCATTAAGCTAACGCAGTCATCATTGGTGGGTGACACGCTTGCGCAGTTTGGAGCTTCATAATATTCATTTTTCTACGTCTCGTGGATTGAGTAATGTGCGTGTCTTAGATTTCACTATACCAACTTGTATTATACCAGCTTTATATAGTTCCTTTCTTATCTTCGCCAGAGTTGCTGAGATAAACCGAAGAGGAATTTTTCCCCCTATTTATGGGCATTTTCTTGTGTAACAGACACCCTTGTTAATTTGCATCAGTAACTGGTGGCCAGAAACAGTATGGTAATTGATGTTGTCAGGCGCCTAATAGAATTTGTTTGCTGGTGTGTTATAATGGCCCTCTGTACTCAGTGTCTTCACTTTTATACATTAACTATTCTTACAAAAGTTTACTTTTCTATCTACAGTAATTTAATTGTAATAACTGGCGCATGATGCTGTAGATAAAAGGTGGATGTAGGAAATCGAAGCAATAGTAAATAATTAAAAGACTCTCCTTGGCAGAGCTCACTAAGACCTTGGCCTACCGTCCGGCCGCTGCGTCCTGGATGGGTTGCAGTAGGGGGGGGGGGGTGAGACGTGGTCAGCGCTTCGATCCCCCCAGCCAGTTAAAGCGGTCTTCACGACCTGGAGCCGCTACTTCTCCATCAAGTAACTCCTCAATTGACCACCGGGGACCTCACGAGGCTGAGTGCACCCCGATCCAGGTCTCCCAGCAGGGGAAAAATCCCCACGCCCCCAATGGGAATCGAACCCAGATCTCCCGCTTGGCAAGCACAAACGCTACCACCGCGCTAAGGAGACGACTTGAATGATTAAAAGCGGATCGTTATATGTTAGCCTTGAAATTCAATTAACTGTCCATGACATCCCAAGAAAGAATTTAAAATAAAAGTACTGATAAATTCAAGCCCCTAACTACGGAGCTCTTGAAAATGTCCGATATCGCAAACAAAAATTTTAAAATACACTGTGTTTTATAAGCTATCTATATTTTTAATTTCCCTAGCACGTATGTACAATGTACATACCAGATAGAGAAGGTATTTCACCTACAGTGCCACAAGTTGTAAAAGCGGGCGTTAAATACTACCCCTTAAATGAGAAGGTATTGCATTTCACCCAAAATTCTATACAGAGATTCCACTGAAATACACGTTTCAGGGGCCCCTGTATAGAAATACATTTTTAGCGAAAGGATCTTTTGCACGCGCGCGCGCGTGTGTCCGTGTGCCTGTGAACATAAGTCATTAACCAAAAGTCTGTAAAATACCAAACTTGGTATTTAAGTTTAGTGTCTTCTAAGGATGCAACACGAATATTTTGAGGAAAATCCCCCTACCCTAAAGTACTCTTTCCATGTAACATTTTTCGAAAAGTTTGTTTTTTAAATAACTCTAACGATTTTGGATAAAATACTATGTATTAAAGATATTTACATAGCAAATAAAATGTATATGTTGAATTTTCTGGGAATAGTCTCTGAAGAACCTCTTCATTCTGGATGATTTTTGGATATTTATAACTCCATGGCACGACGGCTCACGGGGAACCTTGTCCTACCGCCCGGCCGCTGCGTCCCCCATCTCGGTCCACTACAGACGTCATGGATGGGGTGCAGTATTGGAGAGTGAGACGTGGTCAGCGCCTCGAGCCCCTCCCGGCCGGTTAATGCGGTCCTCGCGACCTGGAGCCGCTACTTCTCCATCAAGTAGCTCCTCAATTGGCCCCCCCAGGGACCTCATGAGGCTGAGTGCACCCCGGTCCAGGTCTCCCAGCGGGGGAAAAGTCCCCACGCCGGTCCTGGGGATCGAACCCAGGTCTCCCGCTTGGTAGGCAGCTGCGCTACCACCGCGCTAAGGAGACGACCTTTTTGGATGTTTGGAAACCGTAAAAGATAGGCAAAAACTCTGCAGAAAAATGTAGATCTTGTTAAAGCACACATTTTATGCCACATATATAAAAAAGGCATTTTTAGAAAAAGATCCGTGTGTGCGCCTGTCCGTGTGTCTGTGAACGAAAGTCGAAACGTCAAAAACAAAAAGTCATTAAACTTCCAAACTTGGTATTTAAGTATAGTATCTTCCTAAAATGCAACACGAAGTTTTTGAGGAAAATCTCCGACCCCTAACTATCCTTTACATGGAAAAATGTCGAACATTTTGATTTTCTCAAAAATGGCTCAAACGATTTTGATTAAAATACGTATGTTAAAATATATTTACATAGCAAATAAATGGTTATCTTCCGAAAGGTGATATGAAATGAAACGATGGAGAATGCGGGACTAGAGATAGTCATGATATTAGGAATACTACTCCAGTATTTGCCTGGCGACAAGGAAAATTACGAAAAAACTCAAGCTAAAGTGGGCGATCGACGGGGATTGAGGCCGCGCCCTCCCAAATGTAGACAACTTAGGAAAGCCCCAGGTACCCCGCTTGGTCATGAATCTTTTTCTGAAAATGCTATGTTTATTATTAAGGGATTTCAAAAGATTCATTTCCTTCCTGGTGGAATAGCCCTATTGGGTTCTGCAACTCTTTTAACGCACAAGGGAATATCTATACACGCCTAAAACGAGGCAGTGGCCACCTGATATATTCAAGGCAATAGTAATGAAAATAGCCAATATCAAAATAATCGCTTCTTCTTACTCCTCACCCCGCCTCTCACCAAATTGGAAATTTCATCAACCTGAAATAATTAGAAACATTTTCTCGAGTTGCATCATTATGGATTGAGAGATGTCAAAAAGTACTTTGTTTCTTTTTCTCTATATTTTGCCCCTCCCGGCCATTTCTGTTCTTTAAAGCTTGAATATCGTAAATTTTTAAGGGTTAGCATGCATAAATATTCATCGAAACAAGAACGAACTCGTAGATATAAAATTAGTTATTCACCTAAATGCTCCTT
This sequence comes from Hymenopus coronatus, assembly GCA_030762935.1. Lineage (NCBI taxonomy): Eukaryota > Metazoa > Arthropoda > Insecta > Mantodea > Hymenopodidae > Hymenopus > Hymenopus coronatus. The sequence goes on along the minus strand of CM060897.1, from coordinate 86,133,697 downwards.
AAAATATTTTGGAAAAGTAGCATTTCCTATGAGGACAGTACAAATATTCCATGTAAAGAGTAGGTAGTTCGGTGTGGGGGGATTTTCCTGAAAGTCTTAATGTCGCATCCTTGGAAGATTGAAATTAAAGATTTCTTTGCTATTTCACTGAGTTTTGTTTTTAAGTTAAGCTGTCCTCGGACATACACACGGACCTTTTTTCTAAAATGGGGTTCTCAAGACATGTTTCCGGAGAAATCTCGGTATCGAATTTTGGGTGGAATATAATACCTTCTCTATCTACTATCTACGTACATAGTACTGGTAGAGAAAGTAAAAGTCGATTTTCATTAGAGCAAATACGGTTACTAATTTATGAAATTACTTCAAATAAGCAAGGTTTGTTGCTTCTATATGATCAGCAATTCCGAGTCTCAAATTATTTGGGAGACCTACTCAACGCCATACTGCCACGAACCTTTAGGTTCCTTTTGATACATGTATATGCCAGACAGGTGGACTTAGTTACATCATCACCTACCTGTGCCGTCTATTTTATTGGTATTTCCTTAAAACTTATGGATCTTAGACAGTGCGAGGGTTTCGAATGCGAATCACAGGCACTACTTACTGAACTATTTTGCTCGCTGTTCAGAATTTGTATATGTGATTATAAAGAATACGTATCCTTCTCATTGTGCCAGGAAAACGATTTTAAAGTAAAGGCTTCGTCAGGTATTTAGTCTCAACAGTATCGTGGAGTTAGAAAGCTTTGCTCTGTTGAAACGGAGATCGCCTGCAGTGTAGACAACATACACAACAGCACTCCGTCTGATTTTAATTTTTATAGCCTGGAGCGAGTCTAGTCGCCTGGTATCAAACATAGAACCTTGAAGAGAGGCCATTTACCTCATAGTTTTCTAAAAGAATGTACAATTTCTATGAATTCAATTATACCAAAATGAGTGCATAAACCGTCAAGATAATAAACATGAATCAGAGCATTCTCTTGCAATACTTTTATTACACGATTGGAATTTTCGTGTCACCGGCTCCAAGCAGGAATATTTTTCTGAAAAAGCTATTTTGTCGGAGTTTTCGCTTGCTTTAAATAATTAAAGCGAATGTATCACTGAAAGCTATTGAAAAATAGATATTCATATTATGTGTCAAAAAAAATTCATCATCTACTTTCAAATCTATTTTTATCTTTCGTTCTGTGGACACTTACTTTTATATAAAATAGGAGTGTTAATAACGTGTGTCTATTTTAAAAATTTTCTGTTAGTTTTGTCACCATTTTTGCTCCTTCAAAATGTCACATACGACACTTTTCATGGCATCCTTTGAATTCCAAAACGCAAAGTAAAATTGGCGGATAAATTTCCTATACCGAAGGACTTTTGAATTCCCGAGTTTTTCCGACCTTTAAAACAACAAATACTTCTAAGATAATGTACAATTTATGTTATAGTGGTTAGCTGCTAATTTACAAATTCAAAGGGCCTGGATTCGATTCCTAACTGGAGAATGGGATTTTTTCTTCAGCCAAGATTATTCCCCATCCTCCCAACAGTCTGAAAGTATTGACGAGAGAATAAATGTGTGTATGTATGTGTGTCTGGTGTGTATATGTGTGGTCAATCTTTATAGAAAACCAAACGTAAGCAAACCCAAAGCTACACAACAATAAGTGAGTGAACATCATTGTTGAGAAATTTGTCCCATAAATGAAGCCTCCGTTATGACGACATAAAATTTGGAACATAGACTTAAAAGGATAACCTTTTTAACATATATTTCTTTTCTAAAATTGGCACAATATTATGACAAATTGTTATTATGTGATCATAGGAATGAGATGGACATTCAAAACAAAAATAATAAGTCAAATTTCATTTCATAGGTATAACTTTTTGCACAAGACAGTAAGTCTTTTTGAACAATAATATAAAAGTTATGTATTATATATTAATTATATTATATATTATACAAATTCATTTATTAACTTATCTTTTATTTAAATAACAAAAATTAAAAGTTAATGAATAAATCTCCATCCAAAATGATCGAAATATATCTAAAATAAGATTTATCAGTGGTGCATTTCCTTAGGTAACGAAGGTTGATATAAAAGAAAGGCATAGAAAATGCAAACTGAAGTTAGTAGCACTACTAATAATTAGCACAACTGTTATAAGAGAAACAAAAAGATAAAACATTTTTTTTTTTTAATTTCAAAAAAATAAACTCTTATCTAAATGCATGGCACCGCTTCCAAGACATTACTAATCTAAGCTACGAAGGTTAAAGAGATAGTTGCTTAGTGGTTAACATTTGCAGCATTACTAGGGTGAGGCTCAGTTGTAATTGCTGTAAGCCTGAATTGTTTCCATTTAAGAGAAAACAAAAATTTTCGATAATTTTTTCACGTAAAGAGTAGTTTGAGTTGGGGGATTTTCATGAAAAACTTTTTGTAGCATCCTTGGAAGATACTGTCTTTAATTATCAAGTTTGGTGTTTAAGCGACTTTTCGTTTTTGAGCGATGTTCAACGACACATAGACATACATACATAACGACCTTTTTCTAAACTGTTTTTATTCAGGGGACCCAGTGAAATCGCGCTATCGAATTTCTGGGCGGAATGCAATACCTTGTCTACCTTTGTACTATGTAAGACGTAGAGAGAGTAAAAATCTGATGTGTTCCATTCACATGACTATCTACATACCTATAAGAAATGATTGTTAGAAAGCGTGTTCCTCTTTTTTTACCTTCTCTAGCCCGAATGTACAATGTAAATAGTGGATAGAGACAGTATTGTATTCCACCCAAAAATTCGATACCGAGATTTCAATGGAAATAAATTTTTTGAGATTTCCTGACTCCGAAATAGCATTTAAAGAAAAAGGTGCGTGTATGTGTGTCTGCTTGTGTGTCTGTGGACAGCATAGCTCAAAAATGAAAAGTCGGATAAATACCAAACTTAGTGCAATATCTTCCAAGGACATGACACAAAGATTTTCAAAAACATCTCCCACCCCAACTACCCTTTGCATTGAAAATTTTTCGAACATTTTTATTTTCTCAAACATGGCTCTATCGATTTTTATTAAAATTCTGTACATTGAAGACGCACACATCACAAATAAAATGTATATTTCGAATTTTTGGGAATAGCCTCTAAAGAACCCTTTATTCTGTTGAGTATTGCAGAATTTTTCATAACAGTTAAACCGTAAAAGATAGACATAAGCTTACTACACAAAAAATGTAAATATTGTTAAAACACATAATTATGTCATAGAGGTTTTACTTCTACAGCTGACCGTTTTCGAGGTATTCATTGTTGTTGGTTTCAATTTGAAACTAATTAACGTTTCTCAAACGGGACCATGCAAGGCGAACCGAACCTTAATTGTTTCACATAGCGACTAGCTTTTAAAAGATTTGACTATCACTTTAGCCTAATATATTCCCTTATTTCCTTTCTATTTACAAGGAAGCAAGTGATACGACCAATTCTGCTTATGTTTATCTAAAGTAATATGACGTATATAAAAGAAAAATCTTTTGTAAGCAAATTTGTTTGTGGGACAGCTAGAGAAAGTTATGTGAGTGGAACACATCAGATTTCTTTTTTCTTTCTTTGATAGAGTTTAACGCCCGCTTTTACTACATGTGGCACAGCAGGCTATGAAACTTATGATGTATAGAATGAAGATGGAGCACCGGTGGAATGCGATAGCGGGAGAAACCGGAACACCCGGAGAAAACCCTCCTCTGAGGCGCTTTGTGTACCAAAAATCCCACATGCGATCCCCTGGGATTGAACTCGGGTCGCTTGGCCTAACTACTCGGTCTCGCCGTGGCTTTTATTCCTCTATCTTCATGCTAACCGAGATAAAAAATTAGCAGAAATGTTCTTATTACTTGTTTCCTTTCAAGTAGAAAGAAATAAGGTAATACACTAGGCTAAAGCGATAGTCAAATCTTTTAAAAACCGGTTGCTATGTGATTGAAATCCGTTTCTTTGCATGACTAGCAGTTGACAAATTCCCGTATGAAACTAATAACAAGGAATATCTCGGAAACGGTCAATTCCACGAAAAATATATTTGATATAAATTGTGTGGTTTAACGAGATCTACATTTTTTGAGCAGTAGGTTTTGTCTATCTGTTACGGTTTATCAGTTATGCAAAATTTAGCTAAATTCATCCAGGATGAAGAGGTCTTTAGAGGTTATTCCCAGAAAATTTCAAAATATGCATTTTATTTGTCTTGTAAATGTCTTTAATATATGGCATTTTAATCATAATCGTTAGAGTCATTTTTGAAAAATACAAATGTTCGATTTTTTTCCATGTAAAGGGTAGTTTAGTAGTGTGTGGGGATTTTCCCCAAAATCTTCGTGTCGCTTCCTTGGATGATACTAAACTTAAATACCAAGTTTGGTATTTTACCGATTTTTCGTTTTTGTGTTATTACACACACACACACACACACACACACACACACACACCACATACGGACCTTTTTCTATGACTTTTTTTTTTTTGTTACAGGGACCCTAAAACGTATATTTCCGGTGAAATCTTGGTATCGAATTTTTGGATGGATACCTTCTCCACCTATGTACCATGAACCATGTAGAGAAAGTACAAATTGGACAATTTGTCCATCCATTGTCCAAGAAAGTTGCCGACGGCCAAATTGATGTTAGAAAACAATTAAATCAGCCATAAAAGAAACAAAATCTTGTTACAAACCTGAAACACTGAAGGAAAGTACATCAAAAGAAACAAAGCACAAACGAGATTCTGGTACAAACAAACCTCTTAGCTTATCTCGCCGACACCTGCAGATCGTGCGGCACTCACCTTGTTTATCTCCTGCACTATTCACACTACGGGGTCCAGCAAGAGACTGGATGTTGTTTTGTCTTCACTCACGCAGTGAAAGCGTCCCCCCCCTTCCCCTAGATCTTCTTCAACACTACCGCGGTCCGGGTTCGTATCCGGCGGCCATGGTCTTTTAGATAAAATATATTACGACCTTGAATCCTTCACTTCGGACCAGGTTTTGGAAAAAAAATTACAATCATTGCTTCTTATAGCGCGTGTTAATACACCGTGGGACTACTTTGTCTAACCTTGCAGTTTACGAGGGCCACACTTATGCTTTATAGAGTGCCATGTTTTTAATAACAAATGAAATTTGTTTATACCTCACAGTTACTTTCCAATGTTTAGCAAGTTGTTTACCGTGTGCTTTGTTCACTTTTCTCTAATAGTTTATTAATTATTAAAATAGTGCGTTCACCCACAAAAAATTTGATTGAGAACATTTTCGTGCTGTGATTTTTTACGATTTTAAATGTTATAGATAAATTCCTACAGAATGAGGACGTCCGTTTAGAAATGCATTTGTCGAAAAAACCCATCTAAGGTAACAATTTATGCTTGGTATAGCGAATTCAAAAGAGATAAGGCTTTACTTTCTCTACACGTACTATGTACATATTGTAAGGAGGAAGTATTGTATTCCACCCAAAATTCGATACCGGGATTTTACTGGAAATACATATTTAAGACCCCCTGAATGAAAAAAAAAATCTGATGTGTTCCATTCACATGCCTTTCTCTACATCTCTGCAACAAATTATTGTTAAAAAGCATTGTGTACAAAGAAGAAGAATGTTTTGTAGGAGGTTTGTAGAGCAGCTAGAGAAAGTCATGTGAGAGTAACATATCCGAAATTTTATAGTAATTAAAGCCCGCTTTTACTACACGCGGCACCGACACTGATGATATAAGAATGAAAATGGTACACCAATGGAATGCGATAACGGGAAACTCTGGAGTAAAGCCGGCCCTGCGCCGTTTTATACCACCACAAACGCCACATGCGGCCACCTGGGATCGAACCCGGGCCGCCCCTCGTTTTGTATGGCCAGCAGTAAAACAAGAGAGATAAAAGGCAAAGTGGCTTTCCGTTTGAGAAAAGTTAGTTTAAAATTGAAACAAGTAACCAGAAATATCTCGAAGACGGCCAACTTTATAAGAGAAACGTATATACATAAATTATGTATTAACAAGATCTACATTGTTTATGTAGTAAGGTTTTGTCTATCTCTAACGGTTTAACAATTACACAAAATGTCGCAAAACTCATCCAAATAAAGAGGACTTTAGAGGCTATTCCCAGAAAATTTAAAAAAAAAATACATTTTGTTTTGATGTAAATATATTTTAATATACGGTATTTTAATCAAAATTGTTAGAATCATTTTTGAGAAAACAAAACTTTATAAAATAATTCTATACAAAAGGTACTTTGTAATTTTTTTTTTAAATTTCGACATTGAATTTTTGGGTGGAATACAATACCTTTTTTAGTTCTGCGTTCATTGTATGTGCATACCTATATGCTAGAGAAAGTTTAATGGAATCTAAGCCTACAAAAGTCAAGACGAATTAGCAGTGCTAGTAAGATTTTTTCCCCTAAAACATACCATATTCCTGCTATAGCGTTAGAAAATAGACGTACCGTTACAGCCGATTGGTACATAAATGTCTGTTTACCACAGACCTTTTTAAAAAGCTCGTGAAAAACGCCCAAATGAAAAGTAGTTTTACGTCATGACACGCGTTGACGCACGCAAGATGAAATGCTGAGATCGCTTTTTCATCATCAGATGATGTAGTGGAACATTATAAAAACCCTGGTTTCTGAAGTATCTCAGGAAGAGCAGCATCTTTGCTTTAAGGACTGTTTCGTCGAATATTAAAGGGGTATATTTTGGAAAACAATAAATCTTTAAATTTTAAAACTAATACTCCTTTGTTTTTATAAAAATGTCCAGTGTCGTGTTTGATAAATCTGTTTAACCGTACTATTGCCCAATTCTGTAAAAGACGGGTAAGAGTAGAGGGCCTGTTTAATGAGATATCTGAAGAGGACCAATGCTGAAATGCCGTTCTTATTTCTGTAGCCCATAACTGGATTACAGGGAGGATTGCATTGGAAAAGAAATATGACATGCAAATTTATCTTATGCACATACTTTAAACCTCCTTTCCTAAGAAGAAACATTTGTCTCTTTGTAAATATTTTGAATCCTAAATGAAAAATGTTATAAAGATGAACGTTCACATTTAAATGGACCAGTAATCCTCTTATTTCAATATTTTACTTGTGTTGTAATCATATACTTTCTCAATCTGGTCTTCCACAAGCTATTCTTATAAAAACTTATTCTTAGATCTACTTCTTGTTAATCAAGATAACATTCACTACCCAGATATTTCGTTGTCAGTGAATATCGGAAGGTTGCAGTAAACTACAGCGATAGTCATATTTTCAAAATGTGGGTCGCTGTGTAATGACATTGAACATTCCACGCTCTTTACATGACTACAGATAGACGAATAGGGACTTGCCAATTGAAAAACAAAATTTTATGGCTTGTTACATTCACACGGCTATTCAGCATTATTTATTTTACCTACATAGTGTCTACAACTGCTTTTGCAAAGCTTGTTGTGCTATCTACTTGAATTCAATTTAGATACATACTTGCATAAATAGTTTAACTGCGCATTTTATTACAGGTACAAGGGGAGCGAAGTCAAATTTTAAAAACTGGTCGGTACATACTGGCTTCAAATTTATATTCTTTCCATCTTGGAAAACAACCGGATAGCGACAGCACTATAAGATGACATATTCGAAAATGCAAAGCAATAATAACATATAAACCCGGAAGCGGGTGACATATTTATTTGGAATAAATCGTGTGCTTAAAAAAAAAGCAATTTTGTGCAGTGAACCTAGCGAATGCCTCAGCGGTATCGTGGAGGCTTATATTCGGGAGGTCCTTGGTTCGATTCTCGTCAGGTCAGTATTTACACGGTTTCGCAAGGTTCGTCGCGAATGCTGGGGAGGTTCCTCTTCTACCACGAATTCCCTGACTTTACATTCCCTCTCGGTATCGAATTTTGGGTGGAATGCAATACCTTCTCTATCTAATCTACTTTTTTGGGTGTAACAAAATACCTTTTCTATCTACTGTATACATTATATATACGTGCTAGAGAAAGTAAACATATAACATACCTTAATTTTCTCATGCAGATGTTAGTTTGAAGTGGGGGGGGGGGTTCTTGAAAATGTTCGTGTCGCATATTTGTAAATTACTGAGATTTGAATACAAAGTTTCGTAGTTATCGAACATTTCTTTTTTGGGTTTTGCTTTTACACACTTGCGCGCGCGCGTGCATACACACAGACACACACACTCACACACACACACACACACACACACACACACATATATATATATATAAACAGCACAGAAACACATTTTCAAAAAAAGTTGACGTGTTCCACTCCCATGATTTTCTGCACATCTCTACAATAAACTATTGTTAAAAAGCTTATTCTTCTATTTACTTAACGTTAATCGAGAAAAAATTGGCAGAAAGGGTCTTATTACTTGCTTCCTGGTAAGTAGAAAGAAAATAAGGGGGTACCATAGGCTAAATCGTTAGTCAAATCTTTTAAAAACTGCTTGCTATGTGACTGAAGACTTTGTATGAACAGGAGTTGACCAATTCCCGCATGAGACAGGTATAAGTATTTTAAATCCTGAAACTGTCGTAATAATAAGGAATATCTAAAAAATGGTCAAATCTACGAAAAAAAAATGATATAACATGAATTATGTGTTTTAACGAGCTCTACATTTTTTGTGGCAATTTTTTTCTATATCTTACGATTTACCAGTTTTAGAAATTTCCGCAAAGTTCATCCAGAATAAACAAGTCTTCAGAGTCTATTCCCAGAAATTTGAAGGTATACATTTTATTTGTCACATAAATATCTTAAATATTTTAATAAAATCGTTAGAACCATTTGAAAATCAAAATTTTCGAAAAATGTTCCATGTAAAGGGTAGTTAAGGGTGGGGGGAATTTTCTTGAAAATCTTTGTGTCGCATCCTTGGAAGATACCAAACTTAAATATCAAGTTTAGTATTTAACGGTCTTTTCGTTTTTGAGGTATGCTGTCCACAGACACATACACACACACACACGCACACACGAACCTCTTTCTAGAAATGCTGTTTTTGGATGCAGGAGGTCACAAAACATGTATTTCCGGTGAAATCTCGGTATCGAATTTTTGGGTGCAATGCAATACCTTCTCTATACACTATGCACATAGTACGTGTAGAGAAAGTAAACATTTCTGTGTCTGAAAGTATACATTTCGAAATATTTGAGCACATTTTAACTATGGGTATTTGAGGTTACTTGGCCGTCACTTGTCTGCCTCGATGCTACGTATTTTGTGCGTGGGAAAAAAAGTTCGATGCCTAAAATATATTTTCTCCTCCAAACACTGAAATAATGATTCCCATCAATGAAAATATAACCTGGATTCGCGTGCCCTTCTATGCCTATAGTTGAATATACACAAAACGTGGATTGGACTGTTTATACCCTTATTTACCTTCTATTTGGAAGGAAGTAAATAATAAGACAGTTTCTCCTAATGTTTATCTCGATTAGCATGATGTACATAAATGACTAATATTTTATAAGAATCATTTGTTTGTAGAAGAGTAAGAGAAATTCATGTGAATGAAACACATCCGATTTTATTTATTTATTATTTATTTTTGTGAGTTTAACTCTTTCTGAGATAGTAGTATATTCCATTAGTTCCCTTTATCTTTCAGAAAATAAGCAATAAAGCTATTTGTCTTAATGTTTATCTAGCTTAGCGTGAAGTAGAATAGGAGGAAGAATGTTTTGTTGCAAAATAGATATATGAATAAATAAATACATTTTAAAAATTGCAGTCAATTGCCATGTAGTTTTTCGTGCAAATAGGTGTAGTTCAGTTAATATTGTTGTTCTGTTTTTACAAACTTAGCGTGGCATTTCTCACAACCCATAAACGAAATAGGTAGAAAAAAACCATGTGAATATAACACATCAGAGTTTTACTTTCTCTATCATGTATACTTACAGAGTAGGTAGAGAAGGTAATACATTCCCCCAAAATGTGGATGTCGAGATTTCACCGGAAATTTACGTTTTCTGCTCCCCTGAATGCCAACAAATTTCGAAAAAGGAACGTGTGTATATTAGGCGTAAAAGACCACTTAATTTTGCTCAGAGGCCTTTTTATCAGGATGTTTATTTTTTATGTGTCGTAAATCTACGGCATGGCACCAACGGCCTTCCATTTCGAAGGAAGCCATGCTAAAGATTTTGTTCAGAAATATGCTCCACCCCAAACTATGTCTTTATGGAACATTTTTTGACATTTTCGATTTTCTCAAAATGGCTCAAACGATTTTGATTAAACTACCAAATATTTCACAAACAAAAACTATATCCTGAATTGCGTGGGAGTAGCCACTGTAGCCCTTCTAATTAATTTTTACATAACTGGTAAACCGAACATGAGAGGAAAAAATCCTAATTCACAAAATAATGTAGATCTCGATGAAACACATCGTATGTATACAGATATAGCACTATGTACAATATATATAGTAGATAAAAAGGTATTGTATTTCACCGAAAAATACGTCACCAAAAATGTATTGAAACCGCTTGAATCCAAGAAAAAAAATTAGAAAAATGTGAGTGTGAATAGAATAGCTCAAAAACAAATAGTCGGTTAAATTCCAAACTCGGTATTTAAGTTTGGTGTAGCCCAAGTAGGTGACACGCAGACTTTCAGGAAAATTCCCCAGTCTCAAATTACCCATTTACTTATAAAATGTTTCGAAAATGTCAATTTTCTCAAAAGTGGCTCAAACGATTTTGATTAAATTGCCATATATTAAAGATAATTACTTCGCAAATAAAATGTATATCCTGATTTTCTTGGAATAGCTCCTGAATGATTTTTTATATCTGGTAAACTGTAAGGGATACACAGAAACTTACTGCACAAAAATACAGATCTCTTTAAAACACAGAATTTATGAAATGTACAGTTTTTTTTTATAGAGCCAACCATTTCAAAGATATTCCGAGATTTGGTTTCATTTTAAAATTCTTAAACTTTATTCAAACGGGAGTTCTCATACATTTCATACCTCTCTTGTTTTACTTCTGACCTTGCATAGTCAGCTTTTGAGAGACTGGACTATTACTTCTGGCAAAGCAAAAAAGGACCGAATTTTAATGACAAGAAACCAGTTTTTAAGCCTAGTGTATTCCCTTATTTCATTTCTACTTATTAGGAACTAACTAATAAGACAATTTATGCTAGTACTTATCTTGGTTGGCATGAAGTAGAAAGAAGAATAAGCTTCTGAAAAAAAAATTGTTACAGAATAGGTAGAGAAAGTCATGAGAAAGGAACACATCAGATATTTTTATTGCTTTAAATTTTCTATTAGTGCAGTTTTCAAGTGGTAAGCATTTATGCCAATGCGTATTTCCTTGTTTGTTTCTTTTTACTTCTCTACACGTACTAACTACAGTGTATAGATGGGGTATTGTATTGCTGGAAATATACCTATGTATTGAGACCTTCTGAATGCAGAAAAAAAATATTTTTAGAAAAATGTCCGTGTGTAGGTCTATCTGTCTGTGTGTGCTGTGGGCAGTATAGCTCAAAAACGAAAAGTTCGTTAAATACTAAACGATATTTAAGTTCAGTATCTTCCAAGGATGCGATACGAAGATTTTAAAGAAAATCCCCCCATCCCCAACAACCCTTTACATGAAAAAATTTCGAAAATTTTGATTTTCTCAAAAATGGCTCAAACTATTTTGATTAAAATGTCGCATATTAAAGGTAATAAATCTTGAATTGTCTGAGAGCAGCCTCTAAAGACATCTTTATTCTAGATGACTTTTGAATAACTGGAAAACCGTAAGAGATATACAAAATCTTACTGCACAAAACACGTAGATCTCATTAAAACACCCAAATTAGATTATATACATTTTTTTGTTGTTGTAAAGTTAACCGTTTTCAAAATATTCCGAATTATTGGTTACAATTTTAAGCCACTTAAACTTTTCTCAAACGGGAAGACATCTTTCCTCTCATTTCTTTACTCCTGGAAAGCAAAAAGATTGGAATTTCAATTGTTTCACATAGTGACCGGCTTTTAAAGGCTTTAGCCTGTATATTTTCTTCTGTGCATTTTTATTTCCCTCCTACTTACAAGGAACTAGTAATAAGACTAATTCTACCTATGTTTGATTAGCATGGTGTAAATAAGAGATTAATTTTTTGAATAAAATGTTTGTTTACCGAACAGCTAGAGAACATCATGTGAATAGAACACATTAGATTTTTTCTTTCTCTACTCGTACTGTGTACCTTATAGTGTATAGAGAAGGTGTTGTATTGCACCCAAAACTTCGATACCGAGATTTCACCGGAAATACATGTTTTGGGTCCCCCTAAATCCAAAAAAAGAAAACATTTTTGGAAAAAAAGTCCCTGTGTGTGCATGTGTGTCTGTGTGTGTATTGGTATTTAATTTTGGTTCTTCCAACGATGCGACATGAATATTTTCAAGAAAATCCCCCACCCCAAACTACCCTTTACGTGGAAAAAAGTTCGAAAATTTTGATTTTCTCAAGAAAATGGCTCTAACAATTTTGATTAAAATCTCTTATATTAGGATATTTACATGACAAATAAAATGTATATCTTCAGTTTTCCGGGAATAGCCTCTGAAGACATGTTTATTCTGGTTGAATATTGCGGAATTTTATATAACTGGCAAACCGTAAGAGATAGACAAAAACTTACCACACAAAAATGTAGAGCTCGTTAAAATACACAATTTATGTTATGTACATTTTTTTTTTCGTGAAGTTGACCGATTTTGACATATTCCTTGGTATTACGATAGTTTCAGGCTTTAAAATACATTCTCATTCGGGAATTTGTCAACTCCTGCCATACAACAAAGGTACTTCAATCACATAGCAACGTTGCTTTTAAAAGCTTTAACTATTGCTTTAGCCTATAGTACTCCCTTATTTCCCTTCTACTTACAAGGAAGCAAGTAAAAAGATCCGTTCTGCTAATTTTGCTCGATTAGCATTAAGCAGGTAGAAGAATAAGCTTTCTAACATTAATTTATTGTAGAGATGTAAACAAAGTCATGTTGAGTGGAGCACATCAGATCTGTTTACCCTTCTACTTACAAGGGACCATAATAAGGACAATTTCTGCTAATGTTTATCTCGATTAGCACGATGTAGTTAGAATAATACTTTTTTTTAAGAAAGATCTGTAAGAAAGTCATGTCATGACAACACAACAGAGTTTTTGTAGAGTTAACTATTACTCGAGATATTCCGAGTTATTTCTTCCATTTTAAGGTTCTTAAACGTTTCTCAAACGGGAGAAATCTTTCTTTTCGTCTCTCTTCTGTTTACTCCTAGCAAGCAAAAAGAACCGAATTTCAATTGTTTCACTTAGCGACCGGATTTTAAAATATTCAATTATCGCTTTAGCCTAGTGCATCCCTTCTGCTTACAAAGAAGTAAGTAAAAAGACAATTTCTGGCAATGTTTATCTTGACTAGCATGATGTAGATAAAAGAATAATCTTTTATAAGGAAAGTTTGTTTGTGGAACAGCTAGAGAAAGTCATGTGAATGGAACACATCATATTTTTTTCTCATTGTTATGAAAAGTTCTTGGAATTTTAAAGCCATCAAATAGCGCTTCGCTTTCTAAAAATCAGACTATTGCTTTATTTTGCAACTTTTTATTACAACAAAATGTACCTATATGAAAGTTTATCTCAATAAACAAGAAGAAGATAGAGGAAGTAGCTTTTATAAGAATAGTTTGTAGAATAGTGAGCAGATAAAGCATTTTTAGTGTTACACGTCAGAGTTTTAAGAATTTTAAAAGAATTGTTTTACTGCTGCGCCTATTTTCAAAACAAAGCCTGTTGCCAATTGTTACCTAGTTGCGGAGCAGAAAGCTCATATACTAAGAGCTCAGTGACGAAAGTGTTAATTCAACGTTCTGTTTCAGTGGACCTTGACAATGCAAGTTGCGCTATGGCCCTAAAAAAGGTAGAAAACTTTTAAGCACCGTGCGAACGAGTTTTGACATTTAGCAACATTCCTGAATAGAGATTCCCACGAATGCGGGTTATCGTTTTGCAACAAGCAAGTTGATGTATATAGCAAGAAAAGGCCATGCGATGCACGCCATTACAATCGTGACCTACTCGCTCACGTCCCGGCAGATGTTATAGAAGGCCATGATCGTGCCTACATCTCATCAATCGCAATCCACTTCCAAGATTCGATGTGATCACGAGACCGCTTCAGTCTTAGAACTCGTTCAAACAACTAAGCTCCTGTATACTCAAACCAAGGAAGGCGCTTCTTAGCTCTCCAGAAGATAACAAGGTTACGCGCTGATGGGTTTTAATGTGCAAATTTCAACTACTGGTATTCAACACATTTTCAAAGTTTTTTTTCGAAATAAATGAAGTGCTTAAGTTTTGAGTACTTCCACTCCTTTTGAGGAAGCATCATACACTTAAGAGCTCAAAGGACCACATTAAGCCTATTTTCAACCCTTACTTACAGACCATCTCTTCCGTGCAACCCTTGGTGAAACAGAAAGTTCATAATAAATAAGCAAACATATTCTACAGTATTTATAGACGACGAAGCTGGTGTGATGCTAGATGTCATGAATACGAAATACCACCTACAATTTCAATTTTCAAGATTTTACTCATATTTTGTTATCTGTGTTCACTTGGAAGAACGATCACGGGTTGCCTAAGTCGTTAAGGACAGGTATGACAGATTTTAAAATTCCATATTTAGAGTGCTAACTTTCTGAAATTTATACCACAGGTGTGATACAATACAAATAAGTAACAATGCAAATTTCATCATCTAATAGTTTGGAAGTTATGGTCACATTTGTTTATGTTTTTGTCACGTCCTTTGCGACAAAAAAAAAATTAAATTTTGGTGTAATAGTTTAACCCTAGATTCACGATACATCTAATTTTTGAAATTATCCTATGTTTCTTTGTGTCTCCTCTGGTTTAGGTTCCATGCTTTTTTAAAAGTTATGAATGTGCTTTTTTATCACAAAAATATAATTTTTGTGTTTGAAAATTAAAATCATGTGCTTAAATGCATCTGACAGTAAAACGTAGGGCAATTCTTATTCCTTGTCCTCTGTGAGCTTGTATAGCAAGTTTTATTTGTGTAACAGAAAAACTGCTCCGCAAGTAGCATTTTACAGGGAAAAAAAATGCTGAAAATATCAATAGCCAGAAAGCAAGGAAAGATTTGGACGCATGGCTCACATCAAAATCCATCAAGTTGGTAGATTGGACCCTGAGCTTTCCTTTTCCTCTCCTCTGCTGCTGCAATTTCTGTCCTTTTCTTCTCCACAACTTCGTTTTTTTACTTTGCATGATGTGAATGAGATCTCGTCTAACAGAAGTTTTTCTTGCCGAGTCCGGTGCAGTTTCACACTAGTTCCAGTGGCTTGAATTTAAAACTGGCACCTGGTGGCCAGTTATACGTTTTTTTATTCAGGAATGTTTAAATTTTTTATGGAATTAAAATTAAAAAAAAATGTGATTTTTCATTAAACTTCAGTCATACCTACCCTTATGACAGGGGCTCGTGAATGGGCGGTCTGCAATTCAAAACTCGCCAGAATCCTTCCTGAGACTATTTTGTTCTCCAGGTTTTCCTCAATCCTCCCTCTAACTCGTAAATGTCAGTGAGATACCCTAAACTTAGCTTTGGGACGTTTCCTTACTTTCCTATGCCCCATTCACAATAAGATGTAAGCGCAGACGCAGTGCAGGCACAAGGCTTTGAACACAGGTTATTCAATGTAAGCCTTCGTATCGGCACACCAATATGCTACGCAATGCAAGTGCTTACAAACTCCAAACTTAATCCTTTCATTGTATACATAGAGGAAGGCATCTGCATTCTTTCCTCTATGCTTTTCCTGTTGGTCAACAGAAGACGATCGCAATGAGAGATTTTAAGCACCTATTGTACATTATGCTGTCCATTTCCCTTCAGAGGCTTTAGTAATCTGTTTGGTGAATCCTCTTTTGATTTTAATGAATGTACCCACCATCTGCATCTAGAGTTCTTGGCTCTCACACACCCTAAGACGCAAAGAGATGCACATTTCATTAAATGCGCAGCTTTTCACTTTCTGCAGCCACCATGCGTGCACTATTTTCAGTATTTTGGTCAATTATTGTGACGTCACTGCTGCGACCGTATATTGTGGAAGTAATGCTTGTACCTATTTATTTGTAAATAATTGAGTGGATTTTATTATAAGATATTGTTATGTTATCCAATTTGATACTTGCGGTACGCCTGGAAAATATCCGTCTGTATTTACGGATGTAAAAACCCGTGCCAGCTCTTGTGTTACGCTTACAACTGCATTGGGAATGGCCTTCCCTCGAGCCAGCGCTTATGCTGCGTTACGTCTGCGCTTGCATATCATTGTGAATGCAGCTTAAAACTCTTCAAATTACACCACATGCGTCATCAGTAGGCCATGGATCTGTAGGCACTAACAATGTTTTCAATAGGCACGCAATAAAGCAACGAACATTCGAAAAATGGGTACTTAAAATACACACAAAAAAATCAACAAATAGGCACTTAAAAAGAAACTAAATTGAACAAACTACACAAAAATTATGATAAATTAAAGAAACATATACCAAATGAAACAAAATGGATGATGTAACAATTCTATTTTAATTACCAATAAACTTACAGTATCCCATCAAAGACGCGGTTCACATGGTTTTTATTACAGCTTATGGATTATCATTTATTTTTCAAGATTTTTCTGAAGTGAAACCTACTCTTCTTATCTCTCTAAATATTTTTATAGTGAGAAAACTTATTTTCGCCTCGCATTAAGTTATTGGACAAAACTTCATTGCAAACCACTAAAAGAACTTGGCACCAAATGGAATGGCTCAGACAGTAACGTATGTGGTCCGCATACGGGAGGTTCTGGGTTCAAATTCGTTTTCTTTTCCCCCCGTATCTTCCCTCAGTAGCCAAGATAAATACGGATTGGATACTTAATATCATGAACCAAGGAATACCCTCAGTCCAACACATTAGCAAAACTGAACATAGATGCTAATTACGATTGCACTGCCATCTATCCACAGATAGTGCAAGCAGTATACTGGAGGGCACCTCTAACCCCAATTGCCTGTCATGCAGCTAAGGATAAGAATGGCGTGAGGAGATGAGACCTTAGAAATCTAGCTACACTTCGCTATCTCACTATTGATAGGACTATCTCATTACAGAAGTAGTGCAACTAAACTGGACGGCCCTCTAACGCTTGGCGCTAAGTGAAGGTCGTTTGGAACGGGGGTGAAACCAAAATGGATACTGTCCACCATCTACTGTAAATGGTTACCTTACGAACAATTCTGTCGATATAAGACCGAGCAAAGAAATTAATTAAATAAAACACAATCTGACGAAAAGAGCATAAATTATCTAAAACGGGCAGTTTTAGACATAAACGACCAAACCAGGCATCAGCGTATCAAATAGGCATTTATAGGTACTATAAAATTGCAGCTAAAATTGCATGCTATAGCATGAAAAGGATTTATAACTTATTAGCCTACCTTTCACGTTAAAGGAACAATACAGGCAAATATGTAGGCAAAATCCGCGGTCTAATCATCAGTGTCCACTGCCTATGGCATCATATGTAGTAAGAACGTGCGTTAAATATTACTAAAAATCTTATGTGCTATATTCACATGACTTTTTCTACCTGTTCTTCGACACACTCTTCTTAAAATGTATATTCTTCTATTTCACGTTAATACACATAATACATACTGCATAAATGCTTTTATTACATTTTCCTTATAGGTATAAAGGGATAAGGGAATATGCTAGGCTTAAGTGCTAGTTAAATATATTTAGATCTGGTCGCTATGTGGTGGCTTTGAAATTCCTTTCACTTTGCTTGACCAGCAGCAAGAAAAACGAATAATGACATTCTATTTGAGGAAAGTATTAATATTTTGAAATTGCAACCAATAACAAGGAATATCTTTTAATGGTTAACTCCAAACAAAAAAAAGTACATGATATAAATTGAAGAGGAGAAAGCGGCTCAGGGGTGGGTTTTCTACGGGTTTTCCGGTTTCCCCCGCCATCGCAGTCCGTCGGTGCACTGTCTTCATTCCATGTATCATCACTGTAATCGCCAGCGGTGCCATATGTAGTTAAAGCTGGCGTAAAGCACTAAAAAAAATATCAGAATCGTTAGATTCATTTGCTGCAAAATAAATGTTTTCGAAAAATATTTCCATGCAAAGAGTAGGTTGAGTAGAGCGATTTTCTTGAAAATCTTCGCTACATCCTTATGAGATGCTAAGCTTAAATGTCAAGTTGGATGTTTAATCCAGTTTTCGTTTTTAAGTTATGCTGTGCACAAACACACGGACACCACACAAGGATGTTTAAAAACCTGATGTGTTGCATCACATGACTTCCTCTATATATTCTGCAACAAACTACTCTTACAAAAGCCTATTCTTCTCCTTTATGCTAATCGAGATAAATATTAGCAGAAATGGTCTTATTACTTCCTACCTTGTAAGTAGAAGGGAAATAAGGGACTACACTAGGCTAAACCGATAGTGAACATTTTTAAAATTTGGTCGTTATGTAATGACTTGGCTATTCCCTTCTATTTCCATGGTCAAGAGTAAAACAAAATAAAAACGAATGACGACTTCCCGTTTGAGAAAAGTATTGAAAAATGTACATCAATAATTAGGAACTGTATCAGAAATTATTAACTCCAAAAATAAAAAAAAAAAAATAATAAGTACATTTAAACATGAATCTTGTGCTTATATGAAAAATTACATTTTTTGTGTAGTTAAAGTTTATCTGTTTCTTATGGTTTACCAGTTTTAGACGTCCCGTATTATACGGGATATCCCGCATTCTAGAAGGAAGAATAGTATACAGTATTACCGTCACGGGAAGTAAAAATTATGATATTTCATTCTATGTTTAAAGATTGTATTTTAAAATGTTCTATCCGTACATTGGTACTGGTAACTTTGAAGGCTATTTTTGTTAGTTGCTATTTATTAACATAATATGAATCTATTCCCTCCCTAAGAATAGACGACTTAGTCCGTATTTAAAAACAGTGAAAATGAAGAAAATGGCGAAGGCGGTTATCGTTCATGAAAAATAAATTCAAAGTGCGCCTAACAGTTGTCATCGTGAACGGTGTGCTGCAACTTGTAGGAACCGTAATATATGTATACCTCGTCCAATATGAAAATAAATACAAATAAAAATATTGAAGCATAATTTGCACGGAGTGTCCATAGAAGTCAATCATAATTTACATGCCTCTACAATCTATCATTGTGTTATTATAATGCAAAACAAAACTTCAGTTATAAATTAGTTTCGGTTGTAATGTGGAACTCATTCGCCAGTATGTTGTGGCGGTTCCAGCAGACTATGCCAGGACACTTGTCAGAGGGGACTCGGCACCGAACTGAGGTTATTGTACCTACACCCCAGGAGGGAGGAATGAGGTGAGAGGATACACCGGGCGACCGGAACTAGGAGCGACGGCACAGCAATGATAAGATCCCTATTGTTTCCAGATTGAACCACCCCGACTGTTGGATAGACAGACAGGGCCTCCCGCCCCATATAGGATCCGACTCCGCCAGGAGCGGCATTCCGGCAACCAGCCGAAATTGGGGGACAGATATATTTACTCAGATAATACTTTTTCCCTGCCACGCACCATCACTGACACTTTCACTTCTGAAAGAAGCCACAGGATGAAGGAAATGACATTAGAAACGACATGCAGGGACAGGGAATTCGGGGGATGAAATAAACCTACTCAGCATTTGCCTGGTGACCAGGGAAACCCCAGAAAAATCCATGGGACGGGTAGGACGGCCACAGGAAGTGAACCCGGATCTTCTGAATGCGGGCAACGGACAAAACCACCTTAGCCATCCCGCTCGGTCAGACAGTACCGAACTAGAGGCTATAGTACAGATTGTGTTGGAATCAGAAAATACTATTTTTTTTAAAGTTTTCCTTGTTTTATTATTATTTAAGAATTTAGTGTATTTCGAAATAGTTTAGGACATTTATTAGTCAGAAATTTGGAGAGAAACTAACAGTTTTAGTGTAGCATTTAATTGGATTCCTCAACCCCAACACGAGTATATTAATGTTAATTGAGTCTTCCTGGCTCACATGATTATGTAGAGGAATATTTTCAATTTCGAACAGAATATTGAACACTGAAAGGAACAAATATTGTTTCACTTTGATAAACCATGAAATTAAAATCACAATTATAGTTTTTTATCGGAGTTTAGGACATTATTAAGAATAATGCTAGTTTTGAAACAATGCAATGAAAAGTTGTAAATATGACATACTTAATGTATCAAAATATATAGATGACTATGATTGTATATTTGAGGCAATTTTTGTATGGACATAAATAAACATAACTGTAAAAATATTATTTCACAGTATATATTTCGGGATAAAACACCTCTGGACCTTTCTTTGAAATTGTAACACTGAGTACAAATACACATTTAATTGATGAAAATATCTTTTTGTTTTCTTTTACAAGCCGATATTTGCTGTACCGCCACAGGCCTTCAAAAGCGGGGGAGGGGGGGTTCAGTGTCCCTTATTCTCTCCTAAAAAGCTGGCAAATTTATTGAGTTATGCAAAGGTTGCTCAAAATGAAGAGGATTTTAGAGGCTATTCCCAGAAATGTTAAGATGAGCATTTCATTTGTTGAGAAAATATTTTAGCATACGGCATTTTTATTCAAAATCGTTAGAGTCATTTTTTAAAAACAACAACAATAACAAAACCATACACACAATTTTTGAAAATGTTACTATGTGAAGGGTAGTGTGGGGTTGGGGAATAGACTTGAAAATCCTCTTAATGCATCTTGGAAGATGCTGAAATAAACTTTCAAGTTTGGTATTTAATGGACTTCTCGTTTTTGAGTTAGAGTTAGTCAGAGAATCGTAGGCACGCGACACGCACACAGGCCTTTTTCTAAACTTTTTTTTTCACGGGACCCAAAACGCTTATTTCCAGTGAAATATTGGTATCGAAGTTTTGGGTGGAATGAAATACGTTCTCTACCTACTATGTATAGAGTAAGTGGTAGAGAAAGTATTTATTTGGATTTAGTGTACCCTAAAACGTGAATTTCCAATGAAATTTCGGTATCGAATTTTTTTATATACTATGTAACTGGCAGAGAAAATAAAAACTCGAAAGAACGGTGCCTTTCAGTGTTTAAAAAATCTGATGTGTTCCATTCACATGACTTTCTCTACATCTCTACAACAAATTATTGATAAATGACTTATTTTTCTTCTTACTTCATGCTAATCGAGAAAAAATTAGCAGAAATCGTCTTATTACTTGCTTCCATGTAAGTAGAAGGGAATTAAAGGGAGTACCATAGCTAAATTGATAGTCAAAAACTGGTTGCGATGTGATTGAAGTTTGTTTGTATGGACAGGAGTTGACAAATTCTGTATGAGAAAAGTATAAGTGTTTTATATCTGAAACCAATAGATAATAACGAATATCTCAAAAACGACCAACTCCACGAAAAAATGTGTATGACATAAATTGTGTGCTTTAACGAGCTCTACATTTTCTATTATGTAAGTTTTTTCCTATCTTATACGGTTTACCAGTTATTCAAAATTACATAAAATTCATCAAGAATAAAGATGTCTTCTGAGGCTATCCCCAAAAATTCAAGATATACATTTTATTTGGCATGTAAATATCTTTAATGTGCGACATTTTAATCAACATTGTTAGAAAATAAAAATTTTCGAATTTTTTTGCATGTAAAGGGTAGTTGTGGTGCGGGGATTTACTTGAAAATCTTCGTGTTGCATCCTTGGAAGATAATGAACTTAAATACCAAGTTAGGTATTTAACAGAATTTTCGTTTTTGAGCCATGCTGCCCACAGACAGACACACACACACACACACACACACACACACAGACTTATAGATAGACACACATAGGGCATTTTTCTAAAAATGCTTTTTGGATCCGGGGGGTTTCAAAACATATTTTCGGTGAGATCTCGGTATCAAATTTTTGAGTGCATTACAATATCTTCTCTATGCACTATGTACATAGTATGTGTAGAGAAAGTAAAAATTGTCAAAACCGGTTGAGAGTCTTCTGAGATACACATGCATGCAGCACGCGCATGTCGCCATCGAAGTGTTAAAGTTTATTTGTGAAGTGAATTCATTTAGCAAGCCATTTGCATTGCCGATACACAAAGTAAACTGCCAGGAGCATGCATAACAGAGCGCTTTTAGTAACTAAATACAGCCTATGTTAGGAGTGTTACACATGTGTAGGATGATAAACATTTCTTTCGGAAGAATAGCATTTCAAACACCTGAAGACAAGTAGGCCATTAGCCAGGCCGCTCCCAGTTCAACCGAGAGTGAAATCTCTCCGTTTCGTAAGGCAGGAAGCAAGCTCTTCTCTGCACGACACTTTGATATTTAAACACTAATAACACATGTTTACCGTTACGCAACTATAGGGAGAGACACTGTCATCCATAGTGTACAAAAATCCTAAATGTGACAACTTCATTATTTCTTTAAGGTTAACTCTCCATTACTGCAGATCTTAAGCAATTCTATTGTTCACTGATTACGCTACCATTGTAACCAACTTCAAAAATTACCACAACCCAATGAATGCCCTTGTACTTTTTACTAATTTTTCAGACATCTTTGTTCAGTGGATCCCTTCATGACTTTCACAGCAAAACTTTTGGGAAAATTTGTTTTTACCGATGAAACAATTAAACCTTTTGGGAAACCTCCAGCATTGTTCACGGTAAACAATTCTTGCAGACAACAGGTAATATCCGGTACAAGGGTAACACAGGAATGTAACAAATACAAACTTTATCTTTTCTATGTAAGTAAAGAAAGTGTATTCCACTCAAAAATGCTATATAGAGATTTCACCTCAAAACATATTTTTCTTTGCCCCCTGAATTCCAAAGAAACTTGTTTTTTATTAGAAAAATGAAGCATAAGCATAAAAATGAAAAGTCTGCTGAATACCAAATTAGGTATTTAAGTTCGGGATCTTCCAAAGATTTTCAAGAAATGCTCCCCACTCAAACCTACATTTTACTTGTAATTTTTACTTTCTCCATACGCACTATGTACATAGTGTATAGAGAAGGTATTGCACTCCACCAAAAAATTCGATACCGAGATTTCACCGGAAATATATGTTTTAGGGTCCCCAATATCCAAAAAAAAGCATTTTCACAAAAAGGTCCGTGTGTGTGTGTCCGTGTGTCTGTGAACACGATAACTCAAAAACGAAAAGTAGGTAAAATACCAAACTTGGTATTTAAGTTTAGTATCTTCCAGGGATACGACACAAAGATTTTGAGAAAAATCCCCCCACCCCCAACTACCCTTTACATGGAACTTTTTTCGAAAATTTTGATTTTCTCAAAAATGGCTCTAACGATTTTGATTAAAATTTCGTATATTAAAGATATTTACCTGTCAAATAAAATGTATATCTTGAATTTTCTGGGAATAGCCTCTGAAGAGTAGTTTATTCAGGATACATTTTACAGAATTCTGAATAACTGCTAAACTGTAAGAGATGGACAAAAACTTACTACACAAAAAATGTAGAGCACATTAAAACACACAGTTTATGTTATACACATTTTTTTCGTGGAGTTCGTCGTTTTTGAGACATTCCTTATTTTTGGTTTCTGCTATGAAATACGTATACTTTTCTCATACAGGAACTTGTCAACTCCTAGACAAAGGAACTTCATTGACATAGCAACCAGCTTTTGACTATCACTTTAATCTACGGTTGTCCTTTGTTTCGCTTCTACTTACAAGGAAGCGAGTAATTAGACTATTTCTGCTATTTTTTTCTGATTAGCATAGTAAATAGAAGTATAAGCTTTTTAAGAATTGTTTGTTGCAGGGATATGGAGAAAGTCATGTGAATGGCACACATCAGATTTTTATAATCTGTTTTCTTTCCTAAGAAAAGAAACTAACGATTTTGGTTAAAATACCGTACCTATATATGGCATTTACATTATAGATAAAATGGATATGTTGAATTTTTTGGGAATAGCTTATGAAGTTTAAGCTATTGAAGATTATACAAAAGTCGGGGAGTTTTGAATATAGGTACCTTTTCCATGTAACAGGTAAGCGTTAAGCGATCGGTGGAAACCTACCACATAAAAGTGTAAATGTCTTTAAAATGCACAATTTACTTCAAACCACCTTTTTATGACAAGAAAGTTTCGGATTGCTCAATATGTCGTCATTCTTTTAAAGTCCTATCTATATTCTGCATTTCTGGTGATTACAGAAAAACTATGGAATTTTAAACATCCAATTCTTATAAAAGCGTTTGACTATCGCCATTACAGTATATCTGCAACGAAATGTGTCCAGCAGCTATTTCTGCAACGTTTCATCTCCGTTAAAATGAACTAAATAGAAAAGTCAACTTTCGAAAAAAATGGCTTGCAAGTAAACCAATAATAAACGATAGAGCGTAGAGAAAGGGATGTGAATGTAACACATTAGATACTTTCTTTTTCTGCTGCTTACCTATAGTAAAGCAAGCTACCTAAAAGTCTGATACCGAGATTTCACCGGAAATATATTTTTGAGTCCCCTGAATAGATAAAAACATTTTTAAAAAAATGTATGTGTGTGTGAGAGAGAGAGAGAGAGAGAGAGAGAGAGAGAGAGAGAGCTAAAAATCGAAAAGTAGTTTAAATACCAAATTAGGGACTTAAGTTCAGCATCTTCCCTAGGATCCGACACGAAGATTTTCAGTAAAAATCCTCCATTGCAAACTACCCTTATCTTGAACAAATTTTCAAACGTTTTTTTTTTTTTTTTTTTTTTTTATTATTTTCTTAAAATTAGTTCTAACGATGTTGATCAAATGCGACATGTTTAAGATCTTTCCATGAAAATTCAATGAATATCTTGAATTTTCTGGCCTTTAACCTCTAAAGTCTCCATTATTCTGAATGCTTTTTGTAAAATTAAAAACTCGTAACAGACAAATGCCTTTTGCACAAAAAATGTTGATTGCGTTAAAGCACACAAATTATGTCAAATACATTTTTTAGGAATTAACCATTTCCGAGACATTCTTTGTTCCAGTACGTCTGTACTATTCTTAAATGCGAATTCATTTATTGCCTTTTTCCTCTTTGTCGTGAAAACAGAACGAATTTTTAAAGCCATCACATTGTAAACGCTATTAAAAGATTCGGGTATCCCTTAAAGCCTGCCAAATTCCCCAATCACCTTGTACCTACAAGAAAATATTCAATAAGACAATTTTTTCAAATGCTTATCTCGATTAACATGAAGTAGATAAAAGAATAAGCGTACAGTTTATACAAGAATCAGTACAGCAAGTCATGTGAATGTATAACATCCGCTCTTTTTCTTCAACACACACTCTCTAAACACCAGCAATCTTAATTAGTTTATCTTATTTTGGATATTTATGAAAATGTAAGGGTTTTTCAAAACATTATATTGTATACGTTTTTAAAATGCTGTTTACAGGCACAAACACGCGCGCGCGCGCACACATACACACACACACGCACAAGTGGGGGGGAGGGGATTCATAGATCCTCATAAGCGTATTTCCGATGAAATTTTCCACACGACATTTTTGAGTATGTATAAAAGTAAATTTAGACAACGTAAAAGTAAATGATACTGATTAGAGAAAGTCATTTCAATACAATGCCTCAAATATTTTATTTTCACTTTTTCTATCGAATACTATGTACAATGTACAAAATAGGTAAAGATATCCATCCAAAATTTGATACCAAGATTTCACCGGAAATAGGAAATATAATTCTGAAGACCCCTCAATCCAAAAAAGTATTTTCAGAAAAAAGATCCGTGTGTGTGTGTGTGTGTGTGTGTGTGTGTGTGTGAGTGTGTCTCGCTCTCTCTGTCTGTATATCCGTCTGAATGCGTGTATTTCTGTGTACGTATGTGTGTATAAGCGGTGGGGGGGGGGGTTAAATACCAAGTTATAGTTAGTATTTTCCAAGGATGCGAAACAAACTTCTAAGCAAATCCCTCATCCCGAACTCCCTTTATATTGAATATTTTTGGAAATTTTTGACTATCTTAAAATGGCTCTAACAATTTTAATTAAAGTAAATAAATAATATATACAACTTTTATTTGTCATTAAAGCATCTTTAATTAAAATCGTGAGAGTCATTTTAAGAAAATCTATATTATATATTGTTTTACTCCTGGCCATGCAAAGAGAACCGAATTTTGATTACTTCGCATAACGACCAGCTTTGAAAGGATTTGACTAACGCTTTAGCCTTGCGCATTCCGCAAGTAATGTGGCCATTTCATGTAATGGTTTCCTTGATTAGCATAGTGTAAATAAGAGAAGAAATATCTTTTATAAGATTAATTTGTTGCAGAACAGATAAAGAAAACCATGGGAATCGAACACATGAGATTTTTACATAATTTTGATTTTCTTGTTAATATCGTTTGTACACCTTAAACAATTAGATGGTTTTGAACTTAAGTTCTAACACAAGAGGTAATCGATAACGTTTGATAGGTGCTGCTAATTTCCGGGTTGTTTAGTAATCACTGAGGCTTGTTATCCACTAGGATGATGATGTTCAGTGGATTTCTTGGTTTATGAGGTACTAATTCACCGTTACCAAGGTCGCTGCCTAACTAACTCCTTTGCTGCTAGTAGCCAGTTATTGCGGCAGGAATATAATTATGTTTGGCTCATCTTAGAAAAGGCCAAGGATGCCGATGTTGTGAAGGTAAGCTAACGGATCCGGTATCATCCTCACATCATCTTATGTCATCAACCGCTTTGGACGCTGTTCACATCCTCAACTCGGACACAGGTTCTTCTGGTGCCTGTAAAGTCTCTGGAGCGAGCAAGTGAAAGTGAGTCCGACCATTAAAAGAGGATGAGTCGTTCCGTTCAGGGCCGACCAGGCTTGCCGCGCCGATCATGACACAACAGTCTTGGCCTGGTTATCTGAGCGCAACAAAATGTTTATCATTTGCATCACCTACACAAGAAACAATAGAACCCCCGCCGCATTTCGTTGCATAAACCTCGATTCCTCTTAATAATAATTTCCGGCAGAGCAGCCAACATTATCTTCTACCTGTAAACGATCTTTCAAACAGAAAAAAAGTTGTAGTTCTGATCTCCTTGAGGTTTGACGATTCCCAAAAATCTGAGAATAAATTGTTCAAGACTTAGAGCGTTAAAGTTGTTACGGCGCCTACTTACAGCATTTTCGCAGATTCAGACAAACCTTAATGCGACGTATGGACATAAATCCTAGTGTGGACGACAGGAATTGGGATCGTCAATATTTCCGTATTTTTTATACCGAAACCATTAAAATTAAAAATCTACTTTCAGATTGTGCATTAATGTGCACACCTGATGGAAGGCCTATAGATGACAGTCTTTAAGCTGGAGAAGGTGGTGAAAAATTGAATGGATAATTTGTATAAAAATGTTTTGATATGCAGAAAAATCTGATGTGTTCCATTCACATGACTTTCTCTACATCTCTGCAACAAATTATAGTAAAAAAGCTTATTCTTCTATTTACTTCTGCTTATTTTTCTATTTATAAAAAATAGCAGAAATGGTCTTATTACTTGCTTCCTTGCAAGTAGAAGGCAAATAAGGGAGTACCATAGGTTAAAGTGATAATCAAAACCTGGTTGCTATGTGACTGAAGTTCCTTTGTTTGTATGGACAGGAGTTGACAAATTCCGTATGAGAAAAGTATAAGTTTTTCAAAGCTGAAACCAAAAAACAAGGAATATCTAAAAAGCGATGAACTCCAGAAATTGTATGTTTTAATATACTCTACATTTTTTGTGTGTTAAGTTTTTGTCCATCTCTTACGGTTTAGTTTACAGTTATGCAAAGTTCCGTAAAATTCATCCAGAATAAAGTAGTCTTCAGAGGCTATTCCCAAAAAATTCAAGATATACATTTTATTTTTCAAGTAAATATCTTTAATATTTGACATTTTAATCAAAATCGTTAGTCATTTTTATGAAAATAAAAATTTTCGAAAAATGTTGCATGTAAAGGGTAATTGGGGTTGGGAGGATTTTCTTGAAAATCTTCGTGTCGCATCCTTGGAAGATGTCAAACTTAAATACCAAGTTTAGTATTTAACGGTCTTTTCGTTTTTGAGCTATGCTGTCCACAAACACAGACACACACAGACAGACACACACACACACACACACACACCTTTTTGTAAAAATGCTTTTTTTTAATTCAGAGATACCCAAAACGTATATTTCCGGTGAAATCTCGGTATCGAATTTTGGGTGCAATACAATACCTTCTCTATACACTATGTACATAGTACGTCTAGAGAAAGTAAAAATGGTCAACAATGGGCTTTCGTTACAGTTGGGTGAGAAAACAATATTTGACGTTAAGGCCAGGGCCGCCGCATAGTAGAATGCGCGCTGTGTTTCCGGTGAAACTGGGAACATTTTACTGCATGAGGCAAACGATCTTAATTTTGCTGGTGAAGTTTAGTATCTATGACGGTTCTTGAATATATTTGCAGCCAAAGTTTTAATATTTAATGAACGCAACCAAAACCGAATCGCGTATAAGATAGTACAAAACAATGAAAGAAATAACATGGTTAACTTAATCGTTTACTTAGACATTAAAGGGTAAAATAAATAAATAATAGGTATGCAGTTTAAACAATCAGGTATACAAAATGTTTACATGATTATCAATGCAGTCAGCGAAAACAAAAGTAAATGGATACATTTATTCAACAATTTAAAGAAATGTTATGAAAAATAGTGGTTTTACGTATTTATTTAACAAATGAGGGGTGAATTAAATTACACATTTTATAACTTTCAATAATAACAGGAACTAAAAAGGCTTTCAATGTTGGTAACGGTTTTTATAGCGAAGACACTAATGCCTATTGCCAGGCGGGCGAGGATATCACAGCAATTCGAGACGTATATGCGACCATTTATTTAATCACTCTTGCGACTTTGAAGCTGCAGTGCCAAAGAAGATGCTAAATTAAGGAAAAAATCTGATGTGTACCATTCACATGACTTTCTCCATATCCCTGCAACAAATAATTCTTAAAAAGCTTATGCTTCTATTTACTTTATGCTAATCAGAAAAAAATAGCAGAAATAGTCTAATTACTCGCTTCCTTGTAAGTAAAAGCGAAATAAGGGACAGCCGTAGGTTAAACTGATAGTCAAAAGCTGGTTGCTATGTCAATGAAGTTCCTTTGTTTATATGGATAGGAGTTGACAAGTTCCTGAATGAGAAAAGTATACGTTTTTCATAGCAGAAACCAAAAATAAGGAATGTCACAAAAACGACGAACTCCACGAAAAAAATGTATATAACATAAATTGTGTGTTTCAATGTGCTCTACATTTTTTGTGTAGTAAGTTTTTGTCCATCTCTTACGGTTTAGCAGTTATTCAAAATTTAGTAAAATTCATCCACAATAAACTACTCTTCAGAGGCTATTCCCAGAAAATTCAAGATATACATTTTATTTGTCAGGTAAATACGTAAATACACAACATTTTAATCAAAATCGTTAGAGCCATTTTTGATAAAATCAAACTTTTCGAAAAAAGTTCCATGTAAAGGGTAGTTGGGGGTGGGGGGATTTTTCTCAAAATCTTCGTGTCGCATCCCTGGAAGATACTAAACTTAAATACCAAGTTTGGTATTTTACCGACTTTTCGTTTCTGAGTTATCGTGTTCACGGACACACGGACACGGACACACACACACACACACACACACACACACACACACACACACACACGGACCTTTTTGTCAAAACGCTTTTTTTGGATATTGGGGACCCTAAAACATATATTTCCGGTGAAATCTCGGTATCGAATTTTTGGGTGGAGTGCAATACTTTCTCTATACACTATGTACATAGTGCGTATGGAGAAAGTAAAAATCTGATGTGTTACATTCACATGACTTTCACTAGCTGTTCTACAAACCATAAGATCATTCTTCTTTCTGTACCTTGCTAATCGAGGTACTCATTAGCACAATGTTCTTATTACTTAGTTCCTTATAAGTAGGAAGAAAATAAGGGAATACACTAGGCTAAACCGATAGTCAAATGTTTTAAAAGCTGTCGTTATGCGATTTTCATTGCAAATCGCTTCTTTTCTTGGCCAGGAGTAGAACAAAAGAAAAACGGACACTCCCGTCTGAGAAAAGTGTAAGTACTTCACAACTGAAACTAGTGACAATGAATACCACGAAAACGGTAAGCTCCAGGAAAAAAATGTATATGACATAACTTGTGTATTTTAACAAGACCTACATATTTTGTATAGTAAGTTTTTGTCTATCTCTTACGGTTTACTAGTTATGCAAAATTAAGCAAAATTCATCCAGAATAAACAGGTCTTTAGAAGCTATTCCCAGAAAATTCAAGATATACATTTTATTTGTCACGTAAATATCTTTAATATATAGTATTTTAATCAAAATCGTTAGAGCCATTTTTAAGAAAATCAAAATTTTCGAAAAAAGTTCTATGTAAAGGGTAGTTTGGGGTGGGGGATTTTTCTCAAAATCTTCATGTCGCATCCCTGGAAGATACTAAACTTAAATACCAAGTTTGGTATTTTAGCTACTTTTCGTTTTTGAGTTATCGTGTTCACAGACACACGGACACACGGACACACACACACACGCGGACCTTTTTCTGAAAATGATTTTTTTGGATACAGGGGGTCCTAAAACAATTTCCGGTGAAATCTCGGTATGGAATTTTTGGATGGAATACAACACTTCTCTATCCTTATGTACATTGTACATATGGGGCTAGAGAAAGTAAAAATGGTTCTAACGACTTTGATTAAATACTATACATTACAGAGGTTTATATTACCTGAAGAGTGAAATGGGTTTCGTTTTCATGCATGCCTTAATCCAAGCAAGTACGACGAAAGCATGATAATATCTTTTAGCAAAATTGTAAGTACAGCTGGCAAGATAACTTCTGTTTGCTTACGCTCATGAGACACACGCCGCTCTGAAAGCGAAAGTGAAACCTATTTCTGAACTTGAGTGATAATAACGACACCACTCTCCCCCTTTTTTGTCATCTAGTTGTTCAAACTCCGAAGTTAAAAAGAATGTATCTAAAGATAATTTATAATTTCAGTTATGGACAATTTAACATTAACCGTAAATCGCTATAAAATGAAATGTTTGCTGGCTGATGAACAAAATTCGGCTCGGATGTTAAAACCTTCAGCGAATATTGTTCGTTTCTAATGGTCTTCGTTGATCTCTGACTTTCGGGGTTTACCTCATTCAACCAAGCGATGACGAACTCATTTATGATATGGGGTACCTGTAGGGCGTGTCCATTAACTCTCATGCCAGAGATGATGAGGATGGAATAAGAGGACCTACATCTTTTACCGTGGACTCAAATCACCTTGAGCCTTGGGAATACTCCGCATTGTTAGCCAGAAATAAAGGCTTGGATAGGGAATCGAACCACGAGACTTCAGTACAAGAACTGTGAACGAAACTACTGAACTACCCCGGTGCCCACTTGGCCGCATATTGAAGTGTGCAATATTCTCCACGAAAACATCTCACATCGTAAACTTCACAACAGACGAAATCGCTCCTCAGCGCTATTGTTTTAATGACAATGCGTCAAGCAAACTAAAGGTGTTGCGTACTTTGGGGTGTTGGATTTTTGAGCGTCTGCTGCACAATGTGTCTATTGTATGCAAATATCGTGCATCAAAATTTGTAACGTGCACATAGGAATTAAAACAAAACCTCTAATTTATTTGGACATGTCCTCTTTATAAAACTTTCTAGTCACATCATCTCTTTAAATAATTATGTTACTCCCTATACTCAGACATGCATGAATATCGTTTCCCCTGTAATGAAGTAGCCTATTGGAGAGCATGTTCGGAGCATATACTCCTTTTTTACTCAGTGATGAAATACACTTCTTCTTTAACATCTAATCTCACCTCATTTATTTCTTATACCTAGAAATTCTTAACCGAAGGTAAATGTATCCTTTAGAATTCTTTTCCTGTGTAAGTAGAAATGGTTGATGAGTTTGGTAACTATACATTTTATCACGCTGCTTGCAGCATGGCTGCTTCCTCTATTCCAGATAGTCAGTTGTTCTCTGTATACAAATCAGTTTATTATTAACCTGAAGAGGCTCCTGTGATTCAGTGATGTTTTCCAATACATCTTTACCGACTTACAATCAAGAAAACTGTAATATTGGAATATTTCAGATTATAGCGGAACAAAATTTCAAATTTGCATACAAACACAAATTATAATCATTCTTTTAATTATCGGAATGGCTCAGATGGTCTGTCTATTTGGGAGGTAGCAGGTTCGATCCCTAAATCCGGCCTAGCTCTCTTATAAATTTTTTCGGGGGTTTTCTCGGGTCGCGAATGCTGATTAGATTCATTACAAACTCCCCCTCCCCGAAATTTTCGGTTCGCCATTTCCTGTTTCTATTACTACCTAATCATCTCTTTTAGGGCAGAAGATGATAGAGGAGACCCAATACTAAAAGAAGAATTCGAACAGGCTCTAAACAATCTAAGAGATGGAAAAGCACCTGGGGAGGATGGGATTCCTGGAGAACTATTGAAGAATGCAAATGAAGAACTACGCAAGACACTCTATAAACTCATATTTGATATATATGAAACTGGAATACTACCAGAAGATTTTAAAATGTGTAAAATTATACCAATCCCAAAAAAAGCAAATGGTGAAAAATGTGAACAATACCGTACACTAAGTTTAATGTCGCATGCATCCAAAATATTAACAAAAATAATATATAATAGAATAGAAAAGAAAATAGATACATATATAACAGATGATCAATTTGGATTTAGGAAGAACATAGGCACACGAGAAGCAATATTAGCAATGAGACTAATACTGGAAAAAAAGGCTAAGAAAGAATAAAATAGCATATATTGCTTTCATAGATATAGAGAAAGCATTTGATAATGTGGATTGGATCAACATGTTTGGAGTGCTTAGAAACCTGGGAATTAAATTTAGAGATTTTAGGATTATATGGAATCTATATAAAGATGAAAAAGCAATTATAAACTGTGGGAGAAACCAAGAAATAGTCGAATATAAGAAAAGGAGTGAGACAAGGATGTGCACTATCCTCAATACTGTTTAATGCATAAATACAGAGTGTACTAAATGAAATCACGGAAGAAATAGACACTGGAATAAAGATACAGGGAATAAAAATCAATATGCTCCGCTTTGCAGATGATATTGCAATATTAATGGAAAACAAGAAAGATTTAGAAACATTCATAAACAAATTAGAAAATACATTAAGGAACAACTACAACTTAAACATTAATAAATCAAAAACAAAAAATATGACTTGCAGGAAGAAAGGGAATAGTAACACAAAAATTAAACTAAATGACAACTATTAGAAGAAACCGAAATATTTCAATATCTAGGAAGCAAAATAACAGCTGATAGAAGGAGCAAAACAGAAATAACCAATAGAATACAACACGCAAAACTTGCTTTTAATAAAAAGTACCAGCTATTTACTGCAAACAACATTAGCCTTGAAACCAGGAAGAATTTATTACAAACATATATATGGAGTATTATGTTATATGGATGTGAAACTTGGACAATTTTAAAAGTAGAAAGAAAGAGAATAGAAGCATTTGAAACATGGTGCTATAGGAAAATGCTAAAAATTAAATGGAGTGACAAAATTAAAAATGAAGAAGTATATAAAAAAGCAGAAGCGGAAAAACGAATTTGGAACCAAATTAAAAGAAGAAGAACAAAATTAATAGGCCATTTATTAAGACATCAGAGCACACTGAATATTATAATAGAAGGTATGATAGAAGGAAGAAGTGGCAAAGGAAGAGCAAGATCACAATATATAAAACAAATTATGGAAGATATGAAATGCAGTAAATATGAAGAACTCAAACGGAAAGCAGAGAAAAGATCTGAATGGAGAATCGCTGCAAACGAATCCAAGGATTGAAGACTCCTAAAAAAAATAAAAAAAATAAAAAATAAGCGTTAAACCAGATGACGGTGTTCGTGGGTTGTGGCTGGATGGTGAACTGAACATTGTAAAAAGTTATTCCAGCGCCGTCGTAGGGAGCACTCGATCGGGACCCGCCTTCCGGTTTCGGGGCTTCCTCTGGGGGCTGCTGGGAAGCTCAGATCCCGTGACCAGGGCCTAAGGCAGCGTCGGAAGCGCTCCAACTATGATAGATACATCCATGGTCGCGCCCGTCGTCATCCGAATCTATTCGCTCTTTGGGTCTCTCTCCCCAGCCCTCCTTGAGCTCATGCAAGTGGCAAAGGGCCACAGGGTCCTATGTCCAGTGCTCTGCCCCAGAGTCCTTGAGGGCCTCATCCGTGACTAATCCTAATCATGCTATATTAAATTTATTGTACGTTAACAATGCCTTGTGAAACAAACAAAATGGCTTGTGATGTACACACTCAGAAATGATTCCAGTATTTAATCAGTAATGTTATTGTCACAAAATATTGCACAACCCTATTGTTACAAGTGGTAACAATGACAGTTTAGCTCGCCTGGGTAGTGTGGTGGTAGCGAGTCTACTTCACATTCAAAAGGTCGTGAGCTCGAATCCCACTTAGGGTGAGTTGCTCGGATAAGTTTTTTTTTTTTTCGGGGTTTTCTCGAGAAGACGAATGTCGAGTAACTTTAAGCTCCATGGACCCCGAGATCATTTCATCAATTTCATTCATCGTCCGATATGACCAACCAGGTTAAAGGACGTTAAGCTACAAAATAAATAAAATAAATAAGTAAATAAAAATAAATAAATGACATTTTATTTTGCAGGCGGGTTTTCTACATAATGAGTCAAAGGCAGGCAAAATAAAACCAATTTTATTTCTAAATCAGCCTTTAGCTTGTAAGATAAATCACCTGTGAATGTTAATTCTTCATTGTATGGTAAGTGTTTTTCATAAACCACACATTGTCGTTTAGTATCATCTAACATCAATGCAACTCCTGCATTATCGATTGTCATTGATTTTAAAAACAGACCAACTGTGTATCACAAGGAAATATTTTAACTTAGGGAATGCCTTCCAATATTTTACCAATTATGTCCACATTTTGCGACAATTTGAAGTATTTAAAATGGATTTTTCATTTTGATATATTTAATTTGTAACCGTTTAAGTAGATTTAATACTATCCACATTCGTAAATATTATTATTATTATTATTATTATTATTATGCACGAAATATAATTTGAGTTAAAACAGTCTGCTTATACTTTGAGCTGGCTAAAAATATATTACACGAATACCAATAAAATACATTTTCCTCACTCGTATTGAAATACCCACACCGCCTACAGCTCCACTTTCTACGCCATTAACCCGCGGAAATATTGGTTCTCAACGATGTAACATAGACCTCAGAAATTAGTACAGGAGCATAACACAACTTTCCCCAAAAGGTGCTAGCTAGTATGCAAGCAAAATATAAAAGTATGGTATTAGAGCATCATTTAAACTCACCCAAATTCAAACGCAATATTAGCCAAATATGCTGCTACCTCATCAGAGTAATTTTTTTCAGACAATCACACGCGCAATACTGACTATTTTGCAACTGCTCAGTTTTTCATAAATTATGCTTTTGGCTTGTTAAATACAAAATAAATTCTTTTCTTCTTTCATTAAAGAACTTTTCCATCAGTCTTTCATCAAATATCCTAAACGTAATGATAATGCCCTTATTTACTGACAGCATTACTAAAGCATCGAGTCCGTTGTTTGCTATTATATTTCTTAAAAAACCTGATGTGTTCCATTCACATGACTTTTTCCATGTTTCACAAATAAAATGTCCTTACAAAAAATATTATTTTATCTACATCATGCTATCGAGATAAACATTGCCAGACATGGTCTTGTTACTTGCTTCTTTATAAATAAAAGGCAAATAAAGGAATGCAAAGCGATAAATGTCGGTCGCTAAGTGAACAATTTGAAATTCGATTCTCTTTGCTTGCTAGGAGTAAACAAAAGAAATACGAAAAGAAAGATGTCTCCGTTTGAGAAAAGTTTA
Source organism: Hymenopus coronatus (assembly GCA_030762935.1). Lineage (NCBI taxonomy): Eukaryota > Metazoa > Arthropoda > Insecta > Mantodea > Hymenopodidae > Hymenopus > Hymenopus coronatus. The sequence goes on along the minus strand of CM060897.1, from coordinate 86,097,271 downwards.
AGTACCTTAAAACTAAAAAGAATAACTCAGAATATCTCGAAAGCGGTTAACTCTACAAAAAATGTACATGACATAAATTGTGTGCTTTAATGACATCTACGTTTCCTGTGTAGTGAGTTTTTGTCTATCTCTTACGGCCTACCAATTATACAAAATTTATACAAAAGTCATCCAGAATGAAGAGATCTTCGGAAGCTATTCTCATAAAATTCAAGATATACATTTCATTTGTCATAAAAATGTCCTAAACATATGACTTTTTAATAAAAATCGTTAGAGCCTTTTTTGAGAAAATGAATTTTTTTTTGAAAAATGTGCCATGGAAAGGGTAGTTGGCGTGGGGAAAATTTCTTGAAAATCTTTCTCTCGCATCCTTGGGAGATACTGATCTTAAATACCAAGTTTGGTCTTTAACCGACTTTTCGTTTTTGAGGTATACTGCACACAGACAGTTTCTAAAAATTATTTTTACTTTCTCCATACGCACTATGTACATAGTGTATAGAGAAATTATTGCACTCCACCAAAAATTCGATACCGAGATTTCACCGGAAATATACGTTTTAGGGCCCCCAATATCCAAAAAAAGCATTTTCACAAAAAGGTCCGTGTGTGTGTGTATGTGTGTGTGTGTATGTGTGTGTGTATGTGTGTGTGTGTATGTGTGTGTGTGTGTCCGTGTGTCTGTGAACACGATAACTCAAAAACGAAAAGTCGGTAAAATACCAAACTTGGTATTTAAGTTTAGTATCTTCCAGGGATGCGACACGAAGATTTTGAGAAAAATCCCCCCACCCCCAACTACCCTTTACATGGAACTTTTTTCGAAAATTTTGACTTTCTCAAAAATGGCTCTAACGATTTTGATTAAAATTTCGGATATTAAACATATTTACCTGACAAATGAAATGTATATCTTGAATTTTCTGGGAATAGCCTCAGAAGAGTAGTTTATTCGGGATGAATTTTATTAAATTTTGAATGACTGCTAAACCGTAAGAGATGGACAAAAACTTACTACATAAAAAATGTAGAGTACTTTAAAACACACAATTTATGTTATATACATTTTTTTCGTGGAGTTCGTCAATTTTGTGACATTCCTTATTTTTGGTTTCTGCTATGAAAAACGTATACTTTTCTCATACAGGAACTGTCAACTCCTATCCATATAAACAAAGGAACTTCATTGACATAGCAACCAGCTTTTGACTATCACTTTAACCTACGGTTGTCCCTTATTTCGCTTCTACTTACAAGGAAGCGAGTAATAAGACTATTTCTGCTAATTTTTTCTGATTAGCGTAAAGTAAATAGAAGTATAAGCCATTTAAGAATTATTTGTTGCGGGGATATGGAGAAAGTCATGTGAGTGGTACACATTTTAGGATTCATGGGGTCTCAAAATATCTATTTCCGATGAAATCTCGATATCGAATGTTTGGGAGGAATACAACACCTTTTCTATCCAATTAGGACATTGTACATACGGGCTAGAGAAAGTAAAACGTCTTTATTCTCTTCAGAGTGGAAAAGCCACGTTCAAGTTGCGCAATTGCCATCGTTGTTACTACAATTTTCAAAAGTTTTATGGCTTCACTGAATGCTGATGAAAGGTTATTTTCGTTTATGAACTGAAAAGTGATTCCATCATTTAATAAAAATAATAATATAATATAGAAAGAAATAATACTAGATATGTAGTTAAGCAAACCAATGCTTTGAAGTATCATTACAAATTGAACTTTGGGCAAATTTGATTAGTGTGGGAGGATAGACCTTTGTTCTTGTTTATACAATATACCCATCATGGCCGCGCCGTGGCCTCTCACTTACACGGCTTGGGTTCAATCCCAAGCAATCGCAGGTGAGATTTGTGGTGGACAAAGCGGCGCAGGGACGGGGTTTCTCCTGTTTCCCCCGCCATTGCATTGCATTCCACCGGTCCATCTTCATTCATGTATTATCAGTGCCAAAAAAAAAAAAAAGTCACACACCGATCCAGCTGTAAATTAGCTCCAATTCTGAACGCAGTTTTCCCTGCAGTAGAAAAGGATAGGATTGCACTACTCATGTGTAATCTTTTTCAGGGAAACTTTCACAGAAATCCTTAAATAACTCGTCACACAGTAAAGATGCAACTTCTAGATGCCCATTATAAGCAAATCTATCTGCAACAATAGTGTGATGATATCACACACCTCCTTGGCATCTCCTACAAACGTCGCACGTTAGCGTTTGTGGAAAATCTTCTCATAACTGTATACTTCATCAGCATTTAATCTCTGCTTTTTACTTTCCTTCACTTTCTCTATACACTATGTACATAGTGTATAGAGAAGGTATTGCATTCCAACCAAAAATTCAACACTGTGATTTCGCCGGAAGTACACGTTTTAGGGTCCCCTATAAAAAAGCAATTTTAGAAACAGTTCCGTATGTGAACACACCGTAATTTTTGAGATTTTTATGGAAATGTCCTATATTAAAGATATTTACATGTCAAATAAAATGTAAGTCCTGAATTTTCTGGCAATAGCCTCTGGACATCTCTTTATTTTGGATGAATTTTGGTGAATTTTTCATAACTGGTAAAGCGTAAGAGGTACACAAAAATGTACTGAACAAAAATGTAGACCTCGTTAAAACACATATCTTATGGCATATGCATTTTTTCGTGGAGTTGACCATTTTTGAAATATTCCTTGTTATTGGTTTCAGTTTTAAAATACTATAAACTTTTCAGTTACGGTAATACTCTTGACAATGCAAAGAAAAAGATTTCAACCACATAGCAACCAGTTTTTTAATGTTTGACTATCGCTTTAGCCTAGTGTATTCCTTCATTTCCCTTCTACCTATTTACAAGAAAGCAAATAATAAGAACATTTCTGCTAATGTTTATCTCAATTAGTATGGAGTATACAATAGAATAAGCTTTTTAACAATAATTTGTTACCGAGATGTAGAGAAAGTCATGTGAATGGAGCACATCAGATGTTTACTTTCTCTGTACATAGTGTACAGAGAAGGTATTGTACTGCACCCAAAAATTCGTTAAGAGACTTCACCGGAAATACATGTTTTGGATCCCCCTGAATTAAAAAAAAAGCATTTTGGAAAAAGGTCCGTGTGTGTCTATCAGTCTGTCTGTCTGTCTGTCTGTCTGTGGACAGCATAACTCAAAAACGAAAAGACCGTTGAATATCAAACTTGGTATTTAAGTTTGGTATCCTCCAAGGATGCGACACGAGGATTTTAAAGAAAATCCCTCCACCCACAATTACCCTTTACATGAAGTTTTTTTTTAGAAAATGTTGATTTTCTAAAAAATGGCTCTAACGATTTTGATTAAAATGTCGTATATTAAAGATATTTATCTGACAAATAAAATGTATATCTTGAATTTTCTGGGAATAGCATCTGAAGACTACTTTATTCTGGATGAATTTTGCATAACTCATAAACCGTAAGAGATGGACTAAAAATTCCACACAAAAAATGTAGAGTACGTTAAAACATACAATTTATATTAAATACATTTTTTCGTGGAGTTGATCATTTTTTAGATATTCCTTGTTTTTGTTTCAGCTTTGAAAACTTTTCTCACACAGGAATTTGTCATCTCCTGTTCATACAAAGGAACTTCAGTCACATAGCAACCAGCTTATTTCGCTTCTACTTACAAGGAAGCAAGTAATAAGACTATTTCTGCTAATTTTTTTCTCGATTAACATGAAGTAAATAGAAGCATAAGCTTTTTAACAATATTGTTTTGCAGCGATGTAGAGAAAGTCATGTTAATAGAACACATCACATTTTTTTATTTGTTGTTTAAACACCAGGATGCGACGCTTTAACGGCACACTATTTTTACTCTTCTTTTGAAGTTGCTGGTACAAAATGTCTACATGAGGTAGGATTTTACGGAAAACTATTATCCAAAAAATAAAAATTGTCTCCAAGAGCTCTTTTATAGCTCTGACTTCATGTATTGTGGTTGTATTATTTCAGCTCTCCTAATTAATTTCGAAGCAATCCTTCACTTTTTCTATATTTTCGCATACAACATTGACAGTAAAAATATTTTAATTCCATCTTCTTAATGCGTCTATGGGCAGTCTTGCCTGCATTATTTTCTCTAAAATATCAGATCGCAAAGAGGAATTGAGAAAAAATACTAGAATTCCCTAGGGATTTGAAAAGAGCACACATGCTTGAGAATTAGCATTTGTTGCCTTTTGTATGGCTGAATTCAATTGATGCGCATAGCAGTAGAAAAAGTAAGCATATGGATATATACTCTACCAGTTCTTCCACTTATATCATTGGCCCCATCAAAGATTTGTGTTTTTTTTTTCTTTGGTATTTCCGAGAAGCGGGTCGATTTAATTCCTCATGCACTTTACCATATATTCCGCATCTCTTCCTTCAGGATTCACAAATACCCAAAGTCTCTCATATGTAAATTCATATACGTTCGGAAAGCCAATACCATTTGATAATGATTTGAACATCAGCTGTATCATCACACTGATGACAACGAATTCAGGAGTTCCTCCCTACAAACATCCAACATGCAGTCTTTGAGTGATTTGGCTTTTCTAAATATTCATTCATTGCAATATTCACGTCAACTGTATAATCAATGAAATCCCTTTACACCCCTGGATTCAAAGATCCAACTGACGCGTTCATGGCTTCGTAGTGTCAGGTCAAACACATCGCAAAACTTAACATATGAAGTCAACCATTTTAAAATGTGTTATTTGTACTCGCTTGAACGCTTTCTTTAATTAATATGGAATCTTCATGTTCTTTATTTTTCCTGTTAAATAATTTATGTCATTCAATCCTTTAACTTCATAAATAATTAGCCCATTTAGGGTTAAAGAAAACATCGGGTAGCAGAAAAGGGACTTGCGAACTTCGCAACCACAGATCCAATCTTATACCACGTATATATCATTAGAATGAAGCTGAGTCTTAACATGCGGTTTTCATTTCTTCTAGTTTCCACATTTTCTATTAAGAATTCTGCTGTCGGTCTATCCAAAGATTTTAATTCAATCACCCCAAGAAAATTGCACATCCATAAGTGATTGTACAGATTTGTCCATATTTCTTTAGTCGATACAATTATAAAGCAACCTGCAACACTCTGTTTAAGTAACATTAACTCCACAAAGAACATTAAAGTAAGAAATTTGCGTTTTAATATTACAAAACTACTCGGGGGAGCATAAGGCGCGGACGGGAACGCGCCGAATATTCACATATACAAAGCTCCCACCAGTCGTTGGTGCGTTTGGCGTTGATGCTCTGCCTCGAAAAGTCGCGGTTCGAGTCCCGCTATGGGCGCAGATATTTGGTGTTGTGTGTTTGTGTTCTATGTAAGTCATTCTCTCTCACCTGATGGCCAGTTAGGTTAAGCCTGAAGGCCAAAAATGTGTATAATGCTGTTCATACCAATTGGCAAGTCGAACAGTGCCGGCGCTAAGCCCATCGCGCAGGGACTGTAGGTACAAAAGCTTCTCTTTTACCACTATATGTTTTCTCATAATTTCAAAATAAATTGGTTTAATAGTCATAAGCCTTAAGATTTATTGCTAATACCTTAAAATGTTCCAGGGTGCTCGTTCCTTTATAAGATGTTTAAAAGATAAGACGCGGTAAACACATATCGAAGTGTCCAATGTGCGGAGAAATAAATTTAGGCTTCCATCGTGTATTTATACTGCAATCAAACAAGATTTGGAAATAAGGCATGGCAACCAAATTACGATAATTTAGATGGGAAATCTTAAAATTAGGGAATGGTTATTCTAAATGGTGAAAAAATATAAAGAGTATGGAACTATTTGGGCAAAATGAGAGAAATTGGTAAGAAAGGTAAAGAGTAGAGTGAAAAAACGGGAATATCAGAAGAATAATAAGCTGCTTAAATATAAATAGTGATGGTCGCCAACAACATCTGGAGTTGCGTATATTGAAACTAAGCACATTTAGGCAAGCAACTTTATAAAGGCAATATTGTCAGTGAGTCAGATCGACTTTTATTTTTATCTCTATTTTAATAGTTGAGGTAATACTTTGTTTACAAGTTGTATATATGTAATCATGGTTATGAGACTGTCTTTATTCCTTGTTCGCTATAAGTAGAAATTAGATATAAACAGAAGCACGTGGCAGAAATGAACTTCATTGACTAGTGTTTTTGGCACTTCGTTATTCTTCCATAACATAGTTCCACGCCTTCCTTGCATTTTAAATATAACGCTTGATTCGGACTGTCTGTGCGAACACGCAATTGAGATATTTTCAAACTACAAAAACACAATGGAGAGAAATTGCCCAAAATCCTATTGGCGGGTTTGCTTATGAGTTACAAAGGAACAATGGCATAAACTCCAAATCCTTCCCTGAATGTTCACATACTGTACTGTGATCTCTTAGGTCTGGATTTTGGTAAACATTTGACGGATGCTGGAACTTCATAACACTGCTTTGATGCACTGACGGTCATCCCGAGAGAGGGTTATCTTCTATCCCGCCACTTGGAAATATCTTTTTCTTCCACCGTAAAATTGTTTAAGTAGTGGAGGTTTCTGTAACCTTATATGAATGCGTGCTGAGTATCTCTGATTGAATTCCTACATGGGGAACCTATATGCTCGTGAACCCATGAGCTCATTACGATCCGTTCTGCACTGGTGTAAGTGAATTCAACGGCAATTAGACCTCCCCTATTGAACTGTTAACAGGAAGCTCTTTGGTAGTTTAAGTACATTATAAGAGATGTTTAACATCCCTGTGTTGAGTAATCGCATTATAAATGAAAAATGCTAGGTAACGGTGATGGTGAAATTCCTGCACATACCTACAAGTTGTGTCTTCTCTAGTCTACGCTTTGACTCTCATTTTCATATGACATAACAGGGTCTGTCTTCATTACGTTTCACTAGACAATCAAAATCTTACTGCATACATGTTTTGAGTTCAACAAAACAAAAAATATGTATCGAAAACAAAGTTTATTGTCCTAGTTTTTTCTTTTTTTCAAAATATTCCAAGTTGCATGTTTATACTTTCTCAAGTAACTGTCTTTTGGAGGATATGCTAAAGTTTGAGATTTTTACTTTCTCTATACATACTATATACATAGTGTATAGAGAAAGTATTGTAATGCACCCAAGAATTCGATACCAAGATTTCATCAGAAATACATGTTTTGGGTCCCCCTGAATAAAAAAAAGCATTTTCAGAAAGATATCTGGGTGTTTGTCTGTCTGACTGTGTGCATGTGTGTGTGCGCCTGTGGGCAGCATAGCTCAAAAACGAAAAGATCGTTAAAAACCAAACTTGGTATTTAGGTTTGGTCCTTCCAAGGATGCGACACGAAGATCTTCAAGAAAATTCCCACCCCCAACTACCCTTAACATGGATTTTTTTTCAAAAATTTTGATTTTCTTAAAAATGGCTCTAAAATATCGTATATTAAAGACATTTATGTGACAAATAAAACGTGTATCTTGAATTTTCTGAGAATAGCCTCTAAAGACTACTTTATTCTGGATCAATTTTACAGAATTTTGCATAACTGCTAAACCGTAAGAGATTGACAAAAACTTAACACACAAAAATGTACAGCACGTCAAAACACACAATTTAAGTTATATACATTTTCTTTCGTGGAGTTGATCGTTTTTTCGATATTCCTTGTTTTTGGTTTCAGATTTGAAAAACATATTTTTCTCATACAGGAATTTGACAACTCCTGTCCAAACAAACAAAGGAACTTCAGTCTCATAGCAAACAACTTTTGACTATCACTTTAACATATGGTACTCCCTTATTTCGCTTCTACTTACAAGGAAGCAAGTAATAAGACTATTTCTGCTAATTTTTTCTAGATTTGCATGAAATAAATAGAAGCATAAACTTTTTAGCAATAATTTGTTGCAGAGATGTAGAGAAAGTCATGTGAATGGAACACATCAGATTTTTTTCTATTATATTTTTGTTGTGAGAGCTTACTAGAATGGCTAAATATTTGACTGTTGTTTCCAAATGTTAATTACAGTATTTCTCAAAACATAATAGCTTCGGCTCTCACCCTTACTTAAGTCGGAGCAGCTTTGAGGGTTGGTTTTACAAGGTTTGCAATTAAAAACAAACCTCACAGTTGCAAAGTTTATAGTGGTTCTAAAACTATGGAGAGCGACTCTTGAGTGACACACATGAAGATGTATGTGTATACAAGACAAAATTTATTTTTATTGTAACAATTTTGTTAATTAATGAGATTTGATTCTATCTCACTTCTTCCATTCATGGATTCTGTTAAAGATCTTCCTGTTGGAAATTTACCGTTCCGTAGAAAAAATACTCGCACGGCTAAGTAAGTCTCGAGTAAAATCATCAATTCCGTCCAAATGGAATTGAATTTTAGTTATTTTTGTTTGTAACTATATGGTAAATATCAGTATCAAGTATGCGTTAACAGTTTGTATTTTCTCTACTTAGTACGTAGTACATAGGTAGAAAAGGTATTGCACCCCAACCAAAAATTCGATACCGAGATTTCACCGGAAATACACGTTTTCGGGCCATCTATATAATAAACGCATTTTCAGAAAACGGTCCGTGTGTGTCGATGTGTGTTTCCGTATGTCTGTGAACATGATAACTCAAACACCAAAATTCAACGAAATACCAAACTTGACATTTAAGTTTAGTATTTTCCAAGAAGAGTGTGACAAAGATTTTCAATAAAATCCCCCATCCCAAAAAACCTTTCCTTTACATGGAATAATTTTCGAAAATGCTGATTTTATCAAAAATGGCTGTAACGATTTTGATTAAAATACCATATATTAAATATACAGGGTTTCTACAAAAGAAATAGACAACTTCAACTGCCTGTAAAACAAAAACTATTAGAGATAGCAATCTAATTATTTTGGAGGTATGTTGAGAAACTCTCAAAGTTTCGTTTGTTACTATTGGTAACGCTGTAGTGTTTTGTTTGTTGTTGCAGAAGCTGAAATGGCGGAAAATCCTGTGGAAAAGGCATATTGCGTGTTGGAATTTACTAGAACGCAATCAGCAACTGTTGTCCAATTTTAGAACACGTTACCACAAAACGCCACCGACTAGGCAGTAAATCTAAGACTGGTATAGAAAATTCGAGACAACGGGATGTTTGTGCAAAGGGAAGAGCTCGGGAAAACCAAGAGTGTCGGAAGAAAACGTTGAACGTGTTCGTTCTGCCTACATAAGAAGCCCACAGAAATCGACATCTAGGGCAAGCATGCAATTACAAATTCCACAGCAAACTGTATGGAAAATCTTGCGGAAGCGACTGCACATGATACCTTACAGATTACAGATGTTGCAGTTTCTGAGTGAAGAAGATAAGGTCATACGGCGTGACTTTTGCATCAACATGTTACGACATGATGAAGTCGATGCTGGTTTTTGTGAGAGCATCATTTCATTTTTGTGGTAACGTGTTCTAAAATGTCGTTGGACAACAGTTGCTGATTGCGTTCTAGCAAATTCCAACACGCAATATGCCTTTTTCACAGGATTTTCCGCCATTTCAGCTTCTGCAACAACAAACAAAACACTACAGCGTTACCAATAGTAACAAACGAAACTTTGAGAGTTTCTCAACATACCTCCAAAATAATTAGGTTGCTATCTCTAATAGTTTTTGTTTTACAGGCAGTTGAAGTTGTTTATTTCTTTTGTAGTAACCCTGTATTTATATAGAAAATAAAATGTATGTTTTTAATTTTCTGGGAATAGTCCCTGAAAACCTCCTCATTATAGATGAATTTTGCATGACTGGTAAACCGTAATAGATAGGCAAAACTTACTACACCAAAAATCAAGATCTCGATAAAATGTACAATGTATGTCATATATTCTTTACGTAGAGTTGACAATTTCCGAGATATTACTTGTTATTGGTTTCAGTTTTATAAACTTTTCTCATATGGAATTTCTCAACTCCCGGTCATGCAAATAAATGGATTTCTATCACATAGCTTTTAAAAGATATGACTATCGCTTTAGCCTAGTGTGTTCCCTTATTTCCCTTCTGCTTACAAGGAAGCAAATAATAAGGACAATTTCTGCTAATGTTTATTTCGATTAGTATGAAGTAGAGAGAAAGATAAGCTTTTCAACAATAATTTGATAGAGCAAGTTATGTGAATGGACATCTGATTTTTACTTTCTCTAGCATGTATGTGTATTCCCTTATTTCCTCTCTACTTATAAAGAAATAATTAGTACGACAATTTCTACTATCTTCTTTTTATGTTGATTAGCACGAAGTAGAGAGAAGGATATCCTTTTGTAAGAATAAGCTGTTACAGAATAGCAGAGAAAGTCATGTGAACGGAGCATATGGTTTTTTTTTTTTTTACTTTCTCTGTCACGCACATGGTACATACGTAGAGAAGGTATTGCATTCTTACCAGAAATTCGATATCGATTTTTCACCAGAAATACACGTTTTAAGGTCCACTGAATTCAAAAGAGAATTTTTAGAAAAAAAGTCCGTGTGTGTGAGGGGTGTTTCCGTATGTCTGTGAACACGATAACTCTAAAACCAAAAGCCAGTAATCTACTAAATTTGGTATTTAAATTTAGCATCTTTCAAAGATACGACACAAAAATTGACATTAAAATTCTCCATCCTAACTACCCCTTATATTAATAAATTGAAAATTTTGATTTTCTAAAATATTACTCTAACAATTTTGATTAAACTACCGTATATTAAAGATATTTACATAACAAATAAAATGTATATCTTGAAACTTCTAGAAATAACCTCTGAAAGCCTCGTCATTCTGGACGAATTTTGTATAGCAGGTAAACCGTAAAATACAGACTAAAACCCACTAGACACAAAGGTAGATATCGTTGAAACACAGTTTCTGTCATATATTTTTTTCGTACAGTTGATCCTTTCCGAGATATTCATGGTTATTGGTTTCAGTTTTAAAATACTTAAAAATGTTCTCATTCAGGAAGTTTTCAGCTCCTAATCATGCAAAAATGAATTTCAATCACATAGAAACCAGATTTAAAATATTTGACTATCGTGTTAGACTAGAGTACCATCTTACTTCCCTTCTACTTAAAAGAAGCAAATAATAAGGCCATTTCTGCTAATGCTTATTTCGACTAGCATAAAGTAGTCAAAAGAATAAGCTTTTTAACAATAATTTGTTACACAGATGTAGGGACGTGTATGTGAATATTTTTTTCACTGTTACACTAATTCCGGTTGTCTCCGCTATGACTTTATTCAGATTATAGTTATTATTATTATTATTATTATTATTATCATTAATTATTATAAGTACTATTATTTTTTATAATTATTTTTATTATTATTATTATTATTATTATTATTATTATACATGGCTCTTACACAGCTAAGTGCCAGTTTTTGTAGTTTAAACGTCCTTTAAACTGGTAGGTCATATCGGATGCTGAATGAAATCGGTGAAGTGGTATTCAAATAAGCTCGGGGTCCATGGACCTTAAAGTTACTCGACATTCGTCTTCTCAGGATAAGAGAAAATCCCGGTAAAGAAAACTTAACCGGGTAACTCACTCTAACCGAGATTCGTACTCTTGAATGTATTAGTATCTACTTTTGCTTGGCGTGAACTCATTTTTTGGTAAAACATATTGTGATTAACATAACGTCAATACAATAACGAATTCTTAGCTATACCAATATTGTAATATCTAATGTACATTATGTGAACTTGTCCTCGTTAGAGAAAATTGTGTAAATATTCAAATATGTTTTTGTTTTATTTTTACTCAATGAGCGTAAAACAACCACAAAAGGTAATAACATTTTTAATATCATAATTATTATTGCTACCACTTCCATTCTTTTTCTTTATTTGGTAAGAATATTTAATAACTCGAGCTGAGCCTATTTTACTCTCTCTAGCGCTTATGTACGGCGTACATAGTAGGCAGAGAAGATTGTATTCTACCAAAAATACGACACCAAGATTTCATCGATAATATGTTTTGAGATCCACTGAATCCAAAAAATAACTTTTTTAGAAAAATGTCTGTACTCGTATATATATATATATATATATATATATATATATATATATATATATATATATATATGTGTGTGTGTGTGTGTGTGTGTGTGTGTGTGTGTGTGTGTGGAGAGCATAATTTAGAACGAAAACTCCGTTAAAAACCAAACTTGGTGTTTTAGTTTTGTATTCCCCAAGTATACCATACGAAGACTTTTAAGAAAATCCCCCAAACAACCCTATACATTGAACATTTTTCGAATAGTTTGATTTTCTCAAAAAATGGCTCAAACGATTTTGGTTAAAATACCGTATATTAACGATATTTACATGACAAATAAAATGTATATATTGAATTTCATGGCAGCAGCTTCTGAAGTCCTCTTCATTCTGAATGACTTTTACATAATCGGTAAACCGTAAGAGATAGACAAAACTTGCTACATAAAAATTGTAGTTTTCTTAAAAAAAAACAATTTATTTCCTTTACATTTTTGCTGTAGAACTTGCCGTTTCCGCGGCATTCCTTGTTATTGGTTTCAGTTTTAAAATACTTATACTCTTCTAAAGCAGGAAGTCGTTCGTGTTTTTGTTTTATTCCTGGCCATGCAAAGTAGCTAATTTTAATGACAGTCTATAGTGACATATTTTAAACCATTTGACTAATTAGAGTTTCTGATAGGTATGGTCAGACTGAAAAATTCAATGCCATAGCTGGGATTTGAACCGCGGATCTCCCAGCCTCTAGCCGGTTGCTCTACTATTGAGCTACCATGGCAACGTGCCGGCATAGCAATGGTTGTTTCAACTGACTCGCATGTTTCCCGGTAAACCACAAGGTGATCTCAGGACTCGTAGTATAGTCAACCATTATGGTGAATTGGTATTTGTTTAATTGCTTTTTCACACAAGCCGTGTGTAGGACAAGAGTTGGACAGGTAGTCAGACTGAAAAATGCAGTGCCATAGCCGGGATTTGAACCACGGATCTCCCGGTCTCTAGCCGGTTGCTCTACCATTTACAGCATTGCATAAGTAACCATTGAGGTTGTCATCTCAAAATAATGTGAGATCACCTTGTGGTTTACTGGGAGTCAATTAAAACATTCAATGCTATGCCGGCATGTTGCCATGGTAGCTCAGTGGTAGAGCAAGAAGCTGGGAGATCCGTGGTTCAAATCCCGGCTATGGCACTGACTTTTTCAGTCTGACTCTACCTATCTAACTCCTATCCTACACGGAGTGTGTGAAAAACAATTAAACCAATACCATTTGACTAATGTTTTAGCATGGTGCATTCCCTTAGCTCCCTACTGCTTACGTATAAGGAACTAAGTAATAAGACCACTCTAATACCTATCTCAATTAGCATGGAGTAGAAAGAAGAAAAATTTATTGTAAGAAGTTAGTTTGTAGAACAGGTAGAGAGAGAGAGAGTCATGTGAATAAAACACATCAGATTGTTTGTAACTGATTTTACAACTCTGTAGACAATCTCCGACCCTGGTTACACAGTTAAACTCCATTCCTATAATAATACACTGTTGCTTCTTCATAGGTAGCTCACTCGCTACTTCACAGAATGTCCTTCAGCACACACTTATTACTACCGAGCTCAAGATATCTACTTTCACCCCGCTGACCCTGTAGTACTGGACAACATTCCTGGACCTAAGAAAATAAATGCATATTTCTCCAAAATCATCACATTATATCAGTTTCTTCAAATCATGCCTTCGAAAAGCCTAAATACCGAAAGTGTACAACGTAAACCATTAAGTAATGTGTATTTACAGGTAGGTAATAGCAATTTTAAGGCAACATGGTACTCTGATCCTATGAAAGTTATGCAATTATGAAATATATTTAATGTATCTCATTAACTACTAAATTAAATTTCCTGAAGCTTTTGCAGCTTATGACAAGATTTAGGGGAATATTTTACACTTTAGTTTCGTTTATACTCCATTTGGTTTATATACAATTTCAAGTTTGGGAAAATGTCTTAGAAGTTTGTTTAAAACATGATTTTCAACAAAATCTCCAACCCAAACTACCTGTTACATAGAGGACATGTGAAATTTTCGATTTTCTCACAAAAATGCTCTAACGATTTGATTAACATACCGCATAGCAAAGATACTTACATGGAAAATAAAATATGTATCTTGAATTTTCTTGGAATAGCCTGTGATGTCCTCTTCACTCGGAAGGACTTTTGTATAACCATGAATAACTGGTAAATGTTCAGCGACAGAAGGAAACGTACTGCACACAATTTATTTTAAATAACTTTTTTTGTGTCACAAACCATTTCCGACATATCCATGACATTGCTTTTTTTTTTTTTTTTTTAATTTAATTCTATTTTATTGTTTCATTTATACCCGTCTTTAGCTGCACGCGGCATTTCTCTTTAGAACATGTTGCCTATCGGCAATTGTGTTCATTTCTGTACTGATGTTGGGTTTCTTAATTTTAATCTTTAGATATCTCTCTCTCTGTCTCTCACACACACACACCCACACACACACACACACACACACAAACAAGCTCACCTCATATTCATACTTCCAGACGATGTGGAGGATAGGGAAAATCTGGGCTAGAGAAAAACCCTTACCCCCAGCCGGGAATCAAACCAGGGACCCCTTACACTGCAGGCAGGCGTTCTATCAAGTGAGCCACGGGGCAAGCCACATCCGTTGTTTGAGTCGAATTGCTCAATACTTCAAATGTTCAGTTGTTTCTCGCGACAGCATGGAGAGCGGAATTTTAAGGGCAGTATAAATAGAGTCCAGACGTTAAACATTTGACTATTATTGTTCTCTTTGTGTCTATAGTGAAATGTGTACTGTAGCTAATTCTGCAAAAGCTTTTCTCAATTAAAGTTAAATAGAAATATAAACTTTAAAGAGAATAAATAATAGAGGGGCCGAGAAAGTCATTTGAATGCAGCACATCAGATTTTTATGCGTATTTTAATTATATTTGTAATATTTGATCCTAAATTGTATCATTTAACTCTAGATTTTAACGAAAACATATGTTGATGTCATATTTTAATAAGCTTAATTTTCTAGGCGTTTTTTTTTTCTACCTAAATATTTTCATTATAAATATATGGCACTAGCGGGAAATATTTATTTAATACGATTAATATGTGTGTAAAATTTCCGCTTTCTGGCCTGAATTATTTCTAAGAAAAAGGCTTCTAAGTATACAAAGAAGTACCTCTGAGAAAAGACAGTTTGAAAATTCACTTCAAAACGTAACCCATTGTGATAAACCTCAATACATTCTAGGATAATAACCCTTGGATTATTTCTGGTCTTCTCCTGAATCTGTGGAATTCTCCTCTTAGTCCTGTTTGATTTTTGTTTAATAAATCAGTGACATCAGTGAACTTTGAAGGAGGGTGAGAGGGAATGAGGGGGCGGAGAAATATAGTGGACGTATCACAGCTCTATTTAATAGGAGCTTGGGACGCATTCTATGTTTAAAACCCACTTTAAATGCCTTAAAATGGCATTAACAATATAGTGTATAATATTTTTAAACTATAAACATTAGGAATTTTAATGATATTTCTATCATGTTCCCTTATACGACTCCTCATTAAATGCCATTTTCTGACAAGAAAAAGAGGTGGATTCATGATTATTCTTCGGCAAGTTCTTTACGTTTTCACAAGATATAATTTTGAACTGTCCCTTTTCTTAAACACGTACAAGAACCTCGTTTATCCGGACTAAGGTGAGACCGGAGGTAATCCGAATGAACGAATATTTGGATAATCCGAAACAAACAATTAAATGGATGCACATTTTGATTACGATAGTGAATGAGAGGCAAACGATCACTATCAGGATTGTCAAGAAAGCATAATCAGTTTTGTTCTCTGTAGCTTAAAACCGTGTGATTGACGACGATTTCTAATCTAACTGTGGTGCCAACATGTGTGTGTGTGTGTGTGTGTGTGTGTGTGTGTGTGTGTGTGTTATATTGTGGTGACAAAGTTAACAATGTTTAATTCGGATAAACCGGAAATAACAGATTAATGAGGGTCAAATAAATGAGGTGCGAAGATTCGGGGGAACGGAAGCAGCTCCATCAATCCAGGAACAGCACCGCACGAGGGCCACATGGTCCTTTCCGCTTCTTCCATAATCCCTGGGAGGAAGGAATGAGGGAAGATACCCGAAGAGCGGCCAAATCCGGATGATGACAGGCGCAGATATGAACGGAATCCGTAGTCTCCAGGTCGAAACCATCCGACTCCGCACGACTTACCAAAAGCACCTAACTCGCCGAAGTCCTCTCTGAAATGGCCCACCAGGCCTATTAAATATTCCACAACGACGCCAGGGAAGAAATCTCTATAAATCGCACATCCACCGCCTAGTCGCAACTTGCCGAACACCGTCACCTGTCCCTGAAATGTATGATAATGAAGGAAATAATGGGAACAGAAAATGATGGACAGGAAATTCGTAGAACGGCCACTTGCCTCTCACCTAGACGGCCCGGATTCGATCCCAAGCGACCGCATGTGGAATTTATGGTTGGACAAAGCGGCGCAGGGACGAAATTTATCCGGGTTCTCCGGTTTCCTCCGCCATCTTCATTCCATGCGTCATCAGTGGCATCGCCTGCGGTGCCATTTGTAATAAAAGCGGGCGTTAAACACTATAAAAATCGTAGAGGAGCAACCTCCCCACTCGAGAAACCCCCCAAAAACAAAATCAAAAAACAAAAACACATGGGTAAGAGTGAACGGTTGTTGATAAAAATCTTTCTACAATATCCAATCTTTCCTTATTATGAGATACAGTAATTATACCTTACATTAAAACTTACGACCTACTGAATCTGGGCCTTGTATTCTCACTAACCCACCAAGATGACCTCCCGTTTGAGAAAAATTTAAGTAGTTGAAAATTGATTAACTATTTGTTTCACACAAGCCGTGTGTAGGACAGGAGTTGAATAGGTAGAGTCAGACTGAAAAATTCAATGCCATTGCCGTAATTTGAACCACGGATTTCCCGGTCTCTAGCCGGTTGCTCTACCACTGAGCTACAATGTCAACATGCCGGCATAGCATTGAATTTCTCAAACAACTCGCATGTTTCCCGGTAAACCACAAGGTGATCTCAAACTATTTTGACAACCCCAATGGCGAATTACAATGCCATCAAGTCCAGGGATTCATAGTATAGCCAACAATCATGGTCAAATGGTATGTGTAGGAGGAGTTGAATAGGTAGAGTCATACTGAAAAATGCAATTGCCGGGAAGATACTAAACTTAAATGCCAAGTTTAGTATTCAATGCACTTTTCGTCTTTGAATTATGTTGCCCTCCCCCCTCCACACACATTGACTTTTTCCTAAAAATGTTTTTATTAGTAAGGGGTCCTCAAAACACGCATTTCCGGGAAATCTCTGTATCGGATTTTTGGGCGGAATATAATACCTTCTCCCTTCGCTGCGTGAAGATGACAGTGATGCGTAATTTTTTCTACCGAGAAATTGCCAAAATATTTACCGCAGCTCAAAGAAACGATTAAAATTCGGGTCTCAGAAAGACGGAGGCGTTTCTCGTTATGCTAACCACTGTGGTAACAATAAACCTCATCACCTCATCAAAGAGAAAGTGTTGTCATAATGCACGGGAGAAAGTGACACTTAAGGTCGCCCTCTGAACCCCGGAAATTTGAACTTTTGCCGCCCATCTAGTGCTACATACCACTGCCAGTGGGTTGTGCCCTCAACGTTGCCAAACATTTGCACTGGTTGTTTAACAGTGTCCTTTCTGTAAAGTTTCGACATTGTGTGAATATATCCAACAGAATTTTCACACGTCGAGGTACAACAATGCTCGTTTCCTACACTACGCAGTTAGCATCCTTCAATTGTGTAGTCTTCCACTTTTTTGAAGTCTTGATGTACAAAGTAAAACATGTTTGTGCATATGTGTACAAAGCAGCAGTTCAAGGTTATGCTTCTGATACCTTTGCTCATTTCCCACAAAGAAAAAAGAAAGGAAAAAACAAATTGTGTCATTTAGAATAATTGGCAAATGTTACATGCAATTATGATTATTATGCTGTAGCACACTCATGGTAATACTTTTTACTTTCTCTAGCTCTTATGTACAATGTACATAGTTTATAGAGAAGGTATTGTATTTCACCCAAAAATCGATGTCGAGATTTCACCAGAAATACAGTGTTACTACAAAAGAAATAGACAACTTCAACTGCCTGTAAAACAAAAATTATTAGATAGCAACCTAATTATTTTGGAGGTAAGTTGAGAAACTCTTAAAGTTTCGTTTGTTACTATTGGTAACGCTGTAGTGTTTTGTTTGTTGTCGCAGAAGCTGAAATAGCGGAAAATCCTGTGGAAAAGGCATATTGCGTGTTGGAATTTGCTAGAACGCAATCAGCAACTGTTGTCCAACGACATTTTAGAACACGTTACCACAAAAATGAAATGATGCGCTCACAAGAACCAGCATCGTCTTCATCATGTCGCAACATCTCGATGCAAAAGTCACGCCGTATGACCTTATCTTCTTCACTCAGAAACTGCAACATCTGTAATCTGTAAGGTATCATGTGCAGTCGCTTCCGCAAGATTTTCCAAACAGTTTGCTGTGGAATTTGTAATTGCATGCTTGCCCTAGATGTCGATTTCTGTGGGCTTCTTATGTAGGCAGAACGAACACGTTCAACGTTTTCTTCCGAAACTCTTGGTCTTCCCGAGCTCTTCCCTTTGCACAAACATCCCGTTGTCTCGAATTTTCTATACCAGTCGTAGATTGACTGTCTAGTCGGTGGCGTTTTGTGGTAACGTGTTCTAAAATTGGACAACAGTTGCTGATTGCGTTCTAGTAAATTCCAACACGCAATATGCCTTTTCCACAGGATTTTCCGCCATTTCAGCTTCTGCAACAACAAACAAAACACTACAGCGTTACCAATAGTAACAAACGAAACTTTGAGAGTTTCTCAACATACCTCCAAAATAATTGGGTTGCTATCTCTAATAGTTTTTGTTTTACAGGCAGTTGAAGTTGTCTATTTCTTTTGTAGTAACACTATATGTTTCGAGGTCCCCTGAGTCCGAACAAAGCATTTTTAGAAAAAGGCCCTTGTGTATGTATGTGTGTGTCTGTGGACAGCATAGCTCAAAATACGAAAAGGCCGTTAAATACCAAACTTGGTATTTATCTTTAGTAGCTTTCAAGGATTCAAAATGAAGATTTTCATGAAAATCCCTCCAACACAAACTACCCTTTACATAGAAAACGTTATGAACATTTTGGTTTTCTCAAAAATGGCTCACGATTTTGATTAAAATCCCATATACTAAATGTATTTACATCACAAATAAAAAGTACATTTTGAGTTCTGGGAATAGCTTCTGCGGACTTCTTTATTCCGGATGAATTTTGCATAACGGTCAAACAGTTAGAGATAGACAAAAACTTACGACACAAAAAATGTAAATCTCGTCAAAACACATAACTTATGTCATGCGTTTTTTACGTAGCTGACCATTTCTGATATATTCCTTTTTATTAATTTAATATTTAAACTGCTTAAACTTTTCTCAAACCGGAAGTGACGTTTCATTTCATATCTCGTTTCACTGCAGGCCATGCAAAGCGAACCGAACTTCAATTATTTCACTTAGGACCAACTTTAGAATACCTGACTATCAATTTAGCCCAGTGTATTTCATTATGTACCTTCTACATACAAGGAAACAAGTAATAAGACAATTTCTACTAATGTTTGCCTTGATTAGCATGTCGTAGATAACAGAATAATATTTTGTAAGGAAAGTTGTTTGTGTAATAGCTAGAGAAACTCATGTGAATGGAACACATCAGATTTTTTATTGTTCTAGTTATTTTATATGTCTACACTGATAATTAAAATTTGCAAGTTATAACAACCTCGCGATTAACCGAAGGTTTGGATTAACCGAGAGAATTATTGGAAAATAAAGGTATAATATTATGTATAGTAAGTAGGGGGAAATATTGTATTTCACATAAAAATTCGACATCGATATTTCACCGGATATATATGCTATGGGTCTCCTTAATTTAAAAAAAGTATTTTTACAAAAAGATTCCTGGTGTCTGCTGTCAGTGAAAACCAAAACTCCGAAACGAAAAGCCGATTAAATACCAAACTTCGTATTAAATTCTGCATCTCCAAAGGATGGATTAGGAAGACTTTCAAGAAAATCCCCCACTACAACATGGAACATTATTTGAAAATTATGATATTCTCAAAACTGGCTCTAACGGTTTTAATTAATTACGTTCAATATATTTCATGACAAATGAAATGTAACCTTGAATTTTCTAAGAATAGCCTCTGAGTCCTCTTCATTATGAATGACTTTTGCGTAACTGATAAACCATAAGAAACAGACAAAATCTTACTACACAAAAATATTTATAGCTCGTTAAAGCTCACAATTTAAAGAAAATTCACTTTTTGCGAAGTTAACCATCTCCAACATATTCCTTATTGGTTTCAATGTTCCAATACTTTTGGCTCATGGGAAGGTGTCATTCTTTTCCGATCTTGCTTATATTTCATACCTGGTCATGCAAAGAGAATGGAATTTCAAGGTCATCATATAGCGACCATATTTTGACTGTCTTAAGACTAATGTATTTCGTTATTTTCCTTGTTACTACAAGGAAGTGAGTAATAAGAAAAGTTCTGCTTACCTTTTATCTCGATTAGCATGAAGTGTATAAAGAACAAGCTTTTGTAAGAATAGTTCGTTGCAGAAAAGCTATGTGAAATGTAGCACATCAGAATTTTTGTATTCATGTTAGCACTCATCAGAAGCAATAATTTCAAATAATTGTGAAACGCTTAATCATAAAATAATATTCTCATTTAGTATTGTAATCTATTTAAATTATATAAAGCGTTAAATGTAAATTTTAAGGAGCTATGTTGCATTAAAATTACTATAAGCATTTTTACTCTCGCCATTTACGAGCTTTTAGTATATTTATCTCCGTATTATCCAAGTTTTACCGTATCCGAGATTGTCTTCGTCTCAATTAACTCAGATAATCGCAATTCTACTGTATGAACTAACAAGGGGCAATTCCCACATTGATGTCGCAGATTGAGCTGCAATTGTTATACAGAAAACACAATGAAAACAAAAAATACCCGTACCTCGGCTTTCTCTCCGGAGTTCTATTTGTAGGGGGCGGGGAATTAAAATTTTAAGCTGTAGGACTGCATTAAGGATAACTTATATTTCATAGAGCGAAAAGAAAATTGGCCGCAGATAGATTAATTTTCCCTTAGTAATGTGTCGTTCAAAGAAGGACGGAAAGAAAGAAAAACTGAAAGAAGGAAATAGAAAAATAAAACTGAAGTGATATAGTGTATAGAGAAGATATTGAATTCCACTCAAAAATTCGATACCAAGATTTCACCGGAAATAGACATTTTATGGCCCCCTGTGTCCAAAAAAAGTATTTTCCGAAAAAGGACCGTGTGTACGTGCCTCTGTGTGTGTGTGTGTGTGTGTGTGTGTGTGTGTGTGTGTGTGTGAACACGATAATTCAAAAACGAAAAGTCGGTAAAATACCAAAATTGGTATTTAAGTTCAGGATCTTCCAGGGATGCGACACGAAGATTTTGAGAAAAATCCCCCTCATCCCAAACTACCCTTTACATGGAAAAATTTTCGAACATTTTGATTTTCTCAAAAATGGCTCTAACGATTTTGATTAAAATACCGTGTATTAAAGATATTTATATGGTAAATAAAATATATTTCTTAAATTTTCTGGAAATAGTCTCTGAAGATCTCTTCATTCTGAATGAATTTTGTGTAACTGGTAAACCATAAGAGATAGACAAAAACTTATTACACAACACATGTAAATCACGTCAAAGCACACAATTTATGTCATATGCGTTTTTTTCCTGGAATTCACCATTTCTGAGATATTCCTTGTTATTTCAGATTGAAAATACTTAAAACTTTTCTCACGCGGAAAGTTGTAATCTCCTGGCCCTGCATTGAAACGGATTTCCACTACATGGCAACCAGCTTTTAAGAGATTTGACATTCGTTTTAACCTAGTGTATTCCCTTATTTTCCTTTTACTTTACATGGAAGCAAGTAATTAAGACAATTTCTGCTAATATGTATCTCGATTATCATATAATAGATAGAAGAGTATGCTTTTTAACAATAATTTGTTGCAGCGATGTAGAGAAAGTTATATGCATGGAACACATCAGTTTTTGTTTTTTTTTTGTTTTTTGTTAGTTCTCCTGTTTAAAATTTTTAAACACTGATATATGCAAGGAATTACATATTATTAGTGAATCATTCTAATTGTTAAATAATTTTTGCTGTCAAAACATTGGCCTATGGGAGAACAAGCCTAAGCACGGGTATTTTTATTTCGTTCTACTTTCACTAAAAACATTACAGCTCGATCGTAACATAAATGTGACAGCTATCCCTTGTAAAATCCACCACTTGGAATTTAACTAGCTCATAGTTAATAAACATAACACGTAACATATTGAACTTGAATATTTATTTTACTTAATCTAAAGTCTATTCTAGGTATGTACAACATACGCATATTTGGAAACGTGTAACACTAATTAATGTCAGAAATGTTTAACTCCATGGGTAAACAGACGTTTTGAATTTAATTATATTTGGCGTCAATGATTGCTAGAAGTAATACACCCAGAAGAGTGTCTACCAGTTGTTCAATATTGTAAAGATTCCACATACTTTTATAGTTGATGGGATCAAAATTTCAGGTTCTAATTCATCCTAATTCATCACTCTGTGTCCCAAAAGTGGCGGCTGGTGCACTTTCGGCCATAGCTATTAAAATAACATTTCACAGAATCTATGAACATTAATTTTCATGCTGTATTGATAAAACAGATCAGGCAAAAAAAAAAAACAAAAAAACAAAAACAAACAACAAAAAAACTTTTGTATAGCTCGAAAAACAGTAAGTTATTTTTTTGCACCTTATTCAACCTTTATTTGACAAATAGCTACTACATCTAGGTATACTCACTACATATTCAACAGTTTGTTAAATTTATTTTTCACTCTTGCTAACGTTTTTCATGCATTTAAAAGATGTGGTAATGGCCTTCATTACGTGCTCTTAATCAGAATCTGCATGCAAGAATTTTCAGCAATAAATATAATTAAATACTTTGGATAAGCAGAACATTTAATTATCCTTGTTTGTTTTTTTACGGGGAGGGGATTCGAGATGAATTAAAATAACATTAAAATGTAGTCGTGGTCAGCGTCCTGGATTCTTATTCAGAGGTCCCGGGTTCGATTCCCGGCCGAAGCGAGCTACAGTTATTTCCTAACCTCTACAGTGTCTGGAAGTATGAATGGTAGCGGAATGTGTGTATGTATTTAAAAGTATTAATATGAAAAAAAAAAAAAAAAAAAAAAAAAAAAAAAAAAAAAACTTAAGAAATTCTACATTCAGCGAGAAAATAGCATCAGCAAAGTAAAACCTTCGGATGTATCCACAGAAATTAAAAATATATGAATAAATAAAACAATACAAGACCTGATGTTTGCCATTCACTGACTTTCTTTATTTATTCTGAACAAAAAAGACTGATGTGTTCCATTCACATGACTTTCTCAAGCTGTTCCGCAAATAAACCTTTCATTCAAAAGATTGATCTTTTATCTACATCATACTAATCGATATAAACACCAGCAGAATAATTATTATTCTTACCACTTGTTTCCTTACCACTTGCTGATAAGTTCCGGGTCTCACACAGATATGGCGCCACTAGGCCAGTTAGACAGCAGCATCGTATAGTTTAACTCTAAGCTAGCTTGCATCCATAATTACAGGTAACTTGTTTAGTTTTCGAATGACAGCATTTTAAACAAGACAACTTTAGAGTTTTCACGAAATTGGAGGATTTGGAAAAACGAGCAGTGATTAAATACTTCCATTTGAAAGGCTTAACGTCTAAAGAAATCAAGGAGGAAATGGACAGTACATTGAAAGACTCCGCCCCTTCATATTCAATAATTAAAAGGTGGGTTGCAGAGTTTAAAATGGGACGTACGAGCACTAGTGATGAGCCTCGCTCTGGACGCCTGTAGAAATGACAACTCCAGAGATCATTGAAAAAATTCATCGTTTAGTACTGGAAGACCACAGATTAAAGTTGTTTGAGATAACAGAGGCTGTAAACATACCAAAAGAACGTGCAAGTAATATTTTAAGTAATATTTTGGGATTTAACAAGGTCTGTGCAAGATTGTCTGTGCCGCATTTGTTGACAGCTGATCAAAAGTTGCAAAGAAAAACTGTTTCTATCAAGAATGTGGCGCTCTACCGTAAAAATCCAGTGAATTTTTGAAACGGCTTATTACCATGGATGAAACTTAAATACATCACTAAACTCCAGAAAGTAAATCACAGTCAAAACAGAGGATTGCGTCAGGTGAACCAACTCCAAAAAAGACAAGTCAATTTTGTCAGCTAACAAGGTTATGGCGAGTGTTTTCTGGGATGCACAGGGAATTATTTTTATTTATTACTTGGAAAAGGGTAAAAGTATCACTGCTGACTACTACGCAAGTTTACTGCAACGTTTGAGCGGTGAGGTGAAAAGAAAAAGTCTTCATTCGGCAAAAAACAAAAAACAAACAAAAAAAACTTGTGTTTAAACGAGATCTACACTTTTTGTGAAGTAAGTTTTTGTCTCTCTCTTACGGTTGCCACTTATACAAAAGTCATCCAGAATGAAGAGGTCCTCAGAGGCTATTCCCAGAAAATTCAAGATATACATTGTGTTTGTCATAAAAATTTCTTAAATATTAGGTGTTTTAAACACAATCGTTAAAGCCATTTTAGAGAAAATCAAAATGTTCGAAAAATATTCCGTGTAAAGGGTAGTTAGGGGTGGGGGATTTTCTTGAAAATCTTCGTGTCGCATCCTTGGAAGATACTGAACTTAAATAACAGGTTTGGTATTTAACCGAATTTTCGTTTCTGAACTATACTGGCACACACACACACACACACACACACACACACACGCGCGCGCGCGCGCACAAACGCACGCACGCACACACACACATTACATACACAGGACGTTTCTAAAAATCTAATGTGCTCCATTCATATGGTTTTCTCTAGCTTTCCTTACAAAAGATTATTCTATTATTTACGACATGCTAATCGAGGTAAACATTAGCAGAAATTGTCTTATTACTTGCTTCCTTGTAAGTAGAAGGGACATAAGGAAATGCACTAGGCTAAATCGATAGTCAGATCTTTTAAAAGCTGGTCCTATGTGAACAAATTTAATGTTCGGTTCGTTTTACATGGTCTGCAGTAAAAACAAGAGAGATGAAACGAAACGCCACTTACCGTTTGAGAAAAAATTAAGTAGTTTAAAAATTGAAACCGATAACAAGGAACATCTACATAAAAACATATATGGCATAAATTATGTGTTTTAACGAGATCTACATGTTTTATGCAGTAAGTTTTTGTCTATCTCTCACGGTTTAACCGTTATGCAAAATTCTGCAAAATTCATCTAGAATAAAGAGGTCTTCAGAGGCTATTTCCAGAACATTCAAAATATACATTTTATTTGCGATGTAAATAGCTTTAATATACGGCATTTTAATCAAAATCATTACATCCATTTTTGAGAAAGACCAACTTTTCAAAACTTATTTCACGTAAAGGGCAATTTGTGGTGGGGGGATTTTCTTGAAAATCTTCGTGTTGCATCCTTAGAAGATACTAAAGATAAATGCCAAGTTTGGTATTCAACGGTCTTTTCGTTTTTGAGCTATGCTGTCCACAGACACGCAGACGCGCACACACACACACATACACGGACCATTTTCTAAAAATGCTTTTTCGGACTCTGCGGACCTCAACACATATTTCCGGTGAAATCTCGACATCGGATTTTTAGGTGGAATACAATACCTTCTCAGAGTGCCTATGTGTAGAGAAAGTAAATATACTTTCTATTGGATTCAAGGTGTCTCAAAACATGTATTTTCGATGAAATCCCGGTATCAATGTTTGGATAAATACAATACCTTCTCTATCAACTATGTACATTGAACATACGTGTTAGAGAAAGTAAAAAGCTTATTCTTCTATCTATCTTATGCTAATCAAGATAACTGTATGGTATTATTAAAGTTACTTAGTTCCTTATAGGTAGAAGGGAAAAGGGAATACACAAGGCTAAAGCGTGGTCAAATCTTTTAAAAGTTTGTTGGTATGTGACTGAAATTCGGTTCCCCTTGCATGCCCAGGAGTGAAAAATATCACATTTGAGAAAAGTTTAACTTTTTAAAATTTATACCAATAATAAGGAATAACTCGGAAATGGTTAACTCCAGAAAAATTGTATGTGGCATAAATTGTGTGTTGTAACGAGATCTATTGTTTTGTAAAGTAAGTTTTGTCTACCTCTAATGGTTTACCAGTTATGCAAAAGTCATCCAGAATGAAGGGTCTTCAGAGGCTGTTCCTAGAAAATTCAAGATATACTTTTTATTTGCCATGTAAATATCTTTAAAGTATGGTATTTTAATCAAAATCGTTATCCATTTTGAAAAATAAAAATTTAATTTTCGAAATGTTTTCCACGTAAAAGGTAGTTAAGGGTAGGGGATTTAATTGAAAAATTATATAAATGGCTTAAACTTTTCTCAAACGAGAAATAGACATTTATTGCATACCTCTTTTCCAGGTCATGCGAAGAGAACCGAATTTTAACTGTCCCATATGGCGACTAGCTTTTAAAGAATTTGACTGTCGCTTTAGCCTACTTACAAGGAAGCAAGTAGTAAGACAATTTTGCTCATGTTTTTAAGATTAGAAAGATATTTGTTTGCAGAACAGGTAGAGATAGTCATGTGAATGAACACATATTTTTTCTACTCAACTAACGTATTCTTAAATAATATTAGGATTTAAAAAGTGATAGCATGGTTTGAGGGAAGCTCTGCTATCGAAGCCATAGGCAGAACAGACTCAGTGCGCATGAGCGATGAAAGTGCATAGAGTCTGTGTGCCTTGCGTTAGCTCCCCTGTGATACCGCTGCAATCCCCCTTTCCACCATCAAAGCATGACAGCAGTAAACTTTTAAACCAAAACATTGTGCCCAACTGTTCTCTAGCTAAGCCTGGGCACAAAGAATAGGTATGTGCTCTGCTCCGCTCTTTTAAAACATACATGCACAAATTATTTGCGTTCGCCGGAGAAGTCATTTAACCATTTTAGACGCAGAACTTCGCATATAAAATTATTGTGAAATAAAACACATTTATTTTAACAATTATTGAAAATCATTTTAATGTTTACGTAGTGGCAAAAAACTGCAAATCATTTAGTACGAGTCGAACTGGTCTCTGCCTCAAAACATCCTCTATTTCACGGCCGGAAGTAGGTGGGTAATGTGTGGCTGTAACCGCTGGATATTCTATCTAGCCTGTGATTTAGCAGGGATGAGCCCTGGTTAAATAGCACTACCCAACATGAAATTTACCTCCGCGAAGAGAATGCGTGTTTTTAGTCCATTTTCACACTAGATTCTGAAAATTATGTTTAAAATGGCACATCACAGCACTATTTTAGATATACATCATCGAAAACTAGTTTACGTACCAACCGGTAGCATGCGTGTCATATGACAATTGCGTGTGACCAGGTCCGAATTTAGGACCTCTGACGCCCCTGGGCAAAAAACAAAAACAAAAAAAAAAAGCATTTGCTGCCCTCCCCCCCCCCAAACTTGCTAGGCATATATTACTTAAATGTTCACAGCATAGAGAATGGTTACACTAGTTTGGATACTTAAGTATGGGTGGCAAACACCATAAGTAAGTTTATTAAACTTTAAGAAGAAACATATTAATAGAAAGAACTTACACTAAAGAGGCATCACCCCATATTATGATAAACTGTTGAAAAACTTAAAAGATTCAAACATAACCTACTACTTCATTATGCCGGAATGTCGGCTCATTAAATATAAAAGAACTCAATATAATTACAATAATAATAATTACTGTTCATTACCTCAGCTAACAATATATAGAAAATTAACGTTAGTGAATAACAACACACACTTCTTGATCTTACAAATTTTTGCGTGTGTTAATTGATTCTCATTATTGGAATGCGTTTCGCTTTGTCTCCGCTACGTGCGCATAGCGTGCAAACTAATTAGCATAGCCAACATGCGTCAATTAATATTCCTCTGCGAGTAGCAAATTTAAATGAACTTGACGTTTCATGTCTATGCTGTTTGTTTGTTTGTTTGTTTGTTTTTGTGCAGCTTTCCATTAATTTTGCCGCCCTCTAAAATGTGAAGTAAAAACATCGCTTTCAAATTATACTAATAGGTGGGGTTGGCAGTTTCTTATGCACACGAGGAATGTGGTAGACACCAGATACCCTTAGAAGTAAATTATCTTTTACTGGCCTGACCAAATTTCTCATTTTAAACGGCGGCTTATGGACGCTTTTGATGCCATATTTGTAGAGTAGTGTGCTTATCTTTCCAGAAAAAATGGCCTGTAAATGGTATTAGGATATAGCGGTTGGCTTATCTTTCGCTTGAGCGTCCTTGTTGCGGTTCTTTTTTATCCGGCTCTTTTTAAAGCAACTGTAATATCCTTGACGGAACATTCATTCTGCTGGAGTGTGAATTTTAGGTGCTGAAATTATTTTGAAGATTATCTGGATCTGATATAGAAACTGCTCTATGTGCCTATGTGTTAAGAATGGCATTTCGTTGCGATTAATGGTGGAAACTATTTGTGTAGAGGTACAGATTGGTGTGTGTAGGTTTGCGGTAGACGGCATGACTAAGAGTAC
This sequence comes from Hymenopus coronatus, assembly GCA_030762935.1. Taxonomy (NCBI): domain Eukaryota; kingdom Metazoa; phylum Arthropoda; class Insecta; order Mantodea; family Hymenopodidae; genus Hymenopus; species Hymenopus coronatus. The sequence goes on along the minus strand of CM060897.1, from coordinate 86,068,217 downwards.
CGCCCTCTTTTCTGGAAACCAGAATGTTCAGGAAAGGGAGGGAGGCGTCCTTCTCAACTTCCATGGAGAACTGTATTTGTGGTCGAAAGCTATTTAAGCGTGAAAGAAAATCTAGAAGAGTGTGGAGTCCATGTGGCCAGATTTGACACATTTGTGATCTGGCATGGCGTGCCGGTGGCATTCACCCTCAGTGGCTCTACTATATCTTCTTCAAGTCATCAGTTTACCCTGAAGACGAAGATAATGTACATCTTCGAAACGTTGGTGAAATTTATGGGATTGTCAAATCTTTAATCTGCGATTGTCATTGAAATTAGATTCTCTTTCCAGGAGTAAAACAGAACAGGTATGAAACGGATGAGGGCTTCCCGTTTGAGAATAGTTGAAGAATTTTAAAATTGAAAGCAATAATAGGTAATATCTTTGAAATGGTTAGCTCTATATTAAAAAAAAGATGTATATGACATAAACTGTGTGTCTTAATGAGTTCCATCTCTTACTGTTTACCTGCTATACAAAAAAATCATTCAGAATGAAGAGGACTTCTGCGGGCCAAGAAATTCAGGAGATACGTTTTATTTGTCATATAAATGTCTTTAATATACGACATTTTAATCAAAGTCGTTATAGCCACTTTTTTAGAAAGCCACCGCCGTTCGGTTTGCTGTCTCCCTCACATGCAAGGGGTCTTGAGTTCGAATCTGGCCTTATCCTGTGAAGGCGAATGTCGAGTAACTTATGCTATCCACACACTGACCGTTTTCTAAAAATGCTTTTTTTTATTCAGGGGCCCTCTAAACATATATTTCCAGTGAAATCTACGTATCGCATTTTTGGTGGAATACAATGTCTTCTCTACCTACTTTGTATATGCGTGATAAAGGAAGTAAAACATATTCGAATCTGCTTGTAAACATTATATGTGGTGCGTGATAATATACCAAAATATTTTAACAATGCTTTATTTCTTACACATATGTTTTTTTTTTTTTTTTAATTGCTTCATTTGTATAGCCCCCCTTTCACATCAGTGGTCATATCGGCGGCTTTCACTTGTGAAACTGTAGGTTCAAAACATTAGGTTAAACTTTATATTACTAAACACACTCACATTCACTCTCGCATTCATACTTCCAGACTCTATGGGGGATAGGGAATAATTCCGGTTAAAGAAAAATTCCCCACCCCAGCCGGGAATCGAACCCGGGACCTCCGGATGAGAAGTCAGCTCGTTGACCACTCGACCACGGAGGCAGTCTGTAAACACATGTTAATCGAGTACATACCTAGCGTAGGTATAAGTAATCTGATATGGTTACATTCAGCATAACAACAGAAATTATTTGTAATTAGTAGTCGAAAAAATTATTTTTCTGAATGGCAGTCGATTATGTGCCATTTCTAAAATGTTTAACTTGCGCCCCGAGGGTAGAGAATCTATTCACCAGTTTTGTCCTATCTTCGTACTGTATTGTCGTTATGAATTTCTGCAGTTGTGTAGTCTTTGTACTGTTCAATAAATACGGGAACAAAGAGAGGCACATAGAAGTATTTATATACTGTAATTGTAGAATGGAATTCTCAAAGGTGTTAAGTGCAAACATTTCCAAAATGAGATATTTCATCAGAAAGGAGCTTTAAGCTAAAACCATTTTCAACTGCAAAGTTCAATGTTCCTGATCGCCGTCTTTGAGTTGATGCTTATGGCAACCGATAGAACAGCACCTTTCAGAGATAATCCAAATGTAAATTTACCACTTATCCTTATTTCAGATTTAAATATTAAGTTATCTCTCTATTGCACAAGAACTGAGCTAACCACATTTTAATTATTCCAATCTTGAAATTATGCTTAGGAATGCACATAAAAGTGATATTCATAATCAAATATGTTTTGAGGTAGTAAATAAAAAAATATTATGAATATCACTTTTATGTGCATTCCTAAGCATAGTTTCAACATTTCAATCATTACAATTTAGTTATCTCAAGTCTTGTGCAACTGAGGGTTGTATATTCAAAAATATAAAGTGCAATAGATGGTTAAATGCTCTAAGCACCATACTATTTACCCATGCTTAATATGGTAAACAGTATGAAAATAATACTTCAGTTTGATATAGTGCTTTGTATAAGAACGAATGAAAATACTTTATTGAAACATAAATTATTCATTGAAAAGTAAAGTCTTGTCGCTTAAAGGCTTTGAGAATTCCCGTTCACAAATGTCTAAAAATAATTGCACAATTCTGATAATTGCCTCGCCTCCAAAGATTACATAATATTTACAAAACTAGGAAGACTCAGGGTGAGCTAAATAAATCAGAAATATAACATCCGCCAATATTCATATTCATTTCCGTGAACATCAGTAGATTTTGCAGGATTCATTGTTGTACATCGAAGAATTGTACGAGATTAGTTATAAATGGTAAAACATATCATTGTAAAATAATTCATAAGGAATTGGAGCGGATTAAATAAAATTAATTTCATCATCATTCGAGGTTTTAAAAAACCCGTTGCAACGCCGAATAAGCCACCAGAGTTTAACAAAATCTGTTTCTGCAAACGCTTGTCTCGGTTAACAAGAAGTAGATAGAAAAATAAGTTTCTTAAGAACGAGAATATGACGCATCACCATATTTCATATGTGAGCAGTATAGTATTCAATGACATTTCCTTCACGGAGATGGGAGAAATGATGCAATATCACAAGGTCACAAACGGACAGGACTGGCAACATTGAAGGCCCTCGGCCTCCAAAATGAACGGGAACCCCTCATTCTCTCACACTTGACTGTACCTGGAAGTATTCATTGCCTTGTTGACAAAATCTGCTAATGAGCTCAAGCGTTCTTTCTTCTTTCTTTCTTTCTTTCTTTCGTTCTTTCTTTCTTTCTTCCGTTCGTTCTTTCGTTCTTTCTCTCTTCCTTTCTTTCTTTTTTCCTTCTCTTTTTCTTTCTTTCCTTCTCTCTTTCATTCTTTCTGGTCTTTCTCTCTCTTTATTTATTTATTTATTTATTTATTTTCTTGTCTTTCTTTCTTTAAATTATTTATTTACTCGTTTATTTATTGCTAAGCAAGTTACATTCGAATATGACATGGCGTTTAACTCAGGATCTTTGTCAATCATATAATATCATATTTGCATTGTGAGTTAACTATTTTCTGGTTACGAGTTAAGATCTATTTTGAATTCTAAGTACCGTTTGTGTTCTCTCTTTTCACTGTCCAATTCACTTCCCTTTACCTTATTTAAATACATTGGCCTGGTTTTCTACTATATTTGCATATTAATTCGCTTTTGACATTTTTCTGGTAATTTTAAACCATTTTCCCCACGAAAGATGATCTTTGTCCCCATATGTAGTCCCTTTATAATCAAATATAATATGTCCAGTATCCTCACAAGGACATTGTGGTTCTGCGGTATACTATTTCTAAAACCTTTTAGACTCTTACACCAGTTCTTAACCATGCAATGCCCTCTCGTTCCTCTATTATTTTCAGCTTGGAAGCAGCAACACGTTTAAATTTCTGCAGGGTAACGATATAATTGTGCAGGTCTAAAGATTAGCATTCGTTAAGTAGTTTTTTGTTTGTTGTTTGTTTTGGCGGGGGACTGGGGCAAGCAAAGAAACCGAATTTAACATCAATCTTATAGTGACCAGCTCTTAAAAGATTTCCTGTGCTTATTCCTACTATATTCCCCTAATTTCTTGTGGCTTACAAGAAAATATGCAGTAAGACACTTTTTGAAAATGTTTATCTCGATTATTATAAAGTAGATACAAATAATCATTTGTAAGAATAGTTTGTACAAAAGTGAGTAGAGAAAGACATATGAGTGCAAAGCTTTAGAATTTTTCCCCGTTGCACTTATAATGAAATAGATGCAGTAAATGTGAACAAATCTAAAATGCAAACAAAGTAGAAGGCTATAATTTGAAGATAGTAATATTAGCTATTTACACTTTATTTACATTCTAATTGAAAAGAATAAATTCGTGATTTTTTTCGTTATTATTTATCAAATTCGTTCATTTACCAAGCAAATGCTCAGCAATAGCTTCAGATTATCGAAGAGAAATGTTTTATTAGCGGTAAAGATGTTTTATGCTTTTGCTTTAAGCATCTTTTTGATTTAGGAGTAAATTTTGCCAAAGTTTTAAAAATACATTAGAATATTTAAAATCTGCAAATTTCATAACTTTATACGCAAAATTGGTCGAGTCTTCATTTATACATTTTGTGCATAGTACGTGAAACGTGCATAGATAATGTATAGCACCCCACCCAAAAATTCGATACCGAGATTTTACCCGAAATTCATTTATACTTTTTGTGCATAGTATGTGACACGTGCATAGATAATGTATAGCACCCCACCCAAAAATTCGATACGAGATTTTACCCGAAATACACATTTTATGCTCCCCTGTATCCCAAAGAAATGCCGTTTTACTTTCGTAACACGGTACATAGTACATAGGTAGAGAAGGTATTGCACTCCACCCAAAATTCGATACCGATCTCACCGGAAATACACATTTTTGGATCCCCTGCGTCAAAAAAAAAAAAACATGTTTAGAAAAAGGTCCGTGGGTGCCCGTGATTCTGTGTGTCTGTGATCACGATAACTCAAAAACGAAAAGTCGGTAAAATATCAAACTTTGTACTTAGATTTAGTATCTTCCAAAGATGCGACAAGAACATTTTGAAAACTACCCTTTACATTGAAAAATTTTCTACATTTTTGACTTTCTCAAAAATGGCTCTAACGATTTTGATTAAAATATCGTACATTAAAGATATTTACATAGTAAATTGTATAATTTGAATTTTCTGGGAATAACCTCTGAAGAGCTCTTCATTCTGTATGAATTTTGCTGAACTTTGTATAACTGTTAAACCGTAAGCGATAGATAAAAACTTACCAGACAAAAATGCAGATCTTGTTAAAACAAATAATTTATGTCATATACGTTTTTCGTGTAGAGTTGACCGTGTTCGAGATATTCCTTATTTGGTTTCAGTTTTAAACTACCTAACTTTTCTCAAACGGTACCTTACAGGCCCAAGTGGTTAGACCACTCGCCTCTCACCTAGACGTCCCAGCTTCGATTCCAAGCGACCGCATGTGAGATTTTTGGTGGACAAAGCTGCGCAGGGGCAGGTTTTCTCCGGGTTCTCCAGTTTTCCCCGCCATCGTATTCCACTGGTGCTCCATCTTCATTCCATCTATCATCAGTTTCATCGCTGCGGTGTCAAAGTAGTAAACGCGGGCGTTAAACATTATAAAAAGCTGTATCATTCAAAGCGAACCGAACTTCAATTGTTTCACATAGCAACCAGCTATTTCCTTTCTACTTTTAAGGGAGCAATTAATTTGACCAATTCTTCTAATGTTTATCTCGATTAGCATGATGTAGATAAAAGTATCATCTTTTTTAAGAATAGTTTGTATATGGAACAGCTAGAGAAAGTTTGTGAATGGAACACATCCGAATTTTAGAAAAATAGCCGCGTGTGTGTGTTTCTGTATTTAACTCACATTTTGTTTTTGAATTATGCTGTTCACACACACACAATCACGTGGCCTTTTTCTAGAGTATTTTTTCTTTTGGATACAGAGGACCCTTAAACATACATTTCTGTTGAAATCTCGCTATCGAATTTTAGGTGGAATACAATACCTTCTCTATCCACTGTGTACATTGTGCATACTTGTTAGAGAAAGTAAAAAAGAAGTCATTTTTTCCACACGTCTTGAAAACCCGGCATTACCTTTTCCAACAAGGCAGGTATAAGCTCCAGCTTGTGGTGTGGAAATAGCGTGTCTGCTTGTCTTTCAAGGTTTCCAGTAGAAATCTCTGTTAGGGTGTGTTACCTGTTTAAGTTTTTTTTTCTCGAGATTTTCCCTTATCCTGAGAAGACTAAGGTCTGGTAACTAGCTCTGTCCCCACATTTGCTTCTTAAGAACCTTTACGTCTTTTAACCTGGCAGGTCATAAGTCGGATGATGAATGAATTCGGTGAAATGATGTTCAAATGCTCTCGGGGTCCATGGAGCATTGTTACTCTACATTCGATTTATCAGGACATGGGAAAATCCCGAAAACACCTCATGAGGCATAGGCAGACACGCTACCACCAACTACCGAAGCTTCATTCCAAATATTTCGCCCATTGACCGTCCGATACAAGTGACCGGTTAAAGGGCGTTAAAACTTCAAGCAAAGTCCTTTGGGGGAGTCCAGGTATTTTTTTTTAATACAGTTCCGGAGTCTGGTCGGGACTTCGGCGCTGTATACCCTACTTTTTATTTACCTAATCTGTTTACTTGGATTACTGTATGATTACTGAATTTCTGTTTTACTTTTTACACACACATACACAAACATATAACACCCATGCCCAAGGCGGGACTCGAACCCACGATCCCCTGCGCTGGGAAACACGAAAGCGAGGCGCTTTGGCGAGCGCGGCCATGGGGACCGGCGGTATTGATGACATTTGAAGTCACATACGGAATAAAGTGCCCTCTATTCATGAAGTGGTTTTACTTTTACGAACCAGAGCTTTTAGTGGCATATTGTGATTAGAATTAAGCAAGTGGCAAGTAATACAGTATTTTTTTTTCTAACTTTAAGGGTTTCCATGCAATTTCTTGTATTTAATTTGAAATTTTACAAATGAAAAAAATTCACATTTTATTATTAAATTCGGACAAAGCTCTATAAAGCGTTTTTTAAACAAATGAAGTGAATCTAGTTTTGGAAATTTTCTCTTCATATTTTTTTTGAAAATACCCAAATTTTAACAAATTTCTCCTCATATCGGTCGTGTTTCTTTAGAAAATGTCATCTTCTGGGTAATATCTGGCAATCCTAAAATGCAGGTGTTCCTGAAAAAATATGTGTGTGGATAGAAGCAGTTGAAGTAAAATGGTTATCGTGAAAGAGATGCAATAGTTGGAGACGATCTAGTACTAAGAGATACGAAATATGCTTTCTTGGAACTCTTGGCTAAGGACCAGTTTGTAAAATGACGAGGTACTGAACAGGATGTTGTGGGTGATTTAGAGTGCCCCGGAGCACAAATTCCATTTACATGAAAAAGAAGATCCGCTACCACATACTGTCGGACTAGTAAAGGTCAAACAAGACGTCAAGCAATGTCAAAATCAGCAGCCACGACAGGGGTTGTGCCGATGTTGTCTATTGTGATCAGTGCAGCTGCCACCCTCTACCGGCCGATAATTAAAGGCAAAGGGAGGCATATCATTAAATAGGATGACTGGCCCCTCAAGGTCCAGTGAAGTAGCAACGTTATTTCGTAACGTAACGTAATGTAGGTACATCTGCTGACGCAACCTCCGTGTGTCCAATAATGAACAACAGTTCCCATGAAACAAGTGAAAGTGCGCCGTAAACAAATGAAGAACGAGAAGCACACATTCACACGGCGCTCTTTCCTTCTTTTATTGTTATTATTTGTACAACATTAATAATTACAAAAAAACTTTCGCGCATATGTGAGAAATTATTTTCTCGCAATTTCTCTCCGACTCTATTTAATGCAACTGCTACGCCTTCATACTCAAGGATATTCATTTTGTTTATAAACGGATAATTACTTAAATTAGAAACCTCACACCGATTATCATTTCTAACCTAGCTGTGAATGTTGTGCAATTCGTGGCCGCTCACATTAAACTATGGTCATTAATTTGGGGCAAATTGCATAAAATGAACACACTTCCTTAAAAATCGAATAATATATGGTATGTACAAATAATCCTTCTTAAGAAATGTGAGTTCTTTTGTTTTTATATTTATATAGTATCACAACATGCCTTCTCTCCCCTACTTTCTTTTAGACTCCTTTTGCATCGTGACTGGCGTACTATAACATCTTAAATATAATTGATTTAATGCACGTTTTAATGCTCTTTAAAGCTCGAAAGAAAATATTAATTGTTAAGAAATGCGGAGAGTAGTTTGACATTTTAAAAGTTTTGGACGAGTAACACGTACTACTTTTCAGATTGAGAAAGCTCATATCAGGATGTCTCAAAACCGATTTCCGATGAAATCTTGATATCGAATTTTTGGTTGAATGCAACGCAGTCCTTGAAAAGATTAAATAGAAAGGGCGACCCTCCAAATTTATTAACACTTCATTAACTATCCCATCTAGGCCCGCCGCGTTTTCCTTTTTATGATTTCTTATTATTAGTCGAATTTCCGAAATATCACAGGGATACAGTATTCTCTCATTGGATAATTCTCTAATATCTGTATTTGTTCTAAGGTATGTGTGTTTTTACTGTCTTCTATTTTATCCGCAGGCAATAGTTTACCTAGTTATCTATTTATTGAACTAACCAGTTAGTTGCCATGTCGCCACCTTGTTTTTTCAACGTGCTCATTATTTCCGGTTTTCTAATTTTGTCCATGATGATTTTATATGGTATTCCCCAAAGATTGGTTTCCAATTCTGTTTCTATAAATTTTTGCCATTAGTTTTGCCGAGTTTCGTTTATTAGTTTCTTGTATTTCCCTTTTGCTTGCTTGTAATTATTTAAGTTTCTTTCCCGTATTTCTGCTATAATAGATTTTTGACAGATCCTTCTTAGTTTGCGGATTTTACTTCTTACTTTTTGCAAGGCATTTGTTCAGATTTTATAATAATATTTATTTGATTTTACTTTCAGAACAGTTGAGTTCATAGAGTGTTTGAATTGCCTTCACTAAGTTTTGAGCATCCATGTCAACTGATGTTCCTTCATACTTTAATTGTATATCCTCAAAAACGATTTTCATGTGATACCAAGTAGCTTGTTTATAATTAAAAAAATACTTCCCTATTTTCATTCTGAATATTAATTTCATTTAAATAATATTTAAAATAAATCAGTCTATGATCACTTAATGTTAGGTCTTGACCTACGGTACAATCCTAATTTTGGTCATCGCTTGTTGATTGCGTAAGTCTATGTTGGATGAAGCTCCTGCTCTATTTTCATATGTTGGTAAATTATTCGGTAAGTTCACAATTTCCAGGTGAAGTTCTAAAATTAGTTCTTCGAGAAGTTCCCCTCTCTCATCACTAACATTTTTAAACCACCACTGCGAGTTTGCATTTGCATCTGAGACAAATTTTGTTCTAGGTTGGGTAATGCATGATGTAGCTGTTTAATCTGATCGAGATGTGGTTCAATTTCTTGACTGTATTGAAAGTATTGATTTACTAAAACAAATTTCCCAGAATCATACGATATCTCTATGCAATTAGTAAGTATAGTGCTGAATTGTGCTAAATTTACTATTTGTAAATTAGGATTGTTTATTATAATAGCTGGCATGGGGCTAACTACATCACAAATTACTAGCACTCTTGCTGGCGAATAAGTTTCCCATTGTGAGCATATGGCTCCCGTATGCAAATGATGTCTAAATTTAACTCCTCTGCCGTCTTCTTTAGCTCCGACATTACAAGCTTGCAACGATGTGCATTTAATTGTGCAATATGGATCCATCTATATAATCCTTCTGAGTCGGCCATGTTGCCTTTTTAGAAGTATGTAGCCTGCGTTGGCATAGGAGTGTGTTTTGGTGCCCGTTTTAAATTCTTGATTTGTACCCTAATTAGACGAATATTTCTCAATCTATTTCCATTATTGCTGACGTTATTAAAGTCATATTAATTTGTCTTTGTTGCTAATTTATTTTCCATTGTTGGTTATATGCTTCTTCATAGGTTTGGACCTTGGTGTGATGTTTGTGTGAGAGGTTGATTTTGTATTAAAATTATTCCAGGTTTTAAAAAGCGATCCAAAAAAGTTACTGAAATTTTGATTACTGGGTGGCTTGTATGTGTTTGCTTTCAAGGAATAATTATTGGTCTTAAAAGGCATATTCGCCGGATGTGAAGTTAAATTGGGAAAAATAGGTCTAATGGGGTCATTTTTGGAAGATTTTTAGATTGTCTGACTCTATCATGTCTAACATGTGCATAGCAATTCGGCCAACTTTGTCTGCTGTCGAAGACGGTTCTTCTATAACATAAAACAACGTGTTTGTAAACTTCATTTAGGTCCAATTTGTCTTCTCTTCTTTTATAAACGGTATTTAATAAATCCAGAAGTTGATAAGAATCAATGAGCAAGTTTTGTGTTTTTAATTCAAGTCTATCCAAGGCATCACGAACTGGAAATATTATTGACTGACTATTTTCATGTAAATTCCTTATGATATGACGTAACGCGGCAATTAATGTAATTTTTCTTCTAAATGACTTAACTTTAATATTGCATCGAATTCCTTCTTTGCAATTTGACTTTGTATAATTTAAAGCTTAAAATAAGAACTGAAGCTTTCCTGGCGACGTATTAATTCAAAATATTCTCGGGCTTCTAGCCAGGTAAAAACTTAGTTTGACACCAAATAAGAACTGAAGCTTTCCTGGCGACGTATTAATTCAAAATCTTCTCGGGCTTCTAGCCAGGTAAAAACTTGGTTTGACACCAATAAGAACTGAAGCTTTCCTGGCGACGTATTAATTCAAAATCTTCTCGGGCTTCTAGCCAGGTAAAAACTTGGTTTAAAGCTTGTTCCTCTTCATCAACGATTTCATTTTCTATTGTCTGTTCCACGTCATTTTTATTTCCTTCCTTCCCCTCAATGTATTCAAAAATAATCTTCTGCCAAAAAGTGTTTTTTTTTTTTTTTTTGGTAGTGTTTTAACGCCCGCTTTAACTACTTCTGTCACCGCAGGCGGTGACACTGATGATACATGAATGATGATGGAGCACCGGTGGAATGCGATGGTGGGAGAAACCGGAGTACCCGGAGAAAACCCGCCCCAACGCCGCTTTGTCCACCACAAATCTCACATGCGGTCGCTTGGGATCGATCCCTGACCGTCTAGATGAGAGGCAAGTGGTCTAACCACTTGGCCACGGCCCTGATTTTTTTTTTTTTTTTTGTACTGTACGTTTAATCGTTATACATTTTTTCATCATCCTCTTCCCCGACCTCTTCCGTAATACTATCATCATATACATTAGGTGAAATAAGTTGTGATAAACATTCTCCTTCTCCCTCCTCATCTGAATCCCGGTCTGTTAAATGACTTTTAGCGTCATAATTTACTTGTACCTTTTTCTTTATACCAAGTCCTTTGTTAATATTATATATTCGTGTTTTTGTGGTAAATTTAGTCTTATTTCAATGTTATCTAGGACCTATATGTTTAAATTTGTGTACTTTATATTATCAGTATCTAAATCAGTTTTTGTTACTTGGCAGTTTAAGTTCACTGAATTTGTAAATTGATCTTTTTGATTTATTGCTTTTAACTTCAGTTTATGGGCAATTACACGTTTAAGATTTCTCCTAATTCTACTAGGTGAGTTTCTTTTAGGTTTTCTGCAAAATTTAAAATAGTTGAAATTATACGCCCGTTGTGCCCATTGCCATCTGTAACATTAGCTAGTATGTAGGACTTTTGTCTTTTGCCCGACATGTCTTATTACGTTTATCACAAGGGATACATTTGGGTGGTCTTTCCTTACTGTTACATTCCTTCCGTACATGTCCCGTTTCCCCACAGTGTCCGCATACTGAATTTTGCTGACTGCAGTACTTTGCTACGTGACCGTAATCAAAGCACTTCAGGCATTTTGATACTGAAATAAAATCTTTTACATTGATTGCTTGAAATGTATAGTTTCTATTTGACCAGAATTAATTTCCTCAGTCTAGGTGACACTTCAACAACGTGATGTACTGTAGCGCGATTGCGCGGTTCTGTTTTAAATCTAAACTTTATTTCATGATCCAGATTTTGAAAATATAAGTTATCCACAGCTCCTCTTTAACTTCTACTAGTGCGTCATGCATTATTAACGAGATGTTTCTTTTTCTTGGTGTTTCAATCTTTAAGTCTTTGTCAATGAGATTTTTACAGTTCATGATTTTTAACAAATCCTGTTCTGTCTCTGTTTCCATAATTAAAATTTTCCCTGCTGTTCAACGACTATTTATGTGTATTTTATCTTCTTCAGGTTTCAAATTTTGGCCTCGATTTTGTGTATTTCTCTAGCATCATTAGTTTTGCTTGAGGATATGAAAACTGTGTGTTTCTTTTTGCGAGTGGGTTTTTGTTTATTAGAGACATTTTGTATAGATACTGTGGCCGCTGTTCGGGCAAAATACAGAGCAAAATACACAATTCCTTTGCTAACTTTAATTCAACTTGAGCTACTTCTAATTGACTTTTCACCTGATAGTAGATTATATTTACTTTTTGAAACAAACCATAGAGCTTGCGTTTCTTACTTTCAGTGTTCTTTTTTAAACTCATAAGCTTAAGGTGAATTATTACTTGGTCAAATTCTACATAACGGATTCCTTGATTTCCGGAATTTTGTGAATCTTGGGAATTCTTGTTAACTTGCAATAAGGTATCCATATTTATGCTTTCTCTGTTACAAATAGTGTTTCAGGTATTTACTTCTGTGTTGTTTGGTCTAGCATTTTCGTTTCCCACCACGGGGGGGGGGCGGGCGAGGTAGTTGTTTATTCGGTGTGAAAGGTTGGCAGTGCTACAACTGCCAGCAACTGGGCTATACTTTCAAATTTTGTAAACTGACCTCCCAGTGCGCCCTCTGCAATAACCTCCATTGCCTGGCTGACTGCCAAAAAAGAGAGGAAAAAAGCAATGCTCCAACTGTGGCAATGAACATCCAGCCAGTCACAGGGGGTGCAAAACATAGCAAATGAACGCCACCACGCCAACTGGCTGCAATAGTCAGGACAACCCCAAGTGCTCCATTAGGGCTCTACCCCATCTCACGCCCGGGCCCGGTACTCTAAAGTCTGTTCTTCTCAGGGGCAGCCAAAAGGAAAAGTGCGACTAAGCCGCCACGCATTGGCTCCCCTCTTCCCAAGGGTCCTCAATTGACCTGGGGGGCATTTCGGACTTTTTCTCCCTCTTCAAGGAATTTAATACACCTGCAATTTTTAGGGAAATTTGGGAGTTTCAAGAGCACTTGTGACAAAATAGAGGCAATCATGTCTCCTTACCTCTGTTCTGAACTAAATGACCACTAGAAGGAGAGGCATATGTTTAATGCGAGCTCTGCTGTGGAATGTCGACCGCATCTGCCTGAGACGCTACAAAATAGAAGTCGCATTCCTTTGCAAACCAAAATTAAAACCAGAGTTCACTTTTAAACTCAAGAGTTTCAGCATTTTTCGGATCGATAGAATTGGCAGACAGGGGGGGGGGGAAGCACAGCCATTCTATTAAAATACACTGTTGTTCAAGCTTCTGTAACGTTTCCAGCGATGAAAGCACTAGAGTGCATAGCACTAAAAACGCAAATAAACAACAAAGTGGTGGTATTGATAGCGCTTTACCGGCCCCCCCCCCAACTCACCCTTTTTCTTAAGAAACCTAAAAATCCTCGATTTAGTGGAGCATTAGTAGTGGCAGGGGATTTCAACCCTCGGTACCCATAGGGGCAGTGTCACGCCGAGCCAGAAATCTCCTGTCAGACTTTATTATTTTACATGACAATGTGAAAGTACACACCCCCCTTGACTCCACTTTTTGGCATCGCCCAAGTCATTTTGACTCTGAGATTTTGGGCGTCGTTGTTACAAAAAAATGCGGCTACTTTATAACATTTTAATGTGTATCATAGTCGGCACTCCAACCATCTTCCTGTGCATTTCGAGATCTGTGGCGTCATCTCTTCCCACGCGTCAAGGGGAACTCGCCGTGCAGTAACAATCGGAAAAAATACAAAATGGAGATGGACAAGATGGCACAGCCCAGGCTATCATACTCCAGCGAAGCGGAAATCGACGCCACCAATGAAAATTTTACCGCCTCGCTGCAGACGGTCAAACATAACGTTACCACGTACACCACAAGCCCACCCAGCTTGTGCACGTACCTCGAGGTGGAGCACCTCATTGCCAGGTGGAAACGATTGATGAGGCTGTGGAGGTAGATACGCCAGGCCAAATAAAAAGTGCTAGCACAAACCCTAGGCAACATTATTCGGCGTGAAATTAACTTAAACAAAATTGAACAGTAGGAAATAAAGATGCTGAGTACCACCCAAACGGACAATTATTTGTGGAGATTGTTAAGGGCATTTAAGACTTCATGGAACGTTAATACTGGCACTGAAGCGCTCCACACTCAACTCGGCCTGCACTTCTCCCCCGAAGAGAAAACCGAGATATTCGCAGAATGTCTCGAAGAGAGATTCTCGGAGAATCAACCTACCAACATGGCGCTACAACAAGACATGCAGAATATGGTTACAAGCTTCGGTGGTGCAGAAGCAAGAGCATCCACATAAACACATCACGACTTAAGAAGTTTTCAAACTCATTAGGACACTGCCCAATGGGAAAGTCGCAGTCCCCGGACAGGGTGACAAATAAGGAACTCAAAAACATCCCGAGAAAAGCCCTGGTGCAAATCACAAAGATTTTTATGCCTAATTATAAATACAATTACTTCCCCACCACTTTGAAATAAGCCAGGGTCAACATGCTACTAAAGCCAGGGAAGAGCACAGGGCTCCCTCAAAATTACCACCACATTAGTCTCCTGTCGAACATTGGAAAATTGTTCGAACGACTTTGGCTCTTTCGGCTCAAAAACAAATCTCAGAGATCTCCTCAGCACAGTTTGGTTTTAGAAAGGGACATTCTACTGCCTTGCAGTTTTTGAGGCTTGTTGATGACGTCAACGAATAATTCAATAATGGGGCTCCAACATTGGCGTTATTTTTGGACGTAGAAGCAATATTCGCCCGGTGCGACACGATGCCCTTATTTATGAACTGCACCGGAACCTTCCCGGGCTTTAAAATTATCTGTTCATAATAAGCAGCTTTTTAGAAAACCGGCACTTCTAGTCCAGGTGGACCATTCCTCCTCACCTGTGAGAGTTATGAAGCTCGCATGCCACAAGGGGCGACCATGTCCCCTCTGTTGTGACTTTCCCGTGGACGCCAAGTACCTGATGACACTTCAAACTACAACCACCACAGTAATCCTCGTTTCGGCCTCATCGAGATGCAGCGGTACATTGGCCGCTTCCTTTCAGACTTCATGACTGGAAAATTGAAATTAATTCAAATAAATGCCAGCTGATTTATTTTTCAAAGAAGCTGCAATTTCCGGCAATGGATCTCACGGTCGACGATCAATGATTCGACTGCCGTCAGCAAGTTAAACACCTAGGATTCGCGCTGGACCGACGACTCAACTGGTACTCCCAACTGACAAATATCGCCAAAAGAGCGCGGCAGCGTTTAAAGACATGTCCAGGAGTAAGGGACTTCAGACCCACTAGAAACTTAACCTGTACAGTTCCTTCATTCTTTCCCTGATGTTATATTTGAGGGTGGCCTGGGCAAAGGCCGTCAAGACAACCCTACAAAATTATAAACAGTACAGAACCTCAGTCTCCGAAAAATTCCTCGTTGTCCCTTACTAACATTAAACCATCAAATCTACGGAGATCTTTCCATGCCTCCATCACCGAGGATATTCAAAAAAGAGGATCCTCTACGTGGGCGCGCACCAGGAGCCACCAAAATAATGTAATCTCCAACATAGGCGGCGGCGAACCCAAACATCACAAACAAAAACGTATAAAATTGTTTAAATTCGGTCCGCCGCCCGACGCTCTATGCGCCCATATCCCCAGAGGCACGCACATCTACACAGGGGTCACCCAGCACCACCAGAACGCTCAGCTACGCGGTGAAAAATGTAAATATCATAAATAGTGCCTGTGAGTATGAGTAAGTGAGTGCATGTGCGTGTGAGTATGTGTGTATGTATATATGTATGTATATATATATATATATATATATATATATATATATATATATATATATATATATATATATATATATTAAATGTGTGTATACAAATGCCACAAAATATGAAAACATATGAAAATGTTAGAGAAATACATTTTGAAACAGAAATGTTCTGTATGGGTTAGGCAAAAATAAAAAAGACAGCTACAAGAATTAACAAAAAAATTATAAATAATATAAAATATTACCTGATAACAGGGTCGCATGTACTGGCCAAGGACCTACAAGCATAATAAAATAATATTGAACATGCCTGCCCACTTTGGACCTGCTCTTCTACTCCGATGGGTAAGAACAAACAATGCCAAACTGTAGCTTCTAGGTAAGCCAAAACGCACCTCCCACCGACATCCGCCGGGAGGGAACCATCACCACCGCCTGCCGCCGCTGCTTCACCGTCAGCCATCATCATATATTCCCAGCGATTGCAGCCGCAGTCACCGAAAGCAGAGCTCCTCGCCCCGATCAGTGCCGTGGTTTTTTTTTTTTTTTTTTGGGGGGGGGGGTCCCTGGGGCATTCCCACCCGGCTTTTCACCGCCGCAGCTAAGTCGCAGTGGCCTTCTTGTCTGCGTCCCTCAACGTCTCCCTTCGGACAGTAAAGGAGTACTTCAACGTGCTTCTATGGTAGAACGGGACCCTCCGGTCCCACGACGAACGACTGCCAGGGCAGGGAAATCAACCTTCAGTATAAAACTTAAAAAATGTTTTCCCCAATCGCCTCGAATTTTAGGGACATTAGGTATTCCAGTTTTTAGTTTTTCCATATTTGGAAAGCTATTGGCTTATTGCACGTCAGATCGCCAGGAGGATGTGAGTAATTTCAAAGAGCGGCCGGAACCAGACGGCGGGGAAAGGGCCATATTGAGGGACCCTAACATTTCCAAGAAGTTCTTTATTTCGAAGCGGGGAGTGCTAGAAGCCCGCGCCCCAGGCCTGACCGAACTCCCTGCGTCTACAGAAGATTTCCAACGCCATCCCGCCGCCGACAGCTCCTGAACGGCTTAAGTTAGAACGATGCTGTAAAAACTGATCAACTCCTCTTCTTACTGCGGTTCAAGAACAATTTCCCCTGATACTCCAAATTTCTTGGGTTCGGTTCTGGGTGGATATTTAAAGTTTAGCTTCATATATCTCTTAAAATCATTTAGATAAAGAATTCAATAAACTGCATTCAATAGATACAAATTAGTGTAATGTTAAAAATATATGCTGGTTTACTTTAGGGACCGGGGTTCGATGTGAAAACTTAAAACCGATTTTCTCAGAAACTGCTAGTCCTAGCATAATGGGACAAAGACTATATGGTAACTATTATTACGCTGCATCAGATTAAATTATAATTTATAATCCTGGGCCCTTGGTTCGAATCCATAACTTTCGATGACGTTTTAAGTTTTGGGCTGTATCCTGAACTATAAGACCTAAATTAACATAAAAATCAAGTATTGATGACATTGGCTTACAAAACTATGATTATATATTAATTTTTAACCTAGAGGGTCTCAATTCGATTATAGGTTAATGTATGAAACTTTAATCTCTTATAGGAGCTATACTAATTTAGAAAACGACTTCGAATAATCTTTATTCAGTATATAAGCCATACGTGCAATGATTTAAATATATGCAGATTTACCTGAAGGTCATGGTTTGAGCAAAATATTTAAAAATAATTATCTCAGGAACTATTAATCCTAACGAGACGGAGCAAAGCTTCCAACACAATTGTTATTACGGCACCACAGTTGTGAGAATAAATTATGATTGTAGGCCCTTGATTCGAATGTATAACTTTCGAGGACATTTTAAAATTTGAGCGTAATCCTCAACTACAACGTGTATATTGATGCATTTAACATATGCATTTAAGATTCTAAGTACTTCTTAGTTTAAAGGACCCATTTCGATTCCTGACTCTAATGGACATTAATTCCAAGACGAATAGCTCTTAAGAAGAATGGAGATGAGGGTCAATAAACCGAAAGCGGTTGACCCTCCCGCCGCTCTTGAATATTGATACAGATAAAAAAGATAACATTAGGGTCTTAGTTCGAGTCTATAAAGAGTCCGTTTTTTATAATTCTAAACTAAGAGTGTTATATAGCTTAAATAAATATACACATTAGGGGCAAATATTGGGATATTAAACTGGTTAAAAAATTTATAAAAAGAACATGGTTTCGATTCCCGTCTTTAATGACAGGATTTTTCACGATTTTCATGTGCACTGCAACTTTTAAAGCTGCATAACTCCTGGAACGCGTATATAAGTGTATTAATATGCTGAATTAGCTATATACAATCTAATTCTTACGGCCTTGGCTTCGAATACCGAAAACTTGGAGAAAATACAACTAAAATAATACGTTTACCGATAGGGGGTGTGCTTACAATGCTGCCCTAGGGCTATATAGGAAAGCGGAAACCTAAAAATTAGTGAAAATATGACGTAAACCGGATTTTTAGGGGAAGGAAGATGCGCTAACCTGTTGGATAACGTTTATGTGGAAACAAAAGGGTAATGAATGAAAGGCTTCTAACTTCTCTGCAAAATACTAGATTAAATGAAAATGTATGGATTTATCCGTATAAAAGTATATAAATGTTAAAAAAGATATTAAAACACACTAAAACATGCTACTGGCATATAATTTAACTTCTTAAAACCTCTAAAATATGGCTGTGCTGTACTAGTGAGGAGAATGAGTATACAGTTGGTCTGGCTGCAATCCTTCTATCGTGGGTAGTGGATGGTGTGGAAGGAGAGCGTGTCTGAACATGATGGTTCGAGAAAAGACAAGCTGAAAACTTGTTTTTAGGGGCGATGCTAAGTAGCATCATATGAGGCTGCACAGAACATGACTGGGGGTTAAAATATGAAATTCTGTTTTAGGGGGGCATATGCACTAACCAACCGTCGGCTTTTATGGGGAACAACAGGGGGAAATGAATGTTGAACTTTCAACTGTACATGGTTAATCTTCGATTATATGATAATTCATGGATTTATGCAGATAAAATACACAGAAACTATAAAATCGATTGAAACGTGTAAAAACCTGCGCCCCACATATAATTTAACTTCTTAAAGGTTCTAAAATATGAGGACTAACTCGAGCAGAAAACACAGAAAAACCGGGGTAATGGCATGGCAGGTCGCGTGACCTTCTAATCGGTCCGTGCCGTTGGTATTATATAAGAGGACTATAGCGGAACGATGCCTGGAACTACTGGCCACTTCGCGGGAATCGGAGACCCGGAGCATCCTGGCCTGCTACAGAGACTTTTTCCAACTCCTCACCTCTCCTGGCTTCCTATGAATCACACACCCAAACTCAATTGTATGACATGGAATGCACACGGCTTAAAAAGACGAAAGACTGAACTTAGAGACTTCTTAACACGCAACAACATACACATAGCATTAATTACCGAAACTCATTTAAGCGACAAAGACAGATTTAACATGCCAGGTTACACTACCCACCGCAACGATCGAAACAGACGCGGAGGCGGGACGGCCGCAATAATAAAACATAGCATTGCCCATGATGTTGCTCCACAGCCGCAATTTTCAACTCTAGAAGCTACTAGTATTTACATCACCATTGACAACAAGGTTCTAATCACGGCGGCATATGCCCCCCCCCAGGCGTACTAAACATAGCAGACATTAACGCAATCTCGCAGTTAAACAACAGGGTGCTAATAACCGGAGATCTCAACGCAAAACACCTCATTTGGGACTGCAATGAGACTAACCCTGAAGGCACGGCCCTCCTAAACCTTGAAAATAATTCTGATATAACAATTCACACTCCTACGGAACATACGTATATCCCGTTCAGCCGAAACCAAAGGCCTGATATTCTAGATATTGCAGTGACGTGTAATCTCACTCGTAGGATCAACCTACAAGCTAAGAACGAACTCTTTTCCGATCACTTACCAGTGATCATAACATTAGAGGGCACTGCAGCCCCCAATCCACCAGTCGAGCGTCTAAACTACAATAAAGCAATCTGGGATAGGTTTGCAAACATTATCAACAAGCACCTACATACTACACAGCTAAATACAGCAGAAAACATGAATGAGGCGGTAGCTCAACTAGAAAATGCAATAAAAACTGCAACCAAAGAAGCTGTACCAATAAACAAACCTAAGCAATACCAATCACAACTACCACCTGACATCCAAATGCTAGCAGCGGAAAGAAACCGAGCTAGACTGCGATGGCAGAAAACACGTCATATTGTAGACCAGGAATACGTTAGACACTTAAATACCCTTGTCAGAGAGAGAACAACAAACCATCTCTCTCAACAATGGCAGAATACACTCGAGAACCTCGACTACGAACGAGACTCGGTGAGAGAACACAAAATACCACCATTACACCACAATCAAACTATCGCATCCACAGACCAACAAAAAGCAGATATGCTCGCAGACACACTGCAAGAAATCTGCACGCCTAATCCTACTCCCTGCTGCCCTCAATTTACGGAGGCAACGGAAGAGGAAACGGACATTTTCAAAGAACAGGTAACCCATAACTTAGTGAGAAAAACCTGCCCGAGTGAAATAAACTGGCTAATCAGGCACCTCCCAAAGAGAAAAGCCCCTGGGCCAGATAACATCCCAACAGTGGCCCTAATGCATTTGCCCGAAAGGGCAATTAAGCTACTGGCTGACATATTCAACTACGTGCTCATTAGTGGACATTACCCTAAAAGGTGGAAACTAGCCACCGTGGTCCACTTCCCCAAAAAGGGGAAAAACTTGTCCAAACCGCACAACTACAGACCAATTAGTCTACTAAGCACACTTGGAAAACTTCTCGAAAAAGTAATTCTCAAATGTCTCAACTCTCAACTAAACAAACAAAACATACTAATTCCAGAACAATTTGGATTCCGAGCCAAACACTCAACAACTCTTCAACTAATCAGGGCAACCGAATCTATAACGCACGGTTTCAACATCAACAAATCAACAGGTGCTTTATTATTACGAGATATCGTAGATATCGAACGAGCCTTCGACAGAGTATGGCATGCTGGCCTACTAAAGAAGCTCAAAACAATAAATATACACGACTCACTCATTAAACTAATAGTAAACTACCTAAGTGATCGAAAATTTCAATCCAGAGTAAACAATCACCTGTCATCCGAACGCCCAATCAAAGCCGGAGTGCCACAAGGCAGCATACTCGGGCCAACACTATTTAATATCTATATAAATGACATCCCAAAAACCGAAAATACAGAACTATACATTTATGCGGACGACACCGCCATAATGACCCAATCAGGAAAAACAAAATTCATTCACAGCAGACTTCAGAGGTCCCTCAATAACCTAGAGGACTAGCTTACCAAATGGCGAATCAAAGTAAATGCACCAAAAACTCAAGCAATCATATTCACAAAGCGTATCAATCACAGATTTCCCAGACACCGCCTGCCTCCACTTACCATATTTGGTGAAGATATTGGATGGACAGATACGGTAACTTGGCTAGGACTTAAAATGGATCAGGGTCTAACATGGAAAAAGCATATTACCCAGACTCGTGGAAAAGCCAATGCTCAATTGGGCAGGTTATACCCACTCATCACCATGGGCTCACAGCTAAGCCTTAACATGGGACTCACTTTACAAAACATTAATCCGACCTATAATTACTTACGCATCCCAAGTATGGGGGTATGCCGCCGAAAACCACATCAAAAACTGACAAAGATTCCAAAATAAAATTCTACGCTTAGTATCTAAGGTACCATACACAGCTCCAGCTGACATACTCCACGAAGAACTCAAAATGCATACAATCGAACAATTCATTAAAAAGCTAACCTACGACACGTATACAAAATTAAGTCCACATCACAACCCTTTAATAGAAACGCTAGGAAACTACGACACACAAACAAACAAACACAACAGACCTTTATCACTTTTCGACAGAACTATAACACAAGACACCACTCCAGACGAAATACAGCAATACCTTACAAACCTCCTTCCCTAAAAACCTCTCCCCTTCTAACACACAACTATATATATATGTTTATTCTTTCTCTCTTCTCATATGTTTCAGTACCAGCCCATCGCAGAGCCCTAAAGCCCTCAGCTACAGCTGAGGCGGACCGGGGGAAGGGGCCTCCCATTGTGATCGACGCGGGCAGCGTACTTGGGCAGCTGCAATATGGAGTCAATCACTTAGACGACCTTGGCAACTAAATGGTAAACGAGATGACGAAGGCCTATGAGCCCGGTACTACTACTAGCGATGAGCGGCTGCGCAACCACTGACGGACGGAGAAATTTCCCGAAGCAACAGCGCAGAAGCGGAACTCCAAATATGTCTCATTCTAAACATATACTATAAGACTAAATTTAAGTGCATGTCAAATAACATTTTACCTAATATGACAAGCAGGCACACCCTGCAGAAATAGAACATAATTATTAACGAATAAAACACTTATAAAGTAGCGCATGATTATCCACTGGTATTGTTCAGGTTTCCTGGACCATCCCAGTAAGTAGCATTAACGCGCTCGCATGCAATGCATGCCAGCTAAGTAGTTCTCACTTACTAACCGGGGTGCTATGCGGGCCCCTACTAATGCATGTTTGCACAAAAGTACTCTATATAACGATTAACACGTGGAGGGGTTTTTTAGTAGATATACCGCACTCTGAGGGGAGCTCCACATATCCCCCAAGCCATTGCACTAAGGCTTGGGTCGAATGCAGGAATGCATTTTTCCCCTCCACGTTAAAAAAAAAAAAAAAAAAAAAAGGAACGATGGACTTGTTAGGATGGTCAAGAAGAGACAGCGCAGACTCGCCGCTGTGAAGGCAGCACCCGACGCCTCTTCCTCGGCAGCCGCCGAGGAGGCAGTACCTCCGACGCTACCGGTCCCGGCAAGCTTTGCCCGCCACCGCACTCTCCCCGCAACTGCAGCCGCAGTTGCCGCCATCGCCGACACCGCCTTCACACAGCTCCACGCCGCCGCCGCCCCGGTTTAGTGCCGTGGTACGGGGGGTCCCTAGGGACCTTTCCACCCGGCACCTCCTCGTCGCAGCGAAATCCAAGTGGCCTTCTTGTTTGAGGGCCACAAGGATAATTTGCAACCGGAGACCTACACCTCCTGTGAGGTTGGAGCTTCAGGATCGGTCTGACCTCGACGCTGCCTTGGCGTCAGGTTTGTTTGCCCTTGTTAGGGCAACTCCTGGTCATCGAGGCCAGCGGGATGGAGCGTCACCGGCCCTGCCGTTGCTGTTGTGCCTTCGGGCACACTGCCGACTCCTGCTCTTCGTCGCCGCGGTGCCACTACTGTGGCTCCGACAACGCCACCGCTGAGTGCACTGAGCACGATCTATGCCGTCGTCGCCGTGGCACAGGACATTTCACCGGGCAGGCTCAGTGCCCTCTATACCCCAGGAGCAGGACCACACCACCACCAGCCCGGAATACAACACCGCCGACCATCTCCATCGACGCCACACCACCTGCACCCTTGATAGACACAGCGACGCGGGACGCCATTCAGAATCTCCACGAGGAGATCCTGAACGTCGGCACTCGCTTAGCTGCCCTTGAAGAGGTGTGCAGAAGCGTTCTGGATCTGAAGCTGCAAGAACTTCAGGCCACCACCACCGCCGCCTTCACCATGCATCAAACCACCACTGCGGATCTAGCATCCAGACTGGACAACATCACGACGCAGCTCAAGCAAGTCATCAGCCAGCAAGCAGCGTACTCCGCAGAGCTGTTCCGATCCCGGAGCCAGCCATCCAACACTGCCGCTCCTGCAAGGCCCATCACCTCAGACGGGAAGTGGGTCCCTACGGAGAAGGATCTCGCCCTAGCGGCGAAGTGCTCGAAACTCCGACAGGCTGAAACACAAGTAAGCTTCCACGATCATTCCAACATCCTCACCTATTATATCCTTCAACTTCCTACACAACTTCACCGTCATTTCCCTAGGCTGCAGTCAGGTGGAGGGGTTTTTTTAGTGGGTATGTCGCATGAGGAAGCGGAGAGTCCCACATATCCTCCCAGCCATTGCACTTCGGCTGGGGGTTGAATGCGTAATGCATTTTTCCCCTCCACGGTAAAAAAAAAAAAAAAAAAAAAAAAAAGCGGAACTTCATTGCGGCATTTTGCTTCGAGCACTTCCGCTCTTTTTAGCGAAACTAGCTATCAACAGTGAAGAGAACAACGTGTGAAGGTGATAAAAGCTCTGAACTTTTAGTCATACTCAGAAGGATTTATTAGACTGAAGACATGCAGAAATCTACAAACAACGAAGGTATCTACGAACTCTACTGTAGTTGTATTAAAGTATGGCAAAAGATTTCTAAGGAGTTATGAAAGAGACGGCATGTAATGAGTTGCGGTCAACTCTTCAAACACTGTGCTACAACCTTTGGGAACAGCTAAATGGGAGTCGACATGAAGAGCATTGCGGTGCCAGCATGGCTCGGAAGAAAACAAAAACTGAGCCTACCAGACACCAGCTATTGACTACAATGGAGAATGAATGCATCATGAAAGAATATGAGACTTCGTTTGAAGGACGTCTTAAATCTTACTTCATCCGATGCAATTCGAGCAAGGACACGATGATTTACCTGCACGAAGCTAAGCACAGGATTATACATTCTGTCCAAAAAGAGCTCTCCATACATAAAGCTGTGAAGATGAACCTGTTGGTGGAATGCCGATTTGTAAATAGTTCTGGAGAAACTACTGACAAGGCCTTCCAAACCAGGAATCATCCATTGTTTCTAGAAACTGATTTAGATGCTATGCTGGAGACTAAATTCAAGAAAATGGATGCTGATATAGAGGAATCACAACTTAAAGGAAGCAATTGGAGGGTGTAGGGTGTACGTCTTCGAATTAACAAGTACAACCCCCTTTGCGGGAGTAGTTATATTCCTCTACCTGCATCTATAGAGGGAAAAAAAAAAAAAAAAAAAAAAAAAAAAAAACGTGTGTAAGCCCTCTGAACCATCGTGTATAAAGGTGCTTTTTATACGCTATCCTTGCTAAATTCGTCGATAACAAGCCTCAACGTATCAGCAAATACAAAAAACTCGAAAGAAAACATGACTTAGCGGGCATCACGTTTCCTACGTCATTGTCTGAAATCTCAGCATTTGAAAAGAAAAAAAAAAATACATCTATAAACGTGTTTGGACTGGATGAAAGGAAAGTATTGTTTCCAATAAACGTTGTAGAGGAAGAACTATCTGATCATCGGGACCTTCTTCTGCTGAGTGATGGAAATGGCACTCATCATTATGTATACATTAAGAATTTTGAGAAGCTAATCGAGAACAAAAGAAATCTAACGGACAGTTGTACACCTATTTGCAGATTTCAAAGTTTTTCTATTAGTCGTCCGTGAGGTACAAGGTCAAACGCTTTAGAAAAATAAATTACTATTGTATGTACTTTTTCACCCGCGTCAAGTGTATCGGCTACATCCTGACAAACAGCTACTAGTTGACTCTCACAAGAATGTCTTCCGGAAACCATGTTGGCCTTCGAAGAGCCAATGCGTTTTATCCCATTCTCATCTTAAATATTGTGCTATAAGATGCTCAACTTGTTTGCTTACTACTGATGTCAAACTAACTGGCCTAGGTTGTCTTAAAAACAGCGGGATAATAAGAACTCCTATGAATTTGATCATGTCACAACAGCATAACGTTTCGTCTGTAAAAGTCAATAAAATCGCTCTATCGCCCCCATGATGATAAAAGAGTAATTGCTATACCCATGGTCACTACCAAGTTGTGAACGTATCATAAGAGAGTACTACATGCATTACTTATCATCTGTAACTTAGTAAGAAAATTGAAATTTACACTGCAAACGTTCCAATGCATCTAACAAAGGTACACGAAGAGAGAAGGATAAGAATGAGGGTCGGCGGGAACTCTGCCATTAGAATACATTTTTAATGCTAGTCTCCAGGCCAGATAAAAGAGGAGAGACGCCTAACTTCACATGCTAGATATCTTTATATAAAAGATAAAAATACTAACAATGAGTCAGAAAATATGCTCAACGCTTCAACAGAAACAACAAATGCTGATATCATTATTCTAGGGAAAAAACGTCTTGAATAAAAGCAAATAGACTTTAAAAACAACAAAAGACGAAAAACATGATGTTTCCAAAATAAACACTTCAACAACAAAAGCTTAGGTCATTCTTCAAGTGACAGCCTCAAAAAAAGAGACCTCATACAGATACAAAAAGGATGGAAAGATGAAAAGTTAGGTTATGTTAGATTTACAACCTAAGCAAGACTGTAAACCATACAAACATATCCCCTCGCTTCATCAGTTATCATCTGAACATGTAGTAGTGTGTAAAAAGGACATATAATATGCCTCTTAAAGGACTGCAAAAAAACTGTAACAGAACACAGAAATGATCATAAAGGGTGCAAACTAAGGAAAATATGACAATGCTATAAAATACTAGATAGCCTATAAAAGCGATCAGATCATCCTGGAACATAATACAATTCTATAAAACAGAGTAAAGCGTGTGAAAAATGTCTAAAACACTAAAACGATGACATCAATTACTGCAAAAATGCATAAAATTGATGTAGAAACCCCATAAACTAGCACAAAAATTACATCAATTACTACCAAACATTAAACAAGGGCTACAAGCCGTCATGAAAATGGTATTGCCTGAAATACGCTTAAAGTGCTCCTAAACGAACTAAAATGTCGTCAGTACACCTTCGTCGCTGTCACAAAGTTCTTAAAAAGCTTCCAAAAATACATTCATAGTGGGTTGAAATACCTATTGCCTAAGGCTTTAACACTACCCTATAGTTCTGAATAGCTTAAAAGTAAATGCTCTGTAAGCACTACAAACACTACAAAAGTCTGCTAAATACTAATGTGCGAAAATGTTTATAAAATTGTTAAAAACAAACATTAGAAAACACGGCAAAATACTATAAAATGTTATCAAAACGCCCGGAAAGGGCTAAAATGCCTGTTTGAGTGTCCTATATACCAACAAAAGATTCGAGATGTATGGAAAAGAGCTAAAATGTCTCATCAATATCCTGACCTACAGTCCCAACACCCTCCCCAAATGGTATGGCATGACATTAAAAGCATACTAAGCAACAGTGACAACGCTACAAATCACATTAAAATCCTGGAAAATGTATGTGAAAGCACTACAAGCACCGAAAGATAGTCTAAAAACGTACAAAAATGATTGTAAAAGTGCTAAAAACATTAGAAAAAACTGCAAAATAATGTAAAATATTAGCAAAAATTCATTGCAAAACGCCTAAAATACCTGTTTTAGGATCCCAAATACCTTCAAAAATGGCTCGAAGGATATGGAAAAAAAGAGCTAAATGCTTGATTAATACTCCACAACTGTCCTACAGTCCTAAACATCCTCCAAATGACATGGAATGCCATTAAAAATAATACTAAACAAAAGAGGAGCAATACTAAAATGATCCTAAAAATGCATGAGAAAACCCTACAATCGCTGAAAAATAACACTAAAATATACTAAAATGCCTATAAAATCGTCAAAAATCAGTAGAAAACAACTGTAAAATAATGGAAAATATGAGCAAAAACGTATGAAAAAGCCTAAAATACTACTTTCAGAGCCCTAAATACCCACAAAATGGCGTGAAATCAGTTGAAAAAGAGCTAAACTGTCTGACTAGTACCCTGAAACTAGCTGACCTAGAGACCTAAACACCCTCCAAATTGAATGATATGCCATTAAAAACATTCGAAACAGCTGTCCTAGCACCCGAAAAACCCTCAAGAAATGTTATAAATGGTTTGTAAGCACTCAAAAAGCAGGGCAAACACTAAAAATAATAAAAATAAAGGTTCTCAAACATCGTTCGCTATACAAATAATCGTTAAAATATTAAAATTCTGAGAAAACCCCTAAAAGATAACTGATAAACAAAGCAAACGACTTTGAAAGGGACCCCAAAGGACTGAAAAATACATCTAATACTTTGAGCTTATATTAGGTTCCCCCTCCTCCTAGTATGATCTCCTTGAATTCCCTATCTCTATCATGCATGCGCTTTAGCCCTAGCCCTGATCTCTCGTTACAGACTACTTTGAAATCCCTATCTTTCCCATGTATGCGCACTAGAGCCTGGCCTAGCTCTCTCCTATATTAACTACTGATGTCACTGATAGTTTTGGAGTTCATTTACTTGCGAGCTTTAAAATTAATGTTAAATAGAAGAGTCTAATTGACTCAAATATACCCTACTTATATGTTATATAAATTTTAAAATTAAAATGAGCCTGTCATCTTGTATCATAATTCCACTGCAGTTAGCATAAAGTAATTCATAACTTCTGTACTCTTTGAAGCAGAGATAAATTTTAATTAATATTTTAGGCGGAATTTTACTCTACAAATTGGTATTACTGCTAAATTGTGATTTATTTATTTCCAGACTATATACG
This sequence comes from Hymenopus coronatus, assembly GCA_030762935.1. Taxonomy (NCBI): domain Eukaryota; kingdom Metazoa; phylum Arthropoda; class Insecta; order Mantodea; family Hymenopodidae; genus Hymenopus; species Hymenopus coronatus. The sequence continues at coordinate 86,039,758 of CM060897.1, read as the reverse complement.
CTTCTTCCTTTCCAATGTCTACATTGAACAACTTTTTCTGTATATGACATTTTAAGACATATATGCTCATTTTCTCAGAACTTATTGAGAACCATAAGGAGGGGGAAAAATTGGCGCGTTACATTCACATGAATTTTCACACATTCTTAAACAAACTATCCATACAAAGAGAATTCCTTTATCTACGAGGGTGTTTCAATAAGTACCCGTGTTTCAAGACAAGTTGGTATTACTATCGTATGCTGCCATTTGCTACAATGCCAAAACTGGTACTGATTCATGTTAGTTTGGATTTGGCAGGCATTTCAGCTAGCCGTTCAATGTAATTTTGCTAAAATGAACAAAAGTGCAATAAAAGTATTTTTTTGTTTTTGTAGCTTAACGTTTTTTTAACCTGATTGGCCATATCGGACGATGAACGAATGAATTATGCTTAAATGAACTCAATGTTCATGTAACTTAAAGTTACTCGACATTCGTCTTCTCAGCATAAGTGAAATCCCGAAAAAAACCTTATCCGGGTAACCCATCCTAAGCGAGATTCAAACTCGCGACCTCTTAGAGGCAGACAAACCTTATTCTCACCATTCCATGGTTACCATGCTAATTTTGTATACCCAAGGTCGCGGGTTCAAACCCGGCGGAGGACAATGGATTTTTTCGGGCGTAAAAATCCTTAGCATGGCTTCCTTCGGAAGGGAAGTAAAGCCGTTGGCCCTGTGTCGTAGATTTAGGGCACGTAAAAGAACCTCCAGCCTGATAGAGAGGCCTCTGAGCAAAATTAACAGGTCTTTCACGCCCAGTATAGAATGGGAAGCTAAGAACCATAGCTGTTAAAGAGCGTCCACAAATAAAACATCATTTACATTTTCCACACTACCGAGGCGGGCAAAAGTGAAATTGGATCTGTTTATGGGGACATTTCGGTATTTATGGCAACAGTTAGATATTGTTTCAAGGACTTGCAACGGTATCGAACATCCTTTTTGATGAGGAGCGCCCAGGACTCTTGGCAGTTGTGGTTAGCGAGATTGCTCACTCTGGGCAACAAGCGAGTGCGGTTTTAACTTCGAATCTATGTTTCGAGCTATTTAAGCGAAATTCGAAAGACCTTTTGCGTCGAGTAGTCACCATCGACGAGACCTGGTTCCTCATTATATAATAATCAAAACAATGGTTTGTTTTTTGTGAATCTGCTCCAGAGATGGCAAAGGAAGTTATAGCGACTTTTTGGAATGGGAAGGATGTCATATTCATGGACTTCTTAGAAAAAGGAAAGGGTTCAACAATAAGTTGAAGAAGCCTCGGATCCATTTGGCGAGAAAGAAAATGGTTTCGCCACAACGCACCAGCACATCCATCCGGAGCTGTCGCTGCAAGAATTGCATTATGAACTGCTACCACACCTCCCTCTCATGTTTGCCCGACCTGGCTTCCTGTTATTTTTTATCCTCTTTCTTGTTCTCAAACGAAAAATATGCTCGCGGGAACAACATTTAGATCGAATGCGGTTATGTCGAGACAGAGGCGTATTTTGCAGACCTTGACACCAGCTGTTTTATTTTTCTCGGTGGGATTAAAAATGGCAGAAACGTACCTAAATTATTTTTGTTTTAACGAGATCTACATTTCTGATGTCTATTAACTTTTTTCTATCTTACAGTTCAGGATGAAGAGGGCCTCAGAGGCTATTTTCATAAAATTCAATATATACATTTTATTTTTCATGTAAATATATTTAATATACGACATTTTAAGCAAAATGTTTAGAGCCCATTCTTTGAGAAAATTGAATATTTCGAGAGATCTTCTCTGTAAAGGGAAAATTGGGAAGGGGTTCTTATAAATCTTCGCGTCGCATCCTTGGAGGGTACTGAACATAAATACCATTCTACAAGTTTGGTATTTAACCGACTTGGGTTTTTTTAGTTATGCCGTTCACTGACACACACACTCACGCGTTGCGCGGACCTTTTTCTGCATTTCTTTCTTTGGGATTCGGGGGTTCTCAAAACATATTTCCAGTGAAATCGCGGCATAGAATACAATACCTACCCTACCTACTATTGTACTGTGCATGGTATAGAAACTACAAATAATTGCTAATAAGTCTAATTAATAAAGTGAATAATTAAGAAACATCTTCCTTAATGCATTACCTACTTACCAGATGGCCCAATTGCAGACATTTCTTTGTGCGTTAAAATATTTGCAAAACTCAAATGCGGCTATTTCAAGTTTAAACCTGCCAGTAAAAAGCTGGCCCTCTCAATGAGCGCGGCCAGCTCACCGTCTCCGCTGACAAGCAAGAAATTGTTCAAGTTCCCCACTGACCGGTTTAAACTAAATAGCCCACTAAGTTCTGCAACTCTTTTAACGCACGAAGGGTTATCTGCACACATCAAATACTGGGCAGTTGGGCCGCCTAGTATAAAAAAATGAATTTAGAAGGCATGCTGCAAAATGTTCATAATGGTATCCTAAATATTTTCTGCGATATTAATGAATCATGAGTTTAACAAATTTAAGGTGCTTCCTTTTTACCCGTCCCCCCCCCTGGGATTCTGGTTTTTACTTTTACCTATTTTATACACACACACACACACACACGATGACATGAACATTAACACCCATGTCCAAGGCGCCCCTTAATATTTATGAAAGTTTATCCTTCAATTCATCTTGGCAATTACCACTAGCTAAATATGCTGAAATTATGCCAATTTGAAAACTATTCGCGTTATTTACGGAAGACGTTGCATCAGAGAAGTAAGTGCGCAAGCGGAAGCAAACATTCTCATCTGCTCTCTTGGAGGAGATCGCAAACATCTGCTTGGCAATAATCAATTTTTGTTATGTACTGAGGAAAATAACAATCTTTTTTGTACAAAAAGGAAAAACATGGCCTCGAATACATTTAACACTCATCGCATTTGATTCATATGATGTTCATTAACACGGAAGTAGAACTACAATTGAAGCAGCCTCCCAAATAAAGTTATGAAATTGTTTGTGTACGATAATTTTCCGCCAAATCCGCACTTATTCTCCCAATGGATTATGTAACTCCAGTAAGTGAAGAAATTACATAGCAAACGAAAAGGATGCGCTGTGCTACTCACGCATTAGACAGATAATGATCCCCTGCGTAATCGAGTGCTTCATGCACGTAATCCTAGCGGCGAGTAATAGCTCTAAGATTAGAGAGCGATTTGACCCTGTGTGACATCACAGAAGTTCCGGGATAACTGAACAAGTAGCGAAATATAAACGTAAAAACATTTTGCATGCAATTTAGGCGTTACAGCAAACAATGGAAAGCAGTCGTGATATGACGAGTCAGCTTTCGAAATCTCACAAACCAATAACTGTTGGAGGCCACAAGGTCAGCAGCATCTTCCTATAACTTGTTGCCCTTTTCAAAGACTACTACGTCAATGGATTAGAAACATCTCTTACGTTCCTGATGCGTGAATACAAGAGGGCTGCAGTAATGTGACCTTAAGTGTAGATCGCCAGATGGCAATCCAATGTTAATTATTAGTCATCATGGTTAACATGAGTCACAAAATATCCAATTTATTTTTCTTCTCTTTTTCCAGGTACTTTCTGCCAATTCCAACTATAAGTTCGATACAGAGATTTCACAGGAAATAAATGTCCTGGTTCTGAGGCTTCCTTTATTTTATTGTACATACCCCGCCTCCCCACATACACACTAGCGGAAATACATAACTTGGCGTTGCACGGTGGTTTCATGGCTCAGAAAGGAGTATATTACAAGTTTTGTTTAGCTTTGTTATAAAGGTCGGATGTATATTGGGAATCTACACCGTTTCGACCAAATTTGGAAGTCATAAATTTTGAGATAAGGGTAAAAATACTGTAGAGCTGATATCGCAAACTCCACACCTGAAGTGTACAAAAATGTTCGGAAAATTAATTTGGACACTTTTAAATACGAACGAGGCTGCTTTATCAACATTTTGCTGAATAAAAACAAAGGTTGTTTTCTTTATTCCTTTTATATGTGGTGACAAAGGTTTGCTCGCCCGCCTGGGTAGTGTGGTGGCAGCGTGTCTACTTCATATTCCTAAGGTTGAATCTCGCTTAGGGAGAGTTACCCGGATAAGGTTTTTTTTTCTTCGGGTTTTTTCCCTTATCCTGAAAGACGAATGTCGAGTAACTTTAAGCTCCATGGACCCCGAGATTTGAGCATCATTTCTCCAATTTCATTCATCGTCCGACATGACCAACCAGGTTAAAGGACATTAAAAAAAAAAAAAAAAAAAGTTTGCTCAAACGGATCAGAAAGTTGGGAAATGCACGAACGAACTTTATTTCTAAATTTTTCTGCAAAATAAAGATATGGTGTTCTCTTCATTATTTAAGGAATAAAAAGCACTCAAAACCACTGCAATGGGAAAATGTGTTTGGATGCAATTTTGACATTTTTTTTAACATGAGTGGACCTATTTTCTGAATTCTTTAACTAAATGACACAATAGATATATGTAAACCGTCAAGCAACGGAAAACGCCAGATATTTTATCTAGTAGTTTTCCACCTAAACAGCAGTTTGGGGTGAGCAGATTTTCTTGAAAAATCTTCGTGTGGCATCCTTGAAAGACGGAGAAGTTAAATACTATCTTTTAACTTTGTTATTTAACATACTTGTTCGCTAGTTATGCTGTTTACACACACACGCACACGGCCGAAGGTTGGTCCATTCGTCTCTCATAAGGCGACCGCATGTGATTTATGGTGGACAAAGCGGCGCGGGTTTTCTCCGGATTCCCCTGCCATCGCATTCCGATGCTCCGTGATCATTCCAAGTATCATCAGTATCACCGCATGCGGTGACGTATGCAGTAAAAGGGGCGTTGAACATTATTAAAAAAAAACGCACACATGGACTTTTCTCTACAAAGTTTATTATTATTATTTTTTTTAATCCAGGGGACCACAAAGCATTTATTTCCAGGGAAATCTCGATATCGAAGTTTTTTGAGCGGAATACAACTTCCCATGCTTACTATATGTAGCAAAGAAAATAAAAATTCATAATTGAAGCTCTTAATCTGAGAATTGCAATATGATTTTCTTGGCCTTAGGTCACACTTGCCCAATAGCCTTGCGTTTCTTTGAAGGCATTTAAGAATTATTACAGAAGACACTAAAAGAATTGAACATCTTAGAACACTCAAAGTGAGTGTCTTAGTTTAAAATTATGATACTGATAAACAACTTTGCAAAAACAGTGTTCATAAATACCACAGTTTATAGTAAAATGGTTTCTTGTGAATGCAGCTGACATCCAAGTCGTCACATTCGGGCTGTCTCTTCGCTATTTTAAAGGAAACAGTTTAAAAACGTCACCATAACTTATTATGAGTAACCATTACACATAAAGCACAAAATAAACAAAACAAACGAAAGGCAAAAGTTATATAGAAGATATAGTCAAATGAAGTTGAAAACCACTAAATTTATGTTTTTGTTCTGCGTCACTAGGTAGTTCGTTTATAAGCATTTTATAAGTCAGCTTAATAAATAAACAAACAAAACATAAATGAGTGGCATTTATCTGGTTTGATGCTGTTGCTGCTTAATACACCTCGAATTTTGTTACTTTGCCAACTAAGCAATTGTAGGTGTAGGGTCTTTTCTGCGTATTCCATATCAATGCCAGAGAGGATGCAATGAATAATTCCTGTTTCATTTGTTATTTTAGAGGCCATGAAAGTCTGTAATTATTGTTCCTAATATTCGAGATGATATTTGAGATAGATGCACATGGTCCTGATATCTGTTAGTAGACATCACAAAAACTACATAATGAATCGTGTGAAATGGCACGAAAGTTCGAATTTTAAGGTAGACAGTAATTTTTGCTGTATTAGAAGGTATCGGTGCTAAGCTTGGTCAAAAGCAATGGTGTGAAAATTTATAGCAGTTAAAAAAAAAAAAAAAAAAAAAAAACTGATGAATTCCATTTGCAGAATATCTACTTCATGTTAATCGGGATAAACATTAGCAGGATTGGTCTTTACTTGCTTCCTTGTAAGTAGGAGGGAAATAAGGAAATACATTAAGCTAAAGCGATGGTCAAATCTTTTAAAAGCTCATCGCTGTGTGAAACAATTGAGGTTCGGTTTGCATGGTCCAGTTTTAGAAAAGTTGGGTAGTTCAAAATTGAAATCAGTAACAAGAAATATCTCGAAGACGGTCAGCTCTACAAGAAAAACATCTATGACATAAATTGCGTGTTTTAATATCTGCATTTTTTATGTAAGTTTTTGCCTCTCTCTTGCGGTTTAAGTTATTCACAATTTTGCAAAACTCGTCCAGAATAAAGAGGTCTTCAGGGGCTGTCCCCAGAAACTTCAAAATACACATTTTATTTGTGACGTAAATGTCTTTAATATGCGGTATTTTAATCAAAATCGTTAGCCATTTTTTGGAAAAATAAAATTGCGTTTCACAGGGATATTTTTATTATGTACCAAAAGCAATTTGACGCCATTTAATAGGAAACACACACAGTACAATAAACGCAATTTCTGAATATTCGGGTGGAGTACATTGCAAAATGAACATGGGATCATTTATTATGAAAACAATCTTTTGTTACTGCCGTGAACTCGTGCCGCTAATTATTACACTTACGCTTTGCTATCTTGTACTAAGCACAGTATGACACAGAATTCAAAGAAAAATCTGATGTATCGCATTCACATTACTCTACATCTCTGTAACAAATTATCGTTAAGAATCTTATTCTTCTATGTATTTCATTCTAATCAAGATAAACGTTAGCAGAAACGGTCTTATTACCCAGTTCGTTATAAGTAGAAGGGAAATAAGCAAATACACTAGGCTAAACCGACTATTTTCCTTGCCAGGAGTTGACTAGTTCCCGTATGAGAAAAGTAAAAGTACTTTAAAGCTGAAACCAATAACAAGAAATATCTCAAAAACTGTCAACTCCACGAAAAAAAAACAAAAAAAAAAAAAAACACATAAATTGTGTGTTTTAACGAGATCTACATTCTTTTGTGCAGTAAGTTTTTGTCTATCTCTTATGGTTAAAGAATTCTACAAATTCCGCAAAATTCATCCAGAATAGATATCTTCAGAGGCTATTCCCAGAAAATTCAAGATATACATTATATCTGTCATGTAAATATCTTAAATATACATTTTAATTAAAATCGTTTGAGCCAGTCAAAATTTTCGAAAATTTTTCCATGTAAAGGGTAGCATCGCATCCTTGGAAGATACTGAGCTTAAATACCAAGTTTGGTATTTAAGGGATTTTTCGTTTTTGAGCTATGCTGCCCCCCCCATACACACAGGCATTTTTCTAAAAATGCTTTTTTTTTTATTCAGGGATCTTAAAACATGTATTTCTGGTGAAATCTCACTATCAAATTTTGGGTGTATTACAATACCTTCTCTATACACTATGTACACAGTACGTGTACAGAAAGTAAAAACTAAAAGGATGCAACATATTGTATGGCGACTTCTGAAAGTATAAATTGCTTTCAAGAAAAATCTGATGCATTACTCACCTGACTTTCTCTAATTGCTCTACAAACAAAATTTTTACAGAAGATTATTCTTCTTTCTACACCATGCTAATCGAGATAAATATTAGCAGAATGCTCTTATTATTTAGTTCCCTATAAGTAGAAAAGAACTAAGGAACTATTTTTGGATTTCAATATTTCAAGGATTCTCTTACCATTTAATACTTATAATTATTAATCTATTTACAGATTCTAAATCTGTTACTTCACTTTAGTGAATTGAAGAACTGTACTCCATTAAAAAATGTTGACATTAAGGTTTCACCAAAAATAAATGATAAGATTTTTTCCCTTATTCTGAGAAGAGAAACATCAAGTAACTTAAGGCTCCCTGAACCCCGAGATCACTTGAGCATCATAATAAAAAATAATATCTTCCATTATAGTTTAAATTTAACGAGGTTGTGTGTATTACAACTTTATAAATCAATATGAGTGGTGGCTGTACATAAACAAGAATACTTTTTCCTGATGGTCTAATCGTTTTCAATTCAGATATTATCACAGAACATGATGGTATATGGACTGCAAAGATAGTTGAATGTTAGAGTTAGCTCATAAACATGGCATCTATATCCAAATTATCCACACAGTCAGGGGTACATTCTGTGGACTAGCTAGAATAGCTGTGAAACCTGGTAAATTACTGAAGAAACAATTTTGATTAAATTTATAAACAATGAAGAAAATATTCCTGATCTTTTGTCTATCTAACCTATTGTTACAGGATAAAATGGGTTCCTTGCAACAAAATTTGATTCTGTTTGCAATGTAATCTAGTCTGTCTTCTCAGGCAGGAGTAGCCTGGCTGACCTAAGTGATATAATGGGCATATTCACAATATGATAGCAAAGGGGGAAATCACTACAAGCACCTTAAGCATTCTCTCTTGTCCTCAAAGTGTAAGCTGACGAGTCTTGAGGTCAGCCAAAGCAATGTCCACTACCTAGTGTTTTTATTACTGAAGATAGGGATTACTAATTTGCTAACTCTTAAATGTGCGACTTTGCATATAAAAAAAGTGATCTTTAGGCAATATTTTAAAATGTTTCAACACTTTTTATTGGCAGTTTCTACAGTGACCTTAGACAATAAATACAAGCATTTTCAGTCATTTTTGTTGGAAAAAATATTAATTTCTTTCAATAATGTTGTAGTCTATTTGTATGCAATAAAGCAAAATCCAAGCAACTGCAGTCAAACATACTCTATTATCATCAATGTGTGCCATCACACCAATTATTTTATGTGGGTCCTCCTTATCCTTTACCATAGGCACACTTGACTGCAGTTGCCAGGATTTGAACTCATGATGTTCAGCTTGGAATGGATGGCCAGTCCATTACATATCACACTATTGACCATTGTTATTCAAACCACTTCTGCACCAGATAAAAGTAAAAGGGATATGAAATCAGTTTACAAAATAGAGGAAGAATGGTATATGTAGCAAATTAATTAGCACATTGAAGGGTTAATGGGCACAAAATCAGAAGTTATCCATTTCAAAACTAGATGGAGGTCATTATTAGTCCTTTTCTTAAATTAGAAGTTCTAGATAAAGAGCAGTTATAATTGTTATACTAGTATTATTATTATTATTAACTGCAGGTATTAAATTTCATTGAAAATATTTACACTGTTATAGGTTACTTTCATTAATCCAGTTACCCTCCAGTGTAATGGTTACCATGTTAACCTCATATACCCAAGGTCACAGGTTCAAACCTGGCAGAGGATGATGGATTTTTTCAGGCATAAAAATCCTTAGCATGGCTTCCTTCGGAAGGGAAGTAAAGCCTTTGGTACCATGTCATAGATTTACAGCACGTAGAAGAACCTCAAGCCTGATAATAAGGCCTCTCAGCAAAATTAAGCAGCCGTTCATGTCCATTATAGAATGGGAGGCTGAGAGCCACAGCAGTTTAAGAGGGTCCATAATTAAAAATTCCATTTCCATTTATCCAGAACAAAAATATAATCACTCTTCGTGCTTGTATTGTGGAAGGCTGTCACAAAATATTCCAGGCCAAACTCAGCACATTAGGGAATCCATGTGCTGTGATTTCTTGTTTCCCCATGGTTCTGTCATTGAGTGTTCTTGTATACAGTTCAGCTGTAGAAATGTGCTCTAAAAAGGAAATAACTTCTGGATCTATGTTCATAATATAGCATTCTTTTATTCTCTTTCTGCAAGAAATGTTTTCCCAAATTTTTGATATACCTTTTTGTTACACTCAATCTTGAACTCTTTACAAATTGTTTTGTTTACTTCATGTTAAGAAGAACATTAGAGAAACTGACAATTGTTTTTTCACACCAGCCCTGTATAGGGCAGGAGTTGGAAAGGTTCAAATCCCAACTGTCATTGAAATTTTCAGTCTTACTTTACCCTTTCAATAAGAGAAATTGTCTTAATGCACATTTCCTTGCAGATAAGTAGGATTAGAGGAATGCAACAGGCTTTAAGAAATAGTAAAATCTTTTAAAAGCCAGTCACTTGTCTCTAGCCGGTTAGTCTAACAACTGTGCTAGCATAATAACATGCTGGTATGACATTAAATTCCTCAACTGAATTGCATGCTTCCCAGTAAACCACAAAGTAATCTCAAATTATTTGGTAGCAAATTTTTGGGCGCAATACAATACCTTCTTTATACACTATGTATATAGTAGGTGCACAGAAAGTTGTTGGAATGTTCCATCAATACATCATGGCCAATTAAAACACTGAACAAAGTTCTTTCAAAGCAGTACACTTGCAGTTTGGATATGTTTGCCACCAATTTCCATAATATACTGTTTAATTTTGGTCCATAGGGATGTGGATGCCATGAAGAGACACCCCATTAGGAATATTACTAATATTAAGCTTACTGGTATAAACCATGCTGATGAAGCTACTCAAACTTCCTATGTCAATCAGACAGCGATAAGTTCTTTGACATCCAAGCCGCCCTTTGTTAAACCTCAGTTTGTGACAGTTGCAGTGCCTATGTACATGCAACCTTTTTTAGAAATTGCCAGTGACGTGACCAATGGATATACAAAGAGGCAACAAAGTACTGTCCAACATTCAGTTCACTGGGAATGCTTGCACACAACAGTTGAGTTCGACAGGAATTTTATAGCAATCTGTAATGTTGCCACATGAACGTTGAATAGAAACTATACAGCACAATTGTTATTTGTCTTTCTGATTGTAATCAGTTTGTGGAAGACATAAAGAGTTGCTAATGGAGAAAAAGTTTTTTGTCACGGTATTCCGTTAAGTACTCAAGATCAAGCTCAACTCAACTAGAATAAAAACCCTTTATTTGATGAAGCAAGGATGGCTGCTGAGACAGGTTTTGCCTTTTCAGGGTCCTTCATAGACTTTCGACATACTTGATACTCGCCTTTAATCCCATAGTTGTCACACTCAGATTCAGCAGATGGGTAAACAGATCATGAATGACAATTAATCCACAAAAGAAGCATTTGCTACCTTTCTCTGGCCACATCCCAGGTCCCACATTTCTGCAATCGTTCCCTCTCCATAATCCAAGGCTGTGACTTCAGGACAAGGACAAACTATGTTCGACCTTCTGTTCTATACACATGCACAAGGAATATACCTTTCAACTTATTTTAAGAACTAAAGCATCACCTGCAGTCAATTTTTTTGTTTCTTCAACAAAACAGTTTTGAAGAGTAAGCCATTGTAATGCATCACAAATGTACTGATTTTTATGCTCTTCTGTAGAAACTGTTTTGAAGCTACAATCTTTACTCAATAACATTAATGCTTGAACATATAGATCAATGCTCACCTCTCTTGACTATTGTTTACAAATGGGAAGCGACATGCGACATACATCTCACCTGCATACATCTAAATGCAGATTTTAAAATTTTCAATGCGTCTTCATAGCTTGTGTATTCACTTATCAATTTGTGAATTTTGAACGAACGAAAGAAAGTTTGCAAATGGTCCAACCGTGCATGAACTCTTTGCTGGTGGGAGAATCTAAATTTATATTGAACTTCTTTGGTTTCAATGATTTTGTGGATAAAACTGCTATAGCTAATTAGTATACAATTACCTTGACTTACATTTTTATGCACAATCCAAGGCTATATAAAAACAAGTGTTGATCAAACAAAAAGTCACTTAGTAAACTTTCTCAGAAAGAAAGAAAATATCATTAAAGTGGTTTTGAAATAAAATCTGGTCAGCATTTGGCTATTTACAAACCTACCATATTCTTAAACTTCTGTTAGTTTACTGACAATATTTGAGGCTGCAAATTGCACCTCTCCTTGCATAACCATACTGCTTTTTTTTCTTTTGCTCTCCCCACAATGTAAATTACAGTAGAATGCAACAACTGTTCACTAATTGCTCCTCTTGATCACTTTTATTACTTTCTGTGATTTTTCATGTTAGCGTCACCTATTTGGAGGCCAATGTAAGTAATAATTGCCAGATACCCATTTCAAAATATATTTTACTTCTCACAAAGAAATAAGTACACAACATAAAATCATTAGCAATATCAACAAGAGAATATCATATGCTGTGCAAGGAATTCTGGATTAAATTCCCAGGTGGCAGTTGCAAATTTTTCTCTAGCCAAGATTCCCTGTCCTCCCCAGAATCTAAAAGTATAAATGAAAGTGTGAATGTGTGTGCATCATCTATCCAACAAAATCCAAAGAAAAACCAGAAAAGCAATGATACTGAATGTGTTAACACCCTTGCAGAAAGGCAAAATGTTCCAAAGGTAAAAGGCTGCTTTTATGACCATTAAAGGTGGGAACAAAGAAGAAGAAGGGAAGAAGAAAAGAGAAAATATTGCCCTGTAGAATATTAATACTCTATATTCACATTCAAATTAGATATAAAGAGATATGCAATACTAATAAGGTTGCCATTACTATTTTCCAATTTTCTCACCAGATTTCTGATATTTGTTTCATATGCAAAATTTGGTTACTTTAGGAAACAAAACAAGACAGATTTGTTAACAATGCTGTCAAGAATTACCAGAATCATATTGACACAAGAGTTCTTTTGTATGTCAGTAAATCTACGATCATGAGACTGTCATTTTAATGCACACTTAAAGATCATCAGTCTGAGCCGCCAAGACCATTGATTACATAACAGCTGTATTATCTATGCTGAGATAAATGCCATCCTACAATTTGTTAGATCTCAAGTTATGCAGCAATTTAATAAACTGTCCTTAGGTTATACAAATTATGTTCTTAGACATGCGGCATCTATGCAATTTACTTCTGTAAACCTGGTACAATTACACAAGAACAAAATGGGAAAACAAATATGCCATGCAGAGAAAGCAGAAATGAAAAACAGCAATCCTAATCTTAATTTGATAACTATGTTTTTATCTTTCACAATAAGGACCAGTATATGCAATAAGCTATGATTAGAAAACGGAAACATGTAACTTCCCTGTTGACATCTTGGGCTCTGAAAAGTTTCCATTGATTGTGATGCTCACATTTAAAATGCTTTTAACCCTTCAACCGTATTCAGGTCTTAGGATAACCTTTGTAACAAACAATACAAACAGGAACATATTTCTATAAATGGAAGAAAACCCTTTTTTCATGCATGAAAAACAAACTGAAATGAAACAACTACCAAAGCTTAATCATTTATTTACAAATCCAATCAATTCAAAAGCATACAAATAAATATTTCAGAAAAAGATAACTTTGCCCAGCATACAGATGCAGAGAAATTCATTCTATCACTTGCATGAAAACTGAAAACAAATAAAGAAATAATAATTAGGAGGAAGTAAAATAATATGGTATTACATCTGCTCTAAGAAACACATTTTTGTATTATTTACACAAACACACACAATATATGCAATCGATATGTGATAATGGCTCAGTTTGAGCAATTTGATTTGTTTCTATTTCCAAATAACAATGAAATCATGAAGTGTATCATTAGCACATTTTAAAAGTAATAATATAGAGAAGAGTATATCTAATTTCTATTGACTTCTAACTTGAGGGTTGCAGTCAGGGACCAATGTCAGCATTCACTGAAGGTGTATACTCGGCACTGCCTTTTGCCTTTATTTACCTCAAGTATGTTTCTTATTTCAGGAAGAGATTAGCAACATTTTATTTCTATTTTCTATATTTCAACTCCTTTAAATTCACTATCTAATCAGCGTATTTAAATATTCCTTAAGATTTCTTAAATTCATATAAAACTAAACAGATACATACATTCAAGGAATACAGGGAATATCAAAAAGCACATAGTGTTTTCATGCCTATTATTCAGACAAAAAATCACACATATTTTAAAATCCAGGTTCTAATAATTAGACACACTTGCCAATCATTTAACTTTTTGCAATAAACAGCAACCAAACCAAGCACCAAGTTATGCACAATGGCAAATGTTTAATGTTTTGACCAGCTAAATAAATGAAGTAAACGATAGAGAAAACATGGCCCTGAAGACAGGGGGGGGGACATAACTTGTACCTGCAGCACACTAAAAGAATTTGAAAGCTAGCTTACAGCAGGGATGATGGTTCTGTGCCAGTGAAGACTGGGTGTGCAGTCATTTAAAATCTAGTTGATGAGCCTACGTTCTCAGTAATGTGTAGTATATTGAAATGGCCAGTATCGCAGAGAGCCTTTAATGTGTAACATCTATTTGTTTCCTATTGCTTCAGTGCTGAAACGTTAACCTTTTACAAGTTTCAGAAGCTCTGATTGTTAATCATATTGCTGATTAGTGTTTGTATTATCTTGAGTACGCGCATTGGTGATCAGTGTTTTATATCTTAAGTGCACATGTATATTACCTTATTTCATCTAAAATGCCTCCCATTCAAAGCAAATTTGGTGGGAAAACCTTGCACAGCCAAACACATAAGGCTGTTAATAATGTCCATTCCTTCATGAAATGGAAAGCAGCTTCTAGCAACATTCTACTATCACTGAAGAAAGTGCAAGAAAGGATGAATGCAGCAACAAAAGTACCTGAGAGAACAATGCATAAAATAATTAACGAAAGGGAAAAGTGTTAGGAACAAGGGACCTCTTTGGATCACCTGGAAAGGTACATCACTTACCACAATGGAAAACACATATTGATGACTTTAATAGGTGTGTAATTTGCCAAACACTTTACAATCTTTATGTTCAGAAGAAAACTCCTGAAGCTTAAAAGATTCCATTAACTTTAAAGGGGGAAGCTTGAGTTTAAAAACTATCTTTCATGACAAGGGCTTTAAGTGGAAGAAAATAAGGAACACTAAGATCTTGCTACAGAAAAGACATGAGATAAAGAGATTAGCACATGTCATATTTGCATGCCATAAAAACTTTATTCTGTCAGTTTATTTTCCTGTTTTTTTATTTTACTATTTGTTTACCGTTTACATACATTACATTTATATGGACAGAAAAATCCATGCCCAAGGTGGGAGTCAAACCCGCAATTCTCTATGCACCAGAGCACCAATAACAACTACACTAACCACAAGGACCAGCTAACTCACTTCCATGCACTACTAGTCGAGCCACAGATCCATCGCACAGATCCCCCCCCCCTTAAATTAAAATGTTTATGAAATTAAAGTAGTGGTACAAGCTTTGTCTGTGAAATATAGCTATGTTGCACTCTGTCTCTCACCTTCTAGCAGCTAGCTACCGGCAGAAGGTGACGCTTGGTCACAGACTCTCTTCAATGCGTGAAAAAAGAACAGAACTATCGTCACTACAGTACATGTCTGCCTTATCACACAACCTACCTTGTCCTTTACCACTATCATTGGAAAAATTAGATATCCGATTTACATCAGGAAGGCATGTTGTATCCCACCATAATCTATTGTTGGGAAAAATCTTTGACCATATACTAATAAGACTTTGCTTCCACCTATTCTGTCTGTGGCAACTCTGAAGCCAACATAATATGTCTGCTTCCCACCTTCAGCTGATAGCTCCTTCCAAGGCTTCCAGCAACCCAGGATCATTTGTGCCATGATTCAAGGTCATTTAAGTGTTTCGACTGTGAATCCTCTATTCTAATTTATATAGCTGTTCAGTTGTAAAAACATGAAAACCCATATGCTGAAATCAGTTTACAGATTTTCTGTTTAGGCGTAATAAATATTATGCTTCTATAGCTGTAAATTGAAATCCATAGCAGTTATTTTTAGCTTAATTTATTAAGCTCAATAATACTATTTAGCACTTTCCAATACAAAAATGACTCATATTTGGCAGTATATCAGATAATACTAAGCAAGAATACCTACTGGAATGCACTAAATATCATCTGTAACTATATTCAATGCAAAGAGTTGCAAAAGTGTTTGTTACTGCCCCCACATAATTTAAAGTTTCAAATGACATTTTTAAAGTGACAACCTACAGCAAGAGCATGTCATTTCCTCACACTGTTTTACAATCACTAACATTTACATTTTTCAATCAAAAAGATCCTTCAACTAGTGTCTTCATATCAAGCCCCCAAGCTCTGGCTGCGCAGAGAGCTATGCGTGTCGGAAATAGAAGATTTTCTTGGAGGGCAGAAGGTGTGCGACGTTGCGCGCAATAAATTGATTGCAATGGGGAAACAGTGAAATTTAAAACAGCTGTAATTACGTCAAGAATATATCTGAGTTGGAAATAATTGCGACAACACATTCTTTATGATCATCAGCATTTATGCATAGGGATTAGACCTTGAATGTCCGGTTGGGGATTGAATAAAATCACTTCATTGACTAGAGGGAATTTCATCCCACAACTGAACAAAACAAAAGTAAATATTGTAATTGAAGTTGAATATTGCATACTTGCATATAAAGTGCTTTACAAAACGGGATGTAAGCATCCCCGAAAGTATAATTCGACTTTAATTCTGTTTTTCGCAGTTTCTTCTCACTGATTCCATATATACTGTCTGCTTTTTTACTTTCTCCATACGCACTATGTACATAGTGTATAGAGAAAGTATTGCACTCCACCAAAAAATTTGATACCGAGATTTCACCGGAAATATATGTTTTAGGGTCTCCAATATCCAAAAAAAAGCATTTTCACAAAAAGGTCCGTGTGTGTGTGTGTCTGTGAACACGATAACTCAAAAGCGAAAAGTCAGTAAAATACCAAACTTGGTATTTAAGTTTAGTATCTTCCAGGGATGCGACACGAAGATTTTGAGAAAAATCCCCCCCAACCCCAACTACTCTTTACATGGAACTTTTTTCGAAAATTTTGATTTTCTCAAAAATGGCTCTAACGATTTTGATTAAACTTTCGTATATTAAACATATTTACCTGACAAATAAAATGTATATCTTGAATTTTCTGGGAATAGCCTCTGAAGAGTAGTTTATTCTGGATGAATTTTACTACATTTTGAATAACTGCTAAACCGTAAGAGATGGACAAAAATTTACTACACAAAAAATGTAGAGCACATTAAAACACACAATTTATGTTATATACATTTTTTCGTGGAGTTTGTCGTTTTTGTGACATTCCTTATTTTTGGTTTCTGCTATGAAAAACTTATACTTTTCTCATACAGGAACTTGTCAACTCCTATCCATATAGACAAAGGAACTTCATTGGCATAGCAACCAGCTTTTGACTATCACTTTAACCTACAGTTGTGCCTTATTTCGCTTCTACTTACAAGGAAGCGAGTAATTAGACTATTTCTGCTATTTTTGTCTGATTAGCATAAAGTAAATAGAAGTATAAGCTTTTTAAGAATTATTTGTTGCAGGGATATGGAGAAAGTCATGTGAATGGTACACATCAGATTTTTTACTTTCTCTACACGTGATGTACCTACTTAGCATATAGAGAAGGTATTGTACTCCACCCAAAAAAGATACCTAGATTTTACCAGAAGTATATGTTTTAGCATCCCCTGTATAAAAAATGAACTTTTAGAAAAAGGTCTGTGTTGGCATTTGTGTCCATGAACACGATAACTCAAACACGAAAAGTCGGTAAAAACCCTTAACTTGGAATTTAAGTTCAGTATATTCCAAGGATGCGACACAAAGATTTTGAGGCAAAAGCCCCCAGCCCAAACTATCCTTTACGTGGACAAATTTCGAAAATTTAGATTTTCTCTAAAATGGCTTTAACGATTTTGATTAAAATACTGTATATTAAAGATATTTACATGCCAAATAAAATGTATATGTTGGATTTTCTGGGAATAGCCTTTGAGACCTCTTAATTCTGGATGAATTTTGCTGAATTTTGCATAACTAGTAAACCGTAAGAGATACAACAATAACTTACTGCACAAAAAATGTAGATCTCGATAGAACCGCAATTTACTTCATATACATTTTTTCGTGGAGTTGAGAAATCCCTTGTTATGAAACCAGTTTTAAAAGATTTGACAATCATTTTAGCTTTTTTACCTTCTTCTTACAAGGAAGCAAGTAATGAGATCATGTCTGCTAATCGATTAGTATGAAGCAGATAGAAGAATAAGCTTTTTAACAATAATTTGTCAAGATATGTAGAGAAATTTATATGAATGGAACACATCGGATTTTTACTTTAATACACAAAGTTGTCAACAAGAATTATAAACACGAGTTGTTAAGAGTGTCTTTGTAGTAAAGCAGTCAAAATGCTGAGTTAAAAATACAAAATATGCTGCACTCAATTCTAAGCTAATGAAAGAATTGTCTTATTTAAATATTATTTCAAGAGCCTATAAATATGAATGCGATAGTTAATATGTGTTAAGTTAATCGAGAAGTACATTTTAATGTAACTTCAACAGTTTAAACAGTTGTTATAGAAGGTCAAAGTGGCGATACGGCCATATTACCTACGGCGTATGTAAATAAAAACAAACATAAATAAAGCGCTTTAGCATAAAAAAACATATGCGATACTGGATTTACTGAGACAGTATAAACACAGTATAAAATTAAAATAAATGGGAAATTAGGTACCTGTATTCCTCTTCAGTAAATTGTATTCAATACGTTAATAAGCATTTGTGGTAGATGGATAAGATATATAAATATAACATTAGAATTAATTACTAATTCATTTAGTAAATTTTATGCAAAAATAATTAAACTCTACTAATCTATTGATTCATATACAAAATTGATTTAGAGAGATGCTGTCTGACTATTTTCTTGTGCAGCACACTGTTGTAAGATTTTGCCGCACGATGACACCTGAGTTTTACATAAAAGTTTACCACCAAGTTCTCAAAATGTGGTTTTCGAGGTACTGAAAGCCTTTTCAGCATACTGAACATATGGCAAAAAGCATGCTCTGCCCTCCAGTTGAGAATGCACGAGAGGTTCCAATTTGTGACGGCAACACTAGTGCCGGCGGTGTGTCTAGGTAATTAATTCCAAGGTCTTTGCTTCATATCAAAGCATTTGGGAGCAAAATGCCTCTAGCACAAATATGATGCTTGAAATGTTCTCTTTTTAAGCTTAATTCCTCGTGTCTTCAAGTTTTCACTCCTTGGAAAACTAGAAATTAATTCTTGCAATATGAATATTAAGATGTGACTATTTTATTGAAGAGATAAGCAAATATCACAATTGTTTTGTGTTGCTTCGTTCTACATGCTAGAAATTACACTTTATTGCCTTTTCCCTAAAGTTTACATGTGTAGTGATATTGAAGTACCACTATTTGAAGCCTCCTTACATTCACAAGTTACACAATATATAATTTTTGTTGTGAATGAATTAAAAACAGAACAAAGATCATAATTTCACCATACAAAGTGTTACAGTTTCTCTCCCACCAACAGCTGATGTGATATTGGCTTCACAAATATGCCACGTGCAGTCATCTGTATATATGGTCAAAGGGTAAATACACATATTTAACAAAAACAAAAAGGGAAAGAAGATATTCTTATAAATGAAGGTGCATAAAGTATGTTATTTTTGCAGAAAAACTGAATAAACAATGTAAGCTAGACATGTAGTAAGGCTTATCACATTATTAATTAAGCAGATACTTCAATCAGTTGCTTTGGTGTAACCAGAAATTCATACGTTATATATATAAGGTTAATTATGTTTTGATGATAATTTGTTCTTCCACACATTAGTATGCAAGTACTAGGTTTGAAAGCTGAAAACTTAATGCCATGGCCAGGACTTGAACCACAGATATTTATTTGGCTCTGCATTAGCCACCACTTACACCATTGTTTTTAATGTTCTAAAACATAAAAGTATAAATAAATAAATAAATATATATATGTATATAAATTGATACTTTATGGTAACATTTTGAGTGTTCTTTCCTAGTTTTGCTAATCTTTGTTGCTACAGAACAGGTGTTCTATGAAATATAATATAGTATATAGTGTTCTATAAAATCAAAGTAGGTGTTTAGCACTTTTTGCAATAGTTTTTTACTCTGGCTGTTAAATGATAAGTGACCCACATCCATGGTTTCAAGAGGTCCAGAGTTTGAACTGCGTGATGTGAGGTTTTTCTGGAGTTTTCTCTATCATGAGATGACAAATGTGGGAAGCTCTAAAGACCTTCAAGCTCAATTGAGCAAAACTTTATTCAGTCACTCACTATCCGACATGATCTGCCCAATAAAATAACAAATTGAGCCAGTTAATGAGATAACGGGTGCATTTTTAATGTGACATAAAAGATTAGTAACACAAAGAGTTTTACGACAATTTCTGATGGCAGTTGTGATGTATAGTGGATGCTGCTACTATGGTAGATTAGAGTAGTCTTGAGTTCACCTCCCTAGCAAGTGACGCAAAAGAATTCTTGCTTCATGCAAATTTCATTATGCCTCTGCATCACAAGGAAAAGTGAAGTGATAGTGAAAATTGGACAGTTACAATGTTTTCTTCAAGTCTCGGTGTTATAAATCTCAAAGATGATAGATTCAAACTATGTGATCAATTTTGCATAATGTTAGATAAACTAGTAACACGATATGAAATTTAAATTTAGGAGAAAATTTTAGTAAGAATAGAAACACATATCTCACTTAGGGTAAAACGAAAAGAAATTTGGAAACCAGATTAAAGGAATACCTGAAACACATCATATGCAAACACACTGATTGATACATTTGCACTTTCACAAACTTCTGGACCACCAGAAATTGCATACAAAATCACAACAGGATTGGATACTTGAGAAAAGATTTTAGTTATAAAACACAAATATCTCTTAATAAATTTTGAAATGCTAGCAATCAGCTATGAAAGCACATCATTCCACTACTAGATGTAAACACAGAAAACCAACATAAAATGGACACTAATACCAGGAGCCAGTCGGTCTTTTTTAATGATAAGCAATGTTCATTCCTCAAACAATGCAGCTTTCTTGTTCTTCTTCTTCTTCTTCTTCTTTTTTGTTTTTCTTTCTTTAACCTGGTATGTCTTTTTTCTTTCTTTAATGTAGTATGTCATATTGGGCAATGAATGAAATCTGGGAAGTATGTCATGTTCCTGTGATCCATAGGGCTTACAGTTACTAGACTCATCTTCTTAGGATAAGAGAAAATCCCTGAAAAAACCTTATCCAAGTATGAACTTGGGATCTCTTGAATGTGAGGGAAAAATGCTACCCCCATATTATCGAGATGTACAACCACATTGTTATATAATGAATACTAACATTGTTTTTAACACTTTACTTAATCTTCAGAAAATGAGGGTGGTTCATTGAATACCCTTGTTTCAAAATAGATGGTGTTGCTACAATAAATTGGTGTTACTGTCGTGTACTGTCATTTCTTACATGTTGTGAAAACAAATTTGGTACTGATTCATACATTAGTTTGAATTTGGCATGTATTTCAGTTGTTCAACTTTTTTTCTACAATGGAAAAAATGCAATATCACTCAATATTTGCTTTTTACTTTTGGACGGAAAAATTTGCGAGGAGATAAATGTAAGATTGGATGCTGTTTAAGGGGATCTTTTGACATCTATAACAACAGTTGCAGGTTGGTTCAACAACTTAGTCCGGGATATGGTTTCGCAAAAGTTTGTGAAGTGACAGAAGCCATTGGTGTGTCAATGAGAATGGCAATTCATATTTTGCATGATAAGTTTGAGATGAAAAAGTTGTTGGACTGTTGGGTATTACAATGATCACAGTGGGCAATAAGCAAGTGCAGCTTTTACTTTGAAGCTGTATTTGGAGCTATTTAAGCAAAATTTGAAGGACTTTTTGCATTGTGTTATTGTCATTGATGGGACCTGGATTCATTATTATACTCTAAACACCAAGCAACAATCAAAACAATGGATTGCTTCCAGTGAATCTGCTCCAACTAAGGCAAAACAGTCCCATTGGAGAAAACTGATTGCAGGTTTTGGATGCCATACTCATTCACTTCTTAGGTATATATATATATATATAAAAAAAAAAAGAGCAATACTAGAGTGAATTATTGGCCCAATATGACTAGAAGCTGGAGAGACATGCCCCCATTTGATGAAGAAAGTGCTGTTTCATTATGACAATGTACCAGCATATTCATCTGGATTTGTCACCACCAAACTGTATGAACTACTGCTGCACCCCATACCAATATGCCTAACGTGGCTCTCTGCATTGGTTCATGGGAACAAAATTTATATCAAATGAGGCCATTTTCAAGATAGATGAAGAGCTTGAGAATTCCAATCTTTTTGAGAGGTTAAAAGAAATAGCAAGTATATTAGAACTTTATATCCCTAAAATGGAATGTTGAGAAACAAACAA
Organism: Hymenopus coronatus; assembly: GCA_030762935.1. Taxonomy (NCBI): domain Eukaryota; kingdom Metazoa; phylum Arthropoda; class Insecta; order Mantodea; family Hymenopodidae; genus Hymenopus; species Hymenopus coronatus. The sequence goes on along the minus strand of CM060897.1, from coordinate 86,017,391 downwards.
CTTGTTTTTGAACAAAAATTACATTTTCATTTCTATCATGGCTACATACTGAACTGCTCTCATTTATAAGTAATATCACTTATATATAAATCCAAATTTATAATTTTAGAAAGATTTTACTGTGTACCGTATTCATGGTTAACGGTACTATGAAATTGTATGCAAAAATTTCAAACAATGAACAAAACATAATGATATTGGAACAGCTATTAAATCATGGCACATATTGCAATAATACCAACCTAGCTAGGAAGCTGCAACTTGGAGGGCATAATGTAGATCATCACAACTAACATTCAATAGGATATCCTGGTGTATATCATGCCTGGAATGCTTCACAATCAACAGACGAGCACTACCAAGAGCTGCACAGATCTGTAGTGCTTCTGTAACACTTGGTACCTTAATACCTGTGAAATAACATATTTTCAAGATGAAGTGCTGAAGTTAAATAAATTAGAGCATAATTGTAATTTTAACAAGTTATTGCATAAAGTCAACTTTTTATTTTTAAATTAAGGACTATTGTTTAGAGCAGTTGCTTCCATTATAAGCTAAGGACTGACTGAAGACAGGATGTGCAATCTTGCTTATTGTGAGCAAAGAAGTGAAACTGGGGCTGTTTGATCACTGTATTTGGAGATGTTTATATTCTTTCCCATGTCATGAGAACTGTAAGGTTATTGCTGGATTTTAATATCTTGATTTATTTTGGCTTTGCTCATTTTCCTATTTGTTTGTATTTGATACACAGTAAACACCCTTTCCTTCAGGTTGCTAAGTTTCTCTTTGATTTTCCTATACATTTGTTGCCATCTGTTTAGCCAATTAGGTAAATGTCGGATTTTATTTCTTCTGGAGTTTTGTTCTCAAGTCAAATGAGAGTAAATAATTTATTATGTTTTATTTCTGTGATCCTAAGGAGGAGGCGACCCTTATGTGCTTCTGTCTCTTGACATATCATCTGCACCATTTTAGGGGGTGTAAAAAAATATGACAGAGACAAACAGAGCTTTTTATAAAACTTCTGTATTTGGATTCAGGGAGTCTCTCAAAATGCTATTTCTGGTGAAATCTCCATATCAATTTTTAATGGAATGCAATACTTCTACATATTATGGGTAAGCATGAGAAGAACTCAAATTAAATGACAGATGGTAAAGAAAGCTGAGTGAATGTAACGCATTCAATTTTTATTAAGGTTTTTCTAATGCATATAAGAGAAAGAACTTCATAGCTGGAGATAAAATGAAGCATTTTACTTACCATCAAATGTACAAATAGCAAACATCTGGTCATAAACAGTTCGGAATGAAGCTTCATCTAGCCCAGAAACTTGCATTTTTGCTAGGATTGCCTTCAGAAAATTCTGTTCTAAAATGGTACAATTCCTGTAAAAAAATTTAATTTTAAAAATATTACTAAATCAAGTTAAGCAAACATCTTGTGATTTTACAGTAGATTGCAATTCCCTATAAGATACGATTTTGGCCATATTTGAATTAATTTCTTGTCATAAATCACAATACAAACATTTATTACACTTCATACAATAATATACCTTTCTTCCTTTCTTTTTCCTTAAACACTTTAAGATCCTGGTTATTGGTATATAAGATTCCTGTTTAATTAATCCTAGGTAATTACACCTCCTCTACTCATTTCCTCAACCTTGCACTGCCTCACAATCCTATACCATTTCTCAAGCACCTTTCCTAAATATTTTTTGAACACTATAATCAATTCTCTTTTATTATTTTTAAACATTCTTTTTGCTAATTCCTGTATCACTAATTTATCCCATTTATCAAACTCTATTCACTTCACTATACCTCTGTTTTCTTGTACTTAAGAACACAATGCAGTACTTCCTTATATTCCCCAAACGTTGGGCATATATTAATTTCATAAACCCCCTGAGCTCCCCTTAATTTTAACACACCTGTTCTACCCAAGCATATTCTTCTCTCCCTGTTTTATCACCTATGTTCACATCTCTCTCCCTACCCCAATCTGTTTTTATTTTCAGCTATATTTATAAAATTGAACTCACAATTTTAAAATAAATTTTGCTTTAGTAGTTAGTTCTCAGCAAGCTGCTGTACTAATAGTATAAATCTTTATCAGCACGCGTGTAAATTATGACTATGAAAATGGCTGCTAACAAAGTAAGAGGCATAATTAAACTCAATGAAAAATCTAGAATTAAATGAAGAAAATCTGTTAGGTTTTGAGCATCTGAGGGAATGAACAAGATTACATGGGAACATAAGCAAACCAATGCCCAGCAAACCCAATAAACTCGGGAGTTATATAATACTCACTTGATCATTCTGACAGTTGCTGAAGTACTCATTTCTTGCACAGCTTCATCTACATGCTGCATCCCAACCAAATCTGCTCTGCCCTCTGCCAATTCTGTGGCTCGCCTGCAGATATCTAATGCTCTTCTAGCATCTCCAGATACAGCTGCCACTTTCCTACACATATACAATTTACAGATTTCAGGCCATTAGGGAAGAATATTTCTATTACATTCTTACAATCATTTGGTGAAATCTGCACATGCCAAGCTGAGCCTTTCTGTCATAATGCACTAATCTGTTAAGAGTGGTTTTATATGAATGAAACACATTCTTTCACATAATGGTTGTTTATTGCCAAACTGCAGTATCCCTCATAGAGTAGTTACCAACAATAGTGTCATGGCTGTACCTAAATATTATAATGCACTTAAACACAACACTCAACATTCCCCCTCAAGTGAAGCATTTTATACATAAAATCTCAAACTTAACATAGTACTTCCATTCAACTCTAAGGTATTTATTACAAAACCTTTAAGAAATTAACCATTTACAATAACTGAAGCTTCTTAACAAGATAAAGATGTTTGACTTTTGATGGAGCCTTTGTGAACAAATCTAACATGTTTTGATCGTAAGAAGTCAAGACATGAAATTTTTCATTCCAGATTTTGGGGCTTTTTTAGTTTTAAACTATGTTCAACTCCTTTTGAACATTTTATAAAAAAAACCAATCTTTTAGTTTCCCATTTATAAAGACAGTTGGCATATCCAGTTGTTTTATTGTCAATCCTTCCTGCACTGCATGACTCAGCATGGTTTGAATAGTTGGTGCTGGTGTATAGCATTCTTCATTTCCTTGTTGAAATCCTTTGGCAACTAACCTTGCAATCTTCATTCTTTCTTGTTTCTGTGTAACTATCCACCTTGTGTTTATTGCTTTATCTCCCTCAGGTAAATCTGCTTCTTCCTATGTATTCAGTTTAGTGAGAGAATCAAGCTTGTTTATTATAGCTTGCTTCCAGGACTTGTCTTGTAATGCCTTTTCATAATCTACAAGTCCATTAGCACATAACCAGTAAGCTATGTTTAAATAATATTGTTTTGATATATGTACTCTCTTCCTGCTCTTGTCTGTAATATATTTTTCTTATTTTTCTCTTGATCTTTGGATTCTTCATGCCTTTGATATGCCCTTTGTTCATGTTAACCGAACACTTCTTTTTCTCTATTTGTAACTTTTTTTTTTTTTAATATAAAACTTTCATCAAACTTCACATCTCTAGAACAAATTATTTTATTCTCTTCTGGATCCCTAAATCTCCATCCATGTATTGCATATCCTACAAGCTTCATTTCTTTTGCTCTCTTCTCAAATTTCCTCGTTTTGGTACTATTGTTGCCCATGCTTTTGTTCCAAATACTCTCAGTTCAGTTAGTCTAGATGTCCAAACATTACTTTTGCAGGTACTCTGCATTTTATGGCTGATGATGAGCATCTATTTATGTGGTAAACAGCACATCTTACAGCTTCTCCCCATAAGTGCTTTGGTAGTTTTGTCTCATTCAGAATTGTTCTTGCTTTGTTGGATACGGTGTGGTTCATTTGTTCTGCAACAACACAAGACTGTGGCAAGTACAGTTGAGTAACCTGAAGTAGTATTCCTTATTTCTGCTTTACTTACACATTTTGCCATTTTTTAATTCTCCCCTATTGTCACACCTTATTTTCCTAACTTGATCTCTGCCTCATCCTTTGCACTGATTCATTTTGGTTTTGTCCACATTTAAAACATGTCAGGAATGCTGCTTGGGATGGTTGTTCACTAATCAGGATCTTTTCTTTCACTTCTGTGTCCAGCAGTCTTGCTTTTACAAGTTTTATTAGAATGTTTTCTGCAGACATTGTCTAGATGCTGGTTATAACATCATATTGTTGTGGCATTGAAGAGAGTATTAATCTGTCCAGCTGTAGTTCACCGATAATGTAAACAAAAGCAACAGGTTGCAATAGTTCTGATTGGTTGCTGAATGATTGACTGCTTTTCTCAATAAAAATAATTCCTCTTAATTTTCTTAAAGAAGTACACAAATTTCACATTAAACAATGCAATGTCAAGATAATGTAGTAAGAATTATTATTAATGAACGTAAATTGGTTGAATTTTAATCATTATTCCCTTACACAACAAAGCACATGTGCTACGCTGTTCATTGCAATGGATGATTTTCAGTTACCACGTGGAGAGCGTAGTGTATGTTTGTAAGTAATGGCGGAGGTGTGTGATTCCAATGTAGTGAAACATAAGCAAGAAAGACCTTTAAAAAGTGGTGAGAAAACAATTGTTCTTAACCTATACAGTAAGTTTTATGAAAAATATCCTACTATTGCGTTAGACAATATCTCAGTTTAAAGGCCGAATTTACTGGTATTTCGGTAGGTAGCATAAAGTGTGCAAGAAAGTTTTCGACATCTGGGAAAAAGAGGAAATGCTGCAGATGTGTTTTGGACGTGCAGCATGAAGTTTTGTTCTTGGAGAAAACATATTATAAAGTGGCTTCAGGACAAACATATACATTTAGGAGAGTGTACAATTAAATCTGAACTGCTGGAATGTAAAAGTTGTGTAGATGATTTGGCCGAGAAACCGGGTCATATAATATTGAGATTACCCCATTATCATTGTTATCTCAATCCAGTTGAGCTTTTTTGGAGTCAAATAAAGGAATATAGCTAGAAACAACAAAACTTTTAAATTAGCGGAGGTCAGCCGAAAAATGGAGTGAATGTGTATCACACATTGTTTGGGACGAGCAATGTGGGAATTGGAGGCACGGTGGACACTGTCGTTGACCAATTAATTATATCAATCCCGGTGATGATTCAGACAGTTCCATTGTGTTTGCGACAGATGACTTGGATTTTGGAAGATACGACCCACTTCCATCTTCATATTAACTCTTCTGGGTGAGTCACTGTATTATTGCAGTATATGGTTGCTCACACACACACAAAATATTGGCATTTGGAGTGATGAACACATGCAATACGCAAAAGAACAATAAGCTTGCATTTTATAATTTTATGCGAGAATTTCATCTTTCATAGTGAATAACAACTGGTCTACTTGTTTTATTTTCTTTGACTCATTATATATCTCATAGCTTTAATCGATATCTGTGAAGAGTGAATGTAGTTAGGTATTTATTCACTACCATTAGTGCTTAGGTGCGCTCTTTTGTAGTTGTCTAGGAGACGAATTTAGCTAAGCACCATGTGGTCCATCCACGTGCATTCGCGGAATAATACATTCTGGTATGTTGACATTGCCAGTGAACTAAATCTGGACAGATAATAGGTAGCATACTTTATCCATCTTGTCAACTGTACATCCTGTTGCTATTCATTTACTTAGTAGGCTATCAAATTTCAGGAAATAATCCTGAAGGTTTCCATTTGATCCGCATCTTAGAATTATTAGTTTCATCTTTAAGTGCTGTTTGTTGAATATGCACAGTATTCTCTAGTTGCACATTTCTTTTGCTATTGTGCATCTTTTGATGACTTCTTAGTACTTATCAGATAAGCATTGCACAATTAAACTTTTAGCATTTTTTTTTTTTTTTTTTTGGGTAGTTCAACAACCTTTAGTCTGGTTGGTCTAATCGGACAATGAACAAAACTGGTGAAATGACACTCAAATGATCTCAGGACACATGAAGCTTAGAATTACATGGCATTCGTCTTTTCAGGATAAGAGAAAACCTCAAAAAACAATCTTATCTGGGTAACTCATCCTAAGCAAGATTCGAACTTGCCACCTCTTGAGTGTGAGGCATACACGTTAGTCTTTGCATTCAATTTTATGAAATTTGATGTCTGCTCATCTTCTTCCATTAGATACCATACTTGTAGTAACAGCCTCAGTTGAAATTTCCAGTTAAGTTGTTTTCACACCAAGCCGTGGTAATACGTCTTTTCCAAAATTTTCTTGCTTTTACCATTTCATGTATTTTACTTTCTTTCTTCTCAAATCTTATTGCCAGTTTCTCTTCTTAACATTTTATTTCATTTTCTAGATTGGTGCCATGGAAGTGTTTGCTGGAGTAGTTTTATGTGACCTTAGAATGAAACACATTCTTTCACATAATGGTTGTGTACTGCCAAATTGCAGTCCCCTACAGTAGTTCTCAATAGCAGCTTCATGGTTGTACATAGACATTATATAAAATTACACACAATACTTAACATAAATTAAACCAGACTATTTTGTTCTCATCCCCACGCAGAATATTGGGGTTAACTGTTTGTATAAGGATCCTTTATTGCAGTGTTTCCCGACCTTTTGAAGTTCACGGCACCCTTGGGAATAACATTAAACACCAGGGGCACCCTTCCTTGAATTAAAAGAAAATTAAGCTTTTGAAATATTATATAATAATAACAACGTACACCATAACATAATACAGTAAACTTTACTACAATCACTGAGTAAAAATACATCAATAAATTTTGTTCGATTAATGATTAATGTGAAACTTGTGATTGATGCTTAGAGCACAGATATGTGATGTCGGGTCTTACAGTTGACAGTGAAACACGCAAATCATCCTCAAGGTTATTCAGTCTATTTCTTGCTTTGCATTTTATTGTCACCATAGAAGAGAAGGCTTGCTCGCATAGATAGGATGTTGAAAAGGGCAAAAGTGCGTTAATTGCTTTCTTCATTAGGTTAGGGTACTCCTCTCTCCGTTGAAGCCAAAAACTAGCCACCGACGCCTCACTCTTGGTGAACTTACCTTTGAGTGTGGAATCAGCGCAAAGATCAATAAATTCATCTCGTTCGCAAGCAGTGAAATCTATTTCCTCTGCACTATCTACAAAATCAAATGGTGAGACAACTCAGTCGAGATTCATAGTGGAAATAGTTGGAAAGTACGTATCTATTGCATCTTGCAATCTTGATAAGTGATCACAAGTGATCAAAGTGATCAGCTTACCCAGATCTTTATCTCCTGCCACATTAAGAAGAGATGGAAAGTTTGACAAATCTCCTTTTTGAACCGCAGACTTCCAAGAACTAAGTTTTCTTTTAAAACCTTTCATTTTATTGGTTGAGGAGATTATTGTTTCATGTCGACCCTGCATCGAAACATTCAGTTCATTCAGCTTATGAAAAATATCTGCTAGATACGACAGTTCAAAACACCAAGAATCACTTAGTAAGAGCTCATGAAATGTGTCTTGATTTTCATCCTTAAAAAAAGTTTTAGCTGTTCTTTAAGTTCGAGAAACCGGTTCAATACACGACCCCGCGACAACCACCTTCTGTGTGAAGTAACAAAGAGGTATGAGCTGCATCCGTTGCGCGACATAACTGTTCAAAAATTCTGCACTTTAAAGGTCGAGACTTCATATAGTTCACAATTTTCACAACTTGGTTAAACACTTCAGCAAAATCTTCATTACACGTTTTCACGACTAATGCCTCTCTATGCAGAAAACAGTGAGTTATAATAATGGATGGACTTTCATTGAGAGCTCTGGCAGTAAAACCTTTAATTTTCCCAGACATAGATGGTGCACCATCTGTACATATACCATAACAGTCTTTCCATGAAAGATCATGGTCATTGAGATAGGAATTAATAGAAACGAAAATATCATGGCCTGTGGTTGTAGTCTCCAGCGGTCTCCAGAACAAAAACTGTTCACTAATATCTTTTTCATCAATATATCTGATAAAACCAAGGAGTTGCGGTTTGTCACCAATATCGAGACTCTCATCTACTTGCAAAGCAAATGTTCTATAAGTTTTTATTTTCTCCGTGACTTGTTCGTTGATATTGCATGGCATTTCAGATATCCTGCAGCTGATTGTGTTGTTGGACAGAGAAACTTTCGAAATTTGATTAGCTGCTCCTTCGCCAAGTATTGTTGAAACTATAACTTGACATGCAGGGCCAATGATTTCCTCTCCAAGAGTATGAGGTTTCTTTTTTTTAGCTATCAGTTCTACTACTTTAAATGAGCCTTCAAGAGCAGCATCACCTATGGTCATTCTCTTTACCATTCGCACAGCTGTTTTCTTCTCCCCTTCTAATATATGTGAAAAATACATTACACTTTTCTGTGACACACTAGGATGCTTTGTTGTAACATGACGCTTCAGTTTGCTAGGTACCTGTTTCGCCACAAACTAAACACACAGGGATAGGGTTTTCCTCGTTGTTATTCCACTTAAATCCATACGCTAAGTAACTGTCCTGGTATGTTCTTTTCTTTCGTTTGTCTTCTTTATGTGGTGAATTCGACGGTCTGGGAGAAACTGTAAGATTTGGCTTCTTAAAGCAAGCAGTAGGAGCCCGACTGTTCACTTTCCTGGCGTTTACGTTTAACAATGAACTTATCCATAGCTAAACACTGTGAATCAACGCGAGGAAGACAACTGAAAGCGCCAAGTGGCGTACACTTTTATATATTCATCTGTCGAAGTCTCGGGAAGTTCGGCAGGGTATAGCTGTAATGCCATCTGTGGGATACTAGTATAACTGAATTATTGAAATGAATTGACCACTATCACCATCTGCTGTGCATGAGAGTAATTGATTTGACTTATTTTATTTCAAGACCTTACAAGACTTAAGGCTTCAGTAGAAGGTATTTTTTTTTTGTTTATCTCAATATCTCGCGGCACCCCTTAGCCAATCACACAGCACCCTAGGGTGCCGGGGCACACCGGTTGGGAACCGTTGCTTTGTTGTATAAGGATCGTTTGTCAACAAACGAATTGTCTCAGAATTGCTAACAATGGTCATCACTAGTGCAATAATTAGTGCAATAATGAGTGCACAGGTGGAGTTTTAGTGTTCTGGATGGAGAGCTGGGTTGCAAACAATTGTTATTGTTACCATGTAATTAATTTTGAACAGGAAAAGAACCAAGATTTGAACAGTGATAAAAGTACTTGTAAAGAAAACTATGAAAGCAAATGAAATTCACTTTGCTTGATAAACCTATTGGGAGATTCTGCTCCTTCATATTCAACTGTTGCCAAGTGGATCAACAAAATTTAAATTTGGATGAGAGAATGGAAAATGATCCGCATAGCGATCGGCCAAGATGTGTCACCACCCCAGAATTGTTATAAAAGTCCTCGAAATAGTCTTGGAGAATTTCCCACGGAAAGTGCAACTGAAGATGTAGCCATATGTGAAAGGACATATCACATTTTAACTGAGGAAAGCCTGATAGAAGAGGCCTCTGAGCAAAATTAAGTGGTCTTTCATGCCCACTATAGAATGGGATGCTGAGAACCACATCAGTTAAAGTGCGTCCATAAATAAAACTCTGTTTACATTTTTTTACATGGCATAGCAACATCTGTTACACATACACACCGGTGTTGTTGGACCACGCCCAGACTTGCAATATTACTATCTGAACTTCAATCTGAAATTAGGAAAAGCTGCTTTGGCTTACAATTCATTGTTGTACATTCTCAAAATTGTTGGAGTGACCTTCGCACATAAGGAATATTATTTTAAGATTTTGGCATTGGTAAACTTCAGGGCATAGTAGGATAAAAAAGTTATTCAGAAGTTTGGGCACTGTTTCATTACATATAATCAATTGTTGCTTTTTAAACTTTTGTTTTTGATGAAGAGTTACATCATATCCTAGAATATAAATAAATATATACACACATATATTCCTTACAATAAAATGTAACCAGCTTTTGCTACAGTTTATTGCAAGGAATTCTGAGCAGAAAATGTTGTATTATATGGTGCAACAGCAATTTTCTATTCCATGACATTCTCAATAAATGTCATGGCATTCACAGACATGCACTTTTACAGTTCCAATGTACGAAGTGATCAAAAAGTATCCAGGATGGCTTCACAACAATGTTCCATTGAGCTGTCTTTAACTCTTACACAGATTGAACATGCAGAGCTCCTTCCTGATAAAAATGCAGAGTTAAAAGCTCTGAAGTAAACACGTGTTTTGCATTTGCTGCAATTTTTATGTTAGCAAAAATGCCTACTTATGAAGAAAAAGGAACTAACATAAAATTTTGTTTTAAACTCTAAGACTGCACAGAAATGTATGAAATGTTAAGTGAATGGTTTATGGAGACGAATAATGGGCAAAACTAAACCATTTCAATGCTTTTCAAAATTTAAGAGAGGTGTTGACATCAGTTATAGATGCACACCGTTCAAGGCAACCCTATTCCAGCAAAACTGATGAAAACATCAATCAGGTAAGGGAAATTGTATTAAATGATAAACACATTACAATACGAGAACTTTCCAATACTTTCTCCTTTGGAATAGTTCAAAGCATTTTAAAAGACGAAAAACAGTTTGTGCCAAAATGACCAAAAGGAAAGCTGTGATTGCCTGGACAGATCTTAAAGAATAGCTTCAAATTGACCCACAGTTTATGGAGAAAGTTATTACTGACAATGAAAAATGGATACATGGGTACAATCTAGAAACAAAGCAAGAATTTACACAATGGAAGAGTCCATCTCTAGGCCCCAAAAAGGCCAGATAATTTGATCAAAACTAAAGTCAATGATTATTATTTTTTTTTTTTTGACATTAAAGGAATTGTACATAAGGAATTTGTACCACAGGGTCAAACAGTGAATCAAGTGTACTGCAAACAAGTGTTGCAAAGATTAAGGGAGTGTGTAATACAAACACTCAGAGAAATGGAGCAATGATGACTGGATCCTACATCATGACAATGTGCCTGCGCACAAAGCCCTTTCTATCTGCCAAATCTATATATATAAAAATGAATCGTTGAAATGTATGTATGCGTATCATTTTCCAATGACTGCATCAAATTGAACAATTCTTTTTTTTTTGTTGTGTTCATTATTGTCACGACAAGGTTTGTGGAAATGAAAATGTTTAAAAATAGTAAGGGAAAGTATTTAAAATCTCATTATATGAATAAAACCCATGCTAAGTGAACGCATTTCAGTTAATGGCCACCAGATGGCAATGGTACAAGTTATTTGTTGCTAAATGGTCGTGGTAATGCTATATATTTCCCTTCCCATTCAATGTTAAGGCAACGCACCAGTTTATCAAGACATTGACGCAACGCAGCAGTGAAATTCAAATACATTTTTATGTATTAACTGTCCTTTCTTTACTCCTATCGTTTAAAATAAAGAAGCAAAGAAGCTTTTCTGAATACTTTTTTATTTGCCACTAGATGGCTATACTAATATTTTTCCTCCCTATCCAACGTTAAAGTAACGCAGCAGCTTATCGAGATGAGATAATGCAGAAGTGAAATTCAAATATATGTTTATTTATTAACTGTCCTTTTCTTACTCCTATTGTTTAAAATAAAGATGCTTTCCTAGTGACAAATACCTAAAATATGTACTTATTATTTGCCACCAAATGGCCGTAGTTCCTACAGCTGTATTTTTTTGTTTTCAATGCTAAGGGAATGCACCCGGTTTTGGAGACAATGACGTAAGATAACTGTGTAAATCAAATATATTTCTTATGTATTAACCATCGTTCCCTTGGTCACACCGTTTAAATAAAGAAATGAGTATATTTTTGTTGATATTCTTTAAAATGAACAAGTTATAAACAATGCACAAAACAGTTAACCCTTCTTGGAATCTGAAAATGGCGGAAAAATAATGGGACCCTGTTTAGGTTTAACTTCCTATTGCAGATGTTGGTTATTTGATGTTTTTTTTTTTGTATTTTTTTGGTAGTGTTTAATGCCCGCTTTAACTACTATGGCACCGCAGGTGGTATTTGATGTTGTTACGTGGTACATGAGCTAGCTAAAGAACATGAAGCTACCCGCGTCACCATCACAGAACAATTGCAATGCTCTCAATACATTTGATCAAGTTATAATTTGGGTTAAATGGAGAAATTTAAAACACACAAAGCTATCATCAAATACAAGTTTATCAATTGCCCAAGAAATCTACTTGCTCTTTAGTTACGTCATTGTTAGCCTTAGAAATGGCTGTTTTGACATAAAAGAAAATAAAGAAAGAGGTGGATAACAGGAGTAAAGGAAAGAAAGAGATTCGGAAGAAGCATGAATGTTAATGTGTAACTTTCTCCTTAATGTAATTCATTACCTATGCCAGCATATACCCGCCACACTATGGATGTGCTACCACACTTTTTTTTGGTAGTGTTTAACAACCGCTTTAACTACTTGTGGCACCGCAGGCATGACTGATGATACATGAATGAAGATGGAGCGCCAATGGAATGCGATGGCTGGGGAAACAGGAGAACCCGGATAAAACTCGACCCTGCACTGGCTTTTTCCAAAACAAAAATCACATGTGGTCGCTTGAGATTGAATCTGAGCCGTCTAGGTGGTAGGCGAGTAGTCTAACCACTCGGCCACGGTGCGGCTACTACTATTACTATTATTATGACGACATCTTGCTTGCCAACGCTGTTAACTGCATGTCATCCTTTCCAGACTACCTTATGGGTGCTCTGACTTCGTCCTTTTTGCAATACCTACTATATATGCTACATTGCACAGATCATAGCGCTTTTCAGATGCAAAGGCATTATTAGATATTGGCAAAGGGAAAATTCATGCTGACACTTCTACTGGCCTCATTTCGTTTCCATCAAATTTTTGTCACTTCACAAAGCCAAAGGAAGAATAAATATCGAAAGTGTTTCCAAATATTGATGCAAATTACAAAAACTATGCTTGGTTGAGCGAACGAACCATTTTAGCAGCAACTTGTAGATGTAGATGATTTGAATATAAAAATTCAGAGTTAAATTGATGGACAAATGCATTCATTTAAGTCGATCAATTCCATTACCAAACCAATTGAAGTCGTCAATTATCTAACTAAATTCATTTGATTTGCCAGGATTCCCGTCACACAATTTACAGCTAAAGATTGACTCGGTGATAATTATATCACGCAATATCAATCAGCCAAAATTATGCAGCGGAACAAAACTCACTGTTAAAAAAATTATGAAAAATTTGATTTAAGTTACTATAACAAAGGAAAGTTCAAAGGCGAGGATATACTTATTCCAAGAATACCACTAATGTCAACTGACTTTCCTTTTGAATTTAAGTGCACCTTGCATTCGCAATGACAATAAATCCCAAGATCAATCTTTGAAGTGTGTGCAATATATCTTGAATTGTGTTTTTCGCATGTTGTATGTTGCGAACTTGAGAGTGTGCAAACTAGCTGTGCTATTTTTTTCTCTCCGGAAGGAAAATTGTACATCAGAAGGCATTACAATAAAGTGTTGTCAAATTATTTAATTGTAATTTTATTTCATTGCATGATCGTACTGTAAATGGAAGATTTTGTCAGAGTTTTTTCCTTTAGGTACACCACCCTTGCGAAGTCGGGGCGGGCAGCTAGTTTTTGATAAAAATATGATGAATACTGTTGCCATACCACCTATTCTCCACATTTGGCTCCAATGGACTTTTTTCGTTTCCTGTGACTTAAAATGTGGCACCAAGGATGCTGTTTAGAGGACACCGATGTTATCCATTGCAAATTGCTGAAGGCTCTGAACCTCTTTAAAGAAGATGATGACTTCTAAAGGGGCTTCCAACAGTGGCAAAAGTGCTGGGACAAGTATATCAACTCTCAAAGAAACAAATTTGAGGGTAACAGGGTAGAATAGTCAAATCAAAGTGCTGTGTTGTGTTCATGCCTTATTCTGGAAACTTTTTGGTCACAGCTAATATTCATGAACAAAGGTTTTGTAAAACCTTTTTAATTGTTAGTAATTTATGAATGAAATTAAAAGGTGCTTTATAGCCCCATGTTCATCAGAATGAATTGGGTTTACAATGGTAAAACATTTATCAAAACAATCAGTTGAGTGATTTTGAGATTACCCTACATATACACAAATTTTCTTTCTATAACATTAGTATAGATAATAAAGGAACTTCTTACCTGGAAACTAGCTCTATGGCATCCTGATCAAACACATTCAAGCCTTTAAGTCTCTCCATCACAATGATCTTCAACTGCTGGAATGAGTAGGGTTGAAATGTTACTCTTGTCAGTCCCTAAAAATTCACAAAATATTCAAATATGTATACACATTAACTTCTCAGTTTTCAATTATCTTTCTTCCCTATATGAGTAAACAAGTTAATACCTATATTCAAACAAGGAATTTAATACAGTAAGTTAAATAATAAGTTGCACTCTTAACTTCACTTAAAAAGCTTTTATCCTAAACATGTTTTTGCCAGCCATTGCCAGTGTGACATGAGTCATTTAGATGAGGACACTGGCGAAAATATGTTGCTGGGTAAAAAACCTTTTAAGTGAAGTTAGAGTGAGACTCATTATTTAATAAGCTAATAATAAAGAAAATAAGGAACCTTCATGAAACAATGTTGGAATAATCCAGACTAGGTTGTTCCTGTAGGTATACATATTCATCTTCTACAATTATCTTCTTATCCAAACAGACTTTCTTGGCATTATAGATTCTGCAACCTGCTGCTCAATAATGGATCTAATGTCACATGTACATTTTTGCTATTAATTTTAATCTCTAGAGCTTGGATATCCTATGGTTTGCATAACAATATGGGACAAACACTGCTAACAGAATGCAATTCAAGTAACCCACAACTTATTTCCAACTTGGCAAAAGTAGCCAACATTGGAACCAAAATACTGCAACTTGTTCAGAGAACAGATTTTGAAAAACAATGAAAGCACTATTTCCAATGAGGTTTTACAATAAACCTTTTAGACTGACATATGGGAAGTCATTAAACTTAAAAATCCCTCATCTAATCTATCTCTATTTCTAACTTGACATTATTCCTTATACATAAAAGGCTTCAGGATAGGAAAGGGCAGAAAATAATGTAATGGTTATTTTGAAACAATTACCTTAATGATATGGTTATTGAAGTAATGGAGAAATAAGTATATTCTAGATGTTTGTGCCAGGAAAGCTTCAGATCCTATTTCAGGCAGTAAGTAGTTACTCATTAAGGGTACAGAAGTAATGAATACAAAATCATTGATAATAATGAATTAGAAGGATACATTGTGAAGCTCAGTTAAAAGTAGTGCACTAATGAACTGTTTTTCACAAGACTTCATCAAAATTGTTATTTACACATCAGAGTCATATGCAGCTGATGATGAAGGACAGATCCTATGATACCATTGTATTGATGTAAGTAACAATTTTGGTGAAGTCTTGTGAAAAACAACACATTAGTGGATTACAAAGTTGCCCCATAATGAATACAAAGCAACTAGTTATACGGTCAATGATGAGTCTGGGTAATATTCACAGCGTATGCATTGGTACTGCATACTAGGAACTAAGTTACACAGCATGATTGTTCTGCAGCATTAATCTCTTCTACAATAGAGGGGTGGTATTGTCAATCTAATATGCACCTGGCGAGAAAAATGCCTAAAAATTGTTTGCTTTGCTACATACTCAGTTTTTACCTGTACAAACTACATGTATGACAGGAATATAAAAGCAAGTGTATTTTGCAATTATAAGCTCCAATAATAATCAGTGTTAATAATACAGCTAGAGAAGCTTCTTTTTAGATTACATCAAAGTTTTATCCACAATGTTCAGATTGAAGCAACTTATCATTATTGCTAACCATTAATATAATGTAATGTAACTGTGAACATAAAAAGCATGAAAAACATGATGGCTACCATTAACACACTGCAACTGCAACATTATAACCATTAGCAGAAACCAAGTGCTTGTTACATCCTTACTCCAGGCCATTTATTGATTTGCTCCATCATCTAGAGGAGCTTATCATTAATATGCTACCTCTAGCCTAGCTGGATTACAAATGTTTCCTTTTGTGACCACTAAAGTAGCATGCTCTCTATTTTAATTCTGCTACTATCTCACAGCAGTGAACAATGGGTAACTGCAGCACTGTATCGATCAGCATGTTTGTTACCTTTGCAACATATTTACTCAGCAAATGCTAGATTGCTCTGAGAACAGCTGCCCAGTACTTGTTCACCAAAGACCCTTCAATTACAGGAGTGAAGCTTCCAGAATTGGAGGAGCTTTCAACCATCAGAGACCAGACCTGATTCTATTCATTATAAATGTTAAGACTTCTGCACAATGGATGTACAATAAATATACAAAGATTGCAAGATGGAGTTGCCCTCCTATCATCCAAAACTAAACTAAAAAAAAAAAAATCTGATGTGTTCCATTTACATAAGTTTCTCTTCTCAGCCTCAAATTATTGTTAAAAAGCTTATTCTTCTATCTACTTCATGATAATTGAGATAAGCATTAGCAGAAATTATCTTATTACTTGCTTCCTTGTAAGTAGAAGGGAAATAAGAGTACCCTAGGCTAAGCAATAGTTAATCATTTAAAACTGGTTACTATGTGATTGAAATTTGTTTCTTTGTAAAGACATGAGTTGACAAATTCCCACATGAGAAAAGTATTTTAACACTGAAACAAATAACAAGTATCTCAGAAATGGTGAACTTCATGGAAAAAACGTATGTGACAAACTGTGCATTTTAACGAGATCTACATTTTTTGTGTAGTAAGTTTTGGTCTATCTCTTACCATTTACCAGATATAACAAATCACCCAGAATGAAGTCTTCAGAGATTATACCCAAAAAATTCAAGATATACGCTTTATTTGTCATGTAAATATTATCACTAATATACAGTATTTTAATCAAAATTGTTAGCTATTTTTGAGAAAATCAGAATTTAAAAAATTTTTCAATGTAAAAGGTTATTTGGGGTGGAAGGATTTTCCTCAAAATCTTCGTGTTGAGTCCCTGGAAGATACTAAACTTAAATATCAAGTTAGGTAGTTTACTGACTTTTCATTTATGAGTTATCGTGTACACAGATACTTGGACATTTTACTAAAAATGCTTTCTTTTTGGATACAGGAGGCTCTAAAGCATGTATTTTCTGGTAACATTTTAGTGTCAAATTTTTTGGTGGAGTGCAATTCCTTCTCTACCTATGTACTAAGTAGAAAAAATAATAAATACTAAAAACCCCAATCTTAATTAATGTAGGTTAACTCTTTACACATACTTCACTTATTTTATAAAGCATTACCAGGGTTCTGAATCAACTGTTCTTCTTTATAAGTACAGAATATTATACATTCTATAATACCTACCAGTCTACTGGTCACCCTACCCTTGAGTAATTTCTCAGGTAGGTCCATTGTGTTAGCAATAGTAACCACAACCAGCTGGGATGTGGCTTTTGTAGGCCAGTCCAGCAAATTGTACACAACATCTTGCCTTCTTGTGCACAACATGTCAAGCTGAAACAAAATTATCATTCTATTATGTTTTAAACTTTCCTAGAATTGTTTAAAAGGTTTTAATATACATTTTATGCATGTTTAATGCTGTATTTTGTTAAATACAAGACAACTACTGTATTTCCTGAACATAGTTTAGAAGTTTAACATGTTATTAAAAAACAATGGACTTATTGTATAGATTCAGACAAATTGGGACAATACAACAATGTGTTATGGACATATCAGTTTCAGTGAATTAGTTTTCAACTTTGTCAATGGTCTTGGATGTGCAGTGTTAACGGCTAAAGTATTTGTATTTCCATAAAAACCCTGGTAAACTTGGCGTACTGCAGTGGGCAAGCCCCTTTTCAAATGTCCATCTCATGTCTGCCAGTTCAACCCTCCCCCCACCTTACCATCCGAGTCAACCCATAAGTGCAAAAGCCAGCGTTTTTCCTCATCTGGACGAGTGAACATGGTTAGCATGTGCTTTGTCCGGGATAACTAATTGGTATTACTTATTACTGTTGTGTGTGATTTTTGCAATGCATCAAAACGGTAGTACTATGGCACTCAATCGCTCTAAAGTATAAAAGGCCATGCTAGAGAAATAGTAGCAAATGTATTGAAATTTATGTGAATGTAAGCCGACTGAAAGAATTTTGTAATATCTATGAACAATATTAATGAGCATATTGTAGTCGCAACCGGGATTTGCTTATCCACAGCTAAGAAAATAAAGAAAGAAATCACTAATGTACAAAGTGGCTCAGTTTCTTTGTTTGGTACTCCAAACAAAACAAAAACAGGTCCAAATCTTTCACTGATCTGGATGACTTTGATGTATGTAGTTTGTAGAACTATAAATGAATTCTGCATCCATGAAAAGAGAATTCCTACAGTTAAAGGTGTGTTACATAAATTTAAGAGAAAACAATTGGTTAAAATGTAAAGAATGAAGTTTGCAAAGCGTTCAAGCATCGTGGGTTTTGTTGGTGAATCATGCATCAGAACAGATGCATTCTTATTCAAATGCATGCCATAAGAAGTGTTCGTATTTCATTTGTTATTACACAATATTGCAGGAGGGTCGTCCTATTGTTACAGCGAAGAGACATACATACACAGTTCACACATGAAAAAGAAAGCTTGGTCTGATGATAGCTCACAGGATTATATGGCACCTACCTCCAAAGGACAAAGATAATTATTGTGAATGCAGAAACAGAAAAAGGTTTCATTTGCAATCCATAATTGATCTTTAAATCAAATACAAAAAGTGATGACTATCATAGTGAAAATTATTTGAAATGGGTTAAAGAAAAATTAAATCCCAATCTTCCAAAAAAGTCCATTCTTGGGATACAATACTTCATATCATAACGTGACCAGAGAAAGTGTCGCATGTTGAACACAAAAAAAGCAGGATATGCAAGACTGGTTGCTTAAAAGCCAGATTCCATTCAGAAGTGACTCGCTGAAAGTGGAACTATATAATCTTATAAAGCTGCATAGCCAAAACATAATATATTGTGGATGAAGAAGAATGGGCATGTAATTATCCGCTTACCACTGTACCATTCCGACCTAAATGCCATAGGAAAATTTTTGGCAAATTTAAAAGAATGGATTGCACAATATGGGTGTCAAGATGAAAGACATGTGCCATTTGTATGAACAGTGATTTAGGGTAATAGAAGAAGCAGAATGAGGTCCTATATGCCAGCATGTTCACCAAGTGGAAGAGAAATATATATGACCTGAGGGCTCCTAGAGGCTCCTAGAAGCAGAAATGGAAAACCTATCACCGTTAATGATGACAGTAGCAGCATGATTTGGAGCGTAATTATTCAGCATCACCTGAATTTGAGTGCAGTAGGAGAGCAGAGATGGACCTGGACGTTTTTTATGAATGTGCAGACGACATGATAAATAGCAATGAGGAACTTCCCCAGTTGCCTCACTCCTAGTCACGCCCATCAGTACAGAGAGTTGCTCCTAAGGTAAGCATTGAATTATGCCAGTGTTCTCTAACACACACTTACATTTAGTGTGCAATACAGTTGTTTTTCCCTTTCCTTCTTTCTATTAAATTGTTTCTAAGTCATACACATTAGAATTTATAAACATATTCAAATTTTTTAAAGAATGCATTCCCTAAAGTGTTTGGAATGGGATGTAAAATTGTGTAAGCATACAGCCCATATCATACTATAGTTTCCAAATGCTTCCTGTTTTTCTTCTTTCATGTAAAATAAATGAAAGATTGCAAAAGATATTATTTTCTTTAAAATAGATTGAGACTAGTAACTATGATTACCATGTGCTCACTTTTCTTGGTCACTCAGCTCCTTAGTCTTCATTTGGTAGGTTTCATGCAACTTCAGAAGAAGAACAAGGCGACTGCACTGAGGCATGATGTACTCTATACCCTGATATCTATCTAGTGGCTGCAATGCTAAAATTTCATTCCATCTATATCCCAGAGCTCAGCTGTGTTTTCTTTAATAATTCAGATAGTTTGCAGTAAATTAGATAGCCTATTCACCATAATGGCTCAAAAGACATTTTTTTGAATAACAAATGCTGCGGATAGACAGGTAGGCAGTCCCTAACTTCTTCCCCTCAGCTCTCCTCCATAAAACCAG
Organism: Hymenopus coronatus; assembly: GCA_030762935.1. Lineage (NCBI taxonomy): Eukaryota > Metazoa > Arthropoda > Insecta > Mantodea > Hymenopodidae > Hymenopus > Hymenopus coronatus. The sequence goes on along the minus strand of CM060897.1, from coordinate 85,997,089 downwards.
CACTCAGAAAAAGAGGCATATTATTGTTAGGTATAATAGAAAAGGCATTGTTATGAAAACTTGTACAGAAAAGTATGAAGCAGACAGAATAGGAGGGCAGGGGAGATGCTGCAAAATCTATGTATGAGTTGTCAAATCTTGGTAGTCTATAATTTCTATTTTGATTCTATAAAGATAACTTTGTGTGAATATTTATAATCCCTTAAAATTCACTAGGCATGTTGGCAAGTCACTTAACTTACAGATGCCAAAAAGTTTTGGGAAATATTATATTTCTTTCAGATGGAATTATTTGCTATTCATGAGAAAAGTTACTATGGTACATGGCTTATCATCCTCAAAGGTGCCCTAAAAGTACTTTCCTCTGACCCCATAAAACCAAACTGGTATGGGATTTCATATATGTGACAACTAACCTATCTTCATACAAAAGGTTCAAAATACAATAGTACCAAGGCACCCAAGAAAATGGAAAAGAATATAGCCAAAATACTGAAATAGCCTGAAATCATGATTAAAATTGGTACATTTACTCTAAACTCTCAAGACATTAACTAGGAATACACACTAAGACTAGCCAGATAATGCATCAAAGTCTAAAGATAAACAAAGACTAGCTTGGAAATGGCTTTAGGTACAAACACACACTTTCCACACCTCTGCTTAAATTACATTGAGGAAGAATAAGAAGAGTATTTGCATTAACCACTGGACATGATCAGTTTAGAGAAAATCTACATACAATGAAGTTCCATGCAGAATATCCTGCTGTTGTATGTGCAAAGAGAAACAGAGACTTCCTTTGTACATTTCTAGGTAAATAGGTATCTGGCTTTTCTATAGCAAGGGTAACATTGGAGCCAGACCTATGGGAAGCAATGTGATTGTCCCTTACAAGAAAATAGCAAGCCTTTCAGGTGGATGGGCCATCAGAGCTTCTTATAATCCACATTACCTATACTGACACAACGTCAAATGTACAGAAACTGGCTGATAAACCGAGGCTTTCAGATGCATTTTCCATGTGCATCTCATTTCCCCCAATCCAAACCATGAGGCTTATTTTCTTTTATGGAACACACATATGTATATCTTTTTTGGGTATGCAAGTCGTGTATCAATACCGGCAAGAAAAATGGGGGAAGGGAATATTTTCTTAATTTTGAATGACAAATATAAGTGTTATCATACACTAGTTGGACAAGCAAGTCTTAGACTGCAAGGGAAGCATATTCAAGTGTGACAAGTTGTCTACAACTGCGCAAGACACACTTGGCTTAAATTTCTATATTATATGCTGGTTTGCAACTTTAGACAAATATGACAAAAATGATTTAACAGGAGGTAACTTTCATCAGCAGTTGATCTAGCAAATTACAGATATCTGAGAAGCAATCTAGATAGTGACAACACAATCAAACCACCATCTGATTCACATGATCAGCCTTCATCAACCCAGGCAAAACAGTGAACCTATTAATGCTTGAATTTCACTTGTAGTTGTTGCTTTGCATTCCTGTCTCTAGAAAATTTACCTTCCTGAAACTCAATAAACAAACTAGTGTTTTCCAATTGAGCTGATAATATTATCGTGTAACAAAGTACTTCCAAATTTCAAGTGGAGTTTTCAGATGTTTTACAACTTCCTGATTCTTTTAGACTATTTCATAAGGATCCTTCTATAAAAAAAATAGATAAAAAGTTCACTAATCCAAATGTAACAAAATGATGTGACAAATAGGTGAAACTTTAAGAAAACTCTTGAAAATAAACTGATGCATGACTACAGCCCACTTTTACTGTTTCTGCTTATGACAATGTAGATAATAAATTAATAACATAACATGTTAATTACAAGAACATACTAGGGTCATGTGATTCATAAGTTCAAAGGGAAGGTAAGAAAGAAAAGAAAGGGGGAGGGGACCAAAAAAAAAAAAAAAAAAAAAAAAAAAACACAAAAAAACAACACTTTTCTACAGACTGTGAGTCCACTTGCGATTATTGCAGGGTGAATACCAAACTAATATTTAGTATTAAAAATTTAACAAAGGCTTTAGCTTATTTAGTTTAGATTTTCAATGCTTCATTATAAACTGGAACCACAAACTTTACCATCCAGTTATCATTCCAATCAACTTATTAACATCAGTAACAAAATTGCTTTAGAAAATCAAACAGAAATGTTTGAATATTTATGAACTGCTTACTCCAGATTTTCAAATTAGTTTTGTACCAAACATTCAACTGTGTTTCTTGATGGATAACTCAGGCAACCATAAATGGATTTAAAAATAGCTAGCAACTGTATTTCGGAAGCTTCAACAAATTACGACATGAAAGACCATCACCAAAATTATGCTGAATTAAACTACAAGACTATCTTATTCAAATAGTATCTAGCTTCTTAACAGAATGTTCATTTATACTTTAAATTTATGGTTACAACTCAACTAATATCTGCTGAAGTTTCATAAGGATCACTTCATGCATCCTTGTATTTTAACATTTTTACTCCTGATATAAAAAACTACAAAAAAAAGAAGAAGAAGAAAAAAAAAGAGAAGTTGAGTCGGTTTTGTAACACTACATCAGTTACTTTTTATTTCGGAAAACATGTTTCAGAAGCCATGTGCTTCCATTGTCAATTCCTTTGGTCGACTGCCGGCATTGCTTGCTGTGGTGGTTGTCTCTGTCCCTGGTGGTGATTTGATAAACCTCTGAATCAGTAGATCACCTGGCGGGATTTCAAAATTGAAAATGCGGTTCTTGTTTTTCCAAATATATGTTTTCCCAAACTTTTAATTCTGTCTTCCTTGTGATGTTTTTGAGGATTTTTGGGCTTCTATTTATGGTGTGTTTCTCTTTCCAAAAATGCCAAGCTACTGCAGATTTGTCTTCTTGTTTGAGTTTAATATTTCTGTGGTGTTCTTTTGCCCTTGTTTTTATATTTCTTTTTGTTTGGCCAATGTAGATTTTTTCACAGTCATTACAGCTGAACTGATATATTCCTGGTTTGTTTTCTTGTGGGATATCATCTTTTAATTTAGAATTTAAAATGTTTTTTATAGAGTAATTGTTTTTAGGGGCTAGAATGATGTTATGTCGTTTGAAGATCCTCTGGAATTTGTAGAAAGTTGTAGGGTGGTATGTAAACTTCTTGTAGATCTTGTTTTCTTTCTGGTTTTGAGTGAGTGTGCTGGCTTCTTTAATTCTCTTCCTATTTTTGGCCTTATTAACTTTTTTTGTACACCAGTTCTGCCCGGAATCCATTCTCTGTAGCTATGTCCAATATTTTAGTAAGTCACATTGGTATTCTGTTTTGCCCATTGGTACATTTACCAAACTGTGTGTAAGGCTGTTGAGTAAAGCATGCTGATGGGGAATGGGATTGTAACTCTTTTGTTTTATATAGCTGTTGGTGTGGGTAGGTTTTCTGTAGATGCCAAATGTAAGGTGATTATTATTTTTGATGATTTTTAGGTCGAGGAATGGTAGTTGTCCATCACATTCCTTCTCCATTGTGAACTTTATAGACTTTTCTTGCATATTTAGGAGTTTCAGTGCATCTTTTAGGTGTTTTTCTGGGACTATTGCAAAGATGTCATCTACATAGCGGTAACATACTTTGAACATCCAGGGGAATGCCTTTTTAATCCTAGTTTCCATAGTGCTCATGAAGAGATCTGCAAATATTGGTGACAGCGGGCTGCCCATAGCTAAACCAGATGTTTGTTTGTAATATTTCCCGTTAAATGTGAAAAAATTTTGATTTATGCTTCTTGAATTTGTGCTCAGAAACCATCTTTTGTCCCTCGCCAATCTACAGGTAAATTGCAGTGCAGCTCCCATTTTACATCAGTCCAGACATACTCAATAGGGCTCAAATCTGCTGAACAGGGAGGCCAGTCTACCACTCTGATATCCTGCCTATTTGAAAACCCATTGAAACCTTTCGAGATGTGGGGACAGGATGATTATTCTGTACAAATTCAACAATTTCATCACGATATATCATCCTTACAGTGTGAATCAAAGTATTATCAAGTATTACCGTGTACTGCACACTGTTCAATGTATTGTCAAGCTGCCACAGCACATCTAGACCATCCATTGATATCCAGCCCCAATTGTAAAACTACATATTTTGCATTGTATTGGGACCCCTTTGGATGATAGACAATCACCTTTCCCTTATGTGTGGAAGAAAATGTCACCTCTGAGAATATCACATTATTCCAGTTGTGGTTAGCATTTTACAGTTGGATCGGTTTGTGAAGGGTGTGGTGGATCGATTTGTGAAGAGTGTATAAGTGTGGGGAAAAAAAAAAGTTTCTACCTCCCAAAAAAGTCAAATTTGTCCAAAATTGGATTACTAAAAGTGTTTCAAACCAGTGGTTTTCTTAACAATACTTTTAATATTTATTCATACTACGCAGATTCCATTTTTTTTTTTTTTCATTGAGAGAGAACAATTCGTGCCTGATACCATTCAATGCACCACATTCTTTTTTGTGCAGCATATTGCTATTTGGTAGAATAAACCCTTAAGGAAGCACCATAATAACTATCATAATATTAACTGTGCCGAATGTTGTATATGAAATAAATATATCTCAAATAAATAGCCATTATATGTTGAGAGAAGCTAAGCATTAAAAGAAAAGAAAGAAAAAAAAAAAGGTTTGCTACTTGTGAAAAGTGAATTTGCAACCCTCACCAGAGAAATAACCTACGTTTTGCCACAACAACTGCAGTAAACACACATGGTAGGTGGCAGGTCTAGTAGTGTCATACAATACAAACTGCATCATGTTTTGTGTCATTAATATTTTTAGTTAATACTGATAGTTTGATTTTGAAGAAGTTTAAGTTATGTATTTGATTATGATTATTGTTCATACGGGTTAGTAATATTAAGATTTGGAACTTCTGACAACTTGTTGCCTCTACACAACTGTATTGCGGATGGTGTAAACAAGGTCCTGTGCTGTGTAAAACTTAGATGAATTTGGTATTCCAGACATGATTCATTTCTTTTGTTTATGGGTGTACCTTGTAAGAGAAAATTACAACTAGACATTTTGACAGATGAAGACAACTTTTGAACCATTGTATTACATTGTTAAAGTTCATATTACTAATTAATTGTTGCAATTTCATACATTAACCTTAATTCTTGTCTTATTCACACAAGTTTATTGTAATCAATTTATAAGTGTATTAGTGGAATCAATTTGACCAGCCACATACACAGTTTTATTGTTACGAAAGTTGACTGTTTTCATGGCTAGTACAGTATATTTGTAGAAAAGAAAGAAGGAAAAATAAAGTTATACTGAAGTTGAAAGTTACCTCATCCACAATCACAACAGTTGTGTCTTGCTTCTTTTTGGAATTGGAAAATCTCTTTTCCAGAAGCTGCTGTGCTTGGTCTGCAACCACCGTCTGTCCTGTAAGTGCTCTATACAGCTGTACATAGGCTTGCCTTGGTTCTGTCATACGCATACCATTCAGCTCCACCAGCTGGAATAAATGACATTTTGTCACAAAACTTATTTGCTCATTTGAAAGTATGTGAACATTGAAAAATGCATGCATGAGTGTGTGCGCGCAAGTGCATGCGTGTCAAACACAACAGCCTGTTAAATACTAATTTTGATTGAAAAGGTAGAGTTAGAAGGAAAAATTCAATACCAGGATTTGAACAACAGAACTCCCAGTTTCCATCTGGTTGCTCTTGCCAACTGAGCTATCATGACTACAAACCCATATGATATTTTATTTCATCCTTTAGATCGTGCATTTTTTGTGTTGTAAATTTTTGTCTATCTCTTACGGTTTAACAGTTAAGTAAAATTTGGCAAAATTCATCCAAAATAAAGAGGTCTTTAGAGGTTATTCCAAGAAAATTCAAGACAAACATTTTATTTGGGATGTAAATAGCTTTAATACACAGGATTTTAATCAAAATTGTTAGCTATTTTTAAGAAAATCAAAATTTTTGAAAGTTTTTCAATGTAAAGGGTAGTTTGTGGTGGGTGGGGGATTTTCTTAAAAAATCTTTGTGTCACATCTTTGGAAGATACTAAACCTAAATACCAAACGGTATTTAACAGTCTTTCATTTTTGAGCTATGCTGTCCCCACACATGCATGGACATTTTTCTAAAAATGGTTATTTTGGACTCAGGGAACCCTAAAATATATTTCCGGTGAAATCTTGACATCAAATTTTTGGGTGGAATGCAATATCTTCTCTATCCACTATGTACATTGTACATCTAGGCTTGAGAAACTAACAAAAGAAATGTTCAAGAAGTTCACATCACTATGTAAAATTCATCTATTGGGAACCAGTAGCTTGCTGCAGATAGGTACAATTTGTGCCCAAAAATATCCAAGGACTTTATATTAAGTGAAACTTGGAACTGGTTTGGTAGCACCCAAATTTCATTAGGTCTTTTTTAATATACATATACATATATATACATACATATATATATATATATATATATATATATATATACATATATACACACACATATATACATACATATATACACACACATATATATATACACATATATATATATATACACATATATATATATATACACATATATATATACATATATATATATATACACATATATATATACACATATATATATATATATATATACACATATATATACATATATACACATACATACATATACACATATATATACACACATGTTCTTTATTTCTTTAAAACTCTGAAGTATTTCCTTCAGTGGGTAACTGGTGGCCATAAGGATAATTATAATGAGCGTGATTTCATGATTAACTGACCAGAACTGATAGGTGACAATGCATTTATATGTCTGCATTTTATAGCTCTCATACACTGTTTGTCTGGTATTTATAGATTTCTTTTATTAGCCCAATGAAGATTTGGCAGCAGATGAAACAGTGCAACAGATGCCATTTTGCTGATACCTGTCATTTTTCAAAGATCACAAAGTGCTGATATTTGCTGGGGGAAAATTACAGAATATTAGGCAAAGAATGTAACTCTAACCTAACCTCTAATCTTCTCTAATATAAACTAATTTTTTGTTACCTTCTGGTTCTTAGCAGCTCAGTCAAATGGTATATAGAATGAAGGTACAATATGTGTCCGCATTTCAGGATTTTTCAATTTTCAGTAAAAGTCTACAATATATACATCGGGTTTATTGGTGTTGGGAAGTGGGCCTTTAGAGTTGTATCAATTTTTATATACTAAATTTAATTTACACAGCTACAATTATGCTGCATCTGTTGACAGTTCTGCTGAATTTGTGATGAACTCTGGGGTGATATGTGAATTTCCTGTAATGGTTAAGTTGTGATCAATATCTGTTTTTCTTATTTGAATGTTGCCATCTTTTTATATTTCACAAATAGCACTATTTAGTATAATTACAAGGGCAAATCATGTATACATAAATCAGAATTTTAAATTAGCAGCTCTGGTAGTGAATGGAAATATGTAGGTGAAGTTTGAGAGGATATGTAGTAGGGCTGGAGCTTCACACACCATAGAACAGCTGCTTCACTACCCAACTTCTGTTTAACTGCATGAAGGTTCACCTGATTTTCAGGCATTCCTGCATAGCTAGTATGAGAATGAAATTCCCTTGCTGTTCAGAGAGTATAGCAGCCTTCCGTTCACCTCACTGATTTGAAAAGCAATATTTCTGCAATCTTGTAAACTAACGGGCAAATACTGCACATTCAACTACAATATACCCCCAGAAAGTGTATTGTTATTATGTTTTGATTAAGTAGTGGACCAGAACTAAACAGGATACCAGTGTTTGGTGGTTTGCTTACAAACGTAAGCAAAATTAGAGGTGGTATCAGTACTCTTGACACAAAGCAAAAGGTGAGTCTTACCAAGTTTTCTGTGAGAAGTCTCTTCACTGCCTTTGACCAGTAATAACAAATGCTGACAAAGAAAGATTTTTCTATATGTATAACTTAGTTGCAACATACAGGACAACTATCAAAAACAAAATCTTGTATGTTGCAGTTTGGTGATGTATAAATGTGATATTTGATTCTATTCATGATATTGATCAGAAATAAAGGGTTTGATCATTAATTTTACTTTAGTTACTTGTCAATTTTCATTTCTGTTACATCATTAGTCATTAATGCTGCCCAAAAATTAATACAAATTTATATACAAAAATTAATGCAAATTTAAATACCAAATACCAGCAATTGTCTCTGCACATAGCATTATATATTTCCTGCCATCTTAAGATCACTACAATTCCATTGAAATTTACAACAGAATGCCTTATAAAATATTATATCACATACTGCAAATAAAAACTTCAATCATTCCTCTCAAAATTAATATTTTCCTTTAAATATACACATTCAAGGGTATCTCTATAAATCTTAAATACTATTACCAATTAAACAATTTACTTCTGCCTTGCATTGTTAATGTTTATATTAGATTACATGATTATATCATGTTAGCAGGTCTCACTTGACAAAGAAATTACAATGTTTCAGGACAAGAAATAAAAATAATTATTTCAGAAATTTTGAATGGTGATGAAACATGAGGTCCTGCAGACAGGACCTAGACCCCTTTGTGCCTCGTGAACTAGCCTCCACTCAAGTCCAATGAACCTAATAAATCAGACCACATCCATATCTGCCCTTCTTATATCCCTGGGTTCCAAAAAGGAGCAGCCAAGACTTACATATCTGTGAAGAGTTTGGATCCTACAAATGCAAGACCTGCTTCCTGCCTAGCCATATTATGGCCTCTTATGCCAGCATGCCCCAGCAACCAAACAAGGGTAACTTGACTCCGAGAACAAAGTCTATCTAACATCTTTTGGTACCCCCACACCAACCTAGATATTAGTAATGCACCAAGAGTAGTTTTACAAAAGGCTTTGTCCAGATTGTTATTTATACAGCAGAACTGGTATCATAAGATCTGCTGTATAGGTAACAGCCTTGACAAAGTCTTGTGTAAAAGTGCATTACTATTAATTAGTAAGCTTTACAGTGTTTCATTTCCAATTCATCATCATTATTATTATTATTATTAACCTAGATATTATTGTAACTGCTGCAAGAGCTTACAAAACTTTCCCGACTATCTGAGCAGATGTGAATGTCCACTCATCTGCCTGCAATGTTTAAAATATGCATGACACAGGCTAAAATGACATATCTCAGCCTGGAACACAGTAGCAAACCTTTCAAGAAGAATGGCAAGCCTGGTCCCAGGCCCCGGCCCCCATCTGTCCACCCTCAAAGCGCAAACCATCAGTATACCACGTCCAGCTTCCAGCTCTCAGGGGAATTTCGAGTGGACTTAGTACGATTATATTTCTTTATAATTAATTATGCAGTACTGGAACATGCACATGCAATACTAAGTGAGAAAGGACTCAAAGCACCAAAAACAAATGAATTTAATACATTACGTACCATAGGAAAGCATTTCATGGTATAAAAGATGGTATTAGTGATCATAAAAATTCCATGTTATAAATACCAAATACCAGCAATTAAGGTACTTAATAGTATATTAAACAGGGCATAATACATTTGTGGATTATTTGAACATGAAGTAACTGTTGCACATAGCAGCATTTCCATTATGTTCATTTCTAAGCATTACACTTTGTTGTTATATCCCCATCCAAATGTCTAGAGGTCTGATAATAACATTCTCAACGGATTAAAGACATTTGTTAATACTCCATTTCAGAAAATAAGCAAGTAGGAGATGAGGATAGAACCACTGGCACTTTTGTATTCTATGGATAGCAGTGCAACAACCTTGACTATTCCTCAGCTGCGTAATTTGTGCACTATTAATATGATAATTTGTCACTAAGTTGAAGACAAATTTCATGTAAGGCAGAAAGTTCATAGCACCCTACGAAATAGTTTAAATAGTATGTTTTTGTTTCTAGATATTTGTTTAGATCTATTTAGAATATGAAAAGAGAAGATTATTTAGAACAAATATGAGTATCACAGTGTTCAGTGAGGAGTATAAGTTCCTTTAGTTGCTTTTATTAATGACACACAAATGATAAAATCTTAAAACAATGTAATTGGTCTTACACACATTCCCTTTAATGGTGATTTGAAAATAATGACATTTGGATACCAATTTATGTTTTCTCTTCTTTATCATTATAAAATGTTAAATGCACTTGCATGAAATATTATTTGTGCTACTCTCTGAGTCACTGTCATTCTTAGAAATTTGTTGCAAACTGACACAACAAGCCTTGTCCATGTGGTTGCCAAGAGTTGACGCAGCAATCAGGGGAAAGCTCACATGACATGTCCCACAGGGGCGGCAGGGTTTTCCCAATCTCTAGAGAGCTTACACTGAACTGCAAAACAGTCAGGAAATGTCTACACTGAGTTCAAGCAGGAGGAGTTGAACAGGCCAAGTTGCTACCAAAATCAAAAAAGACCTCAAGCAATTAACACTGCACAAAACAAGGCACTGGTGGCAGAGGTGAGAGAGATCTTATTACAAAGAGAACTATTTTGCTGGATATTGTTGTGGAACACAGATGTTCTCATGAAACCATATTGAGAGACTAGAGGAAGTTGGCCTAAAATTTCATTGTCCTACCATCAAAACTGTCCTCACTGAGAGTCATAATGGCAGAAAAAATTTCCAACTATTTCAGGTCTACTGCAATCTAATGATCTAGACAGGTATTCCTATCTCACCAGGATGTGTCTCTATAGGCTGTGTGATACAAAATATGAACCCAGACATGTTGCGGTTAGAGATCACTCTGAGGAATATAGCTCACTTCTGGGCCTCTATGGCAGCATCTAAATCTGGACAACTGATTACAGTACAATGAAATTTATATTGATATCCTCCAGAACAATCTGTTACCATCTCTCCTGGCTAATTTCTCGCAGCAGGGGGAATATTTATTAACACAAAATAGCAAAGTAGGCACACCTCCAATCTCATCAGAAGACCTCGGTGTGCATTAAATGACACGTGGAGTCTCCTGATTGGAAACCTATTGAGCAGTGTGGGCATTCATGGTTCAGAGTGGGAGAAGCGGTGAGAAGAAAGAATGCAGGAGGTTCTAGAAGCCCAGGTCTTGAAAATGTGGCAACATTATGTGAGTAACCCTAGTCAGTGTTTAAGACATATCCAAAAAAAGGCTGCAAGGTGTAACTGATAATGGTGGTAATTAGTGATTGATTACATGAGATATTAACCTATCTTGTTTCCTGTGCATTATAGGTCTTAACTTCAGCTGATAATTTGTTTTATTTTTCTTCTTAAATTCTTCAAATTTTAATTGTTCACTTTTGCTGTTGTTCTTATATAGTGTCAGTTCCGGCCCAAGCTTTTATTTATTTATTTTACATTTTAATTTCTACAGTTCTTATTTTGCACATTGGAAATTAGAAAGGTAAATAACTAAGTTGCATTACTTACCTATCTCTAAATTTTTCAGAAAAGGTTTTAAAAAGCATCACATTTGAAAAAAGTTAATTTGATTAACATTTATAGTACTTAAAAGTGCCTAAATGTTTATGAAGGATTTGAGTATGAAGGTAATATTATTAAATCTTTATACCTATTAGGCATATCATATTTTAAGTTTATAACACACTGGTGCCTCTAAATCACCATAACATTCAATCCTCCGCCATGTTTGAACATGAATCTGAAGGACAATATTTTCAAATGCCTATCAATTGGAACATGTAAACTATATTCTGTTCCTGTACTGTATTTATAAGAAAGGCTAAAATGTTGACGAATTACACTGAAAGAACCCTTATTCCAAAGGCTTAAATGACATATTTTTAGGCATAATACATACTTCACATCTTACTGCACAATATTACATATTTTAATATAATTGTGGAGCTGTTATAATTTTCGTCAATACTATTAATTTTAATTACAAAGCAAGAAAGGGACAAAATTGGAAGTTTTATATTGAGCTTCTTGTACATTGTTATCAGTCCCATATGTTTCCATTACACTTAAATTGCATGAGTTTGATGAGAACAGCAATGTTTTAAACATTTACCTTTATTCTATATTAAGCACTATGAAACTGTGAAGTAAGTGATGGGAACCACTCTTCTGATACTGTAGTGTCTGTGAGTGAATCCTTGTCAGCATTTAACAGATCCAAAGTGGCCAGATCAGTTTCATAAATCGCAAGTCATTCAGCGACTTCCGATGGTATCACGAAACTGGAGACTTATAGTATGCCTTTCTCCAAGAAGTTCTGGGAAAAATGGAAGGTGCAGTTCAGGAGGTCAATGTTGTATCAGATGAAGTGGGAGCTGCAGTTTCTATTAAACTGCAATCTGTGCTGAATAAAAACCCTTGTTATTTTGTGTAATGAAGAAATTATAAACCCCCCGAGAATAATTGTGCATTGTAACTACTTCAGTACATTGTAGCAGAAGTGAACTGACTAATTTAACTAATCTACCTGTAACTTCTATTTTGTAGTTAAATATACCTGATGTTCCATTCATATGACTTTCCCTAGTGATTCCACAAACAAATTTTCCTTACTCTATTTTCTGCCATCTAATCAAGATTAACATTAGCAGAAATTGTTTTACTACTTTCTTCCTTGTAAGCAGAAGCGAAATAAGGGAATACACTATTCTAAAGCAATAGCAAAATCTTTTGAAAGCTATCATATGAAACAGTTGAAATTTGGTTCTCTTTTGCATTACTGGGAGTAAAACAAAAGCGATGAAACAAAACTTGACTTTCTGCTTAAGATAAGTTTAAGGAGTTTAACAATGAAAAATGAAATATATATTTAACCATTTCTGAAATATTCCGTGCTATATATAACATAAATTGTCTGTTTTAATGTAATCTCATTTTTTGTGTAATAAGGTATTGTCTATTCATACAGTTTACAAGTTATATTGTAAAAACTCAGAATGAAGAGGTTTTCAAAGGCGATTCCCAAAATATTCAAGATATACATTTCATTCATTTAGCATTTTAAGCAAAAATCATTAGAGCCATATTTGACAAAATCAAAATTTTCGAAAATGTTCAATGCAAAGGGTAGTTGGGATTTGGGGGGATTTTCTTGAAAATCTTTGTGTTGCAACCCTAAAAGATACCAAGTTTTCGTTTTTGAGCTATGCTGACCCCCCCCACCCACCTCCACCCCCCACTGTTCTAAAAATGATTTTTTTTTTATTTGGAATCAGGGGGTCTCAAAAAATTTATTTTTGGTAAAATTCCCATATTACATTTTTGGATGGAATACAATAACTTTTCTATCTACTATGTATACTGTGCATACATCCTAGAGAAAGTAAAAAAAAAAAGTTTGAGTTTTACATATGTTTCATTACATGTTTATTCACATATTTCACCACTTTTAGTTACATATTTCTTGATTTAATGTTGCATATAATCTGGGTTCTATTTATGACTATATAGAAAATTTAAAAACAACTTTTTCATTTGGCATATTTCAATAGAATAAACTGCTTGTGTAAGCAAATTTAAAAAGTTCATAATTTGTTACTTTCTTAGTTTTGCTAGCATTGGCAACTTCATATCAGCTGCACTTACTTTCTTCTGATATAGTTGTAGATTGCAGTGAATATTTACTTAGTGTTGCATGCAATTGTTTTTTTGTCAAAGCCACAAGTTAAGATCAGAGCATTAAAGGAAACCAAAATAAGAAAATAAAAAGACAGAAAATCTTATACTCATAATCTTAACATTCATAAAATGTGAGTTTCAGCATCTGGATATCTGGACATGATCTTAATTTATGGAGAAATAGAATTTGCAATGCTCAACAGCTCTATGCTGAAAGATTTCTCAACAGGATTGTGTCAAGTGCAGACATATTTGTTGCCATTTGTTAATGGGTCCGTGATACTGGTAGTGTAATTTTAAGTTGTCGTAATTGAGAGCGACAACAACCTGACAAAATTATCAACATGGAAGAGGAAGCATTAAATTTGGTTGATGAAAATCCTGATTGCAACAGCCAAGATATCGCTCACAAAGTAATGTCGCATTGGCCTGTACTTGAACCTTTTAAAGAACAGTTACTGTGCCCACATCACATCCAGCAGTACGTTTATCACTAAATGACTCATCCACATGTTGAGTTTTCTGAGTGGCCGCTTTGCTAGTTTGCTCAAAATCCAGTTTTTGTAACAAATTTATAGGTGACTGATGAGGCCTGTTTCACCTGAAAATGCTTTACAAATTTTCACAACACACACAGTTGAGTAGTGGAGAACCCTACAACTATACAACAGCAAAATATTCAGCAGAGATTCTCAATTAACATTGATATAGGGTATCAGCAGTTTTTCAAGTTCCAATTGCCTAACCACCTTTGGAGGACTATCCATTAGAGACAAGCAGAAAGGTATGATTCCTTCATAACAGATCAGCACCCCACATCACTCTTGCAGTCTGTCATCACATGACAAAGACTTTCCCAAACACGATTTGGACCAGTGCCCTGGTCTACCAGATTACCAGACTTGAATCCCCTACATTTTAATTTCTGGAGGACATGGAAAACAAAGTGTACAGGGGAGAAATAGAAACTGCAGATGAGCTGCATCAGGGGATGTCAGAAGAGGTTAAGCAGGTGTGAAGTCTGTCTACAAGCAAATGGTAGGCTAATAGAACACTTCCTCCAACTATTATTTCAAATTTACTTTCTGGAGGCAAGTTCAGCTATTTTAAATTAATCAATGTTGCATAATCATAAATGCTAGTGATTCAGCTTAAGGTCATTTATTGTTTTTAAAGCTACCAAAAAAATAATGGTAGTCCATAACCATGGAATTCATTAAGCACAAAGAGTAGTGCCAATTTTGTTTACCTACATTTTTTGAAACATTTTGATCTCTCTCATACCCACGCACACACATACATACACACATAGGTATTATGCATACATGACCTTAAAATTTTTTAATATCAGTAACACTTTCCTGTGAGTGTTACCTCACCATTGTGTAAAACTCTCAAACAGAATAAGCCAGATATTCAAGCCTTTAAATATATCAAATAAAAAAAGTATGCAGAAATGTAGAATTCATGTTTACATATGGTGCTGTGAACAATAACTTTACTTTTTTCCAGAATTTTCCAGGGTCTTGTGTGCCAGCAACATAACATCTAATTTGATACATGACCAACATTAAGAGCATTAGGATAATTCAAGGTGCAACTAGTATAGAAGCAGACTATTCAATCAACAAGTTGCACCAAGTTGCCAAATACTTCTACTTTTAAACATTATTATCTAGTTAATGGTGCATTTAACTATAAGAGTATTAGAAATTTTTGTACATTTACATCCATTCTCTCACTTCTTTCAGGACTATTTCTCTTTCTTGTATATTGCTGGATTTAAAGAATTAGTGTTTAATCTGAAGCATAACATATTACACTGTGGTATGTGCAACAAACATTTTTTAAATTTTACCAATGATGGACATTAACATATCATTTCCTTTACCTTTAACTTTAATGTACAGTTCTGTATGTATACCTCTGTTTTTAAACTTATTATGCAATGTTTTATTAATTTGTTGAGTTGGTTTTTTAACACTATGTCACTTACATTGTTATTATGAGGGACTAGTTTCAAAAGCCTATGCTTTCATTTTCAACCTCACGGGTCCAACTACCATTGCTGGCTGCATTTGCTTGTACTCTCTTCTCTGGTGGCGAAATGATGAACTTCTTAACTAAGCTGTCTACTGGCAGGATTTCAAAGTTTATTAGCCGATCTTTGTTTTTCCATATGAGGATGTTTTCCCAGGTTGTGAGTTCATTGTGGCCTGACATGGTTTTAAGCAATTTTGGATTTGGATCTAGATTGTGGTTTTCTTTCCAAAAGTGAAATGCTACTGCCGATTTGTCTTCTTGTTTCAATTTTGGATCTGATTTTTAAACTTCTTTTGGCTTGTCCTATGTAGAACTTTTCACAATTTGTGCATTTAATTTGATATATTCCTGACCTATTTTCTGGTGGAATTTCATCTTTTATTTTTGAATTCAGTAATTCTATGACAGAAAATCTGTTTATTGGAGCCAGGGTGATGTCTTGTTCTTTGAAGATTTTTTTGAATTTTCTAAATGCTCGGGGGTGGTAAGTGAATTTTTTGAATGTGTTGATATTGTTTTTTCCTGCTGTTAGGGTAGTTATTTATTTTATGGTTTTTTTCTGCTTTGCTTTGTTTAGTTTCTTGTGCACAAGGTTCTTGCTGTATCCATTTTGTTCTGCTGTTTGAATTATGGTTTTTAACTCTTTGTTGAATTCGATTGTGCTCATAGGTACATTTACTAATCTATGTGTGAGGCTATTTATTATTGCATGTTTGTGTGGTAAAGGGTAGTAGCTTTCATTTTTAATGTAATTTTCTGATTGAGTTGGTTTTCTGTAGATTCCAAAGTTTACTTTTGTGTCGTTTCTGACGATTCTTAGGTCTAAGAATGGGAGTTCTCCATTGGTTTCTGTTTCCATTGTGAATTTTATTGTTTTTTCCTGTATGTTTAATAATTTTATGGCAGCATCTAAATGTCTACTTGGTACTATTGCAAATATGTCATCAACATAACGGTACCACACTTTGAAAATCCATGGGAATGCTTTCTTCATGTGCATTTCGAATTTGCTCATAAATAAATTTGCCACAAATGGAGATAGAGGGTTGCCCATAGAGAGTCCTGATTTTTGCCTGTAATATTTACTAATTGAAGGTGAAGTAGTTTTGTTCAATGCACAAACTTGTTAGCTGTATGTAATCTTCTACTTCTGCAGGTTCTATTTCTGCTGTATTTAGCCAGTTTTTAATAGGTGTTGCAGTTTTTGTGTTCGGATGCTAGGGTATAGTGCTGTAACATCAAATGAAACTAAGGTGTCTTCTGTGTCTATTTTTAGATCTTTGATTTTTTTAACTAATTCCAAAGAGTTTGCTAGATTGGAACTTTCAAATTTTGGAAACAAATCAAATTTATTCAACAACCATTTTGTTAATTTATATGTTGGAGAATCAATACTACTGGTGATTGGTCTCATTGTTTTTCCTGTTTTGTGAATTTTTGGTAGGCCATAAATTCTGGATAATGTTGGATTGTCTACTTTTATCTTATATGATTCTGCTTTTTTGATGATTTTACTTTCTTTTACTGCTTTGTTTAATGTCTGGATGCAAGAGTTTAGTGGGTTGGTTTCCACTGTGATGTATTGGTCATCCTGAAATAAAATTTCCATTCTGTTTATGTATTCTGTTTTGTCCAAAATTACCATGTTGTTCCCTTTATCTGCTTTAGTGTACATGACTGGTTTGTCTTTTAGTGATTTTAATATTTGGCTATTGCATATGGATTTCTTTTCATTTTTAATCTGATCAACTATTTTTGAACATTTACTTTTTATTATAATTTTATCTTCTTCCTTTAAGTTTTTTGTGGCGATTTGGATGTCTGCAATATAATCCTCTACTTGATTTGAGTAGTCCACACATGTTTTTAACCCTTGGTTCAGAAAGTTTAACTCCTTTTTGGTGAAATTTTGATTTGATAAGTTTACTACATTATCTGTGATTTTACTTTGTTGTGGTTTTACTCTTTGGAATTAGTTGAAAAAATCAAAGATCTAAAAATAGACACAGAAGACACCTTAGTTTCATTTGATGTTACAGCACTATACCCTAGCATCCCAACACAAAAACTGCAACACCTATTAAAAAACTGGCTAAATACAGCAGAAATAGAACCTGCAGAAGTAGAAGATTACATACAGCTAACAAGTTTGTGCATTGAACAAAACTACTTCACCTTCAATAGTAAATATTACAGGCAAAAATCAGGACTCTCTATGGGCAACCCTCTATCTCCATTTGTGGCAAATTTATTTATGAGCAAATTCGAAATGCACATGAAGAAAGCATTCCCATGGATTTTCAAAGTGTGGTACCGTTATGTTGATGACATATTTGCAATAGTACCAAGTAGACATTTAGATGCTGCCATAAAATTATTAAACATACAGGAAAAAAACAATAAAATTCACAATGGAAACAGAAACCAATGGAGAACTCCCATTCTTAGACCTAAGAATCATCAGAAACGACACAAAAGTAAACTTTGGAATCTACAGAAAACCAACTCAATCAGAAAATTACATTAAAAATGAAAGCTACTACCCTTTACCACACAAACATGCAATAATAAATAGCCTCACACATAGATTAGTAAATGTACCTATGAGCACAACCGAATTCAACATAGAGTTAAAAACCATAATTCAAACAGCAGAACAAAATGGATACAGCAAGAACCTTGTATACAAGAAACTAAACAAAGCAAAGCAGAAAAAAAACCATAAAATAAATAACTACCCTAACAGCAGGAAAAAACAATATCAACACATTCAAAAAATTCACTTACCACCCCCGAGCATTTAGAAAATTCAAAAAAATCTTCAAAGAACAAGACATTACCCTGGCTCCAATAAACAGATTTTCTGTCATAAAATTACTGAATTCAAAAATAAAAGATGAAATTCCACCAGAAAATAGGTCAGGAATATTCAAATTAAATGCACAATTGTGAAAAGTCCTACATAGGATAAACCAAAAGAAGTTTAAAAATCAGATCCAAAATTGAAACAAGAAGACAAATCGGCAGTAGCATTTCACTTTTGGAAAGAAAACCACAATCTAGATCCAAATCCAAAATTGCTTAAAACCATGTCAGGCCACAATGAACTCACAACCTGGGAAAACATCCTCATATGGAAAAACAAAGATCAGCTAATAAACTTTGAAATCCCGCCAGTAGACAGCTTAGTTAAGAAGTTCATTTCACCACCAGAGAAGAGAGTACAAGGAAATGCAGCCAGCAATGGTACTTGGACCCGTGAGGTTGAAAATGAAAGCATAGGCTTTCGAAACTAGTCCCTCATAATAACAATGTAAGTGACGTAGTGTTAAAAAACCAACTCAACAGATTAATTCAACAAATTAATAAAACATATAATTTGACCGTCACTGTTACTAAATTCCTCCAAACATCAATCAACTTATTATGCAATACTCACATCAAACTGTGGTATTTCCTTATAGTCTGCTTTGTTTTTTAATCTCCGCAGGACCTCTTGCACAGTGGCTGTTTTTCCAGTTCCTGGCACCCCACTCACGTACATACATCTAAAGAGAAAAATAATGCTACAAGTGGATATTCATTAACACACAGATTCAAAACATTAAATTGCAAGAGGATACTTCCATGTTTCCATTCACTACCACTAAGGATATCATATACATTAGCTAGAGATGTAAAATTTTGAAATTTTGAAATTCAGAAAACACCTATGTTCACAAATATATCCCAAATGTTTTAAAAATGAATGTGGAATCTAACAAGTGAAGGAGCAGAGGATGTTTTGTAGGGAAGTTTTAGATCTGCCAAATGCAAGAGTAAAGGAATTTGCTAAACTTAAAATGGAAAGAAGTGATGGGAACTCTCTTTTAATTACATCACCAACTGACAATTCAAGTCTGTGGTTAGCACAATGCCAAACCAAAACTTGTGGGAAATTCTGTCTCAATAATGTCACAACTCCTTTTTTCTTTCCCATCATCACTGCTGCTCCATCTCTTGCAACTGAAATAGGATTTTCTTTCAGGAACTCGTTAGAAAATCCCATGGATGCCAAACAATTCAACAATGTGTTACAAATACCTTCAGCAGTTACATTATTTAGCTCAACTATATCAAGGAAAATGTTAGTGGGCTCTCTCATGTCAGGGATCTGGTTTGCAAATAAATTACTAAAGATGATAATTGGCTAACTGAAGTGCTGCTCTCAATTATTAATGACATTTTTTATCTCATTTCAATCATTGTTTTAATCACTGTAGTTTTCATTTCTTGTTCATTGTGATTAATAATGTTAGCACATGTGTTTCCGGAATGCAAAATGCAAATCAACTTAAGTCTCAATATCATTGAATAATTTTTTTTTCACAGCTTTATAAGCAGTGCAGCATTTGGGTTGTCACTTCCTGATCATTCTCAAACGACTTAGTGCAAGCATTTTCCAGAGTCTTCTCTTTAGCACAAAGTAGCACTTGAGCGGCAGCTTGATGAGCAGAAATTTCTTTATGTCTAAATATTTTTTTTTATGCAAAGAAACCATCTGTTCTTTTCTTGAAATACCAGATGACAACACAGAGACTGTAGCCCAAGGTTGTGCAATGTTCATACCTTGTTTATCACATTCTACATGCACATTTCCTACTTCTTTGCAAATTTTGAAACCAATTTTTTGATTTGAAACAATTAACCACTCATTTCTCTCACAAACTGCACTTTTTTGATCCAAAGTCCAACATTCTGGAAGATCATCTGACTTATTATCATACAATGATTCATCCGCTTGGTTCACTGTATTTTCACATGTGGGTTCAATGTTCAGGGTTTCACTTTCACTTATCACCTACTAACAACGTTGCAGTTTCTGACTGTTTACTCGCACATCTACCATTTAGAAGTTTTAACTTAGATGCTGAAGAACAAATAGTTGATTATTTTGTTGCTCATATTTCCTTAACCTCAAAACTAACTTGCAGCAAAAAGGAGACATACGCGTATCAGTCAAACATAAAATCAAGAATGCAGAAACAGGAAGTAAATAGCCATTTCGCAGATCTCTCACAGACTGCGCTAGCATCATCCATATCACAATTACCAACATGAAAAAATGAAATAAATCCGAAAATTTTATTTATGCCTGTAAAATAAACAACGGTGACAAACTTTTATTCAAGCATCAATAACCTCAACACCATAAAAAGGTACTTTGCACACAGAAGTTTAGGGGTATGCGTTCCCCCAGAAAAAGAGCACTGCATATAACAGAAGAAAATCCTTCTGAATATGTTCTCAATTTATCCAAATAGTAAGTTTCTATAAAAACACAGTTGGAAGTACCAATGTTGCCAGCATTGCAAAAATATACACAAGAGATATTAAATCAGTAGTAGAATTCACATCTCCCAAGCAACAAACTAAAAAATAAAACTACACAGCTAGAAAAGAACTTATTGGAAGGAGTTACTCAAAGAAACAGCTCTGCTGCCAACAATATATCCAACTCGTTTCCAATTTCTCATTTTTGCAATGGAACCTCAACAGTTATCAATCAAAAATTGAATACAATTACTAATTTCAACACATTCATCCAGAATTGTCAATTTACAAGAGACCAACTTCCATGATAAATACATAGCTACCATTTACAGCTATACCGGTTATTATAAGTACAGAATAAATGCTTTTGATGCTTTTGCAATATCCATCTCCCAAACGTAGAGACATCCTAACCAAATATCCTATTGAACTAATTAAGCAGCTACTACAACCTTTTGTGCTGTTTGTTGATTTCAACAGTCACAATACCTTATGGGGTGGTAATGGAACTGATCAAAGGGAAATGTACTTGAATCTATTATTAATATGTTCAACCTAGTTATCTTAAACTCTCCATCTAATACATGTTATGACATTGTACTTGATACCTACTGTAGTATTGACTTCATGCTTTACTCTCCCAAAATAGCTCACATGTTCCAATAGCCTATATATCAAACTCTTCATGGAAGCGATCATTTCCCCATAATAATCAATGCCAGTTTCACCTTTCATCAATACACGCATCTTGTCTTGGAAATTGAACCAAGCTAACTGGTCATATCTACCTATCTGGAAACCTAATAGAAACCCATCACTCCCAGAAAAGTACCATCCAATCTCCCTCACATGTACATATGCAAACTCTTGGAGAAAACAGTTGAAAAGAAGACTTCGTTGGTATTGGAGTCTACTTATTTTTTTGCCAATATTCAAGATGGATTCCATCAACAATGCTCCTCTATTGATCATTTAACTTTGCTTGAAACTGAAATTTGTCACACATTCATCAACTGACAGCATATGGCTCTAGTAAGTCTTGATATAGAGAAAGCATACAATACAGTGTGGCAAGACTATATAACTCAATCTCTAATAAAACACAACGTTAAAGGGAATATGATCACTTTAAATACAATTTCCTTCAAGATAGAACCATAAGGATAAGAGCTAATGGAATTCTCTCTCTTGAAGCATCAACAATGTCAATGGCATTCTGCAGGGCTTAGTTGTAAGTATTTTTGGTTGCAATCAATAACAAGATTTCCTGTTTCAATCCCCCTGTTAAAGCTTGTCTCTTTGCAGATGACCTAGCAATTTGTTGCAGGGGAAAACCAGGAAACAACCCAAATGCTGCTACAAGTCACTCTCAACAACCTACAGAAATGGAGTCATGGTACTAGACATAGGTTTTGCCAATGTATTGTATCCAATGGTGAGGAATACCTAGACTCCTATTAGGGAGCAACGTGATACCTATGGTTAAAAGTGTTCAAATTTTGGGCCTACACTTTAATTAAATATTGAACCAGAGTGAACACAATAGGTATCTTAAGGGAGAATGTGTTTGATGTCTCAACCTACTGAAAATGCTGGCTTCTAAAACATGAGGTGCTAACTTCGCCGTTTTACTTCACACATACAGATCGATTGTTTGCACCAAGTTGGATTATGGTTCCACCGTCTACAGCTCAGCTAGTCTTACCAACCTCAATGTACTTAACAGCATCCATTCTTCAGCACTGAGAATTTCCTTGGGAGCCTTTCACACCAGTCCAATAAAAGTCTTCAAATATAAGCAAACAAGCCTCCTCTCTGTATCAGAGAAAAGTTCTAAGCTTAGAACATGCTATACAATTTGCTACCAAGCCTCATTAATGTACTTTCTCCTACATCTTTCCCAGAAATCCTCTCATAATTTCTTCTAATAAAAATGTTGCACCTTACCTTTCTCAAACAGAACTCAACAATATCTCAGAAACTACAATTTGACACTTCCATTGTTGATTCCTTACTCCTAAGACACAGAAACCAACATTAAAAACTCCCACCATAAATATATCACTAGCGAGATATGGCAAAGGGACAACCGACAAGTTTACCTATCTGAAGAGATTTAACAATATATACAAACTGCCCTAATTACAACACATCTATACAGACAGAACAAACATGCCTAACACACAAAGTTGTACAATCTATTATACCTCCAACTTCTCGTGTGAATTACTAGCCAAATAATTTGCTTTGGAATACATTCTTAGAACTAAAGAGCACCATTCCGACATCATCTTCAGTGATTCTATGAGTGCTCTAGTTGCTCCTCAGCAGAAGCACCCTACCTATCCAAACTCCTGGAGATCCAAACAGTATGTAACAAAATATTGTCTTCTGGTAAGATGATGTTGCTCTTATGGTTCCTGTTGTATATAGGTATACCGGGAAACAAGAGGGTAGATGAAGCAGCCGAAGAAGTTACCAAACATCTATGTAGCCTACCAGACTTCAAGACTCCTCATCTGACTACAGTAACTTTGTTCACAATGTGACTACCCAAAAGTGGAAACAACAATGGTGTACCCTGTCCAACAGCAAATTACATGAGGTACACTCTCTCGCTATTCCAGCTATTCATACAAATCTTTTCATCATAAGCACCAGACTGTGCTGACTCGTCTTGAGTATTGGACATATGTCACTCACACATGCATATCTTCTGTCTTGTGAAAACCCACTCATGTATAATAATTGCAACTATCAGTTGACAGAGAAACATCTCATTATAATTATATTCTCTATGATGATGCTAAGTCCAAATGAACTCCTGACAGCCCTGGACTAACTACAATTCTCCAACAATGTCCTGAACTTCTTACAAACAAATCAACTGTATAATAAAATTTAATCTGAAGTTCTTGCTTTGATGCACATATTACAAAAATGTTAAACTAAATGCTAATTATTCATATTATTAAAACAAAAAAATTTGAATAAGTTTTTGTAGTAATTACTTACTGGGACCTGTAACAAGCTTTTTGCATATTTGCAAGATTTCAATTCAAGCTAATTATTATGTTTAAATTTTATTAATACACACCATTATTACACAACAATGCATAAAAATAACTATTCTGTTACTTGTATATTATTGTATTGATGTTTCTTACTTGTTTTTATGCATGCTTTGTATATGATTGTTTTAAGTTTACACTGTGGAGGAATTCTACTTTGTAGCTCTAATGAGAAGTGACGATATAACTTTGTAGTTAAAGCGACTTGAAGTAGATTAAAAAAAATAAACTTGCATTGTGGTGACAAGTGCCAGAGATTGGTATTAATGTCTCAAATAAGGACCATGACATCACCATTTGCAGGAGTGCCCTCCTCCAGTACAAGATTACAGCACACCAGGAGTAGTGAGGCTCAAAGTCACACAAGTCAATGAGGGCAAAGCAAATGTTTATAGGAGAATAATACTGCAACAAGAATTGACGTTCATCTTGAGGAGAAGTACATCACATACACTGCATGTCAGTTTTGCCATTAGGGAAGCAATAGGCTTTTCATTTATTGGGCCTGGTGAAAGTGACTGTTTTCTCTGATAAGGGACTTGGAAACTCCTTGGATCTAGTTCCGATCCATTGATACTTCAGAGATAGAGGCTTCACTATTAGGTACTGGAACATATTCCACAGCTCAGAATCGGTTTGCTTGGTATTGGGAGGGGAAACATTCCACTAATTGCAGCTCCTCAACCCAGGAAAATATCTGGGATTGAGACCTCCGAGGAGCAAAGTGCAATTTACTTTTTGCCTATCCCCCTTGACTTACAAAATCCTACGTGTAGTACTGCTTCTTAAACTTTCTTGGTAAGACTTGACGGGCAACCACATTTAATTTAGTCACAGCACCTGACTGGCATTAACACAGCATACTGCTGGAGCTGAATGTCAGTGGTTGGATGCTGGCTTCAGAAGAGAGGGTCATAGTGCATGTCTCCTTGGGATCTCTCAAGTACTGGTGCAGTGGAAGGAACTGAAAGTGCAGACCTTAGGAGTAATGACTGACAGGTAAGATGCCAATTTCAGGCTTCCAAGAGAAGAATTTTTGTTTAATCTGGAGCTCCTGGATGACATCATCCAAGTTCTGCAGACAGTTTGAGAATGAGATCCCTTGGAGACTGTTTATACAGACAGTACAGAGGTACTTTCACTTTCAGGATAGGACTTATTACCACACAAGGCATAGATGGACACTGCATTTACATGAGACCTGGATGTGTCCGTAACTTTGGCATTTAAATCAGCACAGCAGACGTAACAGAAAAGGTCACGGATATACACATTTGTTTATAAGTATTTGTTTATAATATAAGTATAATTTGTTTGCTGGCAGCACTATAATTTTGCAATATATATCGCAAACAAATCAAGTAAAACGCACTTGAAAACTCAATGAAGTCGGATAGCAGTGAATAAATAGATAAAAATGGAAAATATCATATACTCAGGCTTTACTAATGTGATTAATTGCCTCTGAAGATTTCTCAACAAGATGCCTTTGTTTTAATATATTTGAACTGAGGTACTTACTATTCGGTTCCTGTTTTTTGTATTAGGTTTTAGCAAATATTTAATTTTGTTACATTTTGAATTACTTTTAATAATTCTGCCTAATTCAAATAGTAATAATTTCATCCCTAATACATACAACCAAAGCTAACATGCCTCATAGATAATTCATACACTCAGCAAATTTTAGTAACCCTATATTCAAAAAGTCCCCCAAAAGTAATTTATTTTCTCTTTTATGTATATGAAAATAAACTTCAAGCATTAAGTTTTGTGTTTTGTTGAACAAATCTTCCTCAGAGACATTGAGAATAATGGAAGCAGCAATGAAAAAAACTCAGAAGTATGAATGGCATAAACGTTTCAAGTAAGATTTTCAAATGCTGAAGAAATTACTATACGTGAGACAAGGGCACTATGACAGGTATCTGAAAATTGCTTCCCATCTTTTTACATGTGGTGGCACAAGTGCGTCACTGTGGAGGGAACTATTTTTAGGGAAATGTGTAAATTGCCTTATGGTAACTTGTTTCAGGTTATTTACACATTCCAGGAAATGTTTGAATGTAGCATGTATATAAGATGTATTTATTTTTTTCCAGTATCAAAAGTAACAGATTACAGCTGTGCTATAATTCTATAATCCATTACCCATTTGAAAATGTTAACACCTTTTCTTTATTTCTATTGTTAATGAAACTGAAGACAAGCCTGGAAAAATATGGAGGAAAACTAGAATTCTGTGACTGAGACCAAAAAGAACCTTATGCAATAGGAACTTTTGCTGACTTGTTTAACCTAATGAGAGTAGATGAGAATAATACATTAATAGTATCTCATAACAATACTTAACCTGAACATATTCATTTTGAGGGTTAGCCTGTTTCTCATGTAAGCTTTCAATAGGAACTGTGCACTCTGCTTTATTCACATCTGAAAATGCATTATGATATATTCTGAACAAAAAAAGGTACACATATTTTATAATAAAGCATTTGCAACACTCACCCACTGGCTCTGTCAATGATCTTTCCCTCAAGAAAATGGTATATATTGTTGAATTCATTCTCTCGACATGGCAGAGATTTGGGAACTGCACTTACACACAATCTTGATCTCACAACCTCCAGTAAACTACTGGGGCTCTCCACAGAATGGCCACGAGATGGCATGGAAGGAGTGAGCAGCACACGACGAACTGATGATCCCTGTATACAAAATACAGTGCTGCCTTGAGTAACTATATTAATGTATAATTTCAAGTAATCTGTAACTTACTAATTGGTGGCCAGTAATTAAGATATAGACAGGTAGAAAGTAATCCCTGCCTGTATCTAAGTTTGTAATGATCTTAAATCAATGATGGGTGAAAATGGCTATTCTTTTAAGTTTTGTATTTTGAAAGGGAAAAGGTAGTTTGTTTTGTCTGATGTGTGGGTGTCCTTACACACATTTGCTTGCGTGTGTAATCAGTCATGATTGCAAAGGTACTCAAGTGATTCTATTTGCTTAATCACTTCTTGCTTTAGTTATTTTCAGAGAAATTGTGAAAATACTTCATATTTTTTTCTTTGCATTTGTAATCATTGATTATTACTTGATTGTGATCTATAGGAATCATAGTAAAAAAATGGATAACAATATGTATAAACAAAAAGGGTTTTAATGCATTTCTATTACCCAGAGTATTCACAGGTTTCTCACCATATATATTGTGTTAGAATAAAAAAAAAAACAACAAACACCTTATAGCACTTCCAGAAGTGTTCCATAAACAATATTTCACTTAAACATTTGCTACTGTGACATAAGACACGAAAGCAAGGTGTCAGACAAAGTGGAACTTTGCAGTTTGGACAATAATAGCGGCTCTCTCTTCTAATTTTCTTTCCTCTTGCATCCTTCACATGGCTATACGTGGCACACTGCCTAGTTGGAGCTGCTTTCTTCTCTGTTGCCAAGATGAATTCAGGAAAATGCTGCTCTGGTAGGCACAATGGATGTGGTGTTTTTCCCGGTCAGCCTGCTTTATGAGACGTGACACTCTGGCAATGTTTTTTTAATATATTCTGAATAACAGACATCCTATACTAAAGAGGAGTTTGTTTATTCCTTGATTTTACATATAGGATGTATGAATTCGATAATGCCAGTTCCAGTAAGTGGAAAAAAATGTTCTTGTATCTTTCCCCCCCTCTTTTTTTTTTTCTTAGTATAGTATATGTTATCAGATGCTGATCCACTCTGTCAATGTCCCCTATTATGTAGTTGTAGTCTATAACAACCTGAGGTTTTTCTCATTTTTCTTCACCATCTGTGGTTTATGGATGGTGCTGAGAAGTACTACATCCTTCTTGTCTTTCCATCTTAGAGTCATTACTTTGCCCCTCTGACAGGCAATTATTTCGCCTTTCTTTAGCTTTTTGGTTTTCAGAAGCTGAGGCATTTCCATCCTTGACAATTGCACTATCCCGTAAGTATCAGATTGTTGTGTATGAGGATGTCTGCCAGCTGGGAAGTGCGTAGAAGTTGTTGGTTGTTAAGACAACAACCTTTCCACAGCAATGGTTTCATCAAAGTCATAACAACTTGGGCTAATATAGGCTGGTCCTTGTATTCCTGATCTAAAACTGTTCCCTTTCCAGTATAAATAATAGTGGACCATACATATTCACTCTTTGATTCACACAGCATGTATGACTTTACACCAAACCTGGCACGTTTCAATGGCAAATATTGCACCCATCCCAATCGACCTTTATACAACATCAAGCTTTCCTCTATTGTAACATCTCTCTCTAGTGTATACAATTGTTGAAACGTTTCCTGTAAATTGAGGCGATTTTGTCGCTACCTGGGTTGCATCCATCTGCCTGTTTGATCCATCAAAGAGGACTACCATTTTTGACCTCTTGTCTCTGCCTTTCTGTACAGTTGCCCAGGCAACTATTTCTCCACATTCCTCCAGCCCACTGCCTTACTGAGGAAGAAGCTTGGAGCAGATGTTGAGTCTAGCAGAGTGAGAGCATCCGGCTTCCTAGCCATTAACATTGTTCCTTCGTCTCTCCCTCCGTAGCCATCTTGAAGTGAATTGGCACGAGCTCCACCATGTTGCTGCATACAAGGTTCTGTTGAATAGATCCTGGATACTTGTAATCATTTCTATGGGACAACTTTAATATGCTTACATGGGTCTAAAGCATTATACTAAGGTGTGTATGGTTTAGACAAATATGTAAGTAGAGGTGCCATCAGCCCACACAAATAGAAATTATTTGTGAAGTTATTTCTCTAGCAACCATTGCATTTGGTGCTTCGTCTTTCGACAGGTGGTTTGCTTTAAAACAGGTTTTGTGGCATGATAGACGGGTTTTTCTGGGTGATGTGTTTGGGCGTCATCCCAGAACAAAGGAAATTGGCATCCTCCTTTTAATTTTTTTTATAGTTTTTAAAGCCCGCTTTTACTACTTGTGGCAATGCAGGCAATGACACTGGTGATATATCGAATGAAGGTGGAGCACCGCTGGAATGCAATGGTGGGGAAACAAGAGAATCCAGAGAAAGCCTGCCCCTGCGCTGCTTTGTCCACCACAAATCTCACCCTCCTTTTATATCTTTATAATTATTCAAGGGGTTTTACAGTTGTTATTAAAGTCATTATTGCTCTTATGAGAGTACCAGAAATTAATGTTTTGTGTTTATTTTCAAGTTCAATTCATATACAGCTGGAATATTTTTGAGTTGTGTTTGAAACACTGAAGTATCACTTACGAATACAAAGCCAACTCAAAAATATTCTATTCATACGCATCACTGTTCCAAAACTCCCTTTCATTAAAATTGTTAATATACAGTTGTTTAAAAGAATTTTGAACAGAAAGTTAGTAAAAGATTGTTGAATAATGGGCACTTGCAATCACAGTTTTAAATTGTTAATGGCTTGTAATTGTGAAGTCAGTTGAATCAAAGTTTAATACTAATTTATTATGAACTTATTCATACTTTCTGCTTGGTTATAATTGTTATTTAAACCAAGTCATAAAATATTTGAGATTACAATATTAATTGTTCACTTAGTGAATATTGCACTTAATATTTTTTTACAGACTAATATTGCCCATCTGTATTATTGTTATAAAGCATTCTTAATCAAATCTAATCATAGACTTCTCACTCTAGTAGAAGCAGTGAACCTTCCTCAGTTTAATCCTGGCCTGACTTATTTCAGATGTTTGATTTTTTTTTTTTTTTTTTTAAAATTAGTAGTGTCCTGTATTGCCTTATTTGAGGAAGGGGGTTTTGGAAAGGGGAAACCTGGCAGCACTAGGCAACAAAATGCTTGTACACATTCCAAATTTTATTTAGTTTTGGATTAGGATGTGTTTCAGGTTGTAATCTTCATTGTTGGAAAAAATGGAATTGCAATCATTGGAACTTTTGACCAATACTGCTTCTCTTCTGGTTTCCAGATTATACTCTGCAAAATAGTTACTGCCAGAAAAATGCATATTTCACATTTGTAGTGGGACTTCACCTCCCCTGTTGTTTGGTTTCCACTATATGTTGTGCGAAATGATCTGTCTCTCTTGTTATCATATCAATTAGCTCATCATCAAAAAAGAGGCTGAAAAACTGAGTGATGCCATTGTCAGCAAAATTCAGGCTAGAAGCAGAAGTAAATGGATATCTTGGTGGAACCAGAGTTACATATCACCTACATGCAATTACACCCATTCTTGCTATGCTTAGATCCACAGAATCTTTTGTATCTGAATCAGTATTGCTTTCTTGTAATTCTCCTGAACTATAGCTGCCAAATTCCTCAAGAAAAACACTATCAGAATCACTGTTACTTGACACTGTGAACATCACAAGACGAACAGAGTTCACGAATACAAATTGAGAATATACAACAAAATCTTTCTAAAAAGGGTGCTAAATGGTCCCATCTGGTGTAAAGGTAACACACCAGATAGCACAGAGCATGAAGATAAACCATTCCATCCAGCAATGTGCGCTAAATTTAAGTGTTCTGGATGAGAATTCTCATGATAAAACCACAGGAAATCCAAATGTATATGAGATAACTCAGGTTAAGAAATTTTCAGCCATTTCTCAATTCCGAATATTCTCAGGATAATAGGTGAAGTGGTTAAACATAAAATTTTAGCTAATTTCAAATCACGAATGAACTATCACTTTTCCAAAGTGTTTCTTTATTATATGCTATAAGGTCAGGATAATATACACTTTTATAGAAAACTTACAGTACCTTATACTACAGATAACGTGATACATTACAGTCTATTGTTCTGAGAAATCAAAACTATATTTTAAACCTCTTTTCTGATATGAACATGTCAATATAAAGTGAGCCCAAGCAATATGGACATATAATGAAATGACATCCAGCAAGGATTGCAAGCCTAGTGATCCAAAAGTCTTAATTGTTTTAACTGTTTTCTTTGGCAGACTAATCCTGGCATTTCTTCTGTGCATGTTCCATTTTCGTTTAATTAAACTAAGATTCAGAATGTGGAATACTGACTAAAATGAATTTAGTACTCCAAATATGTGACAAACTAAAACAGAGAAGTATATTTAACTTTATATGATTTGAAAACTCACATTCAGGAAATCCAGAGTTTAATTTCAGTAGGGTGGGTTACCCAAGTAAGTTTTTCTTGGGGGGTTTTCCTTTATCCTGAGAAGACTAATGTTGAGTAACTTTAAGCTCCATGACACCAGACTCATTTGAGCATCATTTCACTAATTTCATGCATCGTCCAATATAGCCTACAAAGCTAAGAGACATTAAACTAACAAACCTAAAGGAAATCCAAAAGCCTACAATACCTCCTGCTGATCCAGCACACAATACTTCTCACATGCTCATACCATCTTTTATACTTTTTAATAGATATATACATTTTATTGTTTTACTGGTGGATACACTCTCAGCCTCATTAAATTAAAAGCACAGAAAATCAGACATACTATTATTTTACTGTATGGGCCCCTGAAGAATATTGCCTTACATGCATGGTAGCAATCCACAGCTGCATCATATTTTCACACACGTTCTGATGGAGTGTTTAAGGATTTTAAAAGTTTTGCTATTTAGTAAATGCCATGGGATGAGAGCAAAAATAGTTTGAACCTGCTGATTAATCCAATGTTTAATGTTTACATTTTTTAATATACTTCTTGACACCAGCTTCTAAGTTTTGTTTTGTTTTCCTGCATAAACAGTGATAAGTGAGCTTTTCATTATAAATCATAGGTGTGATTCTTTAAAATTCAGAAACATTCACTGGAAAATGCATATTTTGAAGAACAAGATCTTCATAATAAATTTGAAAATATTTCTCAAGACCAACTCAGCTCTCATTATTTTGCTGCCTTGCATTTACTTCCACAATAAATGTCTATATCTATAAAACAATTTTTTCACCATGTTTTGAACTTCCAAATTGGTCCAAAAGTAGAACTGAAGAATGCAGCAAATACTGTCAAAACCTATACTTAGTAATTACAAGTGAAGTAAAGTGCTGTGCTACTAATCAAATTTCTTATGATATATTCACCTAAATGTGTGGAACTTATGTTAATATGCACATTGCCCTTACAGAATATCAGAAGTTACAAATACAGCTCAAAAGCAATCGTTGTGCTCTTATACTCTTTAACAATATGCAATATATAAGACATGATTTTTTTTTTTTTTGGATAATTTTTTTTGCATAACTGGACTATCACTACCACCTTGTATGCAAACTTAGTAGCAAAGTACAAACCTTCTTGGATTTTGGAGTTCTAGGAGAGTTGGAGTTATATGATGCTTGCTGAACTCGTGTAGATGACTTGGTGAGAACCTGCCTTTCTTTTTCTTCTTCTTCTTCATCCACAACCTTCAGCTGACATGACATGAAACAACATAATACAGCTAAAACATCAAAATCTTCTGTCTGAACTTTGGAAATCTAAATCACAATAATTCAGGTACATTATTTTTATGATTGTTACATTTACAGCATAAGAGATATGTTACCACCCTTACAGTGTGATGGTAGTGTGCCTGGCTCACATTCAAAAGGTCTGAGTTTGAATCTGTTAGGGTGAGTTACCCAGATAAGATTTTACCACTCAGAGTTTTCCCATATCCTGAAATGACAAATGATGAGTAGTTAAGTTCTATGAAGCCTGGGCTTATTTGAGCATAATTTCACCCATTTCATTCATTGATATGAACTACCAGATTAAAGAGAGTACACAAAAAACAAAAATTATATACGAGTCAAAATAACTCTAAATAATTTTAAGGCGAGATTCAGAGGTTAATTGAGCATTTTCTGATTACAAAGACGTGTCCATAAAGGTCTTGTTATCTTGATAGAGAACATAAAAGTTTTTCAAACACTGCATTGGGTTAGATGAAATTCTGACACACAGATCCTTGGTCCCCTTTCAGCATTGGAATATTGCCCATGTCTTGTTTTCTTTATACTTTGGAATTTCACTTGTATTATGTTTTTAACATAGTTTATGTCACCATTACCCTAAAATCTGCAATTTGTTACTTAAATGGTAAGGGATTCCATCACGTATTATACTGCACTTTGTAGTTCTGGTTAGAAGATTTCAAGTATCAGCATATACTAGAGTGCTTATTGGAAGGATATTTATTTTTACAGCCTATTGCAAACATGTTCCACTTTACTTACACAGTACTCAGAATCAGAATTTATTCACCATCAAATCATAGATATCGACTGCATCACAGTCACTATTTACAATATTTGTTAGCACTGGAGCCAGATGACTTTCAACCCTGACTACAGTTTGTCCAGTTTGTTCCTCAAGAACTTATTCATCAACCAAGATTTCCTACTACCATATTGTGGACAGAAGAAAAAGTTGTTACATCAGAGGATATGTTTAACACATGTAAGTCACATTTGGGTACAGGAAAACCCAACAGCTATTAGAGTTACAAATTACCAACACCATTTTTCATGAACATTTCGGCTGGCATTGTGAATGACTCATAGGACTGTATTTACTACCTCCATATTTGACAGACCACATTTACCTAAAGTTTTTACAACATACTTTGCCAGAACTTTTGGAAGATGACCCTTTAGGAATGTGTCAGTTAATGTGGTTCCAAGGCGATAGGGCATCTGAGCATTATTCTGGTGATGTAAGGGATCTCCTAAGGGCAACGTATCATGGATGGATAGGTAGAGGAGCACCAATATCATGGCCAACTCATTTACCAGATCTAACTCCTTTGGAAACATGTTCAGATTCTTGTGTATGAGATGCCAGTTAATAGTGAAGAGGAGCTAATGGCAAGAATTTTTGTAGCATTTAATGCTATTTGTGATATGCCAGGTATTTTTGAAAGAACTCGGCAATCATTACTATGATGCTAACAACTAGGCTCCGAAGTCCAAGGTCATTATTTTGAACATCTTTTATAAACATTTATGCTCAATTCTGGTATTCTTATTTTAACTATGTTTGAAGTCTTTTAAAAGCACATATGTATTTGCATCATTTAACACTGTTTTAACTTTTTAAAGTAATTTGTACATAGGTGGAGAAAATTAGAACAGTAATGTTTGCATATGGTATTGACAATAACATGTATTGTAGATCGGTTAAACCTATTTCACGTTGAACCTTACTTATATTAAATTTTTGTATACTGCTGTTTAAGAATATACTTTTAGAGTACATAAATTTAGTTTCATTCTATTAAATTAAAATTCACAAGAGACTATTGTTTTGTTTAGGATTAAAGATACCAGCTATTCTTAATCAGAATTCTCATATTACTTTGTACCAAAAATATTTAGCGACCTTTTCGGAGGAACTTCATCTAACCTGATGCAGTGTTTCAAAAGATTTAATGCCCTCTAACTCAGTAACCAGAAATTTACAGAAAAAACATTCCCGGTATAAGAATACTCAATTATAACCCCTGAATCTTGACTTATAATTATTCGGTGCTATACTGACTCACTTAAGCTCAATGGGCCCTGGGCTCATTTGAGCACTTTCACCCATTTCATTTGTCAATATGATCTACCAGTTAAAGGATGTAAACAGGGGAAAAAAATTGTATGTACAATAAAGCCTGAGTTTAAAAACCCCATATTAAAGGGAAATCTGCCTTAAATGGAAATATTTCATGGTCCTGTCAATTTATGGGTAAAAAACATGCAAAATTTCCTTTATTAAATGGAAACTAGTGCAGACAAGAAATTAAGGTAAGCCTTTTAATGGAAAATTTCTAATTCCAGAATCTAGTGTTTAGAAAATTTTCAGGCACCCTGTGAAAGTCTGCATTGTGTGCTCTACAGATGTGATGTTTATGTGTCAAAGCATGACCACTTTGTTGCTACCTGACCGGTCTATGAGCAGTGGTGTGCTAATGAATACTGAGAACTCCTATCGAAGTCCTCCTTCACTGCCTAGTTTAGTTAACCATTGTTATTAAGATAAGCATGACTAATCCTCTTTTTATTGTTGTCTATGCCCTATACAATTTCCACTGTAATGTCCTGTCAAAAAGCACTTTAAAAGTTTACCTTTGAACTTACATAGGTGATGGTTCAGTTCAGCTGTAGTCAACATGGCTTTGGCTTTGAAAACAAGGGCTATGATAAATCTTAACTCGAGAATTAAAGTGATTTATATTAGTGAACGTGATAAACTGAGTGTCAAGCAGATCATGAATATGTTCATTGTCAACAAAACTCAAGTTTATGCAATTCTAAAGAAGAAATTGGAAATTTTGAAGTGATGGAAAATTGTGCTTACAGAAAAATGAAGAGAGCAAGCCTAAGAAAAGTGAAAACCAAGACATCAATAAAATAGTGTGAGAGTGGTTTGTTGGTGTTGACAAAAAAAAAATCACCTCATATCGGGGCTTATATTACAGGAGTATACTAAAAAACTGTGCAAGATGGATTTCAACGCAACTAATGGATGGCTGGAGTGTTTCCACAAAAGACACCAGATACTTTGACAACTGGAAAAAATAAACAATTTGGTTTACAGCTATTTTTCATTCATTGAAAGTTTTGGTGTGTATTAAGTATAGCAGAAATACATAAATATACAACTAAATAAGTTATGTATATTTTTTATCACATATGTCTATGTATAATCATGATTTAATTTTGTTATATCTTTGTTAAACAGAAACCTGTCCATAACAGAAACCATTGAGTGTCCCATTCAATTCCACTGAAGACAGATTTTACTATATATAATGTAAACTTTAGATACTAGAGTTACTATAAGCTCTATGGAGCCCAAGCTTATTTGAGCATTGTTCTACTCATTTCATTCATCGTCCAATATGATACCAGGTTAAGGGACGTAAAATAAAAAGAAAGGCTGATGTATTCTATTCACATGACTTTTTCTACATCTCTGTAACAAATTATTGTTAAAAAGGTTATTCTTCTACTTACTTCATGCCAATCGAGACGAAATTAGCAGAAATGGTCTTATTACTTGCTTCCTTGTAAGTAGAAGGGAATACCATAGGCTAAAACTATAGTCAAATCTTTTAAAAGCTGGTTACTATGTGATTGAAATTCCTTTGTTTGTATAGCCAGAAGTTGACAAATTCCCGTATGAGAAAAGTATAAATATTTTAAAACTGAAACCAATAACAAGAAATTTCTCAAAATCAGTCAACTCCACAAAAAAATGTATACAACATAAATTGTGTGTTTTAATGAGCTTTACAGTTTTTTGTTAAACATGTTTTTGTCTATCTCTTATGGAGATAGACAAAATACAAAATTCCATTCAGAATATAAGGGGTCTTCAGAGGCTATTCCCAGAAAATTCAAGATATGCTTTATTTATCATTTGTATTTGTCTTTAATGTATGCTATTTTAATCAAAATCGTTAAAGCCATTTTTGAGAAAATCAACATTTTTTCATGTTAAAGGTAGTTTGTAGTGGGAGGATTTTCTTGAAAATCTTTGGGTTGCATCCCTGGAAGATATGAACTTAAATACCAAGTTTAGTATTTAACAGACTTTCATTTTTGAGTTATGCACACGCATGCACAATTTTTTTAAAAAAAAAAAAAAAAATTATTCAGTGGGTCTCAAAACATGTATTTCTGGTGAAATCTTGGTATCAAATTTTTGTGTGGAATACAATACCTACATTCCCTATACACTATGTACATAGTATGTGTAGAGAAAGTAATAATAAAAATGTAACTTTAAATACCAATCTTACTTTATGCTGGCTGGCCAATAATGGTAGCACAATCACATGAATCAAAAGAATAGAAGTGTTGTAACTGTGTAATATAGGCTGTACCAACTTGACTCATCTGAGCCCGAGTAAATGTACAAATCAACTGCAAAACATGGAGCAGAGGGGAAGGGACTTAAGCTATTAGTGAATTTCATATAGGTTGTGATGGGTATCCTAAATGTAAAGAAAAGGGTCACAGCTAGTAAAGCAAGTTCTGTCAACAAAAGAATATGTTAAGGATAGGCAAAAATTAAAGCCGAGCACACAAGTACATTCAAATCAGGAAGGTAACAGTTAAGAATAGTAAAGCTTAAAGAAGAGGAAGCTCACAGTTAACTGATGGACCATCATACGATTTAGGGGAATTTTGATAATGCATTTAAAACTTTAAAGTAACTTTTCTCTGCCAACTGTTTTCCTGCATTTTTTTTTATTCAAAATGCACCTTGCAATGTAATTCTTAATGGATTGCTTTTAAATTTTGCACACACATTCTTAGATAGTCAGTTCCTAAAACTTGCTACTTTTTATGTTCTTATATCAAACAAGTTAATTTATTGAATTTTGATTTTGTAAATTATTAATAATTTGGAAAAAACAACACATCAATACATTTTTTCTCTCCAAAATATGTTGTATAGCTTAATAAAAATAGCAAGTTTTGTATAGACATAATGATATGGAATACCCAACCAGAGTTTATAATCTATTTATAGCAAATAATGTTTTGTAAGCATTTCTTATAATACACAAAAACTGCAGCAGAAAAGCCAATAAATATATTTTTTGGGGTTAAACTATATTAGAGAATAGAAATTTGGTAGATCAACTATATACTTTTGAAAAAATACTTACAAAATTTTAAATCTCTATATCAAAATCTATGGATTTTAGCAATTTTCACAGGTGCCTCCCCTTAAACCAAATATGGAAAGGACAGGTAGAAGTGACCTCAACAGTAAAATATTAATAAGCGATATCATGTTCATTTGAATTGACTAAAATAATCATGTCACAAGAAAAGGCCACTAAAAGTCCTGCTAGTCACGTTATTCTTTATTGTGTAGCATGAAATCACTTGCATAGCAACTATTTTGAAGCCATTTTTATTGATGTCAGTTTAAGGCAGTAAATCACAAAAACATCCATGTAAAATTGCCCCAATTAGATATTATTTACCGCAATAACATATTCATGTTTCGGTAATGTTGCCGTTTAAGGGTCAGTTGGCTGCATAACGTCAGGCAGCCAACCTTTGCATCAGAAAGGTGCAATGTTTAGCATAATGGATCATATATAGTTGGTATTGCGAAAAGGAGGGAATGCAGCGCACTCATAGGGTAGTGTGGAAAACATGAAATTTGCAATTAACAGTATATGCCTTTGGAAGCATAACCATAGCAAGGCGGCGAAACCCTGAAATATACAATGAGGCAGCGCATTTATAGGAAGGTGCGAAAACGCTGAAATATGCATTTATGTGCATCGGGGAGCGCATATACTGTTCTTCTGAATATCTCCTACCGTTCTCCACCTCTTTCACATTTTCTTCAATGACAAAATAGCCTTTTTAAGGCTCCAATGACATAACTGAAGAGCAAGTAGATCTGGTAGGGCTGACAGATATTCTTACAACTAACAATAACAATACTCATCATCATAATCATCATACTACCACCAACACTACCACCACCACCACCACCAATAATAATAATAATAATAATAATAATAACAATAATAATAATAACAATAATAAATAATAATTTTTATTTACTACTAATGCTCGTGTTTTCATTAAAAGAAACAAAGCGATCGATAACTTCAAATCAGTTTAACAGTAGCTTTGTGTATTACTCCATTTAACCCAAAATATTAGTTGATCAAACGTACTAAGAGCGCTGCAAATGCAGTGTAACATAGATGAGGTTATCTTTATGTTTTGATGAAATCGCCTTTATCTAGCTCATGTACCACATAAGCTCAAATAATCAAATCTGCCATAAGTAGGGTTAATGGTGTATGCTAGATGCCATCGTCTGTTAGAATTGCCACGCCCTTCAGCTACGCCATAAACGCGCCATTTAGCAACATATAACCGTGCTATTACTGCCATCTTGCAGCTGTTAACCGGTTGTTTTCCTTTGACACTGTGTGCTCAGTTCTACAGCGGGTTTTCAATTTCTAAAGTTGGTATGGTTTTGTGGCATTGCGCGACCAACTGACCCTTAAACGGCAACATTACCTATGTTTCAACTCCAAAAGACTCAAACTGGTTGTAGCTAGTTATTCACTTTTATTCAGTATGTAACCTCTTTTGCCACATTATTTCTTGTATAGCATGTGTTATCCTTCATTTTCATTTCTCATTCTTTTTATTACTTAGTGTGGCCTTAGAGGCCGTGAACTTGCACTTACGGTTAAAGCTCTCTTAAAGCAGTTTCTACCATAATAAAGTTCTAATTGTGTTTGAAATACACAATTTTTTTTAACTTAACCAGCTAGTCATATCGCATGATGAATGAAATGAGTACAATGAGGCTAAAAAAAATTCTCAGGATCCATAGAGCTTGTAAGTTATCCAGCATTTGTCTTTGCAGGATAAGGGAAAAGCTCAGAAAACCCTCTTATCTGGGTTATTCCATAAACAAGATTCAATCTTGGGATCTTTTGAATGTGAGACAGGCACCCTTTCTGACAGAATCATATTTGAGTGGTACATATTTGAGCGACTCCCTTTATGCACATAATCTGACTGATTCAGGAATGTTATTTAACATATCTGCATCGATAAAATTGACAGTGATTGACAGAATCTTGATGCTGGAATGACATGATGTGCATTATGCTCAAATCACAATGGAACCACACATGGCAAGCTCGGAATAAGGTATATACCTTTTCATGGCAGTTCTGTAGGCACTTGAACTAAATTCTTGTTATATTCTAATATTTCTTTGGAAAAAGAATGAATTTCCCTGGAGACTGATGCCTTAACAAGAACACAAAATCTTATTCTGTGGATGCCACATGTTCAGGTGGTAAAAGTTTACCTCAAATCATCTTTGATTGCACAGATTTTGTGGTGTTCATGCTGAATTCTTATTGGTCAATCATCTTGTTGCACTGTCAGTGCAACGAAAAATTTCAGGTTTACTTTAGATGCTCTTTAACTGCTACAATTCTCAACATTCCATTATACTGGGTATGAAAACTATTTAATTTTCCTCAGAGGTCTCTTTAGCAAGCTTGAGGTTCTTTTCTTTTACGTGCTGTATATCTACAACATGAGACCACTGGCTTTACTTCACCTCCAAAGGAACCCATGCTAAAGATGCTTATGCATGAAAAAATATATTGCCGCCTGCCAGGTTTGAACCCACAATCTCAGGAATCAAGGGGCCAGCATATTATCCCTAGAGGAAACCACCAGTGTAACTTCACCGTAAACCTGGCATAATAGTACATCTTTAACAGGAGTGGTGGTAATTAGTATGAGCTGAAAACAATGTAAAGTTTACCCTGTGACGATTCCTGCAATGCGACGGTTATATAAATAATAGAGACAGAGTAACTAATTCCTCAGTAATGGTTATAAAGTAACAAATACAAAGTAACTAGTTGTTGGAATATTTGGGTTTGTAACACTTAAGTATCACTTACGTATAGTTGTTCCAGACCAGTTTCAAATCTTCTCTCTCTCTCTTCCCTCTCCCTCTCTTATGCACGCAGGCCTTTTTTCTAAAAATCTGATGAGCTGCATTCACATGACTTCCATTAGAAGATCTCAATGATTATTATACTGTTTGCAAATACATGGACGATCCATTTATGTTGATGTAGATTCACTCTCATGAAATTGCCACTGGTATTCACAATTTTGAGTAATCATCACACAAAATTTCAAATATTGTTTATTAGGTGCAACATGTTTCTTATCCCTTCAAAAGTAGATTAGGATCACAATTTAACACAACACTTCTTACTTAGGCAACAAATCTGCATTCATTGCATTAAAAATAATTACTCAAATAAGTTTATAAGTGCACAAGTTTTTATACATGATGGTATGAATAAACTACTAATGATGACTATTAATAAAATATGTGCCTGCTGGTAAGGCCAAACAAGGATACATAGTTTTAACAATGGTGAATAAAAATACAGAGATGCAAAAGCAAGTCTATTCTCTAAGATTGCAAGGTAAATCATCTGGGAAATTTAACTAAAAAGTGCAAAAAACGAAAAAAACATTTTTTTGACTAATTAAATAATGTAATGTTTGTAGTTCAATTTCCTGTTATTTTTATTACCATGCAGCACTTTAAACCGTAATACATGACTGTAAGTGGATGTGGTGCTTTAACCTTTTAACTATGGTGAAAAATTAGTAAAAATTCGAAATTTAGTTTTGACCAATAACATTTGGTCTTAAATGTGTCTATTTCAAGTTGAAAATACAATAATATGCTCTAATATCTAAATAAAAGTGAGTATAGTGATATGTTTCAAAATTTACAAAACAGGTCTTACACCGGGTGCTACCTGTCATCATCCAGGCTTGCTGTACCACTGATTATTTAACCTCGGCCCTCCTCATCCTAAGCCATAGGCGAGATAGAGCACCCAGCGGGCCTCCCCACACCCCACCAACATCATATTTCTGGCCATGAAATAGAGACTACAGAGTGCAGCTTGACTCGGACCAAATGACAGCAGTTTTTCTTTGCTTTATATATGCCTCGGAATTAGTGTAAACCGTCTGCGAGAGTTGACAGATATTATTAGTTTCACAATTTCTGCAGGAGATGACATTTGAGGACTTAAAAAGAAACAATTTTCAAAACTTTAAATTATTCCATTCGATGCAGTTTTCGAAACAGAAGCTTGAAAATTTTATGTTTGAATAAAAATAGTACAAAAGAAAATTAATGAGATGGGTTTTTTTATAATATCACCAGTGCTTGTGTAATTAAATAATAAATTTCATATTTCAATAGAAAAAATAAAAGATTAATAAAATGACAAATAATTTTTTTCTCCTAAACTAAAATTGAAGAAAACTACTGCAGAGGAGAGAAGGAAGAGCCAGGAGGGCCCAACTTATGTGTCTGGAGGGTTTCAGACTGTTTGAAGGTATGCAACTTACAGGGAAAATGTTTTGTACTTTAAAACTTGATTTACTCGTTTACAGTTTTTTCAACATTTTTTGTCATTCAAAATGTTCCACATGATGCAGGTTTTATTCAAACCCTCTTAAATTTTTAGGATAGGTTCTTAACAAGTAAAAAGAGGGTTTTTGTCATATGACTTTTTAAAATTCCTAATATTGTTTTAGATATTGATTTTTAAAGTCAATTGTATTATAACATTTCTTGAATTTTTGTCTGTGTCTAGCTTTAATTTTTTACCTCTAGAACTAATTGTGGTACAATAAATTCACATGACAGTTCTGTTCCTAATAATGCATATTTTGAAAAATAAAAAAAATAAATTTTTTTACCATTTTCAACGTGTGGAGTGATTTGAATTTGGCGACAGATTTTTAATTAAAAAATTAATAGCTTAAAGAATACTTATGATACATAAACCAAATTTTAAAGTATGTAACTACTGTACAACATAAATGCATGTTAAAATTTTCAGCCTGATTAGTTGAACACTGTTGGATTTAGGATTTTGAGAGATGCATCCCCTTAAATGTGAAATTTCTCCTACTTTGGAATTTCAAAAGCATACATGGAGATGTATGCCTAAGGTTACACTCCTTTGGAGTTATGGATATGCATACCTTACATAACAATGAAAGACCAACAGATATATGACAGTTATATCTGGAATCAACCTGTAAGATAAAAGGGTTCCACTATTTACCAACACATCATAACTGTAAGTTGCATATTTTTTAATATTGTACAACTACATTCTATCGGCCTCGTTTTGCATTCATTTTTGGCACTTAAGGTGGGAACATCTTAAGTCATTAAGGAGAACATGAAGGAAAACATTTTGGCTTGTTTGTAAGCATGTGCATGTATACACACATAGGAATGTCGAAGCAAATTTTGCGATAGAGGGTAAAAAAATTGTTGACATAACTAAAGAAACCTAGTTTAGGATTGCATAAAAGAACAAAGTCTATGTAGACATCGTTCCAATAGAAATGTAGTTAAAGCTAATTGTTACTGGTAACCATTATTCCAATGCAACTGTGAACGTGGTAAGAATTAGAACAAATAACTTATCATTACTAATAACTATTACAGATGATGTAACTGCCAACATAAGTAACCATTAAAACAAAAAACTTAATCCTTACTGGTAACCATTATCACACTGTAACTCTGACAGTTATAACCGTTGCACTTAAATAGCGGTAATGCACACATGCACAAACACACACAGACTTTCCTCTAAATTGATACTTTTGGATTCAGGGGACCTTGAAACACAAT
This sequence comes from Hymenopus coronatus, assembly GCA_030762935.1. Taxonomy (NCBI): domain Eukaryota; kingdom Metazoa; phylum Arthropoda; class Insecta; order Mantodea; family Hymenopodidae; genus Hymenopus; species Hymenopus coronatus. The sequence goes on along the minus strand of CM060897.1, from coordinate 85,953,740 downwards.
ATTTCTTGTAAGATCTTGACATAAAAATTTTGGGATGAATATTTATCCTCTTTACTTGGTATGAATGTACATTGTACAAGTAGACAAAATAAAAATCTGATGTCATGCATTCACATAACTCTCTCTTGTATAACCTATTCTTACAAACACTTATTCTTTTGTCAATTTAATTGATATAAACATTTGCAGAAATTGTACTTTTATGTGTCTATGGACAGTGTTGAGCATAATAAGGCTGGTTTCTAACGCAGTGCAACCATGAATACGTTCTAACAAAAGGTTTAAGTATTGGAGGAAATAAACAATGCAACAGCAACCAGAAGACAGCCATATTTACAGAACTTATTTTATTATTTCTGTAAGGTAAAAAGAGATTAGGTAAATACATGAGTAATTTTACTAAGGGTAGGTTGCTATATGATGGCTTTGAAATTCCTTTTTCTTTGCATGGCCAAGAGAAAAAAATAAGATTAAAGACTTCTCTTTCAAGAAAAATATACATATTTGAAAATTCAAAACCATCGATTAGGAATGTCTCACAAGTGGTCAATTCTACCAAAAATGTTTATCACGTACAATCTATATTTTTTGTGTAGTTAAACTTCTTTCTATCTCTTATGGTTTATGGTTGTTACATTGTCCTCTGCCGTGCTTGAACCTGCGACCTTAGATATATGAAGTTAGCATGGTAACCAATACACCACGGAGGGCGACCAGAAAATTAAAAATGCATGTTAATTCATTCCACGAAAATATCTTAAACATGGGAAATTTTAATCAAAAATCATGAGAACAATTTTTGGGAAAAATCAACATTTGTAATTTATTTTCCTCCAAAAGAGTAATTTGGGATAGGAAGATTTTCTTATAAATACTAGTATTTCACCCTTAAAAAATGTTTAATACTTAATAGATTTTAATTTTTTATTTATGCTGTTCACACAGACACACAAACCTGTTTTTTGGGTTCAGTAGGGTGCAATGCATATATTTCTAGTGAAATTTCAACATTGAATTTTTTATGGAATATAATACTTTCCCTGCTTAACTATTAGTATACATATCAGAGAAAGCAAAAAGTGGTACCGAGATATTTGAGAGCAAAGAGGCATGGTATAATGCTCTCACCAAATTGATTTTGAAGAAGGATTGACAAATAAATTTGTTTCACAAATAACAATCACCTATAAGCTCACTTGTAAATAAAAGCAATTGTCATTATTATTGTTGCTGTTACTGTTATCAGTAGTTGTTCAAAAAGTCTGCTTACATTAAAATCAAAGGATTAGGGTTCCTCCAATATCTAGTTCCTGGCCTCCCAAACATTTAGGCCCAAGACCCATCACTGCCGCCTATCCAATAACATAAGTTTGGCTAGACTACGGATAATGTACACTATATAGGCAACCACTTATTGGACTTAATTAAATTGAGAGTTAGTTGAAATGCCAGAATTCCCAATGCAAATGCACAGAAGAGTTTTTAAACAATTACTAGGCAAGTAGAGACCAACCTTAGATTGTGCTATTGATGCTTATGCTATGAAGATTGACAGTAACCATTGACAAAATGATGTCTGAAATTCTGAAAAATTTAATGCAAAGCTATTTTTTACTTTCTCTACACGTACATAGTGTACAGAGAAGGTATTGCACTCCACCCAAAAATTTGATACCGAGATCTCACCGGAAATATATGTTTTAGGGTCCCCTGTATATATATATATATATAAAAAAAAAAAAAAAAGAAGCATTTTCAGAAAAAGGTCCATATGTGTGTCCGTGAACACGATAACTCAAAAATGAAAAGTCAGTAAAATACCAAACTTGTATTTAGTATCTTCCAGGAATGCGACACGAAGATTCTGAGAAAAATCCCCAAACCCCCAACTTTACATGCTTTTTTTGAAAATTTTGATTTTCTTAAAAATGGCTCTTAACAATTTTGATTAAATTATCATATATTAAAGATATTTATCTGACAATTAAAATTTATATCTTGAATTTTCTGGGGAATAGCCTCTAAAGACTACTTTATGGATGAATTTTACGGAATTTTGCATAACTGCTAAACCGTAAGAGATGGACAAAAACTTACCACACAAAAAATGTAGAGCACGTTAAAACACACAATTTATTATATACATTTTTTCGTGGAGTTGATCGTTTTTTGAGATATTCCTTATTTTGGGTTTCATTTTAAAAAACATACTTTTCTCATACAGGAATTTATCTGTCAACTCTTGGCGATACAAACAAAGAAACTTCTGTCACATAGAAACCAACTTTTGACTATCATTTTGACTATCACTTTAACCTATGGTACTCCCTTATTTCATTTCTACTTACAAGGAAGCAAGTAATAAGAGTATTCCTGCTAATTTTTTCTTGACTAGAACGAGGTAAATAGAAGCATAGGCTTTTTAACAATAATTTTTGCAGAGATGTACAGAAAATTATGTGAATGGAACAAATCAGATTTTTTAAAGATTAAAAGAAATGTAAATCTACACATTTTAATAGAACTGTAGAAATCACATTATTCGTATTAATACTTTGGATATTACAAATACAAAAAATGCAGATACCTAATGAAGAACTGTTTGGTAGCTCTATTGTGCAAAATCCCACCTAAGCAAAATAGCTACATTATTGCTGCAAAATGCAAGTAAAATTATTTTACTTGTATAATTGGCATTATGTTAGGTCAAGGAGAAACAATACATATCTGAAGGAAAGAGATTTAGCCATCTGAAATGAACATAAAAACTTTACCAAACCAATGAGTTACAATTTTTGAAATTAACATTTGAGTCAAACTTAACACTTTTAAAACTTCACCTGTTTTTACTTACATAGTATTACATATGTTTTAAAGATCTTGTCTGCATTCTCAACAACCTTTGACTCTGTACTACTATGTAAGTAAAACAAGCAAAGTTTTAAAAGTGTTAAGTTCGACTCAATATTAATTTCAAAAGTTATCACTTCGCTTCACTGTGTACCACTTCTTGTCAGGTTAGTTATCAATGAGTTACAGTTAAATGTTTTTGGGTAAAGTTTAGTTTTGCAGTAGTTTTCTAAAATAAGTGTTTTAAATACAACACCATGCACTTTTTTAGACACTCTGCTAACTGCAGGTACCGTAAACAATAACCCATCCATTGTAAAAATGGATGCAAGGCTCAAGTGAGCATTGTATTTGCATATTTCTGAAGTTTAGTTAAAAGACTGGAAGACCTTTTAATAACTTTCGAACTATTCCCCCTCCCCTACTCAGAAATGTTAAACATTTTATTATCTAATTTGCAATATTGTGGCATGTTCATAAAACTTTACACCATTTCTAGCATTCGAGTTACATCAGATGTTTAGAATATAATTTGAAGAATTACAAACCTTTCTGGACTTTGGAATTCTGGGAGATCTGGTGTTTGATGATACTTGTTGGATTCTTGAGGCCAACTTGAACTGGACTTGATTTTCTTCTTCCTCTTCTACAGCTTTCTGCTGTTAAGACATTAAATAATTATTAGTTAACTAAAATCAATGACAGGATATGAAGCACTGTTATGAAATGATTAACAAAATTATGAAATTTTAATCAGCAAATTTGTGCTACTTCTTACTTTCTAAAACCAAACATAAGAAAAAAATAACCTTTCTGGATCTTAAAGTCTTTGGAGAGCTTGTGACAGAATTTGAATGATAAATTTTTAAATGTGTCTTGCCTGGTGTCTCCTTTTCTTCTTCCACACTTTTCTGCTGTAACATGAACAACTGTATTACTTGTAAATTCATATTAACACAGAATCTTAAGTATTTAAATTAAATTCTTCAGATTTATGCTGATTTTTATGCATGACTGCAAAGATAAGCTTATAAACTGTGCTCATTGCATCTGAAAACTTTTGGGCTAAAAGCTACAAACCATGTTATTTCTTGGAGTTTGTGGAGAACAGGTGTCTGAAGATACTTGCTGTACTTTTGTGGTTGTCATCTGCTTGTGTTTATCATTTTTTTCTTCTGCTACTGCTTTCTCTGGCTACATACAAGCAAAAATGCAATTAATATCCCTTTCATGGATCTATACAGGTTTCCCTCTTATTTTAAGTTAAACTTTCTGTTACTAAATACTTCATCCTATTATTCAACTTCTTCTTAGAATACAAAGTTCCACACCAAAGGAGCAATGAATAAAATCAGACCAGAAAGACCTTCTCTCTTAAATAATTTCACCCCATAAGTGATTTTTTTGCTTACATTTTTTAAATCTACACATATGATTCTGAATTAAAATGTTGCCCTCTGAAATGTAATGGTTACCACGCTAACTTCATAATCCAAGGTCACAGGTTCAAATCCAGAGGAGGACAATGGATTTTTTGGGGCATAAAAATCCTTAGCATGCCTTCCTTCGGAAGAGAAGTAAAGCTGTTGTTCCTGTCTCATACATTTATGGCACATGAAAGAACTTAAGCCTGATAAAGAGGTCTCTGAGCAAAATTAAGCTGTCTTTCATGCCAAGTACAGAATGGATCGCTTGAGAACCACAGCAGTTAAAGAGTGTCCATGAATAAAACTCCATTTCTATTTCTGAATTAAAATGTCTTACAGAACTTCAGGGATGTTTAAAGCGCTTCTCATAAAAGAACTACATACCAATACTTTCTTCATCATTTTATTTGAATTATTTATACCATTGATTTAAAGGCAAATTGCTTATGCATATTTTGAAAGGAAAAAAAAAAACTGCACAAAATTATTAGCATCTACCTTTTTATCTGAACTTAATGCCATTGGATGAAACGAAAATAAGGAGGTTGAGTATATGTGACATTGCTGCATATAATTACAATGAAGACATTTAAATGTGAGTGAGTTGTGAGCTGATGTGAGGAGTGAATTATGAGTTGTGGTAAGTTGGCCTGGCCTGAGAAGAATTTGTATCCACTAGAAGTTCCACCTGTAAAGGAATGCCAGAATCAAGAGGTGACGGAGGAAGCTGTAATGAGCCTATCAGAAGTGATGGGGCTGTTTAACAAGTGGTTACAAATAGGTAAGAAAGGAAAATCAAACTTCCCACTAAACTCAATTTATGAATTTTGCAGTTTTATGTCTGGTTTCAAATATGCTTCATATTTAAAAGGTGGGAGGGTGTTATGAAAAGGATATTTTATGTGAAGTGCATTCTTCTTTTGTTTGTGTAGTAGTGTTTTATTTTTGTTCATTGATGGCTGCAGTTTTGTGTGTCCATGTAATGTATTTTTTTTTTTGTGAAATATAATGTGGTATCAAATAACTGTTTTACTGCTTAATACTAAATTATGTGAGTTTAGTCCCTTAGCACAACAGACATGTTAATTACACACAGCCTACACAAGGCAATGACATTGTAAGTCACCATTCGGGCATGTCATCTCAAAATAACTGAGGTCACTTTGTGGTTTACTGGAAAACATGCGAGTCAGTTGGGGAATTTAATGCCATGCTGGCATGTTGCCATGGTTAGAGCGACTGGCTAAAGACCATGAGATCTGTAGATCAAATTCAAGCTTTGCCATTGAATTTTTCAGTCTGACTTTACCTATCAAACCTGTGTCCTACACACACAGCTTGTGAAAAAACAATTATCATTAAGAAACTTCTTAAGTTGTATTACTCAAAGATTATACCAGAATTTAAGGTCAAGAAAAGGCATTATCAAAATATTTGTGTTCATTTTCAATGCTGTTTTGGCATAGCAACTAATGCATAGTCTTTGTTTTCCTATGAGTTTGAAAACAAAATTTGGTAGAGATTTAAGTTCAAAACAGCAACTTTTAGCTGGACAAGGTACTTACAAACTCAGAGTTAACATTTTTACAAATTAATGAAAGAGTGTCACATTTTGTTTTGATTTGCAGCAAATGTAGCCATCACTGTCAATTGGCAAGCTTACTACTTTAGACAAATTTTATTTTATGCATTATGGATTACTCATATTTAGACAAGTTTCCAAAATTCTACACATGGGACGAGAAGGAGAGCTGGAAGGGGAGCAAATGAAATAGTATCAGAATAGTGTCCCTTCTTGAAGTAAGCAGCTTGCATAACATTTTTGTGATGGTTACAGCAGGCAGCGCATCATATATGCTCCTGCATTTTGGCTCCAATACAATGTACTACCACATATTGTGATGCTCACAGAACATAAGACCCTAGTGGTGATAGTATATAATAATGTAATGAGAAGGCTAGTAAAAGGGGGGAGACTGCCAATATTAACAGCAGCAAATGCACTTCCTTCTTTTCTGTGTGTGTATGTGTACCCTCAAGGAGGGAGCTTGTCATTTGAGTAGAGGGGCCACATCTTGCCTTAACACCCAGGTAATATGTAAGATATACCTTTATATAAACTCCTAGGCTAACATTAACCCCTAATTCTCTTTAATGTAATTTAGATCTTTCTTTCATTTCCAGGCAGGGCTTCCTAAACTGTCCAACATGTTCCATCTGAGCTGTGTCCCTGGGTGGTAATATGGGAGGTCACTAAATTCTAACGCCACATAATATAATTTTTTAGTACTTTTCAGACTTTTCAGTTCTACAATTGTGACACTATTTGCAAAATTGCAATGCACTTTCCAGTGTGGGAACACTTTTTTACCAGCTATAGGGTGTTCATAGTAGTAGAAAAATCTTTGCGTAAAATGTCAGATAATTACTCCTACTAGTTATAGGGCTGTCTATGAAGAACTAGAAGCAGTTAATTCTCTAAGAGAGATCTGAACAATTCACAGTGCAACAGTCTGCACATAATTGGATGGAATTAAAGACATGAAACAGGTTTTGTTGAAGAGGAAAACCAATTCTGGAAAATTATGGGTTACTTGAAATGGAACCCACATTTAAATGATACTAAAGAAAGAAAGATCTAGAATCTTTATTCACATTGAGATTTGGAGCCAACTGGAAAGAACACAAATGTTTTGAAGCTCTATGTTTCTGCTCTGAGTGTTGATGCAGAATCTTCTGTTGAAACTTATTAACCTGTTGGACAATTTGACTTGGTTGAAAGAATTTGGTTTTGAAAAACTATGAAAGTGTCCATCTTCCATTTTGTATTATCTTAAAGTAAAAGGCTTTCTGTACATCCAAGAAAACAATATACTTTTGGATATACGAGGGTAATCCCAAAAGTAAAGTCTCCAATTTTTTTTAAAATACAAAGAAACTTTATTGACAACAAATGGTACATTGTTTTGAATCTTGAACATTTTTCTATTTTTCCACATAATTGCCATTTCGATCGATGCATTTTTGTATATGCTTAGGCAGTTTTTGTATGCCCATGCCATACCGGCTTGCTGCCATGCTCTTGAAGAAGTGATGGAACTCATTTTTCACTTTGTCGTCACTGAAGTGTCTTCCAGCCAAGTGTTCTTTCAACTTGGGAAACAAGTGGTAGTCACTGGGTGCTAAGTCTGGACTATAGGGTGGATGGGCAATGATGCTCCATCCAAACTGTTACAGAAGATTCATGGTTTGAGGGGCAGTGTGGGGGCGAGCATTGTGATGGAGAAGGCTTTTGCCCTTGCTCAACATTCCTCTTCTTTGGGTTCTGAATTGCCCATCTGAATTTACTTAATGTTGACAACATTTACTGTTGTCCCAGGATCCATAAAGTTGACCAACAATATCCCCTTTAAATCCCAAAACCACAGATGCCATGACTTTACCAGCAGTGTGTTCTCTTGAATTTTTGCAGCTTGGTTGAACCAGAATGCTGCCACTCGCATGATTGTTGTTCGGTCTCAGGTGTGAAGTGGAAAGTCCAGGTTTCATCACCCATGACTATTGAATCCAAAAGTTGTCCTTTTCATCTGCTTAGCATTGAAGAAATTGGTGGGAAGTTTCAGCACATTGCTTTTTGTGATCTTCTGTCAGCATCCTTGGGACCCATCTTGCACACACCTTCTGAAATTTCAACTCTTCAAAGTCCAATGGTGGTTCAAGAAATCTCAGGAACAATGCAAAGCTCATCAAGAGTGATCCACCGATCTTAAGCGTGATTTGTTCAACCTTTGCGATTGTTTTGTCAGAAATGGACGGTCTCCCGCTTCTTTCTTCATCATGAATTTCCATACAGCCATCTGCAAATTCTCTACATCACTTGCAGACATTTTTGACATCCTCTCTTTTCAAGCTCTATAGTAAAATGGATGTATTTATGTAAGCTGTTTAAATATTCCAAAAATCCTAAAGTTGTTTTCTCCCCATATAATTAAACAACCAACATGTTCATCCATGTATCTTGCAAATAATGCTGATTTCAAAGTAAGTGTTTTAATGACTGCTTTCAAATTCTTTTAGGAATACTATGCAGCATTTTGACCACTGTCAAAGACAGAGGAGAGCAGCTGCTCTTTCCACTTCAACTTCTAATTGATTTTTTTGAGGGGGGGGCAGCTAAAGCATCTTTTATGGGAATTCTGGTGCAGAGATACATGTGATGTCAAAACTGTTTAATACCTGTGCAAAATGGCCAGAATCTTTGCTTATAACAAACTTTTCCCATCCACTGTTGAAATTCTTTGGCAAATGATTCTGTTAATGCATGAGTAGGTGACTTTGTTTTTCCTTAGGTATAGAAGATGTGTTATGTAATTAGTACAGCTGTGGTTCTTTCCATTGCCAAAGTTGTATATAAACTTGTGTAAAACATAAACATACTCTGAAACTAGCTTTATGATCGAGATGTGTGAATGACATAATTTGTTGCTTTCTCACATGGAAAGGACGTGATTTCAGGAAACTTAAACTGAGTTTTATTTTGGGCACTGCTGTGCTTCTCAGCATCCCATTCTATTATGGTCGAGAAAGATACTTTAATTTTACTCAGATACTTTAATTTTTACTGTGCCTCTTTATGAGGCTTGAGTTTCTTTTAAATGCTATAAATCTACAACATGGTACCAACAGCTTTACTTCCCTTCCGAAGGAAGCCATTCTAGGGATTTTTACGCCCCAAAAAAAATCCATCGTTCTCTGCAGGGTTTGAATCTGTGACCTTGGGTATATGAAGGTAGCATGGTACCATTATACCATGGAGGGCTTTATGCATGCCATAGCCATATTTATGCACATTTCTCTTTTCTTTACCCATGTATCGAAACATTAGCAATGTCATTATATAGTGTTAGCATCCAGCAAATACATTTTCTGATGTTTCGTCCTAAAAGGTCATCATATAGAATCCAGAATTTGTTGAATTTTTTTACTTTCTCTACATGCACTATGTACAGTGTATAGAGAAGGTATTGCACTCCACCCAAAAATTTGATACCGAGATTTCACCAGAAATATATGTTTATGGGCCCCCTTTAACTAAAAAAAGCATTTTCGGAAAAAGGTCTGTGTGTGTCTGTGTGTGTGTGTGTGTGTGTGAACATGATAACTCAAAAATGAAAAGTCGGTAAAATACCAAGCTTGGTATTTAAGTTCAGTATCTTCCAGGGATGAAACACAAAGATTTTGAGGAAAATCCCCTAATCCCCAACTACCAAAGGAACTTTTTTTGAAAATTTTGATTTTCTCAAAAATGGCTCTAACGATTTTGATAACAATTTTGTATATTAAAGATATTTACCTGACATATAAACTGTATATCTTCAATTTTATGTGAATAGTCTCTGAAGAGTACTTTATTCTGGATGAATTTTATGGAATTTTGAATAACTGCTAAGCCGTAAGAGATGGACAAAAACTTACTACACGAAAAATGTACAGCACGTTAAAACACACAATTTGTGTTATATACATTTTTTTCGTGGAGTTCATTGTTTTTGAGACATTCCTTGTTTTTGGTTTCTGCTTTGAAAAACTTATACTTTTCTCATACAGGAATTTGTCAACTGTTGTCCATACAAACAAAGGAACTTCAGAGATATAGCAACCATTTTTTGACTATCACTTTAATCTGTGGTACTCCCTTTTTTCGTTTCTACGTACAAGGAAACAAGTAATAAGACTATTTCTACTAATTTTTTCTGATTAGCATGAAGTAAATAGAAATTTAAGCTTTTTAAGAATAATTTGTTGCAGAGATGTAGAGAAAGTCATGTGAATGGTGCACATCAGATTTTTATACACTGCATTGCATTATTTTTTCTAATACAAGGTTATAATCTGTCTTATCTACCCACCTCTTTTTCATTAACTAATGTAAGCTTTCAATTATGCTTTCAATTATGAGTTTTTCACACATATACAGTTTTTATTCCAATTACTCTGGAAAAAAAAAAAATTACTCAATGAATACTGCCAGCCATATATGAGATAATGGCTACAGCCCAAAAAAGCTGAGCATAGATCTTGGTGAAATATCAACATCAAAACAGCCAAGCTGACATGAACCAAATTGTAGGATAAGAAAGAAAAAATTAATTTCTTTTTGAGAAGCAGAATTACAACAATTGAATACTATGACATCCTGCAATAACCACTATTTAAAAGAAATAGTATGTAATTCCACTGTGTTCAGTTGAAAAGCTGTGAAATAGAAGTGTCGCCACAAAATTCAATATTACAGTGTGCATTTATTTGGAAAAAAGTACTTAACTTTTACATGGAAAGCATTGTTTTACTTATTCAAATCCTTTTTCATTTTTATGCAATTGTTACACTGGATTACTCTTTAAATTTATATAATCAACTGTATTAAATACTTCCATATTCTAAGTCATGCATCGTAATGGATGGATTTTCCATACTTCAAAATGCACAAATCTTCTACTCGTGATAAACACAGAATTTCAAATAAATCTTAACTATACTTACATGACCATCATTGGACTAATAAAACAAGGGTAAGACTTACCTGAGATTTTATTTTTAGATCCACTAGCCAGCTGTCATCATAGCGCTTATTACTGACAGGAGTTCTAGGGGACAACCTCCTAGGAACATCATTTGCACTGTCTTGTGTAATGAGCAAAGTTTTCTCAAAAGGTCTGAGAGGGGTACTGAGCAATGACTTAGCTCTTCCTGATTTCTTTGGTGTTTCATGGTGAGCTTCAGGTGTCTGGATGACAGGACTATCTGAAGGAACTGACTGTAGCAATTTTTTCTTAGGAGATATAGGGAAAACCTTTGTGTCAGAGACTGTATCATCCTTTGGTTCATCTTGTCTGCTCTTGATGGAAGATATCCTCTTCACCTGTGCCTCAAAAACTCCCTGAATGGCAGGACTGTCTGCAGGCTTTGACTTTAATCCTACAGTTTTCTTAGGTGTTGTAGAGCAAGCTTTTGCTTCTGATGACTTATCCACCTTCAATCCATTTGGTTTGTTCTTTTTGGGAGATGTTCTTGTCATCCGCACTTCTGATACAGGCAGTGTGGATTCATCTTTTTGAGGCAACTTTGGTTTTCTCAGTTGTGTACTACAAGATGTAGGAGTTGTAACCAAATCAAGTTTGGGTCTCTTTACAAGACATCTTTCATCATCACTGCTGCTATCATCTCTTGGTCTTCTCTGTTTGCCCATGTTATTCTGTAATTAACAAAGCAACTCCTAAGTTATTCATAAAAAATCCCTCATTACATTTACATATCTTTCTCCTATTGCTCTTCTACAAACTTTTCTTATAAAAGCTTATTTCATTTAATTTCCTTCCTGCAATAGCTGCAGGTTGTTACTTTTTTTTAATCCCCGATTAACTTTCAATTCATATTTTCATATTTTAATGAACAATACAATACAGTAAAGTTAATAAGACTTCTAAACATAGTGATGCCCTTTGAAATTCCATACTCTTATGATGACCAAGAAGAAAAGAAAAAAGAAAAGAACACTAACTTCCCAGTTGAGAAGAAGAAGAACACTAATTTCCCTTTTGAGAAAAGTACAAATGTTTACAAATTCAAACCAATAACAAAAGATATCTCAGAAATGGTTAACTGTATATTAAAAAAACTTGAAATAAGTTGTGTGCTTAACAATATTTGCATGTCTCACATGCATGCACACATACACCACTAGAGCCAGTCAAAACCCATGCCACTCTCATTTGTTGCTCGTAAACCACACCACCCTTGAGTGCGGCAACGAGAGTCTCGTGTATCGAGAGCTAGTGCTCATGAGCGAGGCAACTCGAGAATTCTTGTAACTACAGGCGGAATAGTTGACGTATGATCCATGGAATAAATTGGTTACGTAATAACTAGGGACCATATTTTTAGGTTTTAATCTATTTTTCCCATTTAGCTTTTCCCCTAGAAAGTTTCAAAGTACTTTTATGTTTCAAGCGGTTTGAGTGCTAAGCTTATTCAGCCTAAAAAAGCTAAATAGGACATTAAGACCTAAAACTCGCTAAACTTAAGTTTTGTTTTTTTTTTTCTTCAGTTCATTTGAATTAACAATTTTTGTTAGCAATTCGTTTAGTTTGTTTTGAGTGTACACGTGGGGTTATCCGGGGAGAGAATGCTCTTGGTATAGAAATTGCATGAATGAAGTATGCGCCAATGAGATCCTATGACGTTGAAAGATTTTTTTTTTTTTTGCCTTTAGGAAAATATTAAAAAGCAATAGCAAATTTGCAAATGTGACTGTTGTGTATAGCAACAGTGCTACCAAGTGAACTTTATTTTATGTGAGTGCTATATATTAAAAACATGTGCTTGATACGTTAATTACAATGTTCTAGCATGCATCCACTGAGTAATACATTGTTTTAATAGCATGCTTCCGTGAAGTAAAATCATTTTCATATTTTTATCCATACTATGTTTAAAAGGCTTTTGTCATTGACTTGCTTAAATAGCTAGGAAAAAGGCAGGAGCATTGTTTAAAAGGCTAGGAAAATTGTTTATAAATCTAAAGAGGTTAAAAAGCTAAAAATATGGGCCCTATTAATAACACAAGATAACTCGTCGTTTAACAGCACATATGTATATCCAAACACGTTTGTACATCTGAATCAGCAATATTAATGTTGATGACAGACCTATCATTTGTGTTGCTATGTATATAACTTTTACTCAAACTTCAGATAAAACCGAAAATAGAATTACTTTATGCAAAACAAACTTCTTAGGAGTAATAAAATATTTAAATACTTATTTTTAATAAAAGTGGACACCACATACACATATCTGCAGATTCTGCGATACCACATTTCGTTTTTAATCCATTCTCTAGCATGTTATTTAAATGTCATCCCTGTCTTGGTGGGCTATTTAAATCTCAATTCATTTAAACAGATGAAATAATAGAAGTTACAGATTTTAGGCAAATATTGCCTTAATATATGTTCTTCTCATTTAGATAAACATGCATAATTTTATGAACTTTTAGCCCATTTTAACAATTTTATAGATGATTTCCTAATCACCTGAAGGAATGCTATAGATTTGTCATCACTTCTGGTATGTTGTGTCTCGATGCGTTGGCTTGTACCTGTCAACAGAGTTTGTAACATATCAGTTTCGCATATTTCTGCAGCTGCTGTGATCTTGAATAAAATTAAACTGTCTAGCGTTGCGATTTATAAATGCAATAGCACTTCTTCATCCTATACAAAAGTTTTAGTGAGCAACAGGGTTGCCGAAGTTATATGACGGGCAAGATTTAGTTCTCACGGATGACTGATTTTTTGACGGATATTATTAGCAATTATTAAGGAATATTATATTGATTTTCTTTAGAAAAACTGTCATGGATGTAAATCTTTGTGTACCTACAAGACAGTGTCTGTTAAGCAATGTAACAGCTATCTTTTATTTTGAGCTAACGACAAACTTCTCGGTGACGAACAACTCCACAAACATGACACTGTGGCCACATGTGTTTATCAGAGTGAATTCAGAATTCATCATAGTGAACACAGTGCTAATGCTTCCTTTTTTTTAATTACCTAATTGAACAGACCGTTTTGGGATATGTACAACATTTTAGAAAAGAATAGTTAAATAATAAATAGTTAAAGGAATAATAATAATAATAATAATAATAATGTTTGAGTCCATATACCAATTTACCAAGTCATGAATACAATTACAATATTAATATGTACAACTATTTATAAACTACACATTGGCAATTATACAGATTTACATAGTTTTCATTATTAGATATTGTTTTAGTTTATTTTTAAATACATTTCCTTTGAGAACTTATAAATGTTCAGTAATTTGTTGTAATAATGGGCCCCAGCAACATATAGGTCTTTCATTATTTATTTAGTATTATAGGTACTTTTATGGAGATCTAACTTGTTTTGTGTCACGATTATGCAGTTCCTTATTCATGATATATTTATCCAGTCTTGAATAAACAAGCAGTATGATTCTATATAAATATAATGAATAGACTGTGAAGCACTTCTTATTTCTAAAAATTCCCCTACAACTTTCTCTGCTTTTTAACTTAGATTATTCTTAAACATCTCTTTTGTAGAATAAGTAACCTTTTCAAGTGAGAGTCTGCGCTAGATCTCCATACTTCTATACCATATGTGATGTGTGGAAAATTTACTGCATAGTACACAGTAATACATTATTGTCAACATATTTTGATAAATGACTAATTAAATATACACCTTTAGATACTTTTCTGCAGACATTATCTATATGTCGTTTCCAAGTTAGGTGTTTATCTACGCATATCCCAAGAAAAAGATGGTTACTTATCTCTGTACTTTTACTTTCATCTATACCTAATTGGAATTGTTGAATATTACTCCGGTGTTGGAGTTCAAATTTGATTACAGCAGTTTTATTTAGATTTGTAGAGATATTTAAACAGTTATATATTAAAAAACCTGTTTAGCTGTGGCGCTGGCTGTTGTCCCTCAGTTCCAATTCAGATTTGTCCCATCATATTGCAGAACTATCATCAGCATAGGTGATAATTTTACTGTTTACAGGATCACTAATATCGTTTATATACACGAGGAACAGGAAAGGCTCCAGTACCAAGCTTTGGGGCACTCCACAACGTACTATTCCCTGTTCTGATTTAATTTTCTTAGTTTCACCATCAATTTTGTAATTTATTACTGCATATTGTCTTCTTTTTGAGAGACATGAAGCTATACGTTTATTTGCTATCCCGCGTACCCCATAATGCTGCAGTTTTTGCAGTAATATGTTGTGCTGAACACAATTGAATGCCTTAGAAAGGTCCATGAACAATCCTGCAACTTTACTCTGTCTAATCTGCTAATTACTTCATGCACGAAATCAGCAGCAGCAATTACAGTTGATTTGCCAGTTTGGAATCCATGTTGATAAGGGTTTAAGATGTTATTAGCAGTAAAAATTTTATACAGCCTCCATAGTATTATTTTCTCATATAGTTTGCCCAATGTAGATGTTATTACAATTGGTCAATAGTTTTGAATCGACCTTTTGTCACCTTTTTTGTGTATTGGTCTTACAATACTTTAAACAGTCCAGAAGCATCCCATTATTCATGGATTCATTGATCAAGTATGTAATAATTTCACCTATTCCATCTTTACAAGTTTTTAGAAGGGAAGGGGTTATCTATTCCACCTATGTGATTGCTTATTCTTTAATTAATTTATTTCCCTAATTATTTCTTCTTTGGAGGTGTTAAAAAGATACACAGATTTCACTGTAGGGCTCTTACTAATTGAAAGTGTATCGCTGTAATTGGTAATTTTGCAATCTCCGACACTTAAGAAGAATTTATTAAACTTATTTGCAATGACACCCGAACCGTTCTCATATATTCCCATGTTGTTTAGTTTTATATTGTCATCTTCAGCTTTGTCCTTCCTTGTACTGTTAATAATATTCCACACGGTTTTGGCAATATTGTCTGATTTATTTATGCGCTCCGAGTATTGATTTGATTTTAGATCCCTTAGTTTGTTTTGATAGAGAGTTTTGTATTGTTTATAGCAGATTTTATAATGCTCATATCCAGTGTATTTATACCAAAAGTGCATATCTTCAACTTTTTCCTTCAATTTGAATGCTTCACTTGTTTGTTGTGTACATTTTCTGCCATTTCAAGATACTGTTTTTGTAATCATTAAAATGTATATTAAATATTTTATAAAAGTTGTCCCATTTACGATTGATTTCATGCAAGTTATATACTGATTCCCATGTTTCATTTTGTAAAATTTTAACTGGTTTGTTTACCCTATCTTTTGTAAAAGATCTAAATGATTTGGTTTCAAATAGCTGTATCATTCTACAGATATTATGTATATCAATGCACTGTGCCCATCTACTATAAAAGTGGATATAAAGCTATCCTCCATTTTAGTTATTGTGTGGTCAATCGTCGTAGAAGACATTGGTGTTACTCTTGTTGGTGCAAAAATAGTGTCCCTTAACACATACCCAATCAGTAAGTCATTAATCTTGTTGTAGCTTTTATCATCAGTTTTTAGATTTACATTTAGGTCACCCAATATTACCATATTAGAATTATTGTTAATAAATACTTTTCAACATACCATCTAATTCTGTGATGAATGGTTGTTAGAGGTGCCCAGGGAACCTAGTAGTGCACAGTGCCAATATTGTCAATGCAATGTAAATGTGCTTTGTCAGATTTACTTTTTCATGCAAAAAATAAGAAACATCTAAAAGCAGCTGAACCCTTTTTAACTTCACAGTCAAAAATACCATTTCAGCCTATTAAAGACACATATGAGCATGCAGCTGCAGAAGCTGTTCTCACATTGTTTGTAGTTAATCACTTCCCTTGATCATCTTTCAGACCTGTTCCAAAGTGCTGACTTTGAGCTTTAATTTTTATTTTTGAAAGAAAATATGGAAATTATTAATTTTGATGGATTTTTATGACCTGATCTGATGGAAAAACTAATGTGTTGACAACCCTGGTGAGCAACACACTCAACCTGATCCAGCGGAATACGCTTATTGTAATAAAATGCAAGTCAAAATAAAAACATGCACTGCTTTCGGTTATTCAGCTTCATTTGATTAATGAAAGGTGAATGTAACTCACAAGGTCAAGGGGAAATATAACATAATTACAATGAGTATCTCTTTACTTTCTGAGAGACCAAGTAGCACAAAGGAGAAGCATATACATACCTACCAAAGTGTTTAAAACAAACACTTTGAAGACTCAAGCGATTTTGTTCTACTCAAATAAATTAGATTAGAGTGGATATCAGAATTATTGCTTCAAATAATGTTTACATACTGGTTATAACAAAACTATAGATCATTTGCATTCTGACTCTGCAAGTTTCCGTGCATTACAATGCAGTCTTGCTATTAACGAGACTCACAAGTCTTGCGAGTAAACGAGATTCTCATAAGCTCGTTAGTCAATTCTCTTCCTGCCAGCCATACGTTCAGCTGCATCTACTGGCTGCAATAGGTGCCGTTAGCGGCAGCGAGAAACGAGACTGAAAGCTGACTTGACCGGCTCTATACACCACCTAAGAACCTTTCTTACTTTCTTTACACATACGGTGTACATAATATATAGAGGAAGTATTGTATTGCACTCAAAAATTTGATAAGAGAGATTTCACTGGAAATACATGTTTTGAGACCTCCTGTATTCAAAAAAAGAATTTTTAGAAGCACATCCTGTGTGTGAGAGAGAGAGAGAGAGAGAGAGTGAGTGAGTGTGAGAGAGAGTATGAGAGAGAGTGTGAGGGAGGGAAGGAGGGAGGGCGGGCGGGCGTGCATGTGTGTGTGCATAGCTCAAAAACTAAAAGACCGTTTAATACCAAACTTGGTATTTAAATTTATTATCTTCCAAGAATGCGACATGAAGATTTTCAAGAAAATCCCTCCACCCCAAATTACCCTTTAGATTGAAAAATTTTTGAAAACATTGATTTTCTCAAAATTGACTATATGATTTTGCTTAAAATATTGTAAATTAAAGTTATTCACAACACAAATAAAATGCATATTTTGAATTTCCTGGGAATAGCCTCTGAAGAGCAGAATTTTGCATAATGGTTAAACCATAAGAGATAGACAAAAACTTAATACATAAAAAATTTAGATCTTCTTAAAATACACAATTTATGTCATAAGCATTTTTGTTGTAGAGTTGACCATTTCCAAGATATTCCTTGTTATTGGTTTAAATTCTAAAGCACCTATATTTTTCTCAGACAGGAGGAGTACAATGATTTCTGGTGAAATTGGCATATCAAACTTTGGCTGAATTTACTATAAGCAAATAGTAAGGAATGTAAAAAAAAAACTTCTATTATGAATTAAGAAGAGCCAAGATAGATGGTAATAGGAACTGTCTTTTTAACATTTGTGAAGTTGCAGTTTCAAATCATGTAAGACTAAAGATGCTTTTCTGTTTCCCTAGTCATCAAGTAAATTTAAGCCTGAGTATATTGAAGCTAGGACCCAAAGTTTCACTCAAGATCAAAACCTGTTTCCATAACCCCAAAATTCCAACATTTGCCCATATAAAAAGAATACCAAGTACTCAATTACATCTTATGTAATGAAGTTTTTTTTTTTTCTTTTCCTTTATTAATGTCATCAAGTTAATTGAGCAATGTCATACAAAGGCAACTATGCAACTAAACGCTAGCTCTCTCCGACTCATATGTACCAAAGTAACTATAGAAAAACTTTCAGCTCTTCTTTCCAACATGTGACACAGGATTTTAGCATGAGAATATATTTTCAAAGTATGGTTTTATGTTTTCTTATCTGATGCAGCTTCACTTTTTACTATGAAAATGTTTTCTTAAGGGTCACTCTATTACCAATGGACTTTCTTCCCTAATCAACCAGTTTCAATGAAAATTTTAGGTTAAATTAAACCTGCCATTACATATTGTTGGTGTAAGTTCCATTGCTCTATATTACATAGTTTTGGAATTAAAATTATTTCTTATGTTTTTTAGAAATAATATAATAGTAATAAAAGATGGTAGAGGCCTGAAATTTGGTATGGTAGTTTTTCTATGCCTATGCAATACGAGTGTGAATTTGTTTTCCAAAATATTAATATTTTTTAGAAATCTGTTTTTCTCTTTAGAACCGAATAAAAAGAAATATACTAATAATTACAAAGAAAAGAACAAAGAAAAAAACAGCATATGTTTACATGCATGAGTGCAATCAACAAACCAATGCACATTTTTCTTTAACTAGTTATATTCTACATTTCCTGAAAATTTCAGCTTTATCCATTAATATTTACTGAAAAAAGTTTGCCCCAAAATACAAAAAATGTTTTATAGAGAAAAAGGTATATGAAGTTTTGGAACACAGTTATTGGATATATTGCTCTTCATTTGCCCATTAGTTTTCTCCTGCACTCCCTTTCCTTTCAGCCTCAAATCTTCTTTGAGCATATTTGTCACTCTTGTTCCATTTCTCCTTTTAATTTCTATATTGTCAAAACACTCTGCTTGACATGACATTCATCTCTGTGTTTACTTATTTTGATGGAAATAGGAGAAATTTCTGACTTCTTTACCAGTTCTGTCAGATGCTGTCCTTGGTTTACAAGAACTATACCTTCTGCCACTGCCATATCAACCTTTGGCAGAAAGCAAGAACTCCTCAGGGCAAATATCCCAAATAACACAATGAAGACTTTCATTTGCATTTTGAGTCTTTGCTTTTTTTTTTTTTTTTTTTTAGTGTTTAACGCCCACTGTAACTACTTATGGCACCGCAGGCAGTGACACTGATGATACATGAATGATGATGGAGCACTGGTGGAATGTGATGGCGGGGGAAACCGGAGTACCTGGAGAAAACCCGCCCCAGCGCCACTTTGTCCACCACAAATCTCACATGCGGTCGCTTGGGATCGAACCCAGGCTGTCTAGGTGAAAGGCGGCCACGGTGCGGCCAGTCTTTGCTTGGCCCTTCACTGCAATCTTCATAGAAAAACTATATATCTCTCTCAAATTCACAGTTACACATTCTTCTTCACACTCACCACATTAATACTCTTGAAAACATGTTCTTTAAAACATTAGTCAACAAGAAGGTAATTTGGCTCTACAACTTCATCTATACACCAGAGAGCACAATGTAACACTTTCAGCTGTAGAGTTATTAGCATTAGATACTTCATTTTTATCTGCTGTAGAATGTCTCAACCTTCTTTCAGCTAAAGTTAAGCTTTCTTTTTTCTTTATTATCTTTTCACTCCATACTTTTTCTATTGCTAAAAAGACACAAGTGATGCTACAAATCAACTATACACATGGTTGCTTTAGCTGTTTTGTAAACAACACAATTTATTTTTTTATTTTTTTGTCAGCAGATGGCAGCGCTCATGCAGTTAGAGCAGCTAACATGTTGTCCACAAACTCTCACATTGGTCTCCAACCGAACAGTCCATTATTGTCACCTTGTATGACTGTTTGCATGCAAAGCAGAGTATGAGAAAAAGAATTTGCCCAGGCAAGAGCTTTGCACCCTCAAGCCATGTTCCTTTGCATACAGACTGTGAAACTTTTTCATGTCCAGTTCTAAAATAAAAAATGAATAATAATAGTAATGATGATGATAGAATCAGTAAGATTATCGTTAATAACATACAACCTTCCCTTTTCGCACTACAATACAATAAATTCTGCTCTATTGCATCCCCACGTTTATAAAGCAATAAAACCCAAGAGAAAGTATATCAGGACTTTTAAAAAATGACCAGTTAACCACTTCCAGATGGTGCTACACCAGTTTGTTGTGTAGATGTCTGGAGATTTTTTGCATAGGTGATAACTAGAACTGATGTGCCGGTTGGTTGCTATGCAACACAATACAGTTCAGTCTTCAGTTGGTTTTGTCTGCTTGCATATGTGCTTTGCCGAATCTTCAGACTTAAAACATTTTCTCATGTCTTGCATCATATGTTGTAAAGAATTCCCAAACTTTTAATATAGCCTTTAAGCTATACCAGATAAAAACAGAAAAGATTAAGCAAATAGATAGGTTAAGTCATACTGAAAAATTCAATGCCAAAGCTGGGATTTGAACCATAGATCTCCCGGTCTCTAGCCGGTTGCTCTAAACATTGAGCTACCATGGCAAAGCGACCATCACAACATGCTGGCAATTAAATTTCTCAACTGAATTGCATGTTTCCCGGTAAATTATTTTGAGACGACATATCCCAATAGTGACTTGTAATGTCATAAGTACATTAAGTCCCAGGCTTCATAGTTTAGCCAACTATTAGGTTAATTAGTGTTAATTTTTTTTCACATAGGCGGTGGGTAAGACAGGAGTTGGAGAAGATGTTGTCAGAAAACATAGCACATATTTTTAACCTTTTCCAGCCATAACACTTGGAAGAAATTTCCAGTCTGGACAGACCTTTTAAATTTGCAACTAGAGCTATGCAGATGAAAACAAAAATAGGCTATCATTTTTACCTACAAAGCTAAGGATTATTAAATGTAGCTGAACTTGATGGCATAACTGTTGATGTACTAGAACATTTTGCACTGGATACACAGTCCATAAGCAGAGTGTTTTATAGTTGTTTTACATTTTTAAACATTTTGGACTACGATAAAAATATGCAAATAATAAAAAGGACATAGTAATCATCTAGCAAACAGCCATAAATCGTAATTTGTGTAAAACTTAGAAGGGGAAGTCTCAATTTTTACTATTTACACACATACATTTTTACTTTGTTGGCAGAAGACACTTCTTTTTTTTGTGATTCATGAATGGCTGGTTTATTTGGACATGCCTTACAATAGAAATAAGTTTCTTTCAGCACACCCTTGACTTTTTTATTGCTACAGACAATACAATCTTTATGTTTTTTCCCCCTTAAAATGTACATGAATTGTGGCACATTGTTTAGTCTCTCCTCTATTTCGGCTGTACTTGCGTTGTAAGGCTGTACTTGGCCTTGGGTTGTTTATGTCTTTCACCAGACTTTCAATAAATGACCTATATTTGATGAGGGACAACGAATGGTGCTTGCCTGGGAATTCTGAATTTTGTATAAAATGTAGGAGTTCACTGTTGCGACCTCCAAGCACCAGAAAAATAATTTGTGACACCATTTCAACAATATTCACATAAATGTGTATGTTGTGCAGTAATGGTCACTGCAATTCATGCCTTCCACAGGTTTGGTATAATCAGGCACCCAGCAACTTTTCTACATATTTTCTAGTACCCCTCCTTCAAAATTGTAGTTTTTGCATAAAGGTAGCATGATCTGTAGAAATGATTTAGACTACCCTTTTGTTTTTCCAACCCATAAGCATGGCATTGCCATTACAGTAAGAAATTGTTTTGCCACATTTCAACTTTTTCAAAGCTCCTTGCCTAATAGTTTTTGGGTTGCCAACTCTACCAACAATTACAGTACCTGTGGTATGACATTCATGGCTGTATAATTCCTGTGCTAAATCTATGCGACTAATGAATAAATGATAGCCTCTCACTCCAAAAGCAAAAAGTCAAGGCAATCTATTAGACATAATATTGTTACTGAATTGCTTTTCAGTGTACAACAGATTGCCAATTTTCCCTGAGTACTTTCCATAGTAAGGTATAACATTATGAACAAAGCCAGTACCACTATCAAAAATTCTAATAACCCATTTAGTGTGATTTTTAGGATTGTGTGTTTCAAAATATATTTTACCTTGAAACCAAAGTTAATTCATCCCTGGTAAAAAGTGTCCTTGAAACTTTTTTCAGGGGTTCTGTTACACTATGAATTATTTAGTTCTTCCAAAGGATGGAGCAGTGACATTCTGTAAATCATCCCCTCATACAGCATCCAAAATAATCTATTGCAAGGCATAACGTCGCAGAAAAAGTTTATTTGAATCGTTCTATTAGTGGACCAATAACCCTTTAATTCAGGAAGTGAAGCAAGGCACATGTTTAGTGTTATACCCAAAAATCCTTTTATTTCTGATAAGACACATCATCTCAAGTTTTCCACACAGATTTTGGTGACATTTGTAACCCAGCAACTTTTTCTCTAGCATATCTATTATTTCCTTTGCAACTTGTGATACAAGCTAATTAGTAAAATACAAACTCATATAATCTATTGGTTCAGGTCTCATGCAAAATTCAATTTTGAACTTAGAAAATGTATATTTCTTGGGTTTCTAATTAGTTTTTCCATGTGTTTCCATGTATCTGCACACACAATACTCGCAGTACTTATGTCATTTTCACTCCTACATTCAGACTCTTTGTTACCAGATAGTTCCATTTTGTTTTCCTCTTCAAATTCAATGTCCACATCATCACTCACTGCATCCAACTGACACAAGTAATTGATCTTATTCTTCCACGTCAAAACACAAAACATCAAATTTGCATTTTTTTAACAGAAGGTACTGGTTTCTGTATTTTGGAATCTATTGCTAAAAGTTGTACTTCCCCGATTGAAGTATTTCATATATATATAAACTGAAACAGTTTAAGTGATCTCCAAACAAATGGCAGTATAGACTTGATAATGATTCTACAAGCACCACATTATGCCCACAACATGCTACCAAAAGTGGTATTTCTTGAAACTAAACAGAAAAAGTGCTAAACATTTTGTTGCTGATCAAATAACGACATACGACCATATAGGCATTATTGTCTCATCGACCATATAAGAATATATGACTGCAAAGGGTTAAACTGCAGCACTTGATGTGTTACAGTGAGATTATTATTCATTGTTTCAACAACCTACC
The DNA here is from genome assembly GCA_030762935.1 of Hymenopus coronatus. Taxonomy (NCBI): domain Eukaryota; kingdom Metazoa; phylum Arthropoda; class Insecta; order Mantodea; family Hymenopodidae; genus Hymenopus; species Hymenopus coronatus. Next base: position 85,930,060 of record CM060897.1, on the reverse strand, counting down.
CTAAACTCTTTCATCGACATCTTCATACTTTCTTTTCCGGCTTCCATGATTTCTGGCTACCGATTTTTCTGATTGTACCAAATCAAATAATTTTAAATTCCACATCAAATTCACAGATGCAGCTCTTACAGCATTTTGGTTTCAAACTGGACAGCATTTAATTTAAATGAGGCTGTGCAACTCATTCTGCGATTCCCAGTAGCCATTTTATAAGCTTTCACAATCACAGCATGCATCGTAGATAAAGAAAAATAGAGAAGTGCAAACTAAGTGGCAATGCAAGTGGCTGGGAACCAGGGAGGGGTTGGTTTTACCATTCTTCTATGATTGGATGTAGCCTAAAAGATTAGTTGGCACTGGGTTTTACTGTCACTAAAGCCAATAAGGCAACTTCGTCAGATTTAGGTTGTTGTAAGTATAGAATTTATCAATTTCTTCAAATTAAAAAAAGAAAATTAGGGTATCATACGTGATGGGGTCCTATAACAGAGTAAATATGGTATTCTAGGATCTTTAAAACACACTGTTCCACCTGAATCTGCATATTAAATTTTTGGGTGGAATGCAATACTTCTGTTTATTATAGGTAAGCAGTACAGAAAGTAAAAAGTTAAGTAAAATGCTGAATTAGTCAATAATTACTAATCAACCAAATCAAGTTTACCATTACCAAGGTATGATGCTGGGTTATCAGGATTAAGAACCATAAACATATTTTGCTTCTGTAGAATATGTAATGGATATTATGTAGTAAAACCACTTATACAAAGTTTAAATTCTACTAACATCCCTGAAAAGACAGATTTACATTGGACTTAGGAAAGATTGTGTGAACAAACAATAGACAGAACAAGGGCACTTAATTAGTTTATGAGATAATTATCAAGACACTGCAGATTCTTCTAGATTTAGCATAAGGATCTACAGAAACAAGGAGATAAGAATTAAAACTTACGTTGCTAGCATTCTTAAAGGAGCCAGAGCGAAGGATCAATTTTCTTTGTACATGATTTACAGCACTGGACTTCTCTGAGGACTGCATTTCATTGCTGATGTCATCTGGTGCTTCATCCTCAAATTCCGAAAATATATTGTCATCAGAGTCAATGTCATCATCTGCAGTCAGCAATGATACTATTTCTTCTTCTGTTAGTTTAGCATTTGGTAGTCTATGCACTGGAACTTTAGCATTGTTATCCTCGCTTTCACTTTCACCATCTGTAATAATGACTACATCTCCATTTGGAACTGCAGTCTTCTTCACCAATATGGATTTTCCATCACTAGACTTTTTACCACATAGCCTGGTGCCTGGATCTGGAAAAAAATTAATGGAACTGATATATAATGCATGCTAGCTGAATACTTGTATTATATTTGCTTTCAATGAATACCACATACCCAGAGAGAAAATAAACAATGAGATATCTAGGTTATCAGCCAATGGCAGCATCTGGCTTTTTTTGGCAATGAGATATGGGAGATATGGAGTGCAGATTTTATGTTCCCCAAGAAGCTCTTGCCTTTCCAAACATTTACCTACAGTAGGTACATGAATTATGTATTAAAGGATACTAAGCACTGATTTATATAAGGTCATGAACTTTTAATCTATAGGTTTCTCACACAAACTGTAAGCAAAATTTTTCAATTAATTTCCCATGTTGCCCACCATGGTAGTCTGGTGATAGCATGTTTGCCTCACATTCAACAGGTCGCGAGTTCGAATCTCACTTAGGTGAGTTAGCTGGGTAAAGTTTTTTCCAGGATTTTTCCTTGTCCCCAGAGGACGAATGTCAAGTAACTTTATACTCCAAGGAGTCCCGAGTTCGTTTGAACATCGTTGCACTAATTTCATATATCATCCAATATGACCAACCAGGTTAAAAGACTCTTGAGCTATTAAAAAAAAAGAAAAAAATCCATGTTGTGGTGAGTAACTTATGTTAATATTTTTAGAGGTATATCTGCAGGCTTCCACGGATGTAGTCCATTAGCGTTACTTTGGCTTCCAGTGAAGGCCACATCAACGTTGAGCTTCTTCCTTGGGCCATGGCACCATAAGCCATAATGAACTATTATATACAGGAACATACAAAAAAAAAACACCCTGAAAAAACAACATAGAGGCCTTCTTACCATATGCCACCAAGTTTCCGAGAGATTTTTCTAAGTTATTAATAAAACATAATATCAAGGTCAGATACACATAAAGCAGAATACTTTGATCTAGAGTACCAGCTGTGAAAGATAAAGCACCCCTCTATTAAATCTTGGGATGTACCAAATTAGCTGTGATTGTGGGGACTCATATGTTGGACAGACTGGCAGATCCATCCATACCTGAACAATCACATCAGATATATAAAATAATCGCAAGCAGAGAAATCTGCCCTTGCAGAACATGTGGAAAAACCAGACATAGGTTTTCACATAGGATTTGAAAACAAAGATTCTGGCAGTATGTGGACATTGCACACATACAATAAGAGAGTATTGACATTTTTAAAGAAAACAGCAAACTCAACGGGATGGAGGAAAACAACTGAATTAAATTTGGAAAGCCTTACTGACTGAGCGAGAAGAGATTGGCACACCAACAGCCAATAGGAGAAATGCTAGGGCTTGCAGTGCCATTGGCCCAAAGAAGCTCAACACAGGTTGTAGCAAAATGTTGGCCTACACCGGAAGCCAAAGCAACTCAATGTATATAGGTACATTCCAGGCTTGCTTTTTGCAGATGTTCCGATAGCAATAGCAATTACAAGTGGAAGTTTCAAGAAAGCAATAGAAGCAACAGAGAAATCCAGCAAAGAATGGAGTCTGGAGATAAATCAAAATAAATCCAAAATTTTAGTATCTAAAAAAGGAAACAAGCTTAGCAGGGATGAAAAGTGGTCCTTAGAGGGTAGTGAAATAGAAGTTGTAAAGAAATCTGATTACTTAGGGGCAAGGATAAACAACAATTAAAATCTGATGTGTTGCATTCACATGACTTTCTCTACCTGTTCAGCAAACAAACTCTTGTTACAAAAGATTATTCTTCTATCTACATCATGCTAAATGAGATAAACACACACAATTGGTCTTACTAATTAGTTCCTTAAAAGCAGAAGAGAAATAAGCGAATTAACCACACTAAAGCAATAGCCAAATCTTTTAAAAGCTGATCAATATGTGAACTATTGAAGCTCAATTGACTCTGCATTTCCAGAAAAACAAAAGAGAGATTAAATGAAACGTGACTCCCATTTGAGAAGATACGTAGTTTGAAATTGAAACCAATAACAAAGAATATCTCAGAAGCAGACTTTGCAACAAAATTGTATATAACAAATTGTGGTTTTAACGAGATCTACATTTTTTGTGCATTAAGTTTTTGTGCGTCTCTCATGGTTTACCAGTTAAGCAAAATGCAGCATATTCCTCCAGAATGAACAGGTCTACAGAAGCTATTCCCAGAAAATTTAAGATATACATTTATTTTTCATGTTAATAGCTAAAAATATAGTATTTTAATCAAAATCATTAAGAGCCATTTTTGAGATAACATTTTCAAAAATTTTCCCTTTTTTTTAAAGGTAGTTTAGGGTAGGGGAATTTTCTTGAAAATCTTCATATTGCAAATAGCAAGTTTGATATTTCATGGTCTTTTAGTTTTTGAGTCATGCTGTCCAAACACATGCACACACTTTTTTCTAAAAATGTTTTTTTTTTTTTTTGACTCAGCATGTATTCTGGGGAAACCTCGGAATCAAATTTTTGGGTGAAATACAGCACTTCCTCTATACTCTATATATATTATATGTACACAGTAAGTAAAAATGGTCAGAGCACAAGACAAATGTGTTGGTAAAGACAAATTAACTATAGTTAACTATAGGGAGTAGAAATTACAAAATATGAGGCAAGGAAAAATAAGTTGATGTTTGTGATAAAATGAAAAGGGAGGTCTGGTTTGGGCAAGAACAGGAGCAGTTTGTTTAGGAGTTTAAAAGTTAACGAAGAGTTGTGCCCACTATGGGGCAAGATAGACAACAATTTGCATTGTAAAACAGAATGTTCAGAAACAAAAGTTTTGAAACAGGAAATGTTGAATAGGAAGTGAAGTAACTTACAGCCAAACTTAAAGCTTTTGGAAACAAGTTTTGAAACAATTGGTCAAATATGTAGGGAAGGTAAAAGAGAAGTGGCAAAAGATAGTCAGGAAACAAAGGAATGAACTAAACATAAATAAATTCCAATGAGAATCTATCACAGACACACTGTTGAATAAGCATGTATATACATAAACAACCAGGATGTAGTGTAGACGTTTCTAATGTTTCTAATTTTAAGCATCTCCTAGAATATAGAATAGACATATAATGGTTGGGTCACAATAGAGAGCAAAAGCCAGAATAGAAACTAAAGTAGGAAGCAAAACGGCATGACATTTTATTTCACAATAAACCAGGCACAAAAATCTTGGCAAAAACAACTAAGTATAAATCAATGCATTGCCCTCCCCCCAATAGTTTGATATAAAATACTGCAAGACTATGAGTCTAGAGGAAGCAAATTATCTGATCAAAGCAATGAGAACAATTAGTATGTTGATTTCTTTTTCAATAATGTATGGTGACACCACTCATCAGCAAGAACAATGACACAACTTGTTGAATCACGACAATTACTCTCTGCATTTAGGTAAAGTTTATTGATCAAATATAAGACTGTATGCTTCATATTTTTATTTAAATAATTAAGTGTGCTTCATTGTGAACAAATCCCTTTCAATTTTATTTAATTATGCTGGGCATTCGAGTCCAAAGGGAAACTGCAATTAAGATGGATGACCACATGATGGATAACTCAAGTTTGAAACTTTTAATCACAATTTTTATTGTCAAAAGATAGATTTGAAACATTACTTGAAACTTAAAGAAAAATATAGAATGATTTTTGCACATATTAGATTCCTTAACACATGCAAAAACGATAGCCTTTGCCCAAAATTTGTAAGGAAAATCATTCAAGGTAACCAGGCTAGTAAACATCACGAAGCAGCAGAGCAGAAATATTTATGCAATATTCAAAGTTAGCAGATAAAGAACCAATAATGTACGAGCTTCATCTAAAATTATCCAAGACCTTGGACACCTTCACATGGAAATATTTAGAGAAAAAACCCTTTGAACATATTAACTTCCAGGTTAAAAAGAAAACACACACACAAAAACAATTATGAAACTTAAAGCTACAAAAAATCTAAGGCACTTTGAGAATAAAATTAACATTTCCAAAGAAACTTTTAAATCAGAAGAAATGGCCATACTAAATAATGGGATAAAAACATGTAGATTTCTCCATGAGGGTCTAAGATTATGTAGTAGATTCAGAAATAGCTATGGAGGAGCTACCTCCCAGTGAAAAAGTTATAGTTAGGAAGAGAAGCAAAGAGATAGTAACATGCTACAGGAAAATGCTTGAGTAAACACTGGTGCCAAGATAATTAATACACTAAATACTAATATAGTATATACAAAGCTGACAAAAGCAATAAACTAATCTTAGATAAAGAGATGTACATAGATGGCATAGATTTGTTAAGTGAAACATTCAAGGAAATTAGATCAGACACCCTAAATAAATGCACATGCACATTAGAAGATGCACTAAAAGGAAAAAAAAACAATTACAAGAGAGTTAACATGGAAAATCAAAGTAAACAACCCCACTATAGCATTCATATATGGGCTACCAAAAACCCAATAAACAGGAAGCAAGCAAAGAAAGACCAATTATCAACATCAATACACCCACATACTTGCAAAATGGCTATAACTCAAAATTTAATGAATCACCGAAATTCAAGAACCTCAGTGTAAGGAATTCAGTCGAGCTGATTGACAAACTCAAGGAAGTACAAATCTCTGGTGATGATTGCATCTTTCGATGTAGGATCATTGTTCCCAAGCATGCCAAAAGAAAACTTAATCATTTATTGTTGTGTAATTAACTTGTTTTATTCATTATGCCAATTTTACTTCTACTATCAATTTTTTCTCTCTTCTTTGATTATACTATTTAACTATAGCAATGTTAAACTATTGTAGGCAAATATCAAATTAGTTGAACCTTGTTGTTATATATAAGTTATTTTCTTAATATAATATTGTATTTATGCCAATTATTACATTTTGACAACAGTATTTAGAATATTGCACTACTATAAATGAATCTTAGTTGATCCACTACCTTGTGTAAATAAATTATATTAATGAAACCATGGTTTCCCATTCTTATGTCACCATTGATAAAATATTGCACTGCTGTAATAAATATTAATTTTGTATAAATAGCAAAGCCTATAGTGATGAAATAGGTGTATGACTTGTTCCATGTTCTTATTTTTATTAATACCTAAGAAAAAATAAACTTTAGTATTGGTTTTCAAAACATTACTCAATGTGCATATAGTGCACTTAGCAAGGAAGTGCTGTTCAGGAAAGAGACAGTGTTAGAGGGGAGAAGTAAGGGAAGGAGAAATTCTGACAGAAGAATCTTGATGCAGAATTTAAGCTTGAAGCAATCCAGGCAAAAAAATAAAACTTATACTTCTCTAAAACTATATATAAAAAAAAAACATAAAATATTATTGTTTGGCATGTAACAGCATCGAAAATGTATGTGAAGAAATTAAAATGTCATGTCATCGTCTCATGAAAATTCCTTAAAATGGTATGTTTAACAAAAGTAACATAACCAACATGTGTTATAATTTGCCATTATTATGTATAAAATAACTAAAAATTGGTGTTTATGAAAGTCCACGAGGGCTGATCAACAAAGACAGACTGATTTTTTTTCACAGATGTTTATTACTCCAATTCCAATGTTTACATGATCTTTTCCAAAGTAGTCCCCTCCTATTTCAATGCACTTTTTATAGAGTCTCTGCCAGTCCTTGAACACCTGCTGCAGACCATTTTTTGTCAGATCCTTGAGAATCGCCTCACTTTTCTTGAGCAATGCTTCAGAATTCTCAAATCGAATACCCCTAAGCTTTGCATTTAGTGATGGGAATAAAAAAAGTCACAGGGTGCAAGATCGGGGCTACAAGGTGGATGTGGTACACAGGTAATGTTGAATTGAGCCAGAAACTGCATGACTTGATTTGCGACGTGAGGCCGTGCATTGTCATGATGAAGTCGCCACCCAGTCCGAGAAAGCTCTGGTTGTTTCTTTGTAATAAGCTTCCTCAGTGAAGCCAATACTGACATGTATGCTGCTGTAACAATAGTGTGAGGGGGAACTGCATGCTGGTAAATCATTCCATTACAGTCAAACAATGTGATCACCATCACTTTCGCTGCAGATGGAACAAATTTTGCCTTTTTTGGTGTTGAAGAGCCTGGCGATTTCCAAACTGTGCTGGCTTGTTTTCCTTCAGGATCATAATGATGCAGCCATGACTCATCACCGGTGATAATCAATTTATAAAATGCATCCCCTCCATCAGCAGAGACAATTACAGCAGCTGTGTTAGCAGAAACACGAGGCCCATCTTGCCTAACACTGACAAGTCGGCCTTCTTTGAAGTCCTTGAACCACCTAAACACTGTTGCACGAAGTAGTGCTTCTTCAATGTACGCTTGCTTCAGCTTTTCATAAGTTTCGGTGGCTGTATGGTTTAAACAAAAAAGAATTTGATTGCGCTGTACTGCTTCTATCACATCACCTCCACTGTCTGGTATGCGAAATGCACGTAGAGTCTACAAAGTAGAGCATTACTAGCAACTTACCGATACGAGAGTGCTGCCACCTACCGACATGATACATAAAAACCAGCTCTTTTCAAATATTTATGTTACAGATACGAAACTATCAAGGAAGCTACAGGAAAAAATCAGTCTCAGTCTTTGTTGATCAGCCCTCATATTAAGCAAATAAAAATAAACGTGTAATATGGGAGGAGGAGGAGAGCTGTTACATGCCAAACAATATACAGATGCTGTAATTTGTTTAAGAATGTGGCAAGGAGCAGCACTAAAATTAACAAATAGCTAATTTAGAGAAGATCATGATTGTATGAACATTATTATGTTAATCATTTAAATTCATTAATTTTAATTACTATGAACATATAAAAATGTATATTTTATAAGTATTTCACGAAAAGTGAGAACAAGGAAATCTGTCGTCCTCATGGTGATGTGCAGATTATAATGCTTAAAAACAATGATCAACTCTACAGTATAAGTGAAAAGTTTTTATAGAGTTATGGTGTACAGCTTTTGTGAATAGATGATGTAAATAGATGCTATGAGCTAATGTCGGAAATCTAGGTTAATACTATAGTAATTGTACATAAAATCATGTACTATAATAATTCTCATCAATAATTTATGTCAGTAGCTATCATAAGACATGCTAAACACAAATTCTGTAAAGAAAATCAATTAAAGTTGTGCATCTTGGGCCAGGATGTTAGTATACTTTCCATAGCTTTATTTTTGATTGCCTAGATTGCTTCAAGCTTAAATACTGTGTCAATCTCTGGCATGAATCCAACAATTCGTGTAAACTGTGGGGTCTGCTAGTATTATAATAAAATAAAAATGTAAGTAATAAGAGTAAAACATTATTTCATTTATATTCGTATAGAGTGTTCACCAATGTGAAGCACCATTGAGTGTTACTTTGAATACATATACACATGAAATACTTACAAACTGCTGCACATACAAAGATGAAATTTTACGTGATTAAAATTGGGAAAAGTTAATAAAGAGTGACTCCAAAAGTTGTATGATTTGTAGGCTAACTACCTCATACACACAGTTGAAATTTTATATTAGGAGTTTGAAGGACATTTATCAATTAATTTCAAATGTGGTTGAAACTAGAATAAAACCCTAGGTGAAAAAAATATAGATGTCATCCCTTAAACCACAAATAGATCTTGACCAGCATATTTACACGAATTTGTTTACATTTCAGTAGAAAAATAAATATTGTAACAAAATTGATCTTTATTATTTAAAACAACTTTTTATTACTACAACTGATTGGAATCAAAAAATCTGTTTACAAATAAAGACATTTTCACAATTCTGCAATATAGTTTTTTTTGATGCTCGTTACAGAGAGCAGTTGTCAACTGTGAACAAGCATTGAAGTGACAGAAAAAATTGTGCTCAACACTGAATTGAAAATACTTATTGCAATAAATAGTAATTGTAATAATTAGATTTTGTTACAATATGTTTAATATATGTCCATGCCTACCAAAATGTATGTCTTGACCTTCTGCCTCTAAAGTCCTCTTGTATGCTGTTATACAGCTGGTAAACCATAAGAGAGAGGCAAAAACTTATTACAAAAAGCATTAAATCGCTTGAAAATATATAATTTATTCAAATAACTCTTTCTTGGCATCAGGTATTTCAGAATCCTGTTGTTATTTATTGCTTCACTATATCTCTCTATCTATAAAGTATGTGATGAAACTATTTCTGCAAACATTTATCTTCATTAACATGAAGTGAATAGGAAGCTAAGCTTTTGTATAGTTTGTACAGGCTGAGACATTAAACACCTGACGATTTTTAAATTGTTGTTTGTTTGTTTTTAATATATTTTATTAGTCATCATAGTCATTTTATCAGTTCACCCTGAAGACGAGGAAGATGCACTTCTTCGTAACGTTCATGTCAAGCCAAGTTTTTACCTGGCTAGAAGCCCGAGAAGATTTTGAATTAACGCGTCGCCAGGAAAGCTTCAGTTCTTATTTTATTTTATTAGTCATGTTATAATATATGCAGTGGCATGGATGGTTCACTGTTGATTTGATTACAATTTGGCTTGTTTCACATTGATACTTAACACAGTTGACAGTTGAGGTTGGACAGTGTAATACTTCCATTTCAGTTGTGATAGAACACTGGTCTGTACCAGAGTGTATTCATTCAATAGAAACATACATCAGCTGTTAAGCAGGATTCCTGCAGGCAGCTCTGCACCACTGAAATGTCTCCAGAATTCCTGCTCAACAACTTCAACTGAGTTTGTTCTGATACACGTTTCTGTTGAATAAATACACTCCGGTAGAGAATGCTCCATCACAACTGAACTGGAAGCAGTGTACTGTCCAGCATAACCACAAATGCATAACTGTGTTACCAATCCAAATTAATGAAATCAAATCACCAGTGAATCATACCATCTGAATGTGTATGCCATTGTGCTGCATTGCAACATGGTAAATATTAATCTATCACCAAGGACACAGTATTCTGAATTGGTTTCTTCTTCTTCATTTACAATACAGATTCCCATCATTTCTCCAGGTGCACTTTAGCTTGGGGCTTATTGTGCTTTCTGTATCGCTTACAGCCAACCCATTACATCTACATCCCTTAAAAAGGAGTGCAACCTTGCTATGGGTATGGATGATACTTCTCATTCTATAAACACTTTCCCAAAAGCTTTGTATCTTCTGCAAGCCAAAGCTTTGCAGGAGCATAAAATGTGCTGGGCTGTTTCAGTCTCTTCCTGCATAATCTGCCGTCTAAGTTGCCCTGAAGCACTCCAATTGTGTCAAGATGAGTTTTCACAGGGGGCATGCCCTGTGAGGAAAGCAGTAATAAATTGTTCTCAGCTGAAGTCTGTTATATTTTAGCAGGCTCTCAGCTCTTTCCTACATGGTCCTTTGATAGTTTCCCATATCTGTTTCCTAGGGTTTTACACAGGTCTTATGATGTTCTCTTTCAGACCAGTTCTTGGTAGCCTCTCCAATTAAACACCATGATGTTCTTAGAGCAGGCTCTGGTCCAATAAATTGTGAAGCTGCTCCTTGTCTTGTAAGATTGTCAATTATTTCATTGCCTTCTATACCCAGTACCCATATGAACTAAACCTTATTCGGTTCTGCCAGGTCGCTGAGCATATTTAGACAATTCTGAGCCAGTCCTGATGTAACCTTATAATTACTAGAGCCTTAGATGCTGCCTAGCTATCTGTTTACCAGCATATCTTCTCCTTATATTTTCATGAGTGCATTAGATAACATAGATTTCTGTTTCAAATACAGCAACATATTTACCCATGGAAAAAGATCCTTTACACCCTGGTCTTATGCCCTGAATTGGTTTTAAGAACTGTCACTGTTTAGGCCCCATTATGTAATATAGAAATCATAGTACCTAGAGAAAATCATGTGCATGCAATACATCAGTATTTATATTGCCATTTGCTTTAGTAAATAAAATCACCTCCAAAGATCCCCATCCATCCAGTATGTAATGGAGCTACTACGATGACCATGCAGATGTAAACATGAAATTTTATATACCCAGTTGAGCTTGAAGAAAGAATGTCAATTAATTTCATATATAGCCGAAACTGGTGCACTATTAAGAGTAGTTAATTATTTTTAGATCTACAATAGAGCCCCAGTAATTGAGCTAATTGGGGCTAGGATTACCTCGAATTACAAAAATCTTGGATTATACAGAAACATCACTAAATCAATAGGTAAATAATGAATAAATGTGAAATGAGCAAAATGATGGTTAAAAATGAATATAAAAGCAACATTGTTCTTACCTGTGTTATATATACATACCATTTTTATCTGAATATAAGACAACCCCCCTTTTTTCATAACTTAATTTTGGAATTTAGCATATCATCTACATAAGACACGTTTAAAAGATATAGATATATAAAAAGAAGACTTTTAAATGAAATTCAAAGATTTGTCATATATTTTGAACAAACTAATGGACACTTAAAATGGTTAGATCCCTGATTTATTCATTGTACTTAATTTGAATTTCCACGGAAACTTACGTTTTAAGCAGTTACCGAAGAGGGGAGTATGGAAATGTACAGTATGGGTGCAATGATACATAATGGCAGCAGTAGTGCAACTGCAACAACATTGATGGATATGGTTTTATATCTAGAAACATACTTAATGTAATACATCGTAAATGTTTTTACCTAATTTAAATTTGCACAGAATGATAGAATGTGATGGTGCTGGTAGCATACTGTAATGATGATGGATATGATTTTGTATTTACACAACATACTTGATATAACACATCATAAATGTTTTTACCTAATTTGAATTTATGCAGAAATTCACATTGCGAGCGAGAGACAGAACGAAATGTATGGTAGGTATATGCACTGATAAAAGTGACTGGATAGTGGTGGTGGCAGCAAAGTTTAATAACGATTATTTGTAGAGCTATTTTCTGTTAAGACAATATTCTAAATATATCATAAAATGTTTTGCCTAGTTCCAATTTGCATGTAAATTCACATTACGGTATATGCAGCACCAAGGAGGAGGAAATGTGCAGCTAACCTCTCTCTTTCTGCTTGTCCATTGACTTCCAATTCATTACATGCAACCATTGATGTAAAAGGACTTTTATTTTAGAATCAAACAGTGATATTTTTTTCCAATGAGAATGCTCATAGGCTTCTTAACAGTTAATTTTGGCACAAAATGAAATGCTTAAAATCTGCAGTATACATCGCAATCTTGGTGGAAATATATACCATTTCCCCCAGGCTTCGCCACTGCTGTATCCACAAATTTCAAAACTTACTTTTTTCCCCATATGGTGTTCAGAAAACATACATCGCGAATGCAAGACAACCCCTGGTTCTGAGCATTAATATTTTGGAAAAAAATATCATCTTGTATTCAGATAAATACGGTATATGGGAAAACATTTCCAAGTTGTAAAAACATATTACATTTTAAAGAAAATTTCCCAAGTCATGGATTCACATAATGGGAAGCTAAAATAACTTAAAATTAATGGGTGGGCTCCTCAATACAGTACAGCAAGGTACCTTCTATAACAATGGCCGGTCCGTTACTACTGTAAAATGTGTATTTTTACTTAAGTATATTTTAGTGACCACTGTCACTGAGTAAGGATTGCTGTACCAAATACAGCATTTTTTGTCCCAAACGGATTGTGTGCACTGTGCAACTGATTGACACATGGTCTCAATTCTTGATGGGTCAACAAAGAAAGAGCAAGCACACTCATCCAAACCTGTCAATCTGTAATTGAAATACATTACAAATCTGAAACCAAGGTTATTTCTGTGCATTATGAATGAAAATCCTAAGTAAGTGGGACAGTTTCACCTGCATTGTACTTCCATTCAAATTTCCATAATTGAAAGAAAGTTCAAAATGTAACACATTCAGAAGTGAACATTTTTAAGACCAGCTTGAAGTACATGGAACCTCAAAACACTGCAGCTCTAATGTATTTCCCAAAATTTGTACCACTGCAGCAAACAGTTTCCAACTGTTGATATATTGTATTATTGCAAAAAACATATATGCTAAATTGACATTATCTCTTGCTAACGTTAATAAAAAAAATAATATATCACAAACAACATTGAATGAATGCTTAGTCAAGTTTGAGATAAAAGCAGAGTGCTTAACACACCTCTACGAGGAATCCGAGGAGAGCCAGGTGGGGCTATATTTATTCTCTCCAGCTTGACAATTGGCTGCATGTACAATTTGTCATCACTAGCTGGTGAATCCTCCTCATCACTGAAATAAGGCTCCATTTGTGGCCTTCCATTCTGCTCTGTAACCTTGTACCTACAAAAATACACTGGGCGACGTTTCTGTGGCATGTCTGATGGTTCCTCTATTGTCCTTCCAAATACAACCTACAAGAGTGATGTATTAAGAGCATTTAACTTGGATATAAGGTCTTCCTTAGGCTAACTTACCTTTTAAAGGAATTAACATATATACTAACAAGTTATTAGTTCAAATGTAAATTATGTAATCCATGAGCCCCAAAAGAAAAAAATGCATTTGAATAAAGACAGCTGCTGAATTTCCCCTAGGAAAAAATGGATCATATATACTCAACTTACCAAGACTGTAAATATTAGAGCACAGTTGGTGACAAAGTCATAAGACAGGATAGAATGTAAGCCAGCAATACTCAGTACTTATGAAAATATACAAAAGCCCCTCCTTAATGCTCAAATATCTACAGTAATGTGTGCAAGATGTTTGATTCACCAAAAGAATTACAAAACTTCAAAGGTAACAATTTATCAGATACTCAACTATTTACATTGGAAAAGCTTACATTATATCTCAACTTATATTAATATGTACATTACACACAAATTGGGAACTTTAAAATAGAAAACTAGCAAAAAAAGGCATAAGATTAAATAAATGAGGCAGTCATGAATTTGGCAAAACTATAAAACATATGATTTAATAGGCAGTGTTTTACTTTATGTTTGAGCTGTTTCTGATTTAATAATCTCCAGCTATCTGGAAGCTTGTTGTAAAGAGACAAACTTGGTGTGCTATACTCTGATGATAGACTTTACTATTTTGATGATGTATATGCAAGTTTTGAGATCCCCTGATAAGAAACTTGGAAAACTTGTGGGCATGGAAACTACAATGCATGTTATGAAAACACAGGTTAAATGGCCAAATAGCAAGGAAGAAACCATACACAAGTGCTGTTAAAAGAAAACAGTCTTCACTCCTCAAAAATGCATATAGATAAAATTAAAACCTGGAGGGAAGATGTTCTATTTTTCAGACAAGAAAAGTTTGATATCTATTGTTCCAGTGGAAAACAATATGTATTATAAATGTGAATGAACTTAATAAGCATCTGCTGCCAACATTGAAGCATGGTAGAGGTATCATCTGTGTTGGCATCGTATAGCTGCAAGTGGATTTGGTGAGCTTGTGTTCACTGAAAAACAATGGATCATCATGTATATTTGCACATTTTGAAGTGCAATTTGAAAATAAGTATTGGGTGTCCAGGAATAAGCAAGTCATGGTGTTGGAAACACCTCTACAGACATCCTGAATTCAATTGAGAATCTGTAGGGAAACATTCACTGAAGAGTAGGAAAAACTTTTAATTCACCCCAAAACTCAAATTCTGATTGAAAAATTATGTAAAAACAGATTTGCAGACAACTAGAAATTGGTAAGAAATATACCTATTATCATTTCACTTAAATTCAAAGGAGAAGTAAACAAAATCATGTGAGGGAGTATCCCTGGCTGGTGGGGGAATTCTAACTTTTCCCACTTATGATCTTACCTCATTCTCCATATAAAGCAGTTTGGTTCAAATTGTAACTTTTGTGGTTATTCTTATGCATAAAAATTAAAAAATTAAAAAACATTATTGCAACATTTAAAATAAAATGTATTTATTCAGAAGAACAGTTACAGCAGAGGGTTTATGACACTATGCATGGATGCTGTAGTTCATTTCCAGTTTCTGTTTTAGCATCAGTTTATTCCTTGCCACATAGTATGTTGTGAAAATACTGCTAGTGTCATGTCTCAGAAAAATCTTGGCCACTGTGGAGAAACAAATGTGGAAAACCATTAAAAAGACAGATGTGTAACAAATTCTGTGAATAATAGACTTCTCTCATGACAGAAGATGTGGGAAGGCCAACTTCAGAGTTCACAGTATTTCTGCTAGTGTTAGAAAGGAGAGGGTAAGAACTGGAAAACTTTGTACTCCCACTAAATTACTCTGCAATGAAGTACCCAATACCTCTGAATAAAAGAGCAGGAGTTTACCAAATCAATCATTCAGAATGGGTAAAATCTATATTTGGGAAATTAAAAGAAACTTAGAAACCAAATTAAAGGTACACTTGAGACACAGCAAATAAAAAAATAACAATATAAATTGCAATTTCACATAATTTCCACCACCAATCACATCAGACTGAAATAACACTACTATAACCTACAAAATGTACAGCAGAGGGATACTTGGGAGAACATTTTAATTATTAAACACAAACACAAATTTTGAATTGCAGCCATATGGAAGTGCATGATTCCATCACAAGATGCAAACACAAAACTACCACCAATGGATATCAACAGCAGGAGCAAATGGTCTCTTATGAGAATGAGAGCAAATAGCTCTCAAAACCAGTCAGGTACACAAAGTGTGTTTCTATTCCAACTCAAATTTTCTCATAAATGTATAACTTCTTGAATTACTGTTTGAGTCCTATATGTGAGAAACACCTTTTATATTTAACATAGTACCACAAATCCAGATATTAATTGGAGCAATCATATATGCATAAACTCTGCATAAAATTGTATTTAAAAGCAAGCAGACACTGAAAAATCAGATAAAAACCTTTCCCCAGTAAACTTCCTGAACCAATCACAAGGGAGCATTCTGGGTGGATGATCATAAGTAGAGGAGCCTGCTGCCAGATCAGACTTTTTTCCATCCATAAGCCTCAGATTATTTCATCATCATGTGCTTTGAGCTGTTTTCTGCAAGCCTCATACTATATATATATTTGTGGTTATTGTTGACAGTGTCATTGGTGTTTCTATATATTTGTTCATATTATTTATACAAGATTTGAAGTGTGATACCTCTACAACTATGATCATGAGTGATGATTTACTAAGTAAAAATCCTTTGCTTCAAGATGTGCCATTCAATAGCCAGGCATCAGATTTATGGGCATCCCTTTAGCCATACAATGAACTACAGCAGTTCTTGGGCTATGTATGAGAACTGTGGAACTTCAAGGAGAAAGAAAAAATTCCAGAACCATGTGGAACTTAAGTATTTCTGTCAACTCCAGGGAAGAAGAAAAGCACCCTCACCTGGTCATGAATCTTTATGCTTTCCAGACTGTTGCCATATACAGGGGACATTGTGCTATTATACTAGAAATGAGTTTCTGATCATGCAAAGCTCCTTATATATCCATGATGGGTGAAAAATATATATTTTTTTATGTTTACTATGACACCTTATAGACTAGTTTATAAGATACTTCTGAAACATATTGTAACTGTGACTGTAACAGCCCGTATTTCCATTTAAATGTCACAGTCACATGTAGGTTATGCTCCTTTTTGTTATCATTTGCAACATTTTAATGGTAGTTTTTATTCCAAATTTTGCAGTATGTATGCTTATAGGAAAATTATATATTGTGACTAA
This sequence comes from Hymenopus coronatus, assembly GCA_030762935.1. Lineage (NCBI taxonomy): Eukaryota > Metazoa > Arthropoda > Insecta > Mantodea > Hymenopodidae > Hymenopus > Hymenopus coronatus. The sequence continues at coordinate 85,913,021 of CM060897.1, read as the reverse complement.
CCTGTTCAGATACACATCTCACTTAATTTTGGCACATTTGTTCTATAGTGTTTCTACTAGAAGAAATAACATGAGGAAAAGTTGTAGGATACATATGGAAGAGGATAGAATCTCGGCTTCATAGACTATAGAAGTAGTACAAAGCAAAAAGCTTGAAGATGGAAAATTAACATCAGGGCATGGTAAGTTTACACAGAAAAAAATAGATAACAGGCATAATTATTATGGCATGGGCACAAAAAGAAGCACAGATAGTGAAGAATATGATGCCAAATGTTTGGGCAATATTTTTACAAAAGTGGCGACAAATGAAAAACCACAGCACCAACATGGTGCACATTAAACATTACAAATGAAACCAAGGAAGCTTTTCAACACAAACCCTTCCTGTTGCAGAAGTCGAGGCTATGAGGCCAGTATTTAGAAATCTAGCCAGAACCTCTACACAAGTGCTTACATGGCAAAACCCAGAATTTGAATGAATCATTCAGTAATGTGCTGTGAAATTGTGTACCCTAAACAATATTTGTAGATTATGAACAATATACATGGGATTGTATGATGCAGTATTGACATATGAGAGATGTATAGCTAGAATGAAGGTACTGCAAAAGTTAGGCATTGATCTTGGCAAAAATGAGAAAATTATGCAATGAAATTAATATGGAAAGTATGAGGAAATCTGATATGCGTGCTGAGAGGGTAATTATAACAGAACAGGGTATTGAAGAGGAAGAGGAAAAAAAAAAAAAAGAGCAAGCAAAGATTAAGAGGAGAATTAAGATGATCCTCAGTATGGACCAGGCATGCATTAAGGTATTGTTAACTATAGCATTTTTCTGAAATGTTTAATTTTTATTTTCTCTATACGCACTATGTACATAGTGTATATGCACTGCACCCAAAAATTTGATACCGAGATTTCACCGGAAGTATACATTTTAGGGTCCCCAATATCCAAAAAAAAAGCATTTTCACAAAAAGCTTTGTCCGTGTGTGCGTGTATGTCCGTGTGTCTGTGAACACGATAACTCAAAAACGAAAAGTCGGTAAAATATCAAACTTGGTACTTAAGTTTAGTATCTTCCAGGGATGTGACACAAAGATTTTGAGAAAATCCCCCCACCCCCAACTACCCTTTACATAGAACTTTTTTCGAAAATTTTTATTTTCTCAAAAATGGAACTAACGATTTTGATTAAAATTTTGTATACCAAACATATTTACCTGACAAATAAAATGTATATCTTGAATTTTCTGGGAATAGCCTCTGAAGAGTAGTTTATTCTGGATGAATTTTACTGAATTTTGAATAACTGCTAAACCGTAAGAGATGAACAAAAACTTACTGCACAAAAGTGTAGAGCACATTAAAACACACAATTTATGTCATATACACTTTTTTCGTGGAGTTCGTCGTTTCTGAGACATTCCTTATTTTTTGTTTCTGCTATGAAAAACGTATACTTTTCTCATACAGGAACTTGTCAACTCCTATCCATATAAACAAAGGAACTTCATTGACATAAAAACCAGCTTTTGACTATCACTTTAAGCTATGGTAGTCCCTTATTTCGCTTCTACTTACAAGGAAGCAAGTAATAAGACTATTTCTGCTCATTTTTTCTAATTAGCATAAAGTAAATAGAAGTACAAGCTTTTTAAGAATAATTTGCAGGGATATAGAGAAAGTCATGTGAATGGTACACATCAGATTTTTAATGTTTATGTTCCTTTTGCTCACAACCTAATTATGCCAGGAAGATGAAATTGTCACTAGCAGTTATGTTGTTGGTGAATAATAATAATGTCCCATTTTTTATAATGCTGTATCTCAAATACTTTCAAAAAACCCTTGAAAATTTGAAAAATATATTTGTTTATTAAATTTTTTTCTTCAAAGAATATGATTGTATACCCTCTCTTGAAAAATGTTACCTTTTTTACACAAAATCTTGGGCAAAGACCTCCATAAAATAGTTTGGCTGGACTAACTGCTGGAGAAGTCCTATCAAAATTTTGGAGAGATGACAACCCAAAGAGCAGTGGAGCCAGTTAAACTGCAAGAGGAGCCAATTAACTGTCACCCATGCTGGTTCTTTGGATGAGTTCATTGAAGTTGTCTATCGAAAGACCACAATGATGACATGCTATAACACTTGGTAAAATTGGACAAGGCCCCCTACCTCCTAAAAGAGGCTATGGTAGAGTGACTAAATGCAAGAGGTACTGCTGCAGAAACAAGTATGATCAAGCTCTTTAGTATCCCAAAAGTAGCTAAAGAATGTGGTCATGAAGTATTATGTTTAAGTTCTATCACTTAACTCTAGTGAATTAATATGGAGTTACCATAAGGCATATCTGAGGAAGAACAAGTCATTTACTATTACCATGATGAGAAACATTTGCAGGAAGGCGTGGCAGAGTGGGCACAGCCTCATGAAAGAAGAAAGTAAATCATATTCAAAACTAACATGAAAAGCACAAGAAACAAACACAACTGTCACCAGTGAACTATTAATGATATGCCTTAGTTATATCAGTGATGATAACAACTGTAATACTTCCAACAATGACAAATTTGGAAAGAACCAAGCCATTGAAATTTTAAACCAGTGAGTGAGAAGTGCTTTGGTATAGCACACTTTAATTTATTTTAATTTGTTTCTACAGTGTTGAAATTGCAATAAATTATTATTGCTCGACATTCACTACATATGAACACATAATTTATACTTGAAACAGGAGAGAAAGATTTAATTAGTGTATTTACTCCAACTCTGCCATCATTGCAACCTCAATATAGATAACATTATGCAAAGCCACACAAACTATAAAGTACAAAATTTGATAGCAAAGGTATAATGTAGCACAAGCATAATTAATGTTCATACAAAAGAAATAACAAAAAATATATATATTGTTAAAGTTTAAATAAACAAATTCTTGAAAAAATACTTTCCAACACCTCCAACAGTTGTTTTAAAATCATGAAAACATCCAATTTTTAAAGTCTTCTTCAGCACCTTAAGTATCATTTTGACATTCTAATGCAAATTTAGATACTTTTATAGACTTAAGCTAATTCTGAATGCATCACTTACACGACAACGATTCTTCAAGTTTCTTATGCTAATATCAGTATCAGGGGCCCTCGTATCATCCAGAATAACCTCTGCTGCTATATTCAACTTATTTTTTAAACTTTTGTAGTTGCTAATGTTCTTTGACAATGAAGCACAGTCAACAAACCATTTTACTATTGCTCTGTGTTCATCTTCCTTAGCATCATCTGAAAGACAGAACATTTCATGAGCAAGGTAACCACTGAAAAGTAGCATATTCTGGGAATGTTCAGTTAGCACTTACAGATTTCATAAAGCTGAACAATTTGCACCACTTCTCCAGGCTTTCCATTATGGTCTGGACTAGACATCCTGAAGAAGCTGCCAATTTTACCTTTGAGTTTGCCATATCTAAATTTACTGTAAATGCAAGAGACACACATTAAAAGAGAATAAAGTGCAAAAATTATGACAACTATAAAAACTTTTTTTTTTAATATAACTGGAGGATAAGTAAGTGCTGAGTGCTTCCTATGCCAAAGAATTTCTTACTTTGTATACTTGATTCTTCACACAAATGAGATGCATGCTTCACTTTTCCATGTGAACATTCCAAAATCTATACTGATGACGATTTGAAGCATTAAGAGCTAGTATTTTAAATAAAACAATGCTAAATACAATTGTGAAATAAAAAAAATAGTGAAATATGTAGAACAAAGAGATTTCAACTACATTACAAAAACTACTGCTTTTGAAGTACAAAGTGGAATGATTGAATGCTTTGCGATAGTCTCTAAAGTAGAAGATTTGGTCATGTTTTTTTTTTTAAATTACCTGAAGATGTAATGCACCAAACCTTTAAAATACATTTTGTGTATCTTTTAAATTTGACATAACTCTCCACTTTAATAATTCATTCAAATTTTCTACTTGAATTAGTAGTTCATAAGTATGCTACTCACACATGTGGCAGCCCCCATAATCATACTGTGCTTGCATAATGCTTCAAATTAACCTTAACAAGCACGATTTCCAGTAATAAAAAGCTTCAAAACAATTAGAACCAAAGTTGAAGTAAATACATTAAAGCAAGTTACCAGTTTTTAAGATTTTGAAACATGTGTCAGCTACAAATTTGAAAATGAAATGTTATTAAAGTAACATAAAAGTAAATTAAATAACTCAGAAGTTTGAGACAAGTGAAGTTTTAATCAATGTGATGTTCAAAATGAGTCGGAATAGTAACACTCACCTCACTTATATGTAATTGTTCAAAACATATGTTTCAAGGGCAATTGCCCTCTTCTTCAGTTGAAGTCCGACTGATGGCTGCTATTTGTGCTCTGTGGTCTATTACGGTGGAGCCATCTGGTGTTCTCAGTAGAAGTTCAAAATCATGTGGCGGTATTTCAAAATTCATCAGTTGGTCTTTTTGTTGTGTAATGAGAATATTCTCCCAAACTGTAAGTTCTGCCGGGTTGTTTACAGGTTTTAGCAATTTTATGTCATTTTGTATTTCATGATGTGATGTCCAAAAATGGTATGCTACTGCCGATTTATCTGTTTGTTTCTGTTTGATATGTCTGAAATGTTCCTTTAGCCTTGTTTCCAGTCTTCTTTTTGTTTGGCCAATGTAACATGATTTGCAGTCCTTGCAATCAATTCTGTAGATGCCTGATCTCTGGTTTGTAGGTATGGGGTCTTTAATGTCTGTTTTCAATGCATTTTTTATGTTGAATTGGTTACTTGAAGCTAAACTTATATTGTATTTCTTGAAAATTTTTTTGAATTTCCTATCTGCTGTTGGGTGATAGGTGAATTTTTTATATATAACTTTCGGTTTTTGTATGGACAAAGTGGTGATTTGTTTTAAGGTTAATTTCTCCTTATGTTTTTTAATTTTTTGGTCAATGATGTCTGGGTTAAAACCATTGGCTGAGGCTATATGTCTTAGTTGGAGGTATTCTGTGTTGTACTCTTCTGGGTCAAGTGGGATGCTGAGGAGTCTGTGTACTGAACTGTTGAAGACTGCCTGTTTATGAGGTTCTGGGTTGAAACTATTCTGTTTTATGTAATTGTCTGTATGTGTGGTCTTCCTGTAGATGCCATAAGTGATCTTTTGTTCTTTCCGTGTTAGTTTTAGGTCCAGGTATGGTAGCATTTGGTTTTTTTCTGTTTCCATTGTGAATTGTATGTACCTGTCCTGTAGGTTTAGTAATTTTAGAGAGTCTTCTGCTAATTTTTTGGGGACCACCGCAAAAACATCATCAACATATCTAAACCATTTTTTGAATATATTCGGAAAACTGGAGGTTATATGTACTTCAAGTCGTCCCATGTACAGATTTGCTAAAAAGGGCGAAAGTGGGTTACCCATCGCTAAGCCTGATGATTGTCTGTAAAATCTACCATTGAATTGGAAATAATTCTGGTTGATGCAAAGTTCTGTTAAAGTATGGAAGTCTTCTATTTCTTTCTGGTTTAAGCCAATGCCCCTGAGCCATGCTTTGAAGGTTTCAAGTAACTTGTCGACTGGGATGCTGGTGAATAATGATTTCACATCAAACGAAACCAACACCAGCATTATTCACCAGCATCCCAGTCGACAAGTTACTTGAAACCTTCAAAGCATGGCTCAGGGGCATTGGCTTAAACCAGAAAGAAATAGAAGACTTCCATACTTTAACAGAACTTTGCATCAACCAGAATTATTTCCAATTCAATGGTAGATTTTACAGACAATCATCAGGCTTAGCGATGGGTAACCCACTTTCGCCCTTTTTAGCAAATCTGTACATGGGACGACTTGAAGTACATATAACCTCCAGTTTTCCGAATATATTCAAAAAATGGTTTAGATATGTTGATGATGTTTTTGCGGTGGTCCCCAAAAAATTAGCAGAAGACTCTCTAAAATTACTAAACCTACAGGACAGGTACATACAATTCACAATGGAAACAGAAAAAAACCAAATGCTACCATACCTGGACCTAAAACTAACACGGAAAGAACAAAAGATCACTTATGGCATCTACAGGAAGACCACACATACAGACAATTACATAAAACAGAATAGTTTCAACCCAGAACCTCATAAACAGGCAGTCTTCAACAGTTCAGTACACAGACTCCTCAGCATCCCACTTGACCCAGAAGAGTACAACACAGAATACCTCCAACTAAGACATATAGCCTCAGCCAATGGTTTTAACCCAGACATCATTGACCAAAAAATTAAAAAACATAAGGAGAAATTAACCTTAAAACAAATCACCACTTTGTCCATACAAAAACCGAAAGTTATATATAAAAAATTCACCTATCACCCAACAGCAGATAGGAAATTCAAAAAAATTTTCAAGAAATACAATATAAGTTTAGCTTCAAGTAACCAATTCAACATAAAAAATGCATTGAAAACAGACATTAAAGACCCCATACCTACAAACCAGAGATCAGGCATCTACAGAATTGATTGCAAGGACTGCAAATCATGTTACATTGGCCAAACAAAAAGAAGACTGGAAACAAGGCTAAAGGAACATTTCAGACATATCAAACAGAAACAAACAGATAAATCGGCAGTAGCATACCATTTTTGGACATCACATCATGAAATACAAAATGACATAAAATTGCTAAAACCTGTAAACAACCCGGCAGAACTTACAGTTTGGGAGAATATTCTCATTACACAACAAAAAGACCAACTGATGAATTTTGAAATACCGCCACATGATTTTGAACTTCTACTGAGAACACCAGATGGCTCCACCGTAATAGACCACAGAGCACAAATAGCAGCCATCAGTCGGACTTCAACTGAAGAAGAGGGCAATTGCCCTTGAAACATATGTTTTGAACAATTACATATAAGTGAGGTGAGTGTTACTATTCCGACTCATTTTCAACATCACAACATAAAAGTAGTTGTTATATAAACCTAACTATATTCAAGTGGACAAATAGATAACATTTTAGACTATTAGAACCAAATGAAAAATTCAATGCCACAGCCAGGTTTTGAACAGTTCTCCCACTCTATAAGCAGAATTTCAAGTTAATGGAAAGTTGCTGGAAAAGAATGAATTTTGAAGGTTAGATGCATTATAACCCAATTTATTGTTCTGGAAATGCACACCATTAAACTTTTAATTACTTTGATTTGTTTCAGGTATTTCCAAAGAATAACTCATCACCAAAGGAAAAAAAAACCAAATAATTAAATTATTATATAAATATATAATACCTAATAATAATAATAATAGCATAGAAGCAAATAAAGTATAAAATAATAAATAAATACTAGTTTGTAAACATTTGTTCTTCATAATTCAGTCCCCTCATGCTGTTCACAAAGTATTACTCTTAATTTTAATCAGCTAAATATTTATTTGAAACAGCAGCCACATTATATTTCAGTTTCACTTTAGCATAGATATGAAGCAGTGTACATGGAAATGAGAAGCACATGTCTCATTGATTTGCATGCTTGTCAACTTACAGCAACTGAAAGAATGCTTGTTACTTACTGAACTAAAGACACATTTATTTGAAACAGCAGCCAATTATGTTTCAGAACTCTTCAGCATAGATAAAGGAGCACATATAGGAATGAGAAGCACAAGTCTCATTAACTTACACGCTTGTCATCTTACTCAAACTAAAAGTCAAAATGTTCCTTTCATAAAGCAAATCACAATTATTTTGTGGTGACATCCCATTTAGAATGCATTAAATGCATCCTAAATGTACAAAAATTACATGTAAAATAAATGGAAATTCCATTTTATATGAATTCTTGAAGTCCTGGTAGCACTATTTGTGATATATGTGAAATTCTTCCTAGTATCACAATGAAAGTAATATTACAGTAAAATCCTATTTAACAAATCAAAGGAGGCATTAAAATGTTTTCCTTAAGAGAGCTAATCATTCAGTTGCTAGAAATAATATGCAAAACACATTTTTAAGTATTTTAATAGCAAAACTTATTTTCAGAAATTTTAAATCATTATGTACATATGTAATACTAAGAAAGAAATTTAAAGATTACAATGAACAAAATGCACACTTCATGGTCAGCCATTTGCGTGTAATCTCCAAAAAACAAAATGAAAATGGATATCAGATTTAAATATTTATCATTAGATATGAATGCAGGCTGATTCCTCAGTATTACCCAGCAAAGAAACAAGATAGTAAAGTTGTTAACCTTCATTTCGTTAAGAAAACTAGTAGAGTAATCAGCTTCCTCCTGCCAGGTTTCTGACATTTAGAATCCTGTATTCAATGTGATTAATGCTGCTGAGTAGCCCTTCATCAATAGGGAAGGAGCATAGCTACCATCTTATGACATCCAATCCTTCCACTATTGCCGCAAATGTTGGTACTGCTGATTCCTTTTCATCTTCTGGTTTCTCCATTGCCCCATTGCATAGCTCAACAACATCCACAGATGCTTATGAGGTTCTGACACTGTCATCACAACTTGCAAACTCTTCAAAGGTTATGCTTGTGCCCCTGCGTAGTATTTCCTGCTCTTCCTGTATACAAATTTCTTTCATTGTCCTTGTTGAAGATATTGGATATCGGTGCAAGAACCACACCCAGCTTTCACAAAGCAATGCTGTATGGTGCCTTGTGTAAGTAACTGTCATGCAACCTCAAACATATGCACGGCCGGCAGTGTGTGCACACACATATGCACACACCTTACTTTCTTTCTAAGAAAGAAATAGCCCATTGCACCAGGGCTTTCCTGAACTGTATTTTAACAAAATGAATAATTCCCAAGTCTAAAGGCTGCAAATGGATGGTTCAGTTTGCTAGTAAAAAATCACCTTTTGCTCCTTAAGAATGATGTCTCTGATGAATGCACTACACACCTTCTGTTTAGCAGACACTCTTTTAAATGAGAAATATATATCACTATCACAAAGACAGCACAATTCAACACTGCCTGAACAACTTTAAAATGGAAACGAAAATCAAACAAAACTTGAAAGTCAGAGACAGATGTTAACAGGTTTGAAAATGTGATTGCAGAGCTGCCAACTTTTGCAGGCTAATGAATTTAAAAGCCTCCAAAAGGACTTGACATTGACCATTATAGCAGAGGTAGCATTAACTGCATTCTGAAAATCTCAATGCTTTAAGTACGCAGAAGTTGCATGATTGCAAATCTGAGAAACATATTTTTTTCTTAAAAATGGGTTTTTATTAATGCAGGATTCACAAAAAGTAGGATTAAATAACATTAAATTTGTGTGACTTCTAGGGGGCTTCTGAAAACCTTTGTTAAAACGAACTCATTAAAATGGGGTTCTACTGTATATTACATTTATTTTCATCCTTTGGCAACATGTAACACATTCATGTTTGGAGTTTTGATGACTCACACTTATGTACCCTCACTTTCACTTTTAAATGTTTAAAAAACATCAAAACATTTTCAGGGGCATTCATCCTCCTCTTCAGCAGCTGGGTGGCTGAAGATCAGTAGTGAAGATGTGAGAAATACTATACAGGTAAAATGAAAAGAAACATTGTAATTTGACTGAGAGAACACCCAAGAAACATAACATCAAAGCAAATAGACAAATCCTTAGTACCACACCATTTTTTGACAGAAAACCGCAACCAGATTTTTGGAGCTTAGTTACCCAACATTTGTCTTCTTAGGATAACAGAAAACCTCCCAAAAAAAACTTATCTGGGTAACACCCCAATTGAGATTTGAACTCTTGAATATGAGCCAGACATACAACTTATGTTCCTCTTGTTATTGTTACATATATGTAGAGAAATGAAATGGCTTGTTATTTATGGATGCTCTCTAACTACTGTGGTTCTCAGTGTCCCATTCTAAATTGGGCGTGAAAGACTTTAATTTTGCTCAGAGGCCTCTCTATCAGGCTTGAGGTTCTTTTATGTGCCATAAATGTACGACACAGGACCAACGGCTTTACTTCCCTTCCAAAGGAAGCCATGATAAGGGTTTTTACACTAAAAAAAATCCATTGTCCTCTGCCGGTTTTGAACCCGTGACATTAGATATAAGAAGTTAGGATGGTAACCATTACACCAGAGAGGGCAACTAAATATGTAGAGAGAGTAATGTGAGTATATATATTTAAGATTCTAAACCCTTCTTTACATTTGAAGCCTAAAACTAATCTGATTTTCCTTTTTTGTGGTGGATTCAGTGGTAGGTAACGCCCAGACACTTGGATGATCTCCTTTGTCTTCTAGCTGCCCAATATAATTCTTATGTTGAATCCAAAGCTGATGAGGTTAAGCTGTGCATTGCACTTCCATATTTGAGCTCTCTTCATAGCTGAGAACACATTCAGTGAATGGTATGAGCAGCCGCAGATGTGTCCAGCCATTAACCAAAAATTTGTTGCAGCTTCATTGTCTTGATGATTCAGGGATATCAGGTTTGGTGAACACGGGATACCAGGATTCATTACTGTTTTAGTCCTAAATATCTCTGCTGTTTGGTTTGAATACATATTAAACTTTAGGTTTCTAGTCCATATTTTATGTTTCGTAACATGAACATATAAACAAAAACTGTTACAACAAACGGAAATTTATATCCTGCTACCATAGAATGTAAATAAGATACAAAATTTACATGAGGAAATTGACTTTATAGTTCACATCACCATAATTGTAATGAAAAAATGGAAATGGAGTTTTACTTATGGATGCTCTTTAACTGCTGTGGTTCTCAGCGTTCCATTCTATACTGGGCATGAAAGACCACTTAATTTTGCTCACATTCTTCTTTATCAGGTTTGAGGTTCTTTTATGTGCAGAACATTTATGACATGGGACCAACGGCTTTACTTCCCTTTTGAAAGAAGCCATGTTAAGGTTTTACACCTGAAAAAAAAAGCCATTGTCCTCCACCAGGTTATCGTGACAAAGGATACTGGCCTATCATAGCACTGTATAGCAATCAGAACAGCTTATTCATGTTGCAACATAAATGTAATCCTTTGTCATGTTTGTAGGCAAAACAATATAAATTTGCCCATAAAGCTAATGAGTGCTTTGGGGTTCCTGTTATTCTACACAACTTAAAATACTTTACTATTTTAATTTATTACAAGGAGAACAAATGACTGAGCAAGCTACAATATTTTTTTCCTGTCTGCATCATTGGTGCATATTGCCATATTCTGCTATCATAGAATGGTGCAGATGCAGCCATACAAAATTTTTAAAATTACTTCTATAGGCGTCATTTACTTAAGAGAGGAGATGGTGAAAACGGGCCACTATCGTTGTTCATACATTTTTGGCACCTCTTTAGGAAACTATTCATCCCTTGCCATAATTCACATTGTGAAATGCTGGTAATTTCAGATATTTTGCTTTAATGCTTCCAAGGTGTCGGTTGTCTTGTGCACTTTATGTTTTAATGTACACCAGAGATAGAAAATGCAGGGTGTTAGATTGGGAGGCCACAAACTTCTACTAGTAATTCTGTCCTTATACTTTCAATTGTTCTATTTGAAATATAGGTTGTATGAGCTGTTTGCAGTCTTGTTCAAAAATGGCAAAATCATGTACCCTGTCTGTTAATTCTCTCAAAAGGGGAGGTGGGAAACTGTATTCACAATTTTTAGGGGTATGAAAAAAAAAATTCCCTATAATTGTTTATCCACTTATGGCCCACCATACATTTTGTTATGGTGGGGTACTTCATGAACAATATTAGGTTTGTCAGAGCTCCAATAATGATTATTTTGTAAACACAACACATCTGTGAAAAACATTAAATATAGGTCTATTTTGTCATTGTATTGAGACCCCATTAAAAAATTGTGCACTTAATTACTGGCTGAAGAGCTTGAGCCACAGTTATTTTCTATGGTTTTAACGTAAGCAATATAGTATAGTAGCTCTGGTGCATGTATGATAGACATACTTGTCAGATGGACCATAAAGAGTATTTGACAGAACCAATTGAAGTTAAGACTAGCATGAAACATAGTTGCCTACTTTCACTTATACTGATTCTAATGACCCTTGATGTTGTTATGAAAAGTGCAATGAACCATCGACTGGGCATACAGTGGAATCTTATTGAGCGATTGGAAGATTTGGATTTTGCTGATGACCTGTGCTTACTTGCTCATAGCTGCAGAGATATGGAAGCTAAGCTCAATGATCTAAAAGATGAAACGCAGAAAGTTGGACTTTGGATCAATATTAAGAAGAGAAATCGTGAGAGAAATTAAGTGTGAGAAATCGCAACAATACATCATTGCAACTTGATAGTCAGGACATAGAGGCAGTGAATAGTTTTTGTTATCTAGAAAGTATTGTAATGGCAAATGGAGGGGCAGATGAAGTACGTTGTCAGTCGTTTGAATAATGCTAAGGGCACTTCGCAACACTCCATCCCATATAGAGGTCTAAAGAACTCAGTACAAGAACAAAATTATGGATCTTCAATAGCAATGTCAAATTTGTGTTGTTATACGCATGTGAAACTTGGAAAGTGACCAAATCCTTGACATGAAGGATCAAGACATTTGTGACCAAATGTCTTAGGAATATTTTAGGAATATACTGGTCAGATGTGGTGGCAAATGAGGAACAGTGGATGAGGACAGATCAACTACCAGTTGACCAGAGATCAAGAGAAGAAAGTGGCAATGGACTGGATACACACTACACAGACCTGATGACAGTATTGCTAATCAAGCCATGGAGTGGACTCCTCAAGGCCATAGAACAGGAAGACCTAGGATGACACGGAGAAGATCAGTGGAGGAAGAGAGCTTGAGTAATCATTGAGAAAGTTGAAATGCATTGCATGCAACAGAATCAGATGGCAAAATCTTGTCTTCGCCCTATGCTCCTCAACAGGAGTATAAGGAAATAAGTCAAGTCAGTACAGTGGCGCTTTCTACAGAGACATAAGAAATGCTTAATTGTTGTCAAAGACGACTAAACAACTTTTGGGGGAAGTCTCCAAACAATGACTGAGATTACTTAATGTTTTATTGATAAGGGCCATATGCTATCTTTAAGTTTCTTAGTCCAAACATTTCTGGTGGCCTGAAATTTATTTAAACTTTATGGATTGTTGTACAGCCTGCATCCCAGAAATCTTTCTGAAAATAGTACTTTCACTTGACAAGCTGAGTTAACAAATAAAAATCATAATGTGTTGTGCAGTAAAAAAACATACAGCCATAATACGCTTTGTGACTAAATACGGGAGAAAACAATGAATAACTCTTTATTAACTGAACTATACAATATCACTACTGCATCTCCAGAACAGAGCAAAACTTGTCAGAAGTGTGATCTTGTTTACAAGCAGCAGTGCAGAATCATAGGTACTCACACCCATAGCACATCCAATGCCTAGTTCATTGGCTCTCATGGTATTTACAGTTAATATTAAAAACCTAACTAAAATGTCCCATAAAATATCTAGCATAGAATGTAGGAAGTGAATTGTGCATTTCTAAGCATTTAAAGATAGAAGTTATTACAAAGAATGCATTAGCATGCACTTAACTTGGAGACAAAAAAAATGGCCTGTAGGCAAAGAATAACAAACTTTGGATAAAATAATGTGCTCTGTTTTTGCATAAAAAATAAAGGAGTAACAGGTTTTTCATGGTTATTTTTTTTCTGTTGGACATGAAACATTTAGAATTTCAACATACCAAAAATATTACAATGAAATATTTTTCATGAATCTTCTACATCAGGATTTACCTTAGAACCTAGAGCACTTCTGATGGTCACTGCTGCCAAGAAAGATGTACATAAAATAAATTAAATTTGAGCTGATAGGCACATGACAGAGAGAACATGAGAAGACACATTTTGAGCATTTACGATTAGCTTCTAAGTTGTACTGAAATATTTTACTAAATATTTAATGCACTGCAACTTCACTGTAATACTTCTGGATTTTGTTACTTACACACATAAGTGATTGCACGACATGTAACAATCATCCGTTAAAAGCAAAATTATTCTGTTTAAATTTTCAAGAGCTCCTAATTTTATTGTTTGTAAGTATTTAGGGTAAATTTTGTTAGTACATGTCATCATTAGTTTCCATTTGATGTCATTTAAATTATCTTTTAAATATAAAACCAAGCACCATAGTGTAAATATGGACTGGTAGGCCACCAGCTGAAAGGCGTAGCAGAGGGATGTTTTTTTAGAAGAGAAGTTGAGTATCTGCAAGCATAGTCTATAGGGATAAGCCATTTAAAACCCCAATCAACCATGCAAGTAAAGCAGAAACTTATGAGTGTGTGAGTGTGTGTGTGTGTGTGTGTATGTATGTGTGCGCAGTTTGGAAGAAACTACATACACAACTTAACACCAACATTGACTTGTATCCATATAAAAGCTGTTTTGCTTCTAAAAACAAAATATTCATTGGAATTGCAGAGTGGTTATTTAATTATGTCTTTGTTTCTTTATAAAGAGTGAATTTTAGTGACATTTTCAAGATATTCCAAGAACTTCCAATTTTTTTGAAGATAGAGCACAACCACTTTTGGAAGTATTGCTCACTTAAATACTTGGTGCAGGATTATTTAACTGTCACTTGTATGATTATCAGTGAATGTAGCAATGTGCACTCCTGTAAAAATGAAGCCAGATGCATCAAGCTAATTTACCATGATAAACTACACCAATGCAGAAAAAGAAATTGGTAAATAATATTAAAATGAATTTGAGTTTACTACTAATACCCTCTGACAATATTTACATAAAAATCTATGAAAGCATACTGAAAGTGCCAGGGACCCATTGGTGTTTACATGTGCAGACTCCTAGGCTATTCTATAGTCGCCCCACAATTATTTTACTCCTCTACTTCCAAAAAAAAAATAACCTTGCAGCTTTGGACCGTCAATAATGGCTATGCTTTGTAGCTAAGGAACTTAATACTCAAGTATGCCGATATTTGTTAAACATTGTGGTTGTTTGATAACAGCAATAACTAACGGTGGAGTATGTGCTTTACTTGTCGCATGGATTATTCTGCTATTAAATAGGTCGATCCCTCGGCTACGCTTTAATGTTATTCGGCCTTGGGCCGCAAATGCTCCACTCTTATCCTAAAACAACATTCCTCGATCACGCAAAGCCATTTAGGGCCCTCAACATTAGGCTACACCAAAAAGCACAAGTAAAGCCGTTTACCTCTACAGTCCAGTTATGTTATACTTGACCCAGTCACTACGAAATCTTTACCTATAAAATGTTTTGTTCCTTATACGCACAATTGGCTCACCAATCCATGTGACCAAATCAAAACTGTGGTCTTTCATCATCAACAAAATATAGTGTTAACAAACGATACAAAACCTGCTGTTCTTATGTCACTTATTACTCTCTACAAAGGGACTAGAAGCATCTTATCCATGTATCTTATCACGTATATATCCTGTCGGTTCCACTCACTACTTTTCTCTTTCAAGTTTTCAACCCAATTCCCCCTCACTATTTGGCGCGCTTTAGTAGCAGGATGGTAAACACTTCTCTCGCCTTTATGACCAACATAATCATCCATAACAAATACCCTTGAATATAATACAGGAAAGTCCGCCAAAAGAGTGCCGACAAGGAACACCAGCGAACCTAGTGTAGCGGTCTGGACAACTGTGGGGATCTGTATAAGGCGTATGGTGTAAGAGGTGTTAAGATTTCCTTTTTATAACTTTAGGCAATGCAAACCTACAAGGACGGGAAAGTATGTGCAGTATTTTATTGCCATAACTATACCTGGCAAAAAAATTGCCGTCTCTTTCTTTCGATTTCCTCGAGATAAAGCCATGTAATTACTGTTTTAATGTACAGGATTAGTTATTCTCCACGAGGTTACATTTCGTTAGTCATAAATATATACGCTTATTAAAAAAATACTCCAAAGTGCACAATCACAAATATTATTGGAGCAATAATAGGTACGTAATGTGCAATAGTTGTGACTAAGTGCGTTGGTTGAGGCTTGTTTTTCATTCAAAGTTGCAGCTGTGTTGAATGGGTAAGAAAGTGCCGAAGAGCCGACTTGGACTAGGTTTTTTAAAGTGAATGGACCGACTAAGTTAAACAGCTCACGTACGAACCGGATTTCTAAGTTTTGACAGATTCTCTGGGTGGAACACGGTTTCTCTCTAAAATACGCCTCGGGAGTTCCGGGTATTCGTATTTTCATTACAAAACAATTGTGTTAGAATTAGATTTCATTCGGCAGCACCGAAAACATATACCTAATTTAAAAATGAACTTCAGAGCAAATATTATAAGCTATTAACGCTCATATTCTTCCCGGTAATGTGCGTCTAACTGAACGCTAAATAAACAATTTTATCCTCTGGCCTGTAAAGGTTAATTCAACCCGCACTTGAACTATACTAAAGCTTGCTTCATAAATGTGACCTACATTGAAAGAAAAATGCATAAATTTGTGTATTTATTCCGATTTTAATAGAAATCGCGACGTGTTTAACAGCATCATTTCCATTGATTCAGATCAGCTGACGTGTGTAATGCAGACCGCTAGACTAGATGGTAGCACCATCGCATGACGCCAGCCGTTCCCATGTTAAATTGAGGCAGTTTCCTGTATTAGTATGAAGTGTATTTGTCCATAAATAAGCACAAAACGTAAGAGCGTGCCAAATGTTAGAAACAAATTATGTAAAACCTAGACTTCTTAGTTTAATTATACTTTGCAAAGCAAATAGAAAGAATCTTAGTAACTTTTATTCTTTATAGCATATTGTATTGTATCTTCACCCTATTTGGAACAATTTACATTATTTTTCGGACATTTCAATGTTATAAATATTTCCACTATTTTTATACCTGTGTACAGTAGCTAGATGATAAAACAATTAACAATTTTCAATTACACATCATTAGGTTATCAAGAGCTAGTAATTCGCAATATATTTTGAATGCACACTATAACACAAATTGATTAACTCGTGGTATTTGCACAATATGATACATACTCATCTATGGAATAAAATGTATGCAGTAATAGCAACGATTTTAAAGTTTTTTTTTTTTTTGTTTTTTTTTTTTTTTTAAATTATGGATTTTAGTAATTACGAAATTATGTATTAGTTCCATTCCTTACCTTCGCCTTTCAAGTTTTCAATTCAACCTCCCTTACAATTTGGCGCGCTTTAATAATACACCCAAACATTTGTCACCTAAATTACTAATATTTAAACAGAATTATATAGATTTCTTTGATAGTGTTTAACATCCACTTTTACTGCATATTAAACCGTAGGCGATGACACAGATGATACATGGAATGAAGATGGGCATTGTGGAAAGCGATGGCCGGGTACACCACTAGAAGAAAACCCTGCAAGGCTATGTCAACCACAAATCCCACATGTGGTCGTCTGGGATCTAACCACTCGGTCACGGAGTGGCATAATTAAATAAAGTCAAATACCATTCAGTATTGTGGTTGCAAAGAGACAAGAGCACTCTAGTTGCGCAGTTGTTTGTAGCTTTTTTTAAATGCATTCCAAGCATTTTTCTCTTTAGAAGTCATATTAGTTTCAAGTTGCCTGTCTTTAAAGAGAGTTCTGATTTGCGGACCCACAAAGATTCCTTCTTTTATTTTTTGCCTCAAAAAGAGAAGGAAATTTGACACTTAGGTATTTGAAAAATTCTCCATCTTGATCAAGTGATTGATTTTAGGAACTGTTTCATAACACCAAGTTTTATATGAAGAGGTGGTAAATAACTTTATTATGATCAACTAGGCTATCCCTTATCATGTTCTTACAACCTGGCGTTAAAATTTCTCTTTTGGCCCACTGTCTTTGTTTCCAATGTTTGTCTTTTGCCATTTAATCCCACTCGCATATGGAAATTTTGTGAATCCCTTTTGTTGGCCTAATGTCATACAGCTTGCTTTCAAATGTCCACACATCAAACACTTATGTTCAACATATTTAATTCTCTCCAAATCATACTTCAAACTGTCATGATTCTCTTTTAGTTGCACTGAGTGCGCTACTGGAGCTGTAGAAAGAGTATTCCCATTGTGAAGCAGCACACCCATAAGAACACTTTTACTAGAAGCAATAGATTCATGTGGATCATATTTATCACAACCCAGCTTTCTTTATTAAGTCTGAAATGTTATTACTGTAAACTATATGTTCTTCTTCACTGAAATATTGCAGAAAATTATTTTCTTTGTTCTTGTAGAAAATCTTTGATGTATCAGCTGCAAGTAAGCTGTTTTCCTGTACTCTGGAACCTAACACTTCAGCAGAATCCTTGGGAAGATTTAAATCCCTTACAATATCATTTAGCTTAGCTTGTGATAATGGTTGAGGCGCATTTGATTTTTCAGAAACGAACTCCTCAGACACAAGCGATGATGGTTAATCACTGTTACTCTCTGTATCTGAAAAAAGTTCACTACTGTCTGTGTGTGGCTTAGATACAGGAATGCCAGGACCATGAGCCACTGATGTCATAGCAGATGGCAAGTTTGGGTATATCATTGCTGCTTTGTTCTTTGCATTTAAACGCTTCACATTGCATGTACAAAAGTAACAGTCTATACTGTGATTGTGAGCTTCACGCCACACCATTGGTATTCCAAACGTAGTGATTGTTTCTTCCCCTTCGTCCAATTTCGTAAGTCTTTAACATAAACACTGCACACACTATGAGGAGCCCAAGACCTGGCTTGATCTCCTATTTCAATTCCGAAGTAAGCCTTGTACGCTTTCCTTGTAAATGAGGTTATGTTTTTCCTCTGCTTCTTCACAATAAAACTGGCACAAATATAATAAAAATAATTTGGATTGTTTACACAACACCTTCTTTCCATTGTGCTGTACTGAGTTACCTAGGATAGAGATAGCAAAATTGTACTATTTAAGTGATACTTTCTTGCTTTATACAACAACCACTAAGCTTTGTAACAGATGAATTCTCAATACAAAATGGTGTAAGCAGCTTAGAATGTGCTGCATCTGCCATAAACCGCACAAATATTTCCTTTTAGTAGCTTTAATACAATAGATTGCATTGTTGTAATATTGTAATCAATCTCCTACAATTAACAAGACATGTTCATTAATATTGCAACACTGTATAGATGTTAAGTGATAGGCTTAGAGCAGACGACAATCTCTAGCAAAAGCAATCCATTACTTGTCATTACATTAGATTTGTTTACATTCTATTAGTTCGTATAATGTATTATGGACAAAACAAATTATATTTATAGCAAATGAGTAATACATTAATACAAGTATGTAACAGAGTTACCGCACTTTAAGTTAACTTAAAGGTTGAAGTTCTTTTTTCTGGCTGCTCTGATCAAATGTGTCGTTTACACACTTAGTATAATTATTTAAGATAATGTTTACAAACTTGAAAACTACTTTAGAAGCATTTCTGTCTTCAGATGCACTCATCAATGTGACCATAAACACCGTTAGTCTCTAAGCTCTGCATACCTAGCATAGTAAGAATGCTCCTTTAATTACCTATTGTAAAGAATTTACTTGCTAGGTCCGAAGAGTTCATTATATATTGAAATATGGCAGCAAATGAAAGCAGATGCCCAGAACTAAATCACTGGGTTCTGGAAGTCCTCCTCTTTGTAAATAGTCAAAATATGCATCACTAATTTCTGTTCCCTTTCCCTTTCTTAATAGACCAATACAAACTCACACCTCAAATATTTGCAGCGAAAAGATTCACAAATGAATCCAAATCATTCACTGTATCTAATTTCTCCAGCTCCAACCTTTTAACTTCATTTCTTCTAAAATCCTCTCTCCTGGGATCTGGATCTCTTCTCTCTGTTGGAAAAGTACTGTTCAAGTATGATGGCAAATTCTGGAACTTACAGGGTACTACATTTTGTTTTAATTTAGGGCATCGCTACATACATTTTCATATTTCCAGTTTTTATTAATAATTATGTCCTTTTCCTCAAAGTGGTTGATACACAGAGCTGACGACGATATCGGACACCAGTATTTCCGTGGGATAGCACGAATCCACGCCTCCCTCCTTGTTTCTTCTTTAAGGAATGAAAATGTAGAAACATTACCTTGAAACCTTACACTAGTGTCATAATTTGACTTACATCCAGGAACACAGTTCTTTCTAGACATCCGAAATATACTTCAAAAGATTTTAATTAGTAAGTTCACGAAAGTTTTCAAAATGTATTATATATACAGATTATGTAAAATATAATGTAAGAGAATACTTACTATTCCAGTTTTCTATCTGATTATCATAGCAAGAAATATTATTCGTGAAAGAGACAGACAGACAGACAGGCAGAGAGAGAGAGAGAGAGAGAGAGAGAGAGAGAGAGAGAGAGAGAGAAAAGACGCTACTTGTAAATACACGTGATGTAATTGGGCTATTACTGAATTTTGAAAAAAATTTAAAACGAAAAGCTTCAACGTTTTTACTTTCTGCAGATTTCTCGGCTTACGTGCAGTGTTATCAAATTTACAAACATCGTGGCTTGTAAACTCTAGGAGAAAATGTGATTGCAATGATTAAATGGTAAAGTTGGTATTTAAGTTCAGTAATTTCCAATGATACAACATAAATATTTTCAAGAAAGTTCCCTACTCCAACCTACCCTCTACACGTAACTTTTTCGAAATGTTTGATTTAATAGAATATGGCTCTAACGATTTTGATTAAAACACAATGCTTAAGATATTTTCGCGACGAACGAAATGTACATCTTTTATTTTCTAGGAATAGCCTCTGAAGACCGCTTCATTCTTGATAACTTTGCATAACGGTTAAACCGTAAAAGATAAACAAAAACATCCTACACAAAAAAAATATAGATCTCGTTACAAAACACAGCTTATGTCAAAAACATCGTTTGTGGAGTTAACCCTTTCCGCGACATTCCTTGTTATTGGTTTCAATTTTAAACTGCTTAAACTTTGCTCAAATTGGAAGTCACCTCTTGTGTCATACCCCTTTCTTTTTTACTGTTAGCCATACTAACATAATCAAATTCCAATTCTGTCACACAGTGACAGCTTTTGAAAGGGTTACTTTGCATTACTTAGTGTATTACCTAATTTCCTTTCTCCTTACAAGCAAGCAAGTAATTCAACCAATTCTGCGAATATGTATCTCGATTACCATGATGTGGATGCGTTGAGAAAAAATTGCATGCGCCTAACTGAATACATTCCAATTCAGCGTTAATTCTACGGACCAAACTACACCGATGGCTACCGCTACTCGTTTCTGTACACATTTGAATTTAAAAGTGTCCCCTCTGCGGCCTCTGTCATCAGATTGACTGTAATTAGAAATCGCTTCCGTGTTTCGCTGTGCAACACATTTCCCTGTAATGTATTACGAACTGGTGGCATTGTTTAGTTTATTTATGTCCTTTATGCGTCACTTGGAGCGACGCTCATGCTATCACGGTGCTGAATAGACTGATGCTTGCTCACCGACTCTAACATCAGATCTTGCCCCTGTGCACCATGTTTACAGTGCTCACGTCCATTTGCAACCACAGTACCATTCAGACGCTTTTAGGAAAGATTGGAGACAGCCGACGGTGCTTTCATCTAGCGCAGCAGTTGGGGATAGGTACACATATCGGCTGATTCTGCTCGATGGAGACGATGTGGTTACATACGAATTGGTGTCCATTAAAAGCAGAATAAACATATACATTTATGCGTTTTATTTTCAAAGCCTGTCTGAAACATGCATGGAAGTTTTAATACTTCAAGTCAGAATTGCATTAACCTTTATAGGTCATACGTTAAAATTGTCCTTAATTTATGACAGGTCCGGGAAACTCGTGAATTAACGTGAGCGACAACCGATCTCGTATCGGATTTCCCTCCCATATGTACAATATAGGCACTCATACACCTGTTGCTAAATTGTTATTTATTACAAATACAAAAGTAAGTGCTATGCAGTATTTGCATAAGTGTTGTAGAGCACCATTTCCAGAGTTTATAGTATTTAGACTTGCATGACTTGGAATCTTATTTATCTATACTAAACTAATTCACGTAAACTGAGTAGTTACATCGAGCTCACTGTTGAAATTTACAACCTTTTAGTGTTCATTGTTTTGTCATATTCGGGCTCTAAATTGGAACATTTCAATGGCCATATATGTACTAAATTTTCATCAATTAAACTACTGCATGAAGCAGCTTTAACATTGTTCAACCTGCTGAAAAACTGCTGGCAACCCACTGGCTGGAAATACCTAACGTTTTGTTTAAATATATAATCTTCATCTGTATTATAAAGTTCTGTAAAATAATGGACCCATGTTTTCTCCTTGACTTGATTTGAAAGAATAAAATCGTTAACTTCCACTCTTTGATTCCTAATTTTCCTCCATACCTATCTTTGCAGACCATAGAAGTCTCGTTCTTACTTACTCTTGAAGGTTATTAGTCCTAATTTTTGCATTGACCTTATTCCTTATAGTTTTGTATGTATCAAAGTCAGTTGTTTTGGTCTCATATAATATAGATAAGCCTTCTTTTTGTCTTTAGCTAAACTCTTTGTCTCGCTACAAAACTAGTTACTAGTACTTCAAAAGCTGCTTGAAGAATGCACTAATGCAGAAACAGGCGTAGGAGCTGCCATAGCAGCTGGTAATCACGCCGAAAAAGGAATTTGAGCACCTACCATTTAGTTACTTATAGACCATGACCCATTGTAGCAGCAACAAGTATTATAATTGCAATAATTGGGCTTGCAATATATTATCTTTTATTATTTGCCAATTTTCACTAACATATTTTTGTTTCTTCTAAATGGTTTTTTGGCACTCTTTCCTCCAATCTTTTTTGCTACAAGTATTGTATACTTTTATCCTCTAATAATTCTCTCTTCAACTGGGTATCAGTTATCACTTTCGCTTGTCTGAGTCTTTGTGACTGCATTTTCAATTTTACCCATACTAATTTATGTTCCTTTCCTATATTATCTGAATTTAATATTCTTACAGCCATGATTTGAGTTGGGAGGACATTTCGGTATGTTGCCGTTTAAGGGTCAGTTGGCTGCGTAACGTCAGGCAGCCAACTTTTGCTTCTGAAAGGTGCAATGTTCAGCATAATGGAGCATATACAGTTGGTGTTGCGAAAAGGAGGGAAGGCAGCATAGTCATAGGGTGGTGTCGAAAGCATGAAATTTGCAATTAACAGTATATGCCTTAGGAAGCGTAAACATAGCAAGGCGGGGAAACCCAGAAATATATACAATGAATACTGTGAGGCAGGGCATTCATAGGAAGGTGCGGGAAACGCTGAAATATGCAATTATATGCGTCAGGGTTGCAAATATTGTTCTTCTGAATATCTCCTACAGTTCTCCACCTCTTTCATATTCTCTTCAATGACAATACAGCACTTTTTAAGGCTAGCAATGACATAACTAAAGAGCAAGTAGATCTGGTTTGGCTGACAGTTATTCTTACAACAACAACAACTAATAATAATAATAATAATAATAATAATAGCAATGCTATATAATAATAATTTTTATTTCCTACTAATGCTCCTGTTTTCATTAAAAAGAAACAAAGCAATCGATACTTCTTATTCAACAGTAGTTTTGTGTATTAAATTTCTCCATTTAACCCACAATATTACTTGATCAAACGTAATAAGAACACCGCAATTGAGATGTGACATACATGGGGTTGTCTGTATGTTATGATGAAATTGCCTTTAGCTAGCTCGGTAATGTTGCGAAACGTCAGGCAGCCTACCTTTGCATCTGGAAGGTGCAATGTTCAGCGTAATGGAGCATATATAGTTGGTATTGCGAAAAGGAGGGAAGGCAGCGCAGGTAGGGTAGTGTGGAAAGCATGAAAGTTGCAATTAACAGTAAATGCGATAGGAATCGTAACCATAGCAAGGCGGCGAAACCCAGAAATATATAAAATGAATACAATGAGGCAGGGCATTCATAGGAAGCAGTCGGAAACACTGAAATATGCAATTATATGCGTCAGGGGGCGCATATACTGTTCTTCCGAATATTTCCTACTGTTCTCTACCTCTTTCCTATTTTCTTCAATGATAAAATAGCCCTTTTTAAGGCTACCAATGACATAACTAAAGAGCAAGTAGATCTGGTTTGGCTGACAGTTAATCTTACAACTACCAACAACAACAAAAACGACGACAACAAGGACAACAACAACAAAAATAATAATAATGATGATAATAATAATAATAATAATAATAATAATAGCAGTAATAAAAATAATAACAATAATATAAATAACAATAATATTAGTAATAATACATTTTTTTACTACTAATGCTCCTGTTTTCATTAAAAAGAAACAAAGTAATCGATAACTTTATATTTAACAGTAGGTTTGTGTATTAAATTTCTCCATTTAACCCAAAATATTACTTGATCAAACGTATTAAGAGCACCGCAATTGCAGTGTGACATAGATGGGGTTATCTGTATGTTTTGATGAAATCGCCTTTAGCTAGCTCATGTACCAATAACCTCAAATAATCTACATCTGCAATAAGCTGGATTAATGGTGTATGATAGATGCCGTCGTCTTCTAGAATTGTCAGGCCCTTCGGTTACGTCATATACCCGCCATTTACAACATATAACCGTGCTACTACTGTCATCTTGCAGCTATTCACCGACTGCATTTCTTTGGCACTATGTGCTCAGTTCCAAAGTGGGTTTTCAATTTCTAAAGTTGGTATGGTTTTGCGGCATTGCGAGGCCAACTGACCCTTAAAAGGCAACATTACCTCTATTGCTCAGTTGCTTGCACAATGCCGCGAAACCATACCAACTTCAGAAATTGAAAACCCGCGCGAAACCATACCAATTTCAGAAATTGAAAACCCACTGTAGAACGGTGCCAAAGGAATGCAACCGGTTAACAACCACAAGATGGCAGTAGTCGCACGGTTATATGTTGCTAAATGGCGCGTATATGACGTGATCGAAGGGCGTGACAATGCTAGCAGATGACGGCATCTATCATAGACCATTACCCCTTATTGCAGATGTTAGTTATTTGGGGTTATGTGGTACAAGAGGTAGCTAAAGGCGATTTCATTAAAATATAAAGATAACCCCATCTACGCCACACTGCAATTGCGGTGCTCTTAATACGTTTGATCAAGTAATAGTTTGGTTAAATGGAGACATTTAATACACAAAGCTACTGTTAAATAAGAAGTTATCTATTGCTTTGTTTCTTTTTAATGAAAACAGGAACATTAGTAGTAAATAAAAACTATTATTTATTATTGTTATTGCTATTAATAATATTATTATTGTTGTTATTAATATTTTATTGATATTATTATTATTATTATTATTATTATTATTATTATTATTATTATTATTATTATTATTATTATTATTATTATTACTGGAGGTGGAAGTATGATGATCATTATGGTGAATATTATTATAAGTATTATTAGTTGTAAGAGCAACTGTCAGCCCAACCAGATCTACTTGCTCTTTAGTTATGTCATTGGTAGCCTTACAAAAGGCTGTTTTATCATTGAAGAAAATATGAAAGAGGTGGAGATCAGTAGGAGATATTCGTAAGCAGCACGAATGTTACTTAGTGAGAGATGAAGCATGCAGGTTGTTTTGAAGGTAAATAGGTTGGTTTAAACTGGAGGATAGTTTTCGGAGAGTGTCACGAGAAACCTCTGGAACACTCTCCTACTTGGGCAGCCTCATCTGTACATAAATTCATGCAGATACGACGCAAACAGGTCTCTAAATGTACTAAATTGTCTTCGGAGCCTTCTCTTGGAGCGCATCCATATATTTTCCGCCTTCTGAGTGTGCAAGTCGGGGTTGTGGGGATTGACAAAATTCTCAACGTGGAGAACAACTGAGTGCATATAAACACCATTATCTATGTTCTCCAAATTGGCATATACTGTCCAGCCATCAGAGACGATGTGGGAACCCGGTAATATGAATTGCTGGAGTAGCGCTTCCAGCGTTTGGCCCCTCCTATCTGGTACTTTCACCAAGAAGCACCTTGCCGATCTTCTTTCTACACCGCCGAAGATACAGTGACCTTCTCTCTATTGTCCTCGGTGGTACCTCCGGTGGAAATACTTCGATTCGTCGATTTCGACGATGAGAGGAACACCATTTTCATCCATACTACCAATTTCTGAGGCATGCCACTCCAAATAAATTTTGTATTCCTCCCGGCAACAATTGGCCCAGTTCACTGACATATGCCAGCGACCAACGCTGGCTTCGTGGGCGGCACTCTGACACTGCAAGAAATCACACGCCCAGCAGTATACAAATATCAAAATCTGCTTTAGCGCCAGATGACTGCATTCAGAAAATGAATCATACCGCACAGTTCGACGCAGTTAGCAATGACAGCAACTCCAACGCTCACCTTCTGGGCTCTTTACGTATGCCTGAAGACGACATGGTTGCTGCCATCTTACACAACTTGCCTCGTTGTGCAATAGAGACCGACGTGCACAGCACATCATAGCAACCGCCTGCGGTGCCATTAGTAGTTAAAGCGGGCGTTAAACACTACTAAAAAAAAACAAAAAAAAAAACATCATAGCAAGCTCAGCATTAGCTAGCTCGCTGCAGAGATTCCACTCTTCCTTCAAAATTGTATCCACTGCCATAATTTCTGCCTTGGGCAAAATTTTGACATTACCTCTATTCGTCATTGTAAATTCGTGCGTAACTACGATGTTTCCCTCCTTCCTATGGGTGAGGAAAACAACGATTCATTACTGCGAACAGTATATGCGCTCCCTGACGCATATAATTGCACATTTCAGCTCTTCCCCTACCTTCCTTTGAATGCGCTGCGTCATTGTATATTTCTGGGTTTCCCCGCCTTGCTATAGTTACGCTTCCTAAGGCATATACTGTTAACTGCAAATTTCATGCTTTCCACACTACCCTATGACTGCGTGCCTTCCCTCCTTTTCGCAATACCAACTATATATGCTCCACTACGCTGAACATTGCAGCTTTCAGATGCAAAGGTTGGCTGCCTGGCGTTACGCGGTCAACTGACCCTTAAACGGCAACATTTCCAAGACTGTTTCGGATATAAACTTATCCAAGGTTCGAGTCTTTGTATTTATTAAGAATTAGCATCCCTGCTCCCATAATCGCACGTTTTTTTCCTATCCCAATATAAAACAGGAGATAAGTTCATAGGGTATAACTCCGTTACCCTTTTTCTTAGTTTCTGATATAGCGCATTTATGAAGTAGTTTATTCTTAATCTCCAATAAAATGTCCTGGTCTTTCTTATCCCATGTTATAACATTCCAACACTCTAGACGCATACAATTTTGTTTCCAAGTTCGGTTTTTCTTTAGACTCACTGTGATCGTCGTAGGTAGACCAAACCGGTGCTCCTTTCTGGTGCTTTGAAGTTGAATAAAGAAACACAAATTTGGAAATTTCACTTTTGGCAGTGTACGAAGCAATTATACTCTCAACCGTCCTAAAGTATTCAAAGGAGTGTTTTTCTGGATTAAATCCATCCATCTGCAAAATATATGGTGCTTTTTAAACATTAAATTCAAATGGGTGGTTAAACAACCTCCATTCTGTGTAAATGGTCTTCAGAATATCAAATCGTATTTTAAATTCTTCCAATAAGTCTTCCAAAACTACTTGTATTTCTTTAACACTTCAGGCGATTCTTTAATAAATACGGATTTCAAATTTTGAAAATGATACAACTCACTGTACATCCAGATTCGCAACTTGTCAATGAAAATATCTAGTTTATCAATCATCGTAATGGTTAAATTGTATTTTCCTTGTAACCTAGTGTTCAGTGTATGTAAGTGTAATGTTAGATCACTCAAAATTGCTAAATCCAGTCGTTGGCACTAAGTTATTTAAATTTTATTTTCTGTTTTTTTTTCCTTCTTTGTTAATATATGTATTTCGCACCGTAATGCGTATATGCACTCAAACGTATTGTTCTGCTTAGCCATCTAATTTGAGAATGATACGGCAGATTTGAAATATTACAATTTATATATTTTAAGAGTTCTTGAAACGTCTATGACGAAGTGAATTCGGCCTGTTGGAATTCACAATTCGTACAACTGACATTACTGTATCCCTCGCTGCTGATTTCATACACAATGCTTTAAAATTAATAGAGCAGTGTACCTATACATTATTATACCGTCTGTGTTTATACCTTGTTCTGCAAGAACACCTCGAAATGTTCATACAATTCCGACGTATGACTGATCATGGACGGCGCTCCATCAGTTGCAGCACAAGATAGTCCCCCCCCCCCCGCCCGCCAATGGAAGATTAAATCTTTATATTATCTTAAACACGTGTTAAGTACATTTTCATTTGGGGCCTGGTCCTTTAACGGTGCAAGATCAAGATATTCTTCACTGATATTGATATTTTCATCAACTCCCTTAAGGGGAGACTAAAAGCATTATCTCGACAATGCTAAATTTCCTAACTTCATGAATCATCTCAGAAACTGTTAAAGATATCCTGTTGAAACTTTTATAGGGCATTGATACATATATTATAAGCTTGCTGCACTAGGATTATTCAACAATTTTATTTCTTAAGGAAAATATACTATTTTTCTTGATGATGGAGACATTTTTGAAAATGTATTTAATTATTTTTTTTAAAGTTAACTAAGCAGCTGATTAGTATAATCCTAGTCCCATAGCAGCATCAATGTGTTTTTTTATCTTAAAAGCTTAATGGGGTAGCTAATATAGCTTCTGAGAAAATGGATCTTTTATACTGAAAAATGTCAATTAGCGAAAACTTAGTTTAAAGCAAAAATTTAAAAACAAATTCACATACATTTGAAGAAACATGCAGAATCCTCCTAAAATCCACCTGGTATGTAATCCTGGTCCTTTTCAGCACCCTCCTGTTGAAGCCTGGCTCTTCTTCTTGCAGATCAGGCCTTTGTAGTCACTCATGCATTAAAACATGTTAATTTAACAAGCTTTCGCCAGACGTTTTCCCAGCAAAAGCTTGAAATAAGTTGAGCGCGCAACTGTGGTATGGCAAGTGCTGCCACTGATGTGTACTACACAGAAGTGTTTTGCGAATACGATACCTAACCTTGAAGTTAAATGCGTAATGGCAAATAAGACAGAGGAAGTCAATATGCAGAATACGTTTGTAACAATTCTTAAGCAATTCCCAATAGTGTTGAATAAATTTCATATCCCCAGGATCAAAGAAGAAAAACTGAACGCTTTGCGAACCATCCGCATCAAGCTGGAAGAAACTTTAGGCAGAAAAGTAACTCCACAGCAAGTGCAGAAAGAGATTCAGAATATGAAGACTGAACTAAAAAGAAAAACTGACGTAAGGCCACGGGAAATCAAAAAAGAAAGTTAAAAAGGTGGGAAGAAGAATTTATTCAACTTCCTGATGGAGAAAGCAACCCGACGATTAGTAAGATTCCAGGTAAGAATACAAATCGATCTCAGGAGCCAAATTTAAAATTTTGTAGTGTCCTTTGGTTTGTAGTATCAAGTGCAATTTCAAATATATTCTGTGGTGTGATACATGTAACTGCTATAAAATATAAATATATTGGACAAATACGGTAAATATTAAAGTACATAACAAAATAATACTCCTTGGGGAAAAAACTGATTGTTTCAAATGCACTTTTTGCTTCATAATATGTTCTATTAGGTTCTTAAAGACGTTTTTCAAAGGGGTGTACACATGACTCCTGTAAACAGCACTAAAATTGATGATTTTAGTTGCCTTTATTTCTGCATAAAGATTGCACCTGGATGCTGCTGAGTTTACCATTTATATAAGTTTTATTGGAAAACTTTGTTTTATTGTGATGGCTCTGGTTCGAATAGTTACAAAATGTAGCTGTCTTTAGCTCTTGTTTGCTGGTGATAGTTTTACCAGCTCTTAATTAACTTCTCTTAAGATATTTAATCTTTTCATGGGATTTGAAGTTATTTATGAGCATAAATAGTCGCGGCATTTATACATAAGATGTTAATTATTGAAAGCACATGGTATTTGGCATCATCCTTGTGCTACTGAAGAGATTTCACACTGGATCACCTCTGAAAAAGCAGAGGCCTAGTGATGCTACTAATCACATGGAGGTCAGCTTAATCTGTAAACACGACCTTGTATGTACCGTCAGCAGAGCATAAATAGCAAGATATTTAATCTTTTCATGGGATTTGAAGTTATTTATGAGCATAAATAGTCGCGGCATTTATACATAAGATGTTAATTATTGAAAGCACATGGTATTTGGCATCATCCTTGTGCTACTGAAGAGATTTCACAGTGGATCACCTCTGAAAAAGCAGAGGCCTAGTGACGCTACTAATCACATGGAGGTCAGCTTAATCTGTAAACACGACCTTGTATGTACCGTGAGCAGAGCATTGTTAGCAATAATCAAGCCACATCTGGACGACAATGCATTTCCAGGAAAGTAATGTGATACACTTACAGTATAATCAACTCCAAACAAGTATATGTCACTAAGTAAATAAACTAAGTTGTTCTTTTGACTCCCTTGCGGCTAGTTTATTTAGTTTTTTGTTCTGTTGACTGCTTAGGTGGATGTGCTGTGGGTGGGGGAGGTTTGCAAGAACAACTCCAAATGATGTCATTGGTAAGGTTTAAGTTGAATCTACAAATAATGAGAGAATTGCCCTAAATTCCAATAAGAACTCTAATGAAACAGGTACACAATCGAATAAATGTAAATTACCTGAGACCCTAGAAACAAAACACCTGACTAAGCATGAACTGCAAAGGTTGGTACTCCTAGAACTAAAACTGATACGTATGCAGCAGGTCCGCAGGAGGAGGTATTACACAACAGAGCTTGCTTCCAGTAATAGAAGTACTGGGATCAAATTTTGTTCAGAACTTGTAACAACGGATGAAATTTTGTGCATGTTAAACACGTCCCATATACAGATGACATTTACATTTTTCTCAGAGCTGCATAACCATTTCCATTTGTATGTAGAAAGTTTAAGATTACCATCAAACTTGAAATGTATAGTTCATGTTCATAACAATGTATCATTTAATCATTTGCAACATGTTCATACAACAAGTGTGAAATTTCGTTTCTTCTTTGCGTTCCACGTCTTCTCAAATCTTCATTTCATTCCCTTCTCCATATTCATTGTCATCATCAACTTCTTCTTCTTCTACATCATCGTCTCTCAGCTGTTTTGCGAAATTATGCAACACAAAGCAACATACAACAATACGCGGTACTTTCTCCGTAGCAATTCTGATGGCTTTTATCAATATATGAAATCGTCTCTTTAATTGCCCGAAATATCTCTCTATTGTAACTACTTCGGTCATTTAACCATTATAGTATTCTTCCACGGCAGCCACAGGTTTTCTGGATGGAGTTAGTAACCAAGGAGCAATACCACACCCGGAGTCGCCCAGCAGTATCGCCGTTCCTTCTTGTATTCGCAGTCTTTCAAACATATTTGAATTTCTGAATATGCGACTGTCCTGCACACTGCCAGGCCCAGTTGCATCCACACTTGTAAACACTTCATCTGAACTGCATGTCGCTTGAACATTAATAGAACAAAAAGTTTTTCTACTTATGCACTCGTCGCTGTGTACTGGTGACTTCAGAATTGGTACATGTGTGCAATCTATTGTTCCTATTACACTTGGGAAATTAAATCTATTTTGCCAGGCTTGCTTTGCAGCATTAAGTTCTTGCAGTCGTGATGGAAATTTTATTCACTGATTAGCTTTTTCAAAAATTCTTTCACTCATATAATCAATGGTTCTACTTACAGTTGATTGATGAACTCCAGCATCTTCTCCAACACCAGTCTGAAATCCCGGGTCGCCAACGAAACGTAGAATTTTTTACATTCTTTGCTTCGAGTCAGTGCATCGCCTTGTGTTTCTGCATTTTCTCCCAAGAAATGGTGTGAAATTAACTCGACATTGTCCTCATTGAATCTATAAAATTATTTATATACACACTCTCTACACTGTCGCTTCACTTGTTACAATTTTCTTCGATGGATATTTAGGAATTGTGACATTTTGTGGGATAAAACAACTCTTTAAGAGTTCTCTAGTACGAATCAAGTCACCTACTGAGGTAACTTGAAAAAAGTCAAGATTAATCTACAAGAAGTGAAGCTTTCGCTTGTTTTATGCATTGGATTTGCACTCAAAGTCAAGTCATTGCTGGAGAATTCAAGCTAAAGCTAGTTGTCTCCAAAGCAAACGCTAGTCTTAAGTCAAGTTTTATGCATCAGAAACCAAAATTACACTTGAAAATTAGCAAGGTAAAGCTTATGCTTGACTTTATGCATACCAGCACATGTTTGTACCCATTTTCACTCCTAGATATTCTAGTACACTAATCCTGCCCACATTGCCTTTGTTGAAGGTTAACATATAATCATACACTCCTAATTCCAAAGTTTTTCTTCTTATAAATGTGTTTTTGGCACACGAGACCATATTATGTTGTTGAAAGATTCATCTATATTCTGTGTCTTGCCATGCAGACACTTCAGCAGCAACTTTGAATGAGCTAGTTTTTCATATACTGGCTTTATAGCCAACATCACAGTTTTGTCTATTCCATTTTTGTGGTGATAGTGATAATGCCTGAAGCTTCAGCTTGTAAATACCTGCATCAATCGATCAAACACATGTTATGTAGTGGTTTGGAGTGTGTTGACATAGTGTGAAAATATGTGGCCCAGACTGCTCTCGTCAAACTTTCTAAATTACCCACATTGTCTCTAATAGCTTTCCCACAATAGGTTTGGAATTTTTCAATGATACTAACTGTGATTCGACCCCTAATACTTTTTTCCCATCTGACAGTGAAGTTTTCGCTAACTGCTGTTTCATTTTCATAAGCTGTGTTCCCATTCTCTTCTGAACATTTCCAACACATTCCAGTTTTTTTACTTCCACATCTCCATAAGGCTTTGAATCACAAACAGCTTTTAAAGCTTTAGACTCACCAGAGAAGGTATTGCATTCCACCCAATAATTCGATACCGAGATTTCACCGAAAACATACGTTTTATGGTCCCCTGTATCAAAAAACAAGTATTTCCAGAAAAAGGTCCGTGCGGGTCAGTGTGTCCGTGTGTCTGTGAATACGATAACTCAAAAACGAAAAGTCACTAAATTATCAAACTTGGTATTTAAATTTAGTATCTTCCAGGGATGCAACTCGAAGATTTTGAGTAAAATCCCCCCCACCCCAAACTACACTTTACATAGAAAAAATTTTTACTTTTTCAAAAATGGCTCTAACGATTTTGATTAAAATACCGTATATTAAAGACATTTATATGGCGAATAACACGTGTATCTTAAATTATCTGAGAATAGCCCCTAAAGACCTATTTATTCTGA
Organism: Hymenopus coronatus; assembly: GCA_030762935.1. NCBI lineage: Eukaryota > Metazoa > Arthropoda > Insecta > Mantodea > Hymenopodidae > Hymenopus > Hymenopus coronatus. The sequence continues at coordinate 85,879,451 of CM060897.1, read as the reverse complement.
ATGAATTTTGCTGAATTTTGCGTAACTGGTAAACCGTAAGAAATTAAAAACTTACTTCACAAAAAAATGTAGATCAAGTTAAAACACACACTTTGTCATATGCGTTTTTTCGTGTAATTGACATTCATGATATATCCCTTGTTTGTTTCAGATGTAAAATACTTTAACTTTTCTCACACGGAAAGTTGTAAGCTCCTGGCCCTGCATAGAAATGGATTTCATCCACATGGCAAACCGGCTTTTAAAAGATTGACTATTATTTTAGTCTAGTGTATTCCCTTATTTTCCTTCTACATACAAGGAAGCGAGTAATTAAGACAATTCTGCTAAAGTTTATCCCAATTACCACAAACTAGATAGAAGAATATGTTTTTTAACAATAATTTGTTACAGCAATGTAGAGAAAGTCATGTGAATGGAACATCAGATTTTTTGGTATGCCTCCAGCTTCTTTACTCTGCAACGTTCTTTCTTAAGGCACTCTTAAACATGCTGTGGCAGCTAAGAGATCAAACATAAACATACAGCAAATGCATCCATGACATATGTATGAATAATAATCATATAATTTGCTTTGAATTTAATTGTTCCATAATATAAGGTTACATCAAAAAGAAATGGAGGGGAGGAAAGATTAAACACTCCTCTATCTTACCACCGTCTCTTTACTTTATCCATCATCCTACCAGTGAAAGACGACAGTCCTGGAATGCTTTTTGTCGGGACTCTGTGCTGGTAGGAAAGATCGTAAACTAACATTCTTTAACTGCGTTCGAGTGGTCAGCGTTTACGCAACACAGTTCCCGATTTCGAATCCTGACTGGAGTGTACGTTTTTCTTCACTTAGAGTCATTTCCTATCTTTCGTAGAGTCTAGAACTATGAATATGCGTATGCTTCTTAACAAACATTAAAAGTTATTTATATACCTATAGGAGGTGTACGAGTTAGTAACGCAATAATTGTTCCTAAAGTCAAAGTCCACTATACTATTATTTTAAGTTAAAGTTGGCTGTACAAATGAAACAAAAAAGAAAGGAAGAAAACATAAAACAGCTAAAAGCCCGAAATGACATCGAAAAACTTTCTTTGCTACCGAAGGCTGGTGATGGCTAAATCCTTAGTATGGCTGAGTAATACAAACAAAATGTTTTCAGTAAATCATCTGTAAATTTACCGCAGCATCTGTGGGAACAGAGATTGTAACTATTTATGGTGGAAATGCAGTTGCAATGGCACAAATGGAGAAGCATCCAAGTTATAATTTAACAACTAATGACATACCTTTTAGTCCTAGCCTAAATTCATCACATTCGTTGTCTTCTTCAAAAGGCCACTTACAAACATACAATGGTGAAATTACACACGATCAACGAAAACACGATCTCATTTCAAAAAGTGGCGATTCCATTGATATTGAAGAGGAAGTTTTCTCTCCTAGAATAAATCATGATAGTTCCATTACCATACAAGAGGAAATTTTATCTCCCAGAATAAGTGAAGACAGCTTCATTCCCATATTTCAATCAGACAGACCTTACACTCACATATTATTGCAGAAGAACGAGAAACTTGGAGAATCGGACAGTGAGCTCGACAGCGAAGGTAATGAATGTGTATGTAGAAGCGAGAAGGCGAACCAGAATTATATCGTACATATTAAAAGTGAGCCTACCACTATCGTAATAACAAGAAGAGGGAGTACAAATAGTATTACTGCAGTAGGAAGTTGTGCGCGATTCCGCGCTGGAGGAAGCGATAAAGAAAAGTCGCGCAAAGGAAAAAAGAAAGGCAAGAAAAATGTGCCGGAAGAAGATTCAAAGGCTCCTCTTACTGTATGGGAGCGAAGAGATTCTGACGGAAAGCTGTCATCTACCTCAGGCGAGTCCATTGGAGCACGTAGCACGACAGACACTGAGTTTAAACGCAGCCCAAGACGAAATAAAGAAAATTATTTCAAAAGGTTATCGACAAGATTATCCGAAAATAGAGGGCGTAAAGGACAAAGAGGGAACCGTCCCAGGTATTTTGCTTTTAAGAACAAACACAGATTAGAGGGATATTCAAAGAGAAGCAACCATGGTTCACATGTTTTGGGGGTAATTTGTAGAGCAATTTGTACATGCTTGTTGCATGGGGGAGTTCGCTCTTCAATTTGAACATCTCTTTTCAGTCATTATTATGTGACATCTATGACCATGAGTTATATAAGCGTAATCGATAAAGGAAGATTTTAAAATGCCTGTCAAGAGAATGTGACAAAATGATAATTCAAACCAAGTATGCAATCTATTTGATAAGTAAAACAGCAAGAGTACTAAGTAGGATTAATATTTACTTAGGGTGAAACATCATAATGTTTGTGCAGCCTGCAGCGTACTTCTTTAGCAGCAGATTGAACAGCATATCAGAGATCTAGGGCAGCAAGAGAATCATTTTAGTTTCTGCTTAGAAGGGGGGAAGATTGTCTGAAGCAGTTTCCTGAATTTTCATGTGAATTTTAATGACATATTTACCATAAAACAAAATTATTTTTAATTCTTAAATGTGAAATATTTGTAATAAACATACAGTTGTCTTAATTTTTCTTTTGCTAAAACAATAATAATTATTAACCCAATTACTTCTGCAACCTAGGGGGGTAATTGACTCCTGCTGCCCCCTCCTAAATGATGCTCCTGTAGGGGAGATTTTATCTCTATCTTAGATGTTGCAAGCAACAATGTTACAGAACATTACATAATCTTAAGGATAAGTGATGGTATGTGTGACAATTTGCCACAAAAAGTGTACAATTCTTGTTTGTACTTTTGTTAAACTTATGGCTTAAACTTTCATACTAAACAATTGGTTTTTAAAATTAGCTTTATAGCCACAAATAGCTACCTATTTAATTGGTCCTTACCATTTATGTAAAGCACCCCATTGAACTTGAACTCTGTTTTTCTCAATTTCTGTTTACTTTTTCAGTGGCTTACCTACCTATAGTAAGTAGAAGTATTGAATTCCATCAAAAAAATGTATTCTGAGATTTCATTGGAAATACACATTTTGAAACTTCCTGTATCCAAAAGGCATTTTTTGAAAAATAGATCCATCTGCATGCGTGCATGTGTGTGTGTGTGTGTGTGTGTGAGTGTCACAATTAAAAAACAAAATGTCTAGATACCAAATTTGGATTCTAGGTTTAATATCTTCCAAAGATGCAACATGAAATTCCTTCAAATTACCTTTTATATAGATGATTCATTCACTTTTTTTTTTTTTTTTTTCAAAAATGACTCAAACTTTTTTATTAAAATACTGTATATTACAGTTATTTACATGATAAATAAAATATATATCTTGAATTTTCTGGGAGTAGCTGATGAAGTTTATTGATTTGTAAGTAATGTTGTATAAATGTAAAAAGAAGCTAGTAACAGTGAAGAATAACACAAATATTAATATAAAAATAATAGTTGCAACAAATCTTCACTTATCTTTTGGAATCCTTGCCTGGATAAAGATAAGTGAAGATTTGTTGCAACTATTATTTTTATATTAATGTTGTATAAGCTTGTATAACTGGTAAATGTCAAGCAATGAACAAAAGCATACTAAATAAAAATATGTAGGTATATCCCTTTAAAATATAATTTATGGTAAATAACGTTTAATGAGCCTAAACCATTTAGAGATATTCATTAATGGTTCAATATTTTATCATTGTTTTCAACTCCAATCAAGTTTTATTTGCTTCTTACGATTGCATGGTTTTACAGCATGTAAAATAACCTCAAGCCTGATAGAGAGACCTCTGAGCAAAATTAAGCAGTCTGAACCATAGCAGTTAAAGAGCATCCATAAATAACATGCCATTTAGTTCTTTTTATGATTGCATGGAAAGAATATGAAATTTGAAGTCCTCATCCGGTTTATAAACATTTGACTGTCATTATTTGCTTCATATCTTTCATAAAATGCGTAAGGTAGCTATTTCAGCAATGTACTTCTTGGTTAAAACGAAGCTTACAGAAAATAAGTGGTTATAAATGCTAATAAGCCTTAGAGGATAGAGAAAGTCATTTAAATGCAACAAATCAGTTTTTACTTTCTCTATATGTACAACATACAAAGTAGGTAGAGAAGGTATTGCATTCTGCCCAAACATTTGTTGGAGGGATTTCACCAGAAATATATGTTTTGAGAACCCTGACTAAATTAAAATAATCATTTTTGGGGAAAAGATCCCCCTGTGTGTTTGTGAATAGCATACTCAAAAACAAAAAGTCAGTTAAATACCAAACTTGATTTGAAATTTTACAAATAGGCAAGGAAGCTTGTAGCACTGTTGTGATTAACATTAATTTAAAGGAATATGAGTCGGTTTTTGTAACAAAAACTCACTTAGTAATTACTTATTGCAACCAGTTTCAGCAATAGCTGATCCCATTTTCAACCCTTAATTCTGATTAAATCTTGCTTCGCTGGTGTCAATGATGAGGTTGGAGATGCATCATTTCTGGAGGCATCTGGTGCTGAATCTATGAACTTCCAGAGGTTGCTGTATGGCAATAAATCAAAATTCATGAAATGGTTCTTCTTCTTCTTCTTCTTCTTCTTCTTCTTCTTCTTCTTCTTCTTCATGATATAGATCTTCTCCCAGACACCTAATTCTGTGTGTTTATAAGCTGGCTTTAACAGTTTTATATTAGGTGTTATTTCAAGTCCTAATGACCAGAAGCGATGGGCAACTACTGATATTTATGTTTGTTTGTATTTTAGGTTTCTCTTATGTTCCTTTAATGTGATTTCCAAACTTCCTTTTGTACTTCCTATGTAGGTATACTAGGTTACAGTCTGAGCATTTAATTCCATAAATTCCAGGTTCTTTGTTTGTTGGGATAGGATTTTTTAATTTTTTGCATAGCGTTTCTGAATGATGCAGTTGTTTTTGGAGCTATGGTGATATATAGTCCTTGAAGATTTTCTGAAATTTGTTGTGTGCCCAAGGATGATTGTGAATTTTCTAAACTGAGGTTGGTTATGGGGGTTCTGTAGAGTGGTTGTGTATGTTATGCGGCTCAGTTTTTTTTGTATTTTTGTGTATTCTCTTGTCTATTACACTTTGTTACAAACACCAACTCAAATTCTTTTAAATTATTAACAAACATGCATGATATTTAAGTGTAGCATCTTCCAAGGTTATAACATTAAGATTTTCAGGAAAATTCTTCCACCTCAAACTACACTTTACATGAAAGATTTTTCAGACTTTTTTTCTCAAAAAGGGCTTTTACAATTTTGATTAAAGTACCTACCATTTAAGTACTATATATTTAAAATATTACATCAGAAATAAAATGTATATCATGAATTTTTTGTGAATAGATTCTGAGGCCCTCTTCATTCTGGATGACTTTTGTATGACTGGTAAACTGTAAGAGAGAGTCAAAATCTTACTACACTAAAATTGTAGATCTTGTTAAAACACACAATTTATTTCAATTATTTATGCAGTTAACTGTTTCTCAGATATTTCTAGTTTTTGGTTTAAATTTCCAAATATTTTTACTTTTCCAAAATGAGAAGTAATCAGTCATTTTTATTCTTTTTTATTGTTGTTCATGTAAAGTAAACCGAATTTCAATGTATCAAATGGCAACCAGCTTATAAAAGATTTGACGATCTTTTTAGCCTAATGTATTCTGCTATTTCCCTTGTACCTACAAGAAAATAGGAAATAAGACCATTTTTGCTTATGTTTATCTTGATTATCATGAAGTAGGTAGAAGAATAAGCTTTGTAAGATTATTTTATGGCAGAATAGGTAGAAAAAGTCTTGTGAATGGAACACATCAGGTTTCTTTCAATATTTTTCAGTGTACAAAATCTTGGCTTAAATTTTTCAGGAGGGCTTCAGGAATTATGGATTTAAAAGTATTGTACTGTTAAAAAGTATTAAAGAGTTCAGCTGAAATCAATTATTTTCTATAACTCACAATGAAAAAATTCAAATGTTTATATATGCAAAAACATTTTCTCTTAAACTAATTAAAATTAAGAAATGCTTGCAGCAATTTCTTTGTTTGTTATACTAAGCTAATTGTTTTATTACATATTTCCTTGCAGGTACAAGGGGAATAGGCTAAAGCCTCAAATTCTTTATGAAGCCCATCTATATGGTATGATGGTAGCATGTTTACCTCACATTCATGAAGTTCCAAGGTCAAATCTCAGTTAGGATGAGTTACAGGATGAACTTTTTCTGGGGATCCCTTATTCTAAGAAGACAAATGTTACGTAACCTTAAGCTCTATGGACCCCTTGTTCATTTGAGCATCATTTCACCCACTTCATTATCATACGATATGACCTTATCAGGTGAAAGAATGTGAAACTACCAAAACATAAATCAAACAAAAATCTTTTAAGAATGGGTTGCTATGCAATGGCTCAAATTCCTTTTTGTTTGCATGACCAGAAGGGAGGAAAAAGACTTTATGTATCTGTTCTACAAACAAACTATTCTTAAAGACCACCTCTGTGGTTGAGTGGTCAGCGAGCTGACTTCTCACCCAGAGGTCCTGGGTTTGATTCCCAACTGGGGTGGGAATTATTCTTTCACCAGAAGTATTCCCCATCCCCCACAGATTCTGGAAGTATGTATATGAGAGTGAATATGTGTATGTTTGAGGAAAGTAAAACAATTTAAACCCAATGTAAAGAACCTACAGATAAGTTGTTTCTAATGCAAAGCCCCCAATATAATTTTAGATGTTAAAGGAGGCTATATAAATCAAACATAAACATGATAATAATAAAACTATTCTTACAAAATATTATTCTTTTATTACTTAATGCCAATAAAGATAAACATTATCAGAAATGGCCTTATTGTTTAGTTTCCTTTAAGTAAAAGGGAAGTAAGGAAAAATACTAGGATAAAGTGACAGTCAAATCTTTTAAAAGCTGTCCTTATGTGATTGTCATTGAAATTCATTCTCCTTCCATACTCAGAAGTAAAATAAAAGTAATGTGATACAGATGGGGGCTTCCCTTTAGAAAAAGTTTTAAGTGTTTTAAATCTGAAACCAATAATGGGGAATATCTCTGAAATGCTTAGCTCTATAAAAATTGTATATAACATAAAATGTGTTTTAACAAAAATTATACTTTTTTTATGTAGTGAATTTTGATCTATTCTTTGACAGTTTATGTACCAGCCATGCAAAAACACTAAAAAGCTCAGCTGTAAAAATCGAGCACTGCGGTAAAAGTCGAAATCTAAAACTCTGTAGACTATGAATAAAAGCACATCCTACTCCTGTAGCGTTCTTTGAACCATCATCAGTATAAATAAAATTACAACCATCAAACTACTCTTTGTGGGCTACAAAGGCGAAATGAATAGCCGAATGGGGCGTCACTAACTTCGGCTTGGACAGTAATCCGAGATCCACGCGGGTCTCAGGGTTGAGCCATGCGGGATGAAGAGCCTCCCCTCTGGGCGAGATTGTCGGTAGATCGACGTCCAAGAGCCGAAGGAGCTGCCGAAAACGTACACCAGGTGGAAGTAAGCCCAGGGAGAGTATCGGCGATCCAAAGATTCGTTAAAAAACAAGGTAAAAGACAGATGTTCAGGTAGACTGAGAAGACTACAGGCGTAACTACAAAGCAGAGCATCACGTCGATATGGCAGCGGAGGTTCAGCAGCATCCGCACAAATGCTGAGAACGGGGCTGGTGGGAATGGCGCCAATCGGATACCACGATGATGGGGAGCATTGAGATGAGCTAAAATTAACGGTCGGGCCGAAGAATAAACAATACAACCAAAGTTGAGTTTCGACTGGACCAGAGAACGATATAGCTATAGAAGGGTAGACCGATCAGCCCCCCAGGATGTGCCACTTAAAATGCGTAAAAGATTAAGAGAACGGTCACATCTTGCCTTTAAGTATGATATATGTGAGCACCAACTGAGTTTCCTGTTAAAAATCAAACCTAAAAATTTTGTCTCCTCGGCGAAAGGAAGAACGTCAGGACCAAGACGGAGAGAAGGAGAAGGATACGCCTTCCGTCGCAGGAAATTAACGCACTTTTCTCGGCGGAGAACTTAAAGCCGTTTTATATACTCCAAATGTACAAGGGGTCAAGACAAAGCTGGAGGCGGCGTTCTAGCAGACAAGTCCGCCGAGAACTAATGTAAATGGCGAAATCGTCCACAAACAATGATGAGGAAACGCGAGGTGGAACGCACTCTACAATAGAACTGATGGCAATAGCAAACAATGTGACACTAAGCACCGACCCCTGCGGTACTCCGTTCTCCTGAGTAAAAACACCGGATAAAATCGAGCCAACCCGAACCCTAAAAACTCTATCCCGCAAAAACTCCCGGATAAAAAGGAGCAGATGGCCTAGAATGCCCCAATTGTGAAGTATACCGTACCTCCAGCAGGTATCATACGCCTTTTCCAGGTCAAAAAATACCGCAACCGTCGGACTGTTCCGTAAAAAGCCATCCATGATGTATGTCGATAACGAGACCAAGTGGTCTACTGTGGAACGGTAACGAGGGAAGCCACATTGGACGCTGGAAATCAGATTGTGAGATTCAAGCCACCATCGCAATCGCCCATTAATCATGCGCTCCATCACCTTGCAGAGGCAACTGGTGAGGGAGATCGGACGATAGCTGGAAGGTAGATGGCGATCTTTACCAGGTTTCAAGATTGGGACGATGGTGGCCTCGCGCCAGACTGCAGGAAACACTCCATCGCACCAAATGCGGTTGTAGAGTCCCAAGAGAAAGAATTTGCCGACAGGAGAGAGATGTTGGAGCATGGCGATATGAAGTCCTTCTGGCCCCGGAGAAGAAAGCCTAGCGGATGAGATCGAGTTTTCGAGCTCATGTATACTAAAAATTGAGTTATAGCACTCATTATTAAAAGATCGAAAGGTGAGAGTCTGAGATTCCACCTCGGCCTTAGTAGTACAAAAAGCGGGATCATAGTGAGAGGAGCTGGAGACTGACGCGAATGTACTACCAAGGGCGTCAGCAACAGCTACTGGATCGACGACGGTAGCTGGTCCCACGTGTAGTCTCGGAATGAAAGATGAAGGCGTACACCAATTAAAGGTGGCAACAAACGAGGTCCAGGAAGCCCGTTTGCTATCCTGAATAATGCGACGGGCCCTTGCGCGAGCTTGTTTGAAACAGATCAAATGATCCAACGTAGGGTGATGTTAAAACACCCTTAGAGCCCTCCTGCACGCACGAATAGCTTCGCGGCACTCGGCACTCCACCAAGGAACCGGCAATCGTCGGGGATGGGAAGACGACCGAGGGATAGATAGTGCGGTGGTGGAGAGAATGACAGCATTAAACTGTTCCACCATATGGTCGACCGTAGCGAACTCATTGGCGCTGAAAACAGCTTTCGCTGAAAAGTGGTCCCAATTCGCTTTCGCTAGCTGCCAAGTTGCCGCTCGAGAGGAAGAAACGCAGTGTGAGAGCAAAGTCAGAACACAAGGGCAATGATCGCTGGAATGGGTGTCAGAGATGACGTTCCAGTGCAACCGGTGAGCAAGCTGTGCTGAACAAACAGAAAGATCCAAAAGGGAGAGCGTTACAGAAGAATCAGAAAGAAAAGTGGGTTCACCAGTATTCAAAACTGCAAACCGAAATTGGTTGAAAAGGTCAACAAGGAGTCTCACACGCTCACATGCCCTAGAGGAACCCCAAAGGGGATGGTGAACATTAAAATCACCCAGCAAAAGAATAGGTGCTGGGAGCTAAGATAGGAGAGTGACCGTGTCGGCTGTACTGAGGGTGGCTGAAGGAGAAACGTAAACGTTACAGACTGAAAATGTGAAACCAGGAAGAACGACAGCAACAGCTTGCAAGGCAATGGTAAGCGGTAGTCGTTGACAGTAGATATCATCGCGCGTAAGTATCATGACACCCCCATGAGCAGGAGAGCCCTCCTCCGCGTTAAGATCGAAACGAGCAGGGACATAATGGTGTACAACAAATAGGATCGTGAGGGCGAAGCTTAGTCTCCTGTAAACTGATGACCAAGAGCTCATACGAAGGCAACGAAAGCTGCAGTTCAGCTTTATGGGAGCGAACACCGCGAGTATTCCACGTCAGCAGAGCCACGGGGAAGCCGCTAGAAACGTGGGATAGACAAGGTAGAGCTAAACAAACTCTCTAATAAGGTGATGGACAGACTCAGTTAAGGTGGCCGATTACGTTTTACGGACCGTTGGCCTACAAAAGGACGGCCTACGCCACCGTCTGACTCCTCGCTTGGTCGTGATATGGAAGACGCTCTACGGCTAGTAGAACGCGAACAGGACTTCGATTGTTCATCGACCAGCTTGTGATTCTTCCGAGAACGCTCATGAGAGGCGGCGACAGGTGGTAGACTAGGTGACTGCGGACGGACGGATTTTGAAGGGGTTCAGCTAAAGTGGAAGCCGTCGACGGTGAAGGCCGCGGTGCGGGTCGTTCAAGCAATTCGGTAGAGCTCAGTGCAGGTCCGTTTGCGTGCACGCCTCTGCAACTAGTGTGGTTTGAAGGGCGATATACGAGGGGCATACTGAAAGTCACGAGCAGCCCATTGTAAAAATTTAAATTTCAACAATGTAAGGAAACGAATTGCAGGATCGTAATCTACAGACTTTAAGCCACATGTTGACATATTGTGACGTCATTAGCTTCTATCACGTGACCGCAGACGGTGTTTGAAAAATGGCTGACATTGATGTTTCGTTTCGACAGCGTGCTGTCATTGAATTCCTTGTGAAAGAAGGAAAATCTGCTCCTGAAATTCATCTCAGACTTCAACGTGCGTATGGAGGTGTCTGCATGGGTGCCAGCAGTGTTAGAAGATGGGTGAAACATTTCAAAGATGGAAACACGAGTCTGCAAAATGCACCTCGTAGCGGGCGTCCTCGAACTGCCTCTACAGAACGCAACAAGGAAAGAGTTGATGAGCTCATTACAGGAGATAGGCGTTTCACTGTGAATGAAATCATGTCTACGTAATGACGCAGACATGGATTCAGGGGACTTGTGGTTGATTACACCGGGTTTCCGTTAGCGGTAACACGACCGGCTCGTGATTCTAACGTAACGAGCGACGCTTGTCGGGAGATTAAAACGGACCGGCCTCCCAAAGAAGCTACGTGGGTGTGCAAAACGGTATGGACGGGCTCCGCACCTAAGGCTTACACATAGGGGCAGTAGGAAGGGTCCACTCAGCCTTCATGCCTGAGACCTCAGAAGAGCACACATGTTGGAAGCCGCGCTAGAACCATGGGACAGGAACCACGGAGATAGAGTAAAGATCCCTGTTGGTGAGGCAGGAGTTAATAAATCTAAAGCCATAAAAGCCGTAAAAGAATAAGCCTAGAAGGGGAAGAAGATGAGGCGAGTAAACTCGCTCCCACAAAAAGACACAAACAAATAGGATCACAAACACAAAACGTGACTCAGTTGGTGGCGATGGGGATGATGAGATGGCGGCGAATAGCTCGGGAACCCCCGGGTTCGCCAAACCCGTACCTACCGTAGTAGGCCCCTGGGGGGATGGTCAGCAGAGAAAGAAGCCGCACAGCTAATGGCGAGCCTCCAGGCACGACGTCGGCGAAGTCCGGGGAGATCTGGTAGGCCCTCGAGAACCGCTTCAGGAACCATCGCTTGACTGTAGCCTACCGTAATCAGCTCAAAGCGAGGCTGATTAGCCAGTTAAGACGATGCAGGAGTTCGCACTAGCCATCGAACAGCTTGTGAACAAAACCCTGGTGAACTTATCACCTAGTTACGTGTCCCAGGAAGCTGCCTACTCCTCAACGGTGTGACGTCGAGATACATTCTTGATGTCGATGGAGGTGGCCAATATAACAGATACGCCCTTCTGAAGGACTAGGAGTATTCGCTATGACAGGGAGAATGAAGACAGAGACGACGACGATCTTCAGGTGGTGTACGCTGGGGATGTGGCATGCCGGGTCACCCAATGAGGGACCGTCCACACCAAGACGCGAAGCAGGCGGAAAATGAGTAAGGACCGGTGTGACCGGGGCACGTCGGGCCCGTCTTCAGCCCCCCCCCCCGCGTGACGTTACTTACCTTGGGCACAATAGTGGATGACAGCCTCATTGTAGATGGCTGGATACAAGGGAAGCTGTGCTGGATACTCATAGACACAAGTGCAGCCGTGACTATAATCAGACCTAACGTGGCAAAAGTCTTGCCGACACGAACACCCAATCGGTCCTATCAGCTAGGACTAGATCGATCTAGGTGGTCAGCACATCAAGGAATGCTGTATTCAAGTCCTATTGAGCTCAATGTGACTCATTGAAGATCACAAACGGAGTACTGTTCAGAATATGGGAGTCCCTAATGGGAAGACCTCGAGAGAGCAATTGACCCTTTCTCAGAATAAGGTCATGGAAGTCCTAGAGGAAGTACCTGCAGGGACTTAGGGAGGACATTTGGGACCCAACTGAAACACCAATAACAAACTATTGGTTACACTACGGGCAGACACTGAGAGGTGTGCTTCCAATGACATGCATGTGTGGAAGTCACAGCCCATAGACCAGGAGCCTGGGTCGCGTGCAGCAGTATAATGCGAGAGCATCCTTCAAACACATAGCCATTCACATAGTGGGCTATTCTCTGTCAGACAGGGTCAACAGGTATCTGTTGGTCGCCATAGATTACTTCACCAAGTGGCTGGAGGTGTATGCCACCCCTAACTAGGATGCTAAAACCAACGCAAACTGCCTTGTGGAAGAACTGTTTTGTCGCTATGGAATATCAATGGAGCTACACAATGATCAGGGCATCAACTTTGAATACAACCTCATTAGGGAAATATTGGAGCAACTCAGAGTGCACAGAGGTGCACAACATCTCTTCACCCACAGTCAGACGGCATAGTTGAGTGATACATCAAAATTCTAGAGGAACATTTGGGAAGGTTGTGGCCAATTACCAGAGTGACTGGGATGTGAGGCACTTTTCTTGCTGGGCTACTGCTCTTCAACCCATCACACTTAAGGGCTGATACTGGCAGTTTGGTCTTTGCAAAGAACTGTGTCTATTATGTAACTTGATTTTTGGGAGTTCCCCTGGGACATAACAGCCACATGGAGCATCTTGTAGACCCCTTCATGATATATATGAGTAGTGAGTGGTTGGATGAAGACCCATTACGACCGGCAGGCGAATAGCATGATTTCCAGCAAGATGATCTGGTGTAACTATATTGCCATATTCAGACCAAGGCACGCAGCCCAGAGCTTCAACAACCATACCAAGGGGCATACATTTTGGTAAAGAGGATAAATGATGTCATCTATCACATCCAGAGGCTACCCTGAGGGAACAAACTAGTACTAAATTTGGATCATCTAGCCTGCTATGATAGTGCTGGTCGGGATGACCAGTCCTGAGGGAGGAGTTATGTGACAATTTTGTCTGTATGCTGCTGCTCTCAAGTTTGCCTTAGTATATGAGTTGGTGCAGTTGGAGTCATTGGAGTGTGTAACAATACAGGAAGTGCACCAGTAACCAGAGGCCTTGGAGTGTGACATATCTGGATTCTTCCAGAAGCTTTGGTTTCCACAAACTTCCAGAAAGTTCTGTGAAGTCATTTTCTTTCTATCTGTAAAAGAAGTAAGAATTGCAATCTGGGGTATGTAGTGAATTGTAGTGTCACGAGTAACTGGAGTGTTAGCGTGCAGTGGCTGTCAAGCTGTCAACTGTCTATGCATTGAAAAGTTGAGTGAATTATTAATGGCAGTGAATTAAAGACTTTATTTGTGACAAGTTTTTAAGTCAATAAAGATATTTGTTACAGTATCAAGACTAGCACACATGCAGCAAGTTCTTTTTTAAACATTTTACTGTCATACAATTATAATGTGCTGCAAAAGGCTTTGTGATACTATTTAAAAACACATTTATCATGATTAACAAAAAATAGAAGCTTTCTTATGAATAATTTGCAGAGTAGATTTTTTTATGAATAATTTTCACAGTAGATATTAAAATAAGTTATAGTGGATAGAGAAAGTCACGCAATTGTAAGACATAGTTGTCTTTGAATGGACATAGCTACTATTACTAAATCTGTTTTTGTTAATAGAAAAAACTGGATTTATATAGTTTCCTAGACTGCACAAACAGAATAATATTGACCAAATCAACAACAGGATACTATAGAGCTGGATATATAACCCTACAAGGAGCTTATGAACCACAAGGTTATACATTCTAATTATTTTAATTGAAAAGAAAGGCAGTGGCACCATGACAGAGTCGTTGGACTGTTCTCCTCACACTTACATGACCTGGGTTCAATCCCAGGAAACTGCATGTGGGGTCTTGGTGGACAAAGTGACGTCTGGGTGAGTTTCCTTTGGGTCCTTCAATTTTGCCCATCATTCATTCCACCAATTGCTCCATCACCTTTCCTATCATCCATTTTACCTACATTTTATCCTCACATTCATACCAAGCATTCGGCTGAAGTGCCATCTCAGGATGCTCTATCTGATCTATAGTCTATCTGCTCCTCAACAGGCATCTGAACCCAAGTATTGGTTCTGTAAATCCTGCAAGGGGTAAGTCCTCCAAATGAGTAGGGTAAGCAGGTACAGAAGAAGAAAATAGAAAAGAAAGGATACATGTATTCTAAAAGAAACTGAATTAAAATGTCAAAATGGAATATCTCATATGAGTACAAAAGGTTGTATTGTAAACCAGAAAAACTTCTTTCTTCTTCTCAATTAGAATTCTCAATACAACTTTTTGTTGCTGGTCAGATTAATGTCTTTTAACTAGGTAAGTATGTTGGAGAATGAATAAATGAAATTGGTTCATCAGGTACCATAGCTTAGTGTAACCTGACAATCATGTTCTCTGGATAAGGAATAACCCAGAAGAAACCTTATCAAGGTTGTTTCCGCCTAATGAGATCCAAACTTGGGATTTTTTTAATGTGAGACATACATACTACACTGAAGGCAGGCAATACACATTCTCTTTCAAAATGGATTTTTTTAGTTTTAGAATACAAACTTTTCTGCTACAAACATATGTACGTGGCAGTGCTAGAATATTGTAGATGTTACGCAAAACTCATCTTTGAGGTTTCTTCTGTCATTAATAATAGCATCATCATCATCATCATCATCATCATCATCATCATCATCATCATCATCATCATCATCATCAACAACAACAACAATAATTGCAAATGCAACATCATAGTAAATAAAGTGGTAGATCCATCTTCTAAAATTAGAAAATACCTACATACATACAAATACACATTTGGGCATAAAAGTGCAGATATAATGTGGATACTTACAGCAAATTTAACCACTTTGGTCTTCTATCTGGGTACCTATAGCATGTTCACATTTGAATCTCTTGCCTTGGTTGTAATCGCTCCCAGTCCAGGTATTATCAGACACCAAATGATTATTCTGAAGATCGTGGCTAATATATGTTTTGAAATCCCTTGAGTCCAAAAAAAAAAAAAAACATTTTTAAATAGTCTGTGACTGTTCCCAGCATTGCTCAAAAACTAAAAAAGAGTTAAAGTTATTAAAATTATTAAATGTATTTAAGTTTGGTATCTTCCAAGGATGCAACACAAAGTTTTTCAAGAAAATCCCCCAACTCTAAACTACCATTTACATCAACATTTTTTTGAAAAATGTTTTTTCTCAAAAAAGCTCTAATGATTTTGACTAAAATTCTATATATTAAAGCTATTTACATCAGAAATAAAATGTATATCTTGGATTTTTTTGGAATAGCTTCTGAAAACCTGTTCATTCTGAATGAATTTTGCATAACTGGTAAACCATAAGAGATACACTAAACTTACTACACAAAAAAAGGAGATATCATTAAAAACACTTTATATCATATACATTTTTGTTATAGAGTTGACCATTTTGGAGATATTCCTTGTTATTGGTTTCAATTTTAAACTATGCATTTTCACAAATGTGGTACCTTTCGTTTCATCTCTCTTTTGTTTTTCTGGAAATGCAAAGCAAATCAAATTTCAATTGTTCACATATCCATCGGCTTTTAAAAGATTTGACTATTACTTTAGCCTGGTGTATTCCCTTATTTCGTTCTACTGATAAGGAACTAAGTAGTAAGAACAATTCTGTTAATATTTATCTCATACAGGATGAGGTAGATAGAAGAATACATTTTTGTAAAAATAGTTTGTTTGCAGAATAGGTAGAGAAAGTCATGTGAATACAGCAATTTATTATTTTTTTTAACCATTGTCTTAGCTTTAAATAGCAGACTGTATAATTCTGATCATAGTACAAGCATAAGTAATGGCGCAAGTTAATATCCTGCTATAACCATTTTTAATAATATTGCTCCAGAAAAAGCAGTTTCATTGCCAGTTTTTAAAACATTAGTTGAAATGTAAATTGTCTAATCAGAGAGAAAAAGAAGGTAATAGAAGAGGAGAGAATAAAAGTCAGACTGGCAAGGGAAAGAGGAGAGTGAGAGAAAGAGCGAGGAGGGGGTGAGTGACTATGAGGAAGCGATAAAAAGATTAGGATCTGAAATCAGTACAATAAGCTGCAGTTTATGCTAGATAATACTATTGTGAACCTGTTGATGTTTACATCATTTTCTTTTAGTTTTAATGCAGGCTTCAAAATGTGTAACAGATGTACCTTGAACCAATGCTTCAAAACTTGTTTCTTCCTCAGCTTATATCTCATACTCTTTTAATAAGCCATAAATATACACACAAAAATTGTCTAATTGCATGCAGAAGCATCTGCAGTTAGTGTTTTTACATCAATTTAATTATTCCAGGCCCTTTAAACATTTATTCACAACTTAAACATCACTGAGCATCTGTTATGATTTAACTCTCCCAGTCCATTTGAATAAATTTGATAACCCATTCATATTAATGTAACAATTAATAATTTGTAATAACCCTTCAAATCTTTTTTAAATCCCAAGGACTAGTTTTGCAATTAATGCTCTCTTGCATCTTCAGTTCAACTTCTCTTTGCTGAACAGCTTCACTGTTACTAGCCTCATTTTTACATATTATAAGTAGCTATTCAGTTTTCAATCAGCCTTGACTTTGTTAATTTTGACAATGAACAACACAAAGTTATTAGTTGGTCTATAGTATAGTATGAAGAATTAAATAAAATATCATATCTTCTATTAATTATGTTTATTCATGAAAACCTCATTATAGAATTTTGTGTTATCTTAGGTAATTTTGATATGCATGTTTACAATGAACTGCTATTGTTTCAGCTCCCCTCATCAAAAACGTGATATGACAGATGATGAATTCAAAAACAGGGTTAGTAAAGCTTTTGTACCCAAAGACCCCAGGTATTTTGGGGGCGGTCGTCATAAGACTGCCTATGAAGGAGAGGGAGAGGAAAATGCCAACAAATCAGAGGGATCAAACAAGAGAGAAGGCAGAAGTAAATCTTTTTTTTCCAAAGGTAAGCCTAGACGAACACCATCACAATCAAGGTCAAGATCGAGATCAAGAACAAGATCAAGATCAAAATCAAAATCACCACGATCTAAGCGAGTCCCCTCTAAAATGGGTAGAAGACTTCAACCTCAAAGGGAACCATCAGAACCATTCTATGTTAAGGAAACTCCTACTCCACATATTTCTTACCAATCAATTGTAGAAGAGTCTTACCCCAAGAAAGCATATCCTGCTGGAATTCAGCACCAATATAGTCAAACAATTCCTTTTGAAGTAACAAATAAACCCGGGCCACTGTGCTGTACCTGTGGAATGCCAATTGCAGAAAAAAGAGATACTTACACTGAGCCACAAACAGAAGAGTATGAGAAGCCACATGAACACCCACCTGAAAAGCCTGAAAGCAAACCGCGTCGGAAGATGGTTTTGAGTGTAAGAAGTGATGTTAGATCAACTGTAGCATATGATGCTTTTGTTGATGGGTCAGAGATGACAGACTTAGAATCATATATTCATGACTCAATGAGACCAGATTGCTGTCGTTATGTTGCACAGAAAGATCAACAACCAGATTGCTGTCGTCATGCTGCACAGGAAGATCAACCACCAAGCTGGCAGACTCCCAGTTATGAACAACCAGAGACAGAAGAGGCACCAGTTAAGCATGTTCCAAAAAGTCCAAGTTACCAGACTACTGCTGTTCAATGCAGTGGCCCTTTATATGATCATCCAGCTCCTCTACGTTCACCTGCCAGAAGTCCACCTAGACCTGCTCCACCACCTGCCAGAAGTCCACCTAGACATCGCCAGGAGGGTGGAGAGATACGTAAGAAGCCCAATACCTCGGATCAAGGAGTTGGCTCTATGGAAGCTTTCCCAAAGCCTCCAGTGGAATCTGAAGAAAGTACACATACTGCAAAAGGTGTCACTTATCAACCTCCTCCTCAACCAACATCTGACCATTCATCTGCTGACAAAGAAGATTCAATTCATGTATACTGCCAGCATTGTGGGTGTGGTCTACAAACAGTCTCAGTAAGTATTTAGTTGCACAAAAGAAGTAGCTGTTTGACAATTCTTAATATCAAAACAATGTGGATATATGGACTATATACACACTCACAAGAGAAGTATCTACTTGTAACTTAAGCTGAAATGTGAAGTCATCTATGGACTTATTTTGGTTACCAAGATAGTTACCTGGGTTCAATTCCAGGGGACCACATGTGGGATTTTTGGTGAACAAACCAGCATCTAAACAAACTTTCTTGATTCTCCAGTTACCCATGCCATTATTCCACCAACTGCTCCATCCTCACCTTTCTTATAATCCATTTTACATTTATTTCATATCATCTACTTCCCAAACTGTCTGGCTATGGGTCAACCCCTTGTTCCAGGTTCCTTACTCTATGATTAAATGTTTTTTGCTTCTTGACAGGCTTCTGATCCTAGGCACTCGTGTGTACCTAAGTCCTCAATATGGGAAGGGTAAGCCAACTTTTTCTTATTTCAGTTATGTCTTACCTGATGATATTCACTGTTTTCATAGCTGCATTCTTATGCTGCAACACCCTTCCAAAATCAATGGAGGTATGGTCTTTCTGTTTAGCATATATGAGTGAACTTAAGTTCTAGACAAATATTCTTTAATTCCAACAGCAGTGACTTGAAAAAATTTGACAAACTTATACCTTAATGTAGATTTGGCACTTCAGAGATGAAGATATTACTTTTTATTAATAAGTATCACATGTATATACTTTAAGAAGTAATAGTTGTGACTAAAAATATTTGGTCTTCTCCTAATGGAAATGGCGTGTTATTTATGGACGCTCTTTAACTACTGTGGTTCTCAGCGTCCCATTCTAAATTGGGCGTGAAAGACTGCTTAATTTTGCTTAGGGGCTTCTCTATCAGGCTTGAGGTTCTTTTATGTGCCATAAATCTATGACACGGGACCAACAGCTTTACTTCCCTTCCGAAGGAAGCCATGCCAAGGATTTTTACACACGAAAAAATCCATCGTCCTCCACTGGGCTTGAACCTGCACCTTACACCTTGCAACATTATTTTTTTATTATGTTTTATTCTGTGCCATTACTACATATATTGAAATATTGACCATATTTGTGGAATAAGTATTTCCCACTTTATTTTTCTGATGTAACCAATACAATTTTTAGTTTAAATTTGGAACAGCAAAATGAAGTCCTACAGTTTTATGAGCACTACTTTTATTGAATTGAATTTTAATTTTGTACAAATCATACACAGCTTGGATTGCCCTAGAACTTGGGACCCTCTATATGTTTTACAAGCAATCCAAACATTTTCAGATATTTGTGTGACCTTCCTTTTGTGTTTTCTATCTCATTGTGAAATTCCTTTTTTCCCCTTCTCTGCTTCTCTTTTTTCTGTCTCGTGTTCTGCCATTTTTTTTTTTTTCTTTCTTTTCCATTTATCAGTTTTCTTGCCTCTAGTCGCTTAACACCTTGCTATTACCTTTCCCCTTTTATTTACCTTATTCATGCTGCAGTTGCCTAGCACTCATCCACACCCATCTTTATCTTGTATCTTGTTTAACGCTTTTCTATCTCATATTTCTGCTTCTGTCTCTAAGTGTTCTACAATTCACTTTATTCTTATACTACCTATTATACCTTTCTTGGGACTTTCTTGAAACTATACTTAACCTCTCTTTCACTTTTCCGCTCCTTAATCATTTATCACTTTCCACTTGTCTTTTACACATGTCATTATCACTGCACTTACCATTGGTCTTATGTCTACCTCTTTTCTTCCTATCTGTACTGTCCTACTTTTCCCTTCGTCTAGTTATCTGCCATGAAATATTTGTTTCCTCTTTGTTCTTCCCTTAATTGTAAAATATGCCTCCTTGCACTGCTTTTATCTGCCACTGGCCTGTCTCATCTTTCCACACTTTTAATTCTTCTATCCATTGCTCTCCTTTCATTTCCTTCCTGTAATAAGCCCATTCTTCTCCTGTGACCTTGTCCTTCCATTTGTACATACATAGACTGTTGCTCTTTCTTTGCTTTTTGCTAATGGTTCTTCTATATTAACCTATGCTTCTATTGTTCCTCTGGTCTTTAGGATTGGTCCTTTGCTCTGGTCAATGTTTGCCAACCTATTGACCTGTTTTCTCCTTCATTCAGACATCTCTCGGCTTCTGCCTCTCCTAATTTTGATATCCTGTCCTTCCTCACCTCTCCTTCTTTCCCCTTCCTGTTATCCTTTCTATTGTTTTTTGTGTTTCTATAACCTCAATTCTCTTTCTTACATTCTCCATTTTTCAGAAGTTCTATTTTCTTCCATATCTCTCTCCTAATCCTTTTCTTTTAAAGATTATTTATCCAGACATTCCAGAAGTTCAATTTTCTTCCATATCTTTCTCCTAATCTTTTCTTTTAAAGATTATTTATCCAGACATTTTTCTTGATATTCTAGAAACTTTTTTATTAAATTTCTTTCTTCTAAGCTAAGAATTCTAAACCAAAATTTTTCATAATCCTCTACTTGCCACTCTGTCCAATTCTATTGAACTGCCTGCCTAACAGTTGGCTGGTTACTAACGCTCAGCACATTGAAGTTCTTCCAGTTGCCTTCTTGCTTCTCATTACTCCTTGATAAAAGAAAATGTAAAAAGAAATAGCAGCATTTAACTTTAATTCCAGCTGCTGCACCTTAATCTGTGAATATAAATTTATGTTTTTAAGTATATCAACTCAGGATTAATTCATATTAATAATTTCATTTTATACAAATTGTTTTAACAATGAAGCACAATATGCCATATTTTTCTGACTGTGCTACTGCAAGTAGCATAATGAAAGATTTGCAGCTGTTAAATTTCGATACTTCTGGAGATGAGTCACATCCATTGTATTTAAGAATTACAAAGTTTGGATGTTTCTCTTCTTTAGCAATAAGGAATAAAGTCATTGGAAACTTTTTAGTTCCTCCAGGGTAGGTCAACATGATCTGCTAACAAAGGTAGCTATGATCCTTCATTCAAATTGGGAGTTGTGAATGAGTTATATAGCTTCCAAAACATAAAAGTGTGCTCATTCCAAAAGAGCCATATTAAAGTTCAATAATGAACATGATTCCTAGCGTAAAATAATCCAGGGATAAAAAAATCCCCCTATTGCATGTCCAGGTGGGGACTACCCTGGTCACTCAAAGAAAACAAAATATAAATAAATAACACAATAATTATTGTTCATTGGAATGCAGGCCTGTCATCAGCAAGAAAACCTACCTAACAGCTGCATTTGATAACCCAAGCATTTTTCTACAGAACATCCCATGTATCTTATATAATGCTTTCCCATCTTCTTGTTGTCCAGGGTTGTAATGAAATGACCCACCTGCAAAACTAAAAATAAAAAATAAAATGTTTAACCTATCAATGACTAATATAACTTTAATTACAGCAGGTAGAAGTACAAATTTAATGCAATGTGATGTATATTCCCATACAAACAAAGGAATTATTTGTTCAGTATTTTTCAAAGGATATAAAAAACTATAAATATATTGTTACCAAAAATGAAATACATTATAGTGATTGTCACTCAATATTTCTATCTGCTGTTTAATGTACTTACACTACTCACTGTAGTCACCTTGATATCTAGTGAAACTAGACCCATGGTGAGCTTTCTGTGATGTAAAGGTATTGATATTTTACTGACATCAATTTCAATATTGTGGAGGCTAAGTTCACTAAGTTGCCTGAGGGCCTCAGAATTCCATAGAGTTTTGAACCTTGATAATAAGTATTTGGCCAAAGAAACAGTAATAAGAATAAATAGAAAAAGATAAAATGTTATGCATAAATCTGGAACACCAGAAGCTGTGATTGAATTCTCTACTACTAATAGTTTTGTTAAGTCAACTAAAGAGGTTAATAAGGCTATTTCTTTTTTCAGAAAACTTTTTAAACCTATTACTGGTCTGGGAGTTCACTGGATAAATCTTCCTCATATTCATTTTGAAGAACTCCTGCTGTATTGTAAATCTCTTCCTCAGAAGTAGAGTTTAGAAATCTTGGGAAAATAGTTTTGAAGAAATGGCTAGCTAACATACCCTCAAATGTGCTTCTTAACTGGGCTACGATAATGCCCAAACAGCCATTAAAAATAATGGTCCTGAAATACATATTTTAATTTATCAGCTGCTTGTCCTGACACAATTCATCAAAACATTTTTTCACTTTTCAAATTCTTTTATTGAAATGACCTATTTATTTGCCAAAGATGTAGTTGATATCGCTTCTTAGAATTATTTTGATAGAAAGATAAATTATCAGCTGCAATCTGAACAAGAGAATATTTTATCTAGCTCTACATTTTTATTGCATAATTTGAGAAGCTGAGTTAGTGCATCCTAGAATCTTCGATTGCAACACTATCTGAAAACTGAATTCAAATTTTTGTAATTGGTTTTTCAAACCAACAGCTTGTTCTCTTTTTTTCTTTTTCTTAGATATCAATATATTTTTAACAGATCCTTAAGTACATCAACATAAGCATAACACAGGGCTTTAATAGGCATGTTCGGCAAAGCTTTTTTAAAGGACAAGAATATATCAAAAGTTCCCATCTTTTAATATTATGACTGAAGAAAAGATGTGTTTCTACCATGTAATAAAAGCACCCAACTTCTTGAAATACACACGCAGCATCATTAAGTGCTAGATTTAAATAATGCTCAGCACAATGCACAAAGTTTGCATGTGCTTATTAAAAATGAAGAGAGAGCCATGAAATTAACGAGATCACTTCCATATTTTCATTTCACTAAAGACAAAAACAGTTATATAACTAAACAACTAATACATTCAATTCAATTTAGGAGTATAAAATAGCACAAAACATATTAAGGGCAATAATATTTATTGTTGCATAGTAAAGACTAAGGACTCAAACTTAAGTCGTTTTAGCCAATTTAAATCAATCCTGCCTTCAGGTATATGCCAGATTTGGGAGATCTGCCAAGGCAAATACATTGCGATAGGAATATGTACCATGCTGTGGAGAAGCAACAAAGGCTGAGATAAAGGAGTGTCTACAAAAAAAGCCCATTGTTGTGGTTGCGAACAAGACTTCAGATAGGCAGAGAAACTGTGTTTTCACAGTTTTATTCTGAAGAATGTGTGAGCAGACAAACCAGGACATATTTCTGGGTAGTTGTAGTTTCTTGAGAAAGCAATTGCTACTACTTGTAGCAGGGAAACCATTGACACTTTGAAAGAGTTTGACATCTCATATGAAAATGCACTGGGGATGGTATCAGATTCAGATCGATACATGGGGACATGCTTTGCACACAAGGTAAACCTACTTGGAGATATGATCTCAAAAGAAATGTCACAACTAAACCATTTTGTGTCAAAATTGAAAATGGCTTTCTTACATTCAAGAACAATGCAAAGTGTTTATTTGAGGAGAGTTATCCAAATCTTCCAGCTGTAGTATTTTCTTTCTCCATGCTCACACACTGGAATCCATGGTTTCAATCTGTAGAATATGTTAACAAGTAATTAGATGCTTTAAAATATATTATTTTCAATCTTTGAATGAAAATTTGTTAACACCTCTGGTTTTTTCCATCTTTCCCAAATACACCTTCATTTTTCAGCAGTAGCTTGTTGCACTTTCACAAATTGCCCAGAATTTTAGTCCATATTTACCAGGTTTTGATGGTATATATTGTCAAAATGGCATTGACCTCAAAATGTGATCAATTGTACATCCACAGTCATGCACCATCCTGGAATGTAGGCTTCTTTCAGGGTAGTTTCCCATATGTCAAAAACTTCTCTGATTGGTTCCATTTGTCATTTGACTTATGCTCAAGTCGGGTTCCTGCATTATAAAGTATTACACACTGAGAATAGCCTGGAAGCAATTGCGAGACAATTTTATTGAACAATGGTTGGCTATTCTCAACACTCCAAAGCTGACTGACATCTTCATTTCTTGCCTTATAAACATAAGTCAAGATCAAAAATACCAAGAAAGTTTTTCGTTTCATGCAAATCTATATCACGCAGTCCTTGTATACCTTTTTATACCTTCATTATTGGTCCACAAACTCACTTCTTCAATGAGTGATACACGAAAGAACAACAAAAAACAAGATTCTTAATTGTCACAGTTCCTAATGGAATATTTTGTAGTTCCTTGGTCTTTCAAAACATCCTTTTTGAATCCTATCAGAAATTCCAATCTGAGGGGCAGTAGCCCATGTTTCATTCCCATTACAAGAAAACAAATCACACTCAGCAGCTTTTGGACTAAATTGTTCTCCTTTGTAAACGTATACTTCATAATGATCATCATCACCATCATTATATGCCTACCTCATTATCTCATCACTGAGAAATTCAAACTCACTAGGTATGTTTTCAGAAACAGAAGACTGCTCCATATAGTTAGCTATCTCCTCATCTGATAGTCTCCTTCTCCATATAATTTTCTATTTGTAGGACACAGAACTGTTATGAAACAAGATATCAAAACATGTATGAACTTATCATAAGGAGGACTGCTGAACACTGATAAAATAACGTGCATGCCAATAATAGCAAATGACATAGCAGTAATGTGCATGTGTCATATTACTGTGTGCAGCCAGACAATTTATTATTGCTTCTAACTGCATTCATTATCATCATTATTCCTATCATGACTTCTAAATGCTCTGTAGTGGATAATAGGATCAGTTGTACTTATTAAACATGTTATATTAACTGCTATAACCAAAGTAAACTGTTAATACTTATTAAAACTAGTGAGATGGAAAATCACTTACAAGTACTTGCTTTAAGTAACAACAGAAATACTAAATGCTACTTATATTCCATACTCTAGAATTAAAAGAGGAAGCTAGTTGTATTGAGTACACTGAGGACTGGTTTACATTCCTGAGTTAAACTATTGCATTTTTTTAATCAGAAAATCAAGCAATTGCAAGGATGTGAAGTAGTATGTATTGATACAGTAATGGATGAAAGAAATGGGAGAATGTGATGTGAAATGTTCAGCATTTCAGGATTCTTCAGATGTGAACAATAAAATTATGCAAGACCGGCGGGTAATCCAAGATGAATTTCTCATTATTTGTTTGGTGAAATTGTATGAAGATTTTGGCTTAATGGACTGTTGACAGGTGACTACAGCATGGGCATTCTCAAAGCTCAAGGACATATATGAGATGACATACACTTAAATAATAGAGTGATTATAAGGAGAAATAAAGCCTCAATTTTGTAAGTGACATAGCTTTTTAAAATTCTTTTTTTAAAATTTATTAAAGCCAAAGCTCTTACTTTTGGATTATCCTCATACTTTGTCACTATTGTTAATTATATGATTTAGTTAAACAGAGATTTGACACGGTTAGATGAATCCTGTACATCATGAACAATCAGAAGACTGTAGAGTCATATGAAGTAACTCATATGATTAATTAGAGCTTGCACTGCCACTATTCAATGTAACTGCAAAAAGCATACCACTGATTCATCTTTTGACCTAAAAACGGTTCTAAGAATTTAGCATGAGAAATCTATTAAAGAAACCATGCACACTTATTACTAATAAGCTGCTCAAATGCAGCAAGTTTCCGTTAAAAACAATAGTCACTTTTGTTATTGGGCATGCTCCAGTGAGGAAAGCAGCTTCACTTAATAGGAAAGTTTCAGGGTAACACAGATTGTACATTGTGTGGGTGTGAAATCAAAACAGCCTATCACAATTTATGCTCCTCTGAATCAAGGAGATTCAAAATCTTTAAGAAACTTCATGGAACCAAAGGATTATCACTCCATTGCACTATTGGGCCAATGTACCCTGTTAAGAGACACAGGACTAAAGGGCTGGAGTTAAATGAACAATAGGGTTCAGCACAATAAGCCTTTTAGGCTGCAGTGCAACCAGAGCTTTAGCAGATGGGCCAAAATGAGAAAAATAAAGAAAGGGGAAAAAAAAAACAAAAAAAAAACACTGATTTCAGTGACACATACAAATAAATAAACAAGTAAACATACTACTAATTAATTACTTGAAATTATCAGCATGCCTTACACCTCGTATCCAAAGAGTTTATAATAGTTACAATAATTACACTCTCTTCTAGTGCTAGTGTGCTGAGGAGAAATTCAAATAACCCTGTATATTATAATGTGGATGGTACTGTAAAATATGGCATGGTGGTTTGCTTTTTTTTCTTTCTTTCTCATAGGTTAACTTTATTCTATAATTGAGTATATTGTTGTTATGCATACATTTATACACTTGAAATTCATAAAAATACAAAACAATGTTCAGATTATTGTCCAACGATAAGTCTGAGGATTTTCTGTGGTTAAATTAAAAATTGGATTTGGTTGCTAAATTCCTGAAGCTTGCTGGAAAATGTAAGAATATCATTCTTGCATAGCACAGCTATATGATCGGCAAACTGTGCTACTGTAATGTTTAAGAAAATCAGAAGTACACTTGAGGAGTATCATTGTAAACCATATTATGTCCATTCCTGGATAAAATTAGCTTTACATCAATTCATATTGTTTCTAACATGCTCTTTCATGCTGTGAAATCATATTTTGTCCCTGTGTAATTGGCATGTAAAAAGTGGCTGTTTTTGCAAACTACATTATGTCCATATTGGTGATTGCTGCAAGCCATATTATTATCTCAGGATGGTTACTCTGAAAGTCATTAGCTAGTTAAACTGATGTCTTGATTAGTGTTAAAAGAAGCAATCTGTTAGTTTGATGTTGTATTCTGTTCATTTGTCTTACTTTTTGCGATGAATGATAGTGAAATTGGGGGCAAACTCCATAGAAAGCCAAAGGAAACAGAAGCAGCAAAAGAAGGCAAGGCAATTCAGTCTGAGAAAAGGTATGTATTGAATAATATCAATATTAGTAATCTTTGTGTTTTCATTTGTTGTAATGCATCATCACTGATGTACGAGGATAATCCTAAAAGTAAGGTCTCCAATTTTTTTAAAATGCAAAGAAACGTTTATTGACAACAAATGGTACATAGGTTTGAAGTTTGAACATTTTTCTATTTTTCCACATAATCACCATTTTTATCGATGCATTTTTGTAGACGCTGTGGTACTTTTTGTACGCCCATGTCATACCAGCTTGCTGCCATACTCTTGAAGAAGTGATGGACCTCATTCTTCAGTTCATTGTCGTCACCGAAGTGCCTTCCAGCTAAGTGTTCTTTCAACTTCGGAAACAAGTGGTAATCACTGGTGCTAAGTCTGGACTATAGGGTGGATGGGTGATGATGTCCCATCCAAACTATTGCAGAAGATTCATGGTTTGAAGGGTGGTGTGGGGGCGAGCATTGTCATGGAGGCTTATGCCCTTGCTCAGCATTCCTCTTCTTCGGTTCTGAATTGCCAGTCTGAGTTTATTTAATGTCTGACAATACCTATCGGCATTTATTGTTGTCCCAGGGTCCATAAAGTCGACCAACAATATCCCCTTTCAATCCCAAAACACAGTTGCCATGACTTTACTAGCAGACTGTTTTCTCTTGAATTTTCATGGCTTGGGTGAATCGGAATACCACCACTCACATGATTGTTGTTGGTCTCAGGTGTGAAGTGGAAAGTCCAGGTTTCATCACCCATGACTATTGAATCCAAAAGGTTGTCCTTTTCATCTACATAGTATTGAAGAAATTGGCGGGAAGTTTCAGAGCGTTGTTGCCTTTTGTGATCTTCTGTCAGCATTCTTGGGACCCATCTTGCACATATCTTCCGAAATTTCAACTCTTCAACCAAATTCCGATGAATGGTACTTCGAGAAATCTAAGGAACAACAGTGCAGAACTCATCGAAGTGATCTGTGGATCTTGAAGCATGATTTGTTCAACCTTTGTGATTGTTTCGTCAGAAATGGATGGTCTCCTGCTTCTTTCCTTATCATGAATTTCTGCACAACCATCTGCAACTTCTCTACACCACTTAGACATTTTTGACATCCATACAATACTCTCCATACACTTCCATCAACTGTCAATGAATTTTGATTTGTTTAACCCCTTTTACACTCAAAAAGTGAATAACTGCGCGAACTTTGCACCTTGCAGTAGTGGCTAAAGGGAGCTCCATTATAACTGGCTGCCAAGCCAAGACTGAGATCACTACTGGATGTACAGTGGTTTCTGTAGGGAGTGGAGAGAGGAAGGAAAAAAGCAGAATGGCCAACATCCACAAACAGTTTCCCTGCAACCCCAGTGCACTGGAGACCTTACTTTTGGGATTACCCCCAAATTACAATCTTGAATCGTATATTTTTCCTGGAAGTAAATCTAAGTAGCTGTGCATTGTAGCAAATAGCAGCATGCATGAGGTGAAACCAAAGGTTTGTCCAGAACTTCTATGCTAGTGCTGAGTGAATAGTTATTAATTCTCTTCAGGCATTGTGATAAAGATTCAGACTTGACTAAGTTTTAAGCTTCATGCCAGCACAAAGAGGATTGTTTTCATTGTTGCAGTACACCTACATCTTTTCTTCTCATGGTCAAAAAGAAAGTGTCTGAAATAGATAACAAAGTAGTACAAGATTTCTCTGTTAATTTCTGTCCACTCAAAATAGACACAAATTTACGTGGTGCACAATCAATCAAAGTCAAGGCCTCCTCTGGTGGTTTGTGTGATGTTAATTCTCTGAAAATCTTTACCTTGCATCCTCTTTGGGAACTTAGTTATGAAATTTGGTATTTGTCCAGTTTTTAATCCTGTATTATATGTCCACTAACTGACAGGCAATTAAACTAACACATTCATGCTAAAGATGTAATTCTGACTTCACGGCACCTCTAAATGTGTACTTATGGTGACATTTTGACGAAAAATGATTGGATGAAATGTAATTCATTTGTATTAAGAGTTGGAGAACAAATTATTTTAAAAATTTAAAAGAATATGTAAATCAGCAGGAATTTGGTATTTATGATCACAAAAATGATGATGCTAGTAGCAAAAGTAATATGCTATCTTTTATTCTCTTAGCAGTATTTGTTCCACATGATCTATCAGGTTCATTCCATTCATTTGCAGAGTGATTTTTTTACACATGCTGGCAGACCACCACCGCCAAAGGATGATAATGTGTCTCATGTGCTATGGGTGCTTGCAAAAGTGACAATTTTTAAGGATGGAAGCCGAAATTTTGAAATATTGGAGTCTACTTCTATTCCTCCTGGACACTATCTTATGCCTGGACATGAAGAGTTTATGATTGTTGCAGGAAACCGTTAGATATTAAAATAGTTACTTCTGTAACACACTAGAAAAAATATTATTTAATTATAACAACTTTATGCTTTGTAAAAGATGTGTATTGTTTATAAAGAGAAGCCTCTTTTAGTTCCAAAATTGTAAAGCCAATCTTACTATAGCAGCATTGCAACTTACATAATGCTGGAAGTGTTATTATTTAATTTACTTATACATGCAACATTTTGTGTAAAGAACCTTATAACTATTATGGAGATTATTGCAACTATGATTTTTTTAGTACAGTTTAATTTGCAGTGTTGAAAAATTATGGTTATATTATTTATTACAGTTTGAAAGGAAGAAAAAATGACATTTTGTGTAATTAAGTACCTTTGAATATGTTAAATATGCATACATAATGTTATGCCATAATATTTATCATCTTACTGTAAAATTACAAAAGTTAGGAAGTTTAAGCCATTTTTTTTATTTAAATACTTTTTAGGAGTAAATGCAAAACATTACAGACTCAACTACAAACTTTTGGCATAAATGACAAATCATAAAGTGCATTATGAAATAAATAGATATACAGTACCTCAAGAATTTTAATTTAAAGAACAGTTAAAATATTGCCAAGTCTTTTAAAATCTTCAGTTTTAGAAATACTTCATACCAAAGCAGGCAATCAGATTGCTATACTATGAACTTTTCATTAAATTTGAATTTAGATATAAGAATTCAACACAGAGACAGACCTATTAAAATTCTGAAATTTTAATTTCTTCACTTTTTAAATATTTCATACCAAAGCAGGCAATCAGATTTCTATACTAAAAACTTTTCATTAAATTTGAATTTAGATATAAAAACTCACACTCATAGAGAGATCTATTAAAATTCTTAAATTTTAATTTCTTCACTTTTTAATCCATTTTTGTAATATGTGCAGCCAAGAGGGGCTAAAATGTTTGGCACTAGATGTCAAATATATGTAATTATTTGGATATACAATTTGTTTTTGTACAGAAATGAAACTGGGTGAAGTGAATAAAAAGAAGTATTTGCTTTTATTTGCACTTTAACAAATAAATACTTCCATTCAAGCAAATAAAAGAAGTAAATATTTGTGAGTAAGTAAATTGAAAAATCTGGGAAGTAGGCTCCCAAAAAATGTTGAATAAAAGACAAGTAAATACTTCTAGCATAAGCGAATATTTGCTCATTTGCAAGATGGTCAGAGGCAACATCATCAACCAAACAATGTATCTCAGAAGCAATTTCTGTCAAAATGGCAATTTTCAAATACATGTTTGAGAGATAAAGCCCTGTCAAAAAATCTGATGTGTTGCATTCACATAACTTTCTCTAGCATTATACAAACAGCTTTCCTTACAAAATATTATTCTTTTGTCTATGACATGCTAATCAAGGCAAATATTAACAGAAATTGTCTTATTACTTGCTTCCTTGTAAGTAGAAGGGACATAAATGCTAATCAATAGTCAAATATTTTAAAAGCTGGTCCTATGTGAAATAATTGAAGTTCGGTTCGCTTTGCATGGCCTGCAGTACAACAAGACAGATGAAATGAAATGTCACTGCCCCTTTGAAAAAAGTTTAAGTAGTTTAAAATTGAAACCAATAACAAGGAATAACTCAGAAACGGTGAGCTGTACATAAAAAAGTAATATGGCATAAATTATGTGTTTTAACAATATCTACATTTTTTGTGTGCTAAGTTTTTGAATATCTCTTACAGTTTAGCTGTTATGCAAAATTCTGCAAAACTCATCCAGAATAGAGAGATCTTCAGAGGCTAATCCCAGAACATTCAAAATATGCAGTTTATTTGTAATATAAAAATCTTTAAACCCACCTGGGTAGTATGGTGGTAGCATGTCTGCCTCACATTCAAAAGGTTGTGTGTTCAAATCTTGCTTAGGGTCAGTTACTCGGATAAGTTTTTTTTTAGGGTTTTCCCTTATCCTGAGAAGACGAATGTCGAGTAACTTTAAGCTCCATGGACCCCGAGATCATTTGAGCATCATTTCATCAATTTCATTCATCGTCCCATATGACCAACCAGGTTAAAGGACGTTAAGCTACATAAAAACTTTAATATACAGTATTTTAATCAAAATCGTTAGAGCCATTTTTGAGAAAAACAAAATTTTCAAAAAATTTTCCATGTAAAGGGTAGTTTGTGGTGGGAGGATTTTCTTGGAAAAAAAAAAAAAAAACATGCACACACACACACGCACACACACAGGGACCTTTTTCTAAAAATGCTTTTTTTGGACTCTGGGGAACTCAAAATATATATTTTCAGTGAAATCTCAACATCAAATTTTTGGGTGGAATACAATACCTTCTCTATCCACTATATACATTGTATACATGGGCTACAGAATGGGCTAAAAAGGAGAGATCAAGTCCTAGAAGACTTAGAGTGTTTCAAGTATTTATATTTAAATGAATATTTTCTTCTCCAGTATGGAAAAACACAGAGATGCAATCATAGCTCCCCCCCAAAAAATTGCATGCAAAGCAGAAGGTCCGTGTTTCAAATCCCTGCTTCAGCATTGAATTTTTTAAGCCTTAGCCTATACATTTATATGAAAGGACAATTAATTACCGCTAATTAGCTTTATAATTGTTTAACTTATGACCCAGGACTTAAATTGCCATTTGGAGTACGTTATCTTAAAAATTTAGTTGCCTGGTAATTTACCATAAAAAATTTCAATCAGTTGTGAACTTTAATGTTGTGCTGGTATGTTACCATGATATCTCAGTGGATTAGAGCAAATGCATAAAATGGAAAATCCATGGCCCAATTCCACCAAGTGACCTTGGTTATCAAGATTGGAATGGCCAAAGATTTAGGGATTAATCACACCACAGCTTTTAATATGCCTTATAAAATGTTTTGAAAGAATTTTACAGAAGGCAAATGGATAAAAGTTTCCATAATGCATTATAGGAAATGAACACCAGAAGAAGAAGAAGAAGAAGAAGAAGAAGAAGAAGAAGAAGAAGAAGAAGGAGAAGAATTGTTGAATAGCTGATAGACACATTGGGCTCCATCTACATATATAAATAAACCAAGAGAGTATGGTGGTGACTATGTCAATTGTTGGGGTTGATTCCATTATGCAAACAATTCTTCATAACTTTATCACCACAAACTTAGTCTTAAAAGCGCCTTTACCAAAATAGTTACCTAGTGCTAAAGTAAATACTCCACACAGTTGAATTAAACCAGGGCAAGTAAATACACTGAATTAAACTGGAAATTGATAAGTATTTGCTAGCAAGTATTCTCTTGTTTTATTCACTTCAAACATCTGGCAAGTATTTACTTGACAAATAAGTTCTTTCAAATATTTACTGTTTTTATTCACTTCATCCTTTGTTTTAAGGATAAATATAAGTAATACTATGTGTGGTAAGAAATATAATTAATAGCATTAATTATTCTAAGGTAGTGTTCTACTGTTTCAATCACCATATATTCAAATTTCTCCATCTAATTCAAACACTTGCAGTGTAGGTATATTTCTCTTTTTACTGTGCACACACATATATGTCATATGTGCCACAAACAATAGTGAATTTTGTTAGTTTATTTTTGCATTTAAATTCTTCTCATTAATGGTTGTCACAAATTGGATTAAGAAAGATTACATTGAATTTAAGACAGATCTTAGTGTATCACATAGTTTACTTTATTGTGACAAGGTCAGGGCATATATTGTAAAACTAGCAATGATTTTAAAAAAGTATGGGCACAAGTTGAATTGGTTTTCTGAGGTATTTTTCAATTTTATATTTCCTAAAGAGAACATAATGAAATTTGAAATGTTCAAATGAGCAGATAAATGAAATTAGTAGTGATACTGTTATTCCGTGACTCCAGCAACCATCTACTATTACTAAAAAATGTACAAGTAATATAGTAATTAATAACACTTTTTTTTTTAATGAGAAACATATTTTTAAAAATATTTATGTATAAAAAATTGAGTTATAATAAGATAAATTTGTATTAATCACAATTATATGACTCAAAATAAAATATAGTTTATTGCTATTATTCAGTTATTTTATTACAGATAAACTTAATTCTCTACATTCACTCAGAATAGTACTTATAACATATCTTTATTCTAACATGTACAATTGCAAGAGTGAGTGTTGTGTAGCACTGATGAAGTTTGGATCTGTCATCTCTCTATAATGGCAACATAAGATGCCAGAAACATTAGTATAGCAACTATAACATAGGCCTGTGGTAAAAAAAAAAATGTTTAGCTTTTAAGGGCATCTTTGTGTGCTGAAACTAAAAATGATAATCAACATTTTCACATCACATACCATTTATACACAAAACTATAGTTTAGTTTTTCTAACATTAATATACCCCCTGACTTTTCTTGGTCACCAGGCTGGATGTACTAAATTAGTTACCATGCTTCCTCTGTGAATGGGACAGCAGAACAAGAAGCAGTTATTGGGAACAAAAACAGTGGCATAAAGGACATCTCTTGAATCTGATAGGAAAATTATTTTACGACAATGGCTTTCTACAAGAAAGAAAGAAATTTTTTTTTATGTGTTCCATTCACATTACTTTTTCTACCTGTTCTAAACGCAAAGTTCTTGCAAAAGGGTGTTCTTTTTCCTACTCCATGCTAATCGAGATAAGATTAGCAGAATGGTGTTATTGATTATAAGTATAAGAGAATACACTATGCTAAAGTGATGGTGAAATGTTTTAAAAGCTGCTGCTATGCGATTGTCATTGTAAGTCGCTTCTTTGCATGGCCAGGAGTAAAACAAAAGAAACATTGAGAAAAATATCCTGTTTGAGAAAAATGTTAGTATTTTAAAATTGAAACCAACAACAAGGAATATCTCAGAAACGATTAGCTCCACAACAAAAATGTAAAGGATATCAATTGTGTGTTTTAAATGGATTTTTTGTTTAGTAAGTTTTTATCTAGTAAGTTTTTGTCTATATGTTTGTTTACCAGTTATGCAAAAGTCATTTAGAATGGAGAGGATTTCAGAGGCTATTCCCAGACAATTCAAGATATAGATTTTATTTGTCATGCAATAAAATTGTTAGAGCTATTTTTGTGGAAATCAAAATGTTCAAAAATTTGTCCATGTAAAGGGTAATTTGTGATGGGAGGAGGGGGGGTTCTTGAAAACTTTTGTGTCACATTCTTGGGAGATACTAAACCTAAATACCAAGTTCAGTAATTAACAGATTTTTCACTTTGAGTTACACCGTCCACAGACACATGTACACACTAATCTTTTTCTAAAAATGCTAAAAATATATATTTCTAGTGAAATATTGGTGTCAAATTTTTGGGAGAAATGTATGCCTACCATGTACATTATACATACGTGCTGGAGAAAATTAAAAATACTTCTGTCACCTTTCCATATAAAATTAGGCATCATGAAACAGCTTCTTAAATCTTTGCCAAAGAATGAAGAATACTCCATATATCTCTATAGTATGTTTCCTCATCTATCAGAGGATATTTTTGTTGGTCCAGGTATAAGAAGATTGATTTCAGATCAAGACTTCCTCCATACTCTGAATGAGATTGAAAGAAGAGCATGGGCTGCCTTCAAAGGTGTGACTAACCAACTTCCTAGGAAATAATAAAGTACCCAACTACAATCACATTGAAAATATACTGAACAATTAAAAGCCTTGAGATGCTCAATGATGAGTTTGAAGTTTCATTTTCTGAATGTCCACTTGGATTTTTTCCTAGACAATCTTGGTGTGGTAACGTTTCCACCAGAACAGTAAAGCTATGAAAAGAATATACCTAGGTCAGTGGAATATTCATAAGATTGCAGACTACAGCTGAATGCTTCGCTGTGATATCCAGAAGCCTCACACAAGAGAAAAAGCATCAAGCATAGCTTCAATATGAAGAAGAAAGGACATTTGATTAAATCTGAATGTTAAATATAACAATCTAATCATTTTTGTAAAAAGAATAATTAATATTTCACACAGAATATGTCAGGAGATCCTATTAAATTTAAAAGGAATAAATTTATATTGCTAAAACTGTCCTATGTATTTTGTGGAAAAATGATATATGATAGTGAAAATATGAGCTTGAATTTGGATTCAGCATATCAATAAACTCTAAATGTATTTTGAAAAAAGATTTTGTTACCCTAAATTTTGCAGGCCTGTGTAATCAATAAGCTAAAATTATAAAGATTGAACTTATTAGACTACTAAAGATGTCTAACATTTGAGAAACATATTTCATGGGTAGATACTCTTTTCTAATAAGTAATAATAAGTAATAACATTGTTATTGTTTCTCAACTCAAAAGCCTCTGATATGATCATAGAAACTAACAGGGGCTATATACAACTGAAACAATTTAAAAAAAAAAAAAATGTTATAACAAAACTGGTCATGACACAATGTGTATATACAACTGAAACAATATAAAAAGAAATGTTATAACAAAACTGGTCATGACACAGTGTGAGCCAGTTTACAATAGAGAGAATGAGTAGTCTAAACTGCCCTTTGAAATTATTTAAAGGGTTCGAAGTATTTTGACTGTGCCAAGGTAGCAAAATTATTAGTCTTTTAATTGAAGGCTTGCATGATTTGTTGGATGAGGTGATTTCTGTTTTATGTTTGCTTAAATTGAATTTATATTTTAAGTAAATCTGAAATGCATCAACAAAGGGGAAATTAGCTACTAACAGCATCAGAACCTGTCTAAAGACAATACCAAGTATGAGTGTGAACTGGTTGAAGAGGATACATATGGCTACAACTGAATTGAGATTGATGCATGGTACAGCAATAGAGGACAGAAAAAGAGTGGGAGTGCATAGATTAGATTTACACAAAGTCTGCAAAATGATACTATGATCACCAAGAGCAGACCAAATAGAGTAAGCTTAACTGAACTTTGAAGGGTAGGCAGGAAAGGCCTAATTGTAAAATGTATAGGAAAATACTGGCATAGAACTCATGAATTAGAGAAGGAAATCTTGTCTAAGACTGCCTGATGGCACAACAAATAGCAAATTGGAATAGAAGCTGGTTATCACAATTGAAGATAATTGTGCAAGAAATCAGAATGTGAAAGCTGGTGACCTGGCACCTATAAGATGCACCTCGGAACATGTATGACTCGCATTTTGAGGTTGTAGATTCGATCACCACTGACAGCATACTGACTGGGATTTTTTTGATTCCTCCTTGTCACTTAGGTACTCATTCTCTCTGACTCCCTTTAGTCCCTTTCATACATTTCCTTATCTTTCTAAGTGTGGTGTGTGATAGTGCTGGCAGATGACACAGATGCATGTACACTGTCAATGCTGCTGCCTGTGGTGAAGCAGCATTGTGGTAGCTGTCCTTGTGAAGGTGGGGACTTTTGAGAGACCCGGAACCTGTGGTGATGACAACTGTATGGCGTATCTTGGGATGAAGAACTTTCAGACACTGAGTTAGGGATTTCTGCATATCTCTGTGGCTTGTCTGTCTATGACTTTCAATGATTCCCTCACTTCATTCCTTCATCCTGGGGGTGGGGGTTGTTAGTGCACAATAGAACTGTATAGGATGCAGTGCATGAGGTATCCCTCATTGTTATTAAATTAATGGACTAGCAGACAAATAGATTAAGTTAATGGAATAAGGTAAAATTAAAAATTGATGAAATAAAGAAACAGAAAATATATGGGAGCTTAAGCAATAAGGGCTCTCTAATGTACTACAGGAATTTTAAGAAAGACTGGGGCAGGGAGAAATACATTGATGTATGTGACAAAATGGAAAGAGAGGGCTTGGCATGGGCAGAACAGGAACAATGCTGTTAAGAGGTTTAAAAAGATAACATGGTTGATAAAGATCTGCTATGTGGGAGGCAAATGAGAATTTGCACTGTGGTCTAGAATGTTCAGAAATCAAACTATGGAGAGAGGAGATATGCAACAAAAAGTGGGAAAGTTACAGATAGAAATACTGGTTTTAAAGCATTGTGGAAGTAATAGGATAATTTTTTTGAAACAGCTAGATAAATATGTAGGGAAGCTAAGAGAAAAGTGGTTGAGGAAAATTATTAAAAAAGAGAGGAACTTAATAACATAAATGATGAAAAAAGGCAGCTTATGGTACTGGAAATAAGTTAAGTGGGTATTGAGGGCATGCACTCAGTGTAAGAAAGGATATGTGTATACAAATAACCAGGGTGTTGGGTATATATAGATTCTAATCTTGGGCAACTCCTAAGAGAAGGAACATTTTTGCATTCTCTATACGTACTATGTACACAGTGTATAGAAAAGGTATTGTATTGCACCCAAAAATTTGATACCAAGATATCACCGGAAATATATGTTTTGACACCCCCTGAATCCAAAAAAAAGCATTTTTAGGAAAATTGTGTGCGTATGCTTACGTGCGTGTCTGTGTGTGTGCGTGTGTGCAGCATAGCTCAGAAATGAAAAGACCGTTAAAAACCAAACTTGGTATTTAGGTTTGGTATCTTCCAAGGATGCGACACGAAGATTTTCAAGAAAATCCCCCCACCCCAAACTTCCCTTTACATGGAAAAACATTCAAAAATTTTGACTGTCTAAAAAATGGTTCTAACGATTTTGATTAAAATCTCGTAAATTTAAGGTATATACTTGACAAATAAAATGTATATCTTGAATTTTTTGGAAATAGCCTCTGAAGACTACTTTATTGTGGAGGAATTTTACGGATTTTTGCATAACTGCTAAACCTTAAGAGATGGACAAAAACTTATCACACAGAAAATATAGAGCACATTATAAAACACAACGATCAACTCCACGAAAAATGTATATAACATAAATTGTGTCATGCTAAGTTTTTACCTGGCTAGAAGCCCGAGAAGATTTTGAATCTAATTTATTTTTCAAAAGTTAGTGTATAAAAATAATGGCTGATTTCTAGTACCATCCATGAATAAAAACATCTATTTTTACTGGTGACACCCTCACAAATAGATGTACATAGTTTACAAGTTAAAAGGGGAAAGCAATGAAAGTTATATTAAATGCCATGATTATGCTGAATTAGATATGCTGGTGTACCTAACTGATGCTACATTGGGAATCAGACTCTGTTGGCACATATGTGTTCTATAGGTTGTCCGTTTTGGCGAGTTTTCTTCTGAGTTTAATTTAGATCACACCAGAGGCAGAAATTATCTACCTGGCTGTCTGTACTCAACACAGCCTTGAGAATTGACATTCATAAATATGCTCAGAGAGATTTCTGAACCTCAAATTAAGTTTTGAAGCATTTCTCAATTTTTCTTTTTTTTGTCTCTCTCTAGCCTTTTAAATGTATTGTATTAAAATAATATTGCAATCAATAACTCCAGTAAGAGCTGAATTTTTTTCTAGTTTAATTTAAGCTTAATTTATAAATTAATAACAGCATGCATGATCAGCAAGATACTCATTATCTTTGTTACTAGATGTGCCTCTAGATAATGCAGTAGTATTGATTGCAGCAATTTGTTAGCGTTAATAATTTCTAAAGAGCATGATGAAAAGTTTTTGCTGAAGTGCGCCATTAGCATGTAGCTATGTTTAACAACTAACAAGTTAAATTATCCTGCAAACATGACTGGAGGTTTTAGGATAATCATAGAAGATTAAACAGGTAATAAATTGCCAGTTTTATAAGCTTGTATATTTGCATTTTCTCATTTGATATTCACGTTTTATGTTAGTGGTATAGATTTAAAATTGAATAGCTGCCTTCACCTTAGTCATATAAATTTGCATTTGAAAATTTCTTTACCATTGAAAATCGTCCTTAATAGTTATGCTTTCACCACTTATCTTTTCATACTTGCATTTTCTAGATTTTTAGCTATATTTTTATTTTTATCATTGTATAAAATGTAATTTTACTCTTTTGCATGTATTTCTAAAACAAGTATTTAGTAGTAAGTTTGGGAAACCTTTTTTCTTAAGTTTTTTTTGGAGATGGGGGGGGGGGAGTATAAGTCAAATGAAGCAGTGAATTAATAAAATGGTTGGAATGAGGTGACCTGGAGTTCCATGGAGTTAATCTATATTCATCTTCCATAGATAAGAGAAAATCCTTGTAGATCAAGTAATACCCTAACCAAGATTCAAATGCAAAACATGTTGGATAGAGGGTAGATGCACTATTTATTTGCATACAATGAAGCAGACGCATAAACATGTATTGCAACATATTGCTACCACTTCTAATCACCCTCTTTAATGGGCGCACATGAATCTTAATTATTAGAAATTTCAGCTTTGATCCCTCAAAAAGATTCTTTCATCTATGTTAGTGTTTTATAATTTTCTCCTCCACTATCACTCATCTCACAATATCTCAATTTGTTTTCTAAACATTATGCTGAATTTTTTATAGTTTTTACCTCTGGGATTTGATCTTATTATTCCACTTTTTTGCTTTTTCATAAACTGCAAATGGTAACTGAAGCACATGAATCAGATAACAAAGTTTAATGTGCATTCGGCGTCTCACACTCTTAGGTAAAACATCTGATGGAAAGCTGAAGTTCAGTGGTTCAACTGTGAAAACTCAGCTTTTAGCTACACATCCAGTGCCAAAGAGCAATTATAAAACAATAAAACAAGTACTTGAGAACAAATACAATTATTTAAAAACTTTTTTCACTATTTACTTAAATCCTTGTTCATCATCTTACCACTTCTTTTCATTGTTTTATATTTTGATTTCTTGGTAGGTATTGCAAAAAGCTGCAATGAACCTAAGATGTTTCACATATTCTCACAAAAGTTGATAATTTTTTTTCTTTTCTTCTTAAATTAAAGTTAAAAACTTGGATCTAGTAGAAATTTATGATCCAATGGGACTTTATAGAAGCTTTGGTTCAAAAATTTTTTGCCCTCAACATTATGATTTATTGTGAAGGCAGTTTCTTCTTCCAAAGTCAAAACAGCACTGACATGAAAAGTTTCAGAATTCCTGTTTTGCAACTGCAGACTGAATATGTATAGATTTTGCTAATTGTGGTACAAGGCATGTTCCACTTCAGTGTAATTACTGTAGTTTTTGTACAAAATGTTTGGCAAAAAAACAGTAATTTTTGTTTGAAAGTAATAAGAAAAGTATTAATCCAGAATGAAATGGATGTATTTTATGTTTTTCGTACAGTTTGTAAATACTTTATGGTTATGTAAATAACAGTTTTACATAAGTGTGTATGTTAAACAGCGTGTAATGGTAGCAATTTTGGGCTTCCATTCTAATATGCTTAAATTTGTTGTATATAACACTGTGCATCTCCAGGTATTTCAAGTGGTTTGTAAGTATAAGACATTTATTTGATTAAGTTTGACAAACGCTTTTCAGTCAATCTTGAGACTTAAGGTAATTTGGTTGCATTATGTACATTTCTTAGTATCAAAGTGTTGGAAAGGATTAAAACTATGTTAATAAGCCATGAGGTTTTCTCAATAAATGGATGTTAAGAATGAGCAGGAATATTAAATTAAAATGATTGCTTCATAATTTTGCTTATCTTAAAAATAGAATTTGACAGTTTCTGTGTGTATGATCACAAATGTTATAAGATGGAAAAATGTATTCCAAATCAGTTGATCAAATTTATACACAGCTTTAGTAGATCTTCAATACAGTGAGTTAAATAAAACAATGCTGGTCAGACCTATGCAGTGAGATGAAAAATCTTAAGAGTTTTAGGAAAATGCACTGTGTTGCAGATAATCAAACTAGGATTGCTAATATGTAAGCAAAAGTAGATACTACCAGGAGAGTGCAAAATTAGTTTGCTTAGAAATGGAACAAATATACCTCAGAATTCCTTAGGGAAATTAAACTTACTACTTTTCTGTAAATATTGGTGCTTTGTCACATAGTTATAGTCTATAGATTGGTCAGTGAAATGTCAAGATTTTCCTAATTAGATGAAGCTGAAAGAAATTATTCGATTTGATAAAAAGTTCATCACTGAATCTGACATAAAGATAAGGCTCTCAATAAGAAAAGGGATGTTCAGTATTTAAAGAATATAATTTTTGAAAGCTGATAACTTTATTAAACAGAGCAATTGACCCTCCTAAGCTTGAATTTTTGCTTAGGCATTTAAACTTTATTCCATAGTGAGAAAGTTATATAAAGCCCTTCTTTCCAAAACAATATTGAAATTCCCCATAAGAGAAGCAATTTAAGATGAGGATATAATATGCTAAAGAAATTAGCTGCCAGTTTTGACTGTAAGGTCTCAAGATTGAAGCTGCAATCCTTAAATTTTAATACAATATATAATGGAGATGGAAATCCCTGTTTGAATGGAGCTGTGCTGTCACATAATTAACTCTCCTTGTAACTCCAATATGTCCTAGCATAGGCAGTCAGAGCAATCAATAAGTACAAATATTTTATGTGTATTTTTTTGAAGCTTGAAATTGAAACCTTGCAGTTAAAATTGGCAAGTATTTTTTTGTGTGCAGACTTTTTACGTCAAATCACTGAAATTTCAAGGTAGGTTTTAGCACAGCATTCAGTAATTATTTTTAAATAAAAAAAAAATGTTATCCTTTATTTCCGATATCAGTCCCAAAGCGTTTTATTTTTTGTATGTACAACAAAAATTGTGTTATAATTAAAAAAAAATGAAGTTAAGCATTTAAAATATATAAGATTTGTTGTTTTATTTAACTCATAATTTTTAGTTTGTAAAAACTGACTGGTCGTCTCCTTAGCGCGGTGGTAGCGTTGCTGCTTACCAAGCGGGAGACCTGGGTTCGATCCCCAGTACCGGCATGGGGATTTTTCCCCCGCTGGGAGACCTGGCCCGGGGTGCACTCAGCCTCGTAAGGTCCCTGGGGGGCCAATTGAGGAGCTACTTGATGGAGAAGTAGCGGCTCCAGGTCGCGAGGACCGCATTAACCGGCCGGGGGGACTCGAGGCGCTGACCACGTCTCACCCTCCAATACTGCACCCCATCCATGACGTCTGTAGTGGACCGAGATGGGGGACGCAGCGGCCGGGCGGTAGGCCAAGGTTCCCCGTGAGCTGTCGTGCCATGGAGTTATGTTAAAAACTGACTACTTTTCTTTAAGTAGACAGTAATTTGGATGCTGCTTACCTAATAGTAATATTTGTGATATAAGTTCATCGTTCCTTTGATGTGCATGAATCTATTTCCTACTAAAGATGAAATTGTCTATATTGGTAGGCCAGCTTAGATCTCTGAAACCAAAGAAACAGTGGTAATAAATATAAATGTAGTTGAAATTTAAAAGTGCATTGTACCAAATTGTTTCTGATTTCTTTGGTATTTTAAAGCTAAAACATGAGTTCCTTTTTAGAGTTATCCATTAGCAGTTGTCATGCTCAGTTAAACCCACAAATATACAGAGCTTTTCTTGACATAATTGTTTAGCCATAGTGCTGGTAGGGATAAAGGTTGCTTTCCTCAGACATCAAGTTTTTTGCGCAGTAAGTACAAGAAGCCAATATCAGAAACAAATGAAGTACAAGACACAAATATGAATATCTGTTATACATATGCAAACAAGCATAAAAGCAAAAATTTGAATTAAAATAGATCAATATCCCATGCTGTAAACTAGAGTGAGAGAAAAAAATGTATTCCCAAAATAATACAAGTTTCCCTAGCATACATCCTTTGTAAAGCATAAGCATTGTTAGTGGCTTATCTAAGAAGTTATGGTATTGGTCACAGATAGAAAATGTTTCTCCCCAGGATTAGCAAAGATCCCACCATGGGTGTGCATCCACCAAGATGTTTTCATTATGTTTGTGAATAAACACCAGTAATAAAAACATTCTTGAGCATTTTTCCTATTTATAAGTAAAATTGTTTATTTGTAATTTATTAAAATATAAAGTAAAATAACTAGCAGAAAGAAAAAGGGGAAGAAAAAAGTAGGTTTGCACAGATAGTTATCTGACAGTAATAATAGGGTGGAGTATTAGGTCTGTCAGTGACTCTCATTTTAAAAACCATTTGAAGAAAACCCTATCAACTAGAAAATCAAGACTGGGAAATATCTGATGTGTACCATTCACATAACTTTCTCTACATCTCTGCAACAAATTATTGTTAAAAAGCTTATGCCTCTATTTACTTCCTGCTACTCGAGAGCAAGTTAGCATAAATATTATTACTTGTTTCCTTGTAAGTAGGAGCGAAATGAGTACCATAGGTTAAAGTGATAGTCAAAGCTGGTTGCTATGTAACTGAAGTTCCTTTGTTTATATGGACAGGAGTTGACAAATTCCTATATGAGAAAAGTAAGTTTTGCATAGCTGAAACCAAAAACAATGAATATCTCAAAAACGATCAACTCCACGAAAAACATGTATATAGCATAAATTGTGTGTTTTAACGTGCTCTACATTTCTTGTGTAATATGTTTTTATCTAAGTCTTACGGTTTAGCAGTTATGCAAAATTCCATAAAATTCATCCAGAATAAAGTAGTCTTCAGAGGCTATTCCCGGAAAATTCAAGATATACATTTTGTTTGTCAG
Source organism: Hymenopus coronatus (assembly GCA_030762935.1). Taxonomy (NCBI): domain Eukaryota; kingdom Metazoa; phylum Arthropoda; class Insecta; order Mantodea; family Hymenopodidae; genus Hymenopus; species Hymenopus coronatus. The sequence goes on along the minus strand of CM060897.1, from coordinate 85,835,029 downwards.
GTAAATATCCTTTATATATGATATTTTAATCAAAATCGTTAGAGCCATTTTTGCAAAAATAAAAATTTTCGAAAAAAGTTCCATGTAAAGGGTAGTTTTGGGTGGGGGGATTTTTCTCAAAATCTTCGTGTCAAATCCCTGGAAGATACAAAACTTAAATACCAAGTTTGGTATTTTACAGACTTTTCGTTTTTGAGTTATCATGTTCACAGACACACATGTACACACACACACACATGCACACACACACATGGACCTTTTTGCAAAAATGCTTTTTTTGGATATAAGGGACCCTAAAACATATATTTCCGTGAAATCTCGGTATCGAATTTTTGGGTGGAGTGCAATACCTTCTCTATACACTATGCACATTGTGAATGTAGAGAAAGTAAAAATAAAAAACAAAGGAAATTATTGGAATAGAGGAGTAAATTTAAATTGAGTTTTTTATTTTTGGACATTTTTTGACTGCTGTGGTTTTCTATATTGGACATGAAAGAATATTTCATTTTGCTCAAGGGCCTCTTTATCAAAGTTGAGGTTCTTTTACTGCCGTAAATCTACATCACAGGGCCACCGCCTTTACTTCCTTTCCTAAAGAAGATGTGCTCAGAATTTTTACGCCCTAAAATATTCATCGTCCTCCACCAGGTTAGAATCTGACCTTGGGATTCAGAGGCTAGGATGTTAACCCTAGACCACAGAGGATTATGAGAAGTGGAAGAAGCAGATATTTTGGACACAGTAGAGAAGAAAAAGCTGTAGCAGTATGGATATGTAAAAAGAATGACAGAAAATCAAATGTACATCAGATGATAAAAGAAAATAAGGTTGTTCAATGAAAGTGAGGATGGATGACATACAAGTAGCTAGGCATTCAGAATCTTAGGCTCGAACATTAGAGAGAGAGAGAGAGAGAGAGAGAGAGAGAGAGAGAGAGAGAGAGAGAGAGAGAGAGAGAGAGAGAGAGAGAGAGAGAGAGAGAGATGAATGCTTCTGGAAGACAATGTTAGCATTGTGAACTAGAGACAATGAAGATGACATGATGATAATGATGGAAGAAAACCTCAAACTTTGGCAGAGAGTGGAAGTCATTGCAGAACATATTTATCAGGATGCAAAAATAAAGCATAGAATTATTCTTTCAGAGTTACAGGCTACAATATCAACAATAGCAACACTTTCTCAAAACAGAAAAAGTTAAATTCATATGATGATGCAGCAAGTTACTAAATAAGTGATTTTTTTTTTAGTTTTTGCAATATAAGGTGGGTAGCAATCAAAATGCTGATATGCAAAGAAAGGAATTCAAACAAACAAGAAAAATTCTTACACATTTATTGCACTATAAATAAAGAAAGAAAGATAACAAGTAATGCATATAAATAGCACAAGAAAATAAAGACTCTAAAAATACAGCATGCACAGCATCCTAAAATAACTTCAGAATTCCTCCCCCCCTCTCAAAAAACAAAATAAAAAATACCATAATCTCATTGCTAGCCATGAAAGCTTGAGCAGCTATCTCCATCACCAAACTGTGCATAGAAGAAGAGAACATGTTTATGAAAGATCTATGCAAAGCTTTGAACATAAATCGTACAATGCATTTAACATTCATCCAGATATTATCAAGTATTAGGAAGCTATAAGATAAATGCACTCGCAAACTTTTTGACCATGTTTATGATTCACTTATGTTTTCATATTTTCATTTACTTTTAAGATTGTGCATGCGCTATTGATGGCCAGTTGGAATATGATCACATTTACTTCTTCTAATCATTTAGTGAAATGATTCCTTTATTATGAATTTTTTGCATTAAAAGATGAACAATAGGTATTTGAAGATTGATAAAAGGTGCAATAAAAGATTATAATTTTGGTAATTCAGTGGACTCAAGATTTCCAAGCTGAATTGATACTGAGAGTACCTCGGGTATGAAAATCTGGAATAATATGGAGATTATCTCCAACAAATCTCTTCCCTAACTCTATAATCAGCAACAACCAATTTAATAGATTTATCTTCATCCAAACCTTTTATTGTGTAAGATAGTGTTTCCAAAAAAACCACATACTTGTTACATTTGCCTCTAATACTACTATACTCACTTAGAATAGGCCTACACAGATTTAACCACCACTGTAACAATCCTATACAGGGCATCAACTATACTAAGACCTGTACCTAGCACTGCACTGATATAAAAAATATTTATGTTTATTTCAACTTATTTCCCTTAGTTAATCTGGAGCCTCAGGCGGAACTTTGTTAATTTCAATTCTACTGTATCCCAATTTGTGGGATAATCGACATCCTGGCTACAAGAATAGGAATGCTACAAGTATACATATTCAGAAATGGCCCTAAATTATATATTTTAAGACCAGAGCATATACTTAGCTGCTTACCTTCTGTCTTTCTAAAAATTAGTAAGAGATCTTCAACTTTAAAACATATGTTTTGCCTTCAGACTTAAACAACTAGCCCATAATGCCATACACCTTCATTTTGCATTAACATTGTACAAGTTTGGCTTCTATAAATATTAATATAAAAATAATAGTTGCAACAAATCTTCACTTATTTTTATATTAATATTTGTGTTATTCTTTACTGTTACTAGCTTCTTTTTACATTTATTGGCTTCTATAAATTTGATGTTTTCTCTCCTAGTTGAAACCATTTGAAATTGTTGAATGCCTGCTAGATCATGAGTTAAAGTTCAGATATAATTATTTTTCTAAATACAATTTGACATGGCTTAACATATTATCTTTGTCATGCTGTTGCATTTGTCTAATTTTGCTAATTCCAATAAAGTATACTGCAGCTAATTGCCTGATCCTATTCATTGTTAACCTTGCAAACAGCTTGTTTCATGTTAACAGAATGATGAAATTGATATAACAATTTTTCAAGAACATAATTGACTCAAGTGCACCCACCATTATACAGTGTATTCACTATATTGTGAGGCATTTAATTGTGCATATACACTAATACACTGGGAGATTTTCCAGTTTAAATCTCCTGCATTACTTACTCACGAGTGATAGTAACATGATCTATAATGATACTAACTTGTAGTGTTGAAAGTGGTGTCCATTTCATTGAGAATTTCTGGCATTTCTCATTACAAGGTTATAATTCATGAACAATAATCACTTCGTAAGATTTAATTGTAAAAGCATAGTAGCTCTATGAACAGACACCTTATGAACTTCTTTGGAAAGTGTTTGAATAATGCACCAATTTTGTCAACTTTATCTTATGTTAGAATTTCATTTTCACTTCTTAGGTTCAGTGTTTAGCAATCGCCTGGTCCTAAATTTATTAACTTAAGTAACACTTTCTCTGTGTGCAACTGGAAGTTTCCCTTGAGATTGTCTACACACCTGTCTACATTGTTTGGTGAAATTATTTCCTTGTTAACAATACTGTCAATTGTCAGGATCATATCAGTGCTGCCAGTATGCTAGAATTTCATTCCACAGGAATTCTTTTACCTGCCAGAAAATCTACTGACATGGAATTGTTGCTTTTAAGAACACTTAAAAATCCATTGGTCTGGGCTGGGTTTGAACCCGTAACTTTGGGATCAGAAGCCCAGCAGCACCTTGGCTACTGAGCCCCAGATCAGTACATAATTATTCAGTGTATACTTATTTATTGCACATAAAAATTCCTTGTTACAGCTTGAATTTGTTAGTAGGCATTTCAGTGAACCAATAACAAGACAAGAATACAACAATAACAAGAATACTCTTAAGCAAATCACACAAAATACAGGTCTTGATTAAACTTTCATCTTGAAATACAAATGTACATAGCCTTTATAATAGGAACCGAAGGTAGCAACTGATGCTGAAGGATATAAAACAGCTGCATTGGCTGTGGCAAACACAGTAAAGTGAACCCATGATATTTTGTCACTTGAGCAAAGCAAAGGGTTGGGGAAGAGCTACAGCCAGTAAATGCAGTTTATGTTATCTAAACATCTCAAGGTCACTGGTCACACACACTGAAAAGACACTCATCATAATGGGACTTACTGAGGACCAGTTAATAGGAAATGTGGGATGTGCTTTGAAACCTCTGAGCATATCTTATGTGAATGTAGAGCATACACTACTCTCAGATATGTAGCCTTGATCTCCTTTTTGGAGTCTGGGAGATATAAGGACAAATATCAGGGACATGGTCTAATTTATCAGGACTATTGGACTTCAGTGAAGCCCAGTTCATGAGGTACAAAGGGCTCTAGGAGACCATGTGCAGGGTCTCCAGAGAGAGAGGCCACTCAGGTTTCATCATCAACATCTCAGGCTTTGCAACATCATATTCATTCCTTAGTATCTCAAATGGCAAAAGACTTGCCAAGTGGCCTAGCATGAGACCTCAGGGATGAAAGAAAAAATATAAAATATATTATAAGAGCAAAAGAAAACTACAGCTAGGCTATTTTGGCACTAGTAATTAATCCTTGGAGTATTGCAACATTTTGGGATTATTTTTTTCCCCCTTTTTTTCTTTTACGTTGTTTAACCTGGTTGGTCATATCAGACGATGAATGAAATCGGTGAAATGATGCTCAAATGATCTCGGGGTCCATGGAGCTTAAATTTACTTGTCATTCATCTTCTCAGGATAAGGGAAACCCCCCAAAAAAACCTTATCTGGTAACTCACCCTAAGCGAGATTCAAACTCATGACCTTTTGAATGTGAGGCAGACATGCTACCACCACATTACCCAGGTGGGCTTTTGGGATTATTCTACTATTTTTAGCATGTTTTATCCTCACAGCATATGAGCAGCATGTAGCAAATCTTCAGCAACCCTTCTCCAAAAAAGAATGCACACATACCACAAAATCACCATTATTAATTATTTTTCCCCTCTCCAGAAAACTTTAATAGTGGAAAGCAATCCCAGTCCAATAATAGCATAGACACTGAGCATGATAGCTGTAATGGTTGACATATTTAAGACATGCCTTGTAAATATTTTTTACTTATTTTAATTTTAGTTATAGATGCTTGATGTGAGTTTTGTTGTATTTTGTTTTGTTGCTGTAGTTATGAGCATGTAAATTATATTCTGTACTATTTTTGCCTGCTTATGCAAAATATATACATTTGGTAAAGAAACTAAGAACATTTTCATTTCACATTTTCTTGAAACTCAAATATATGCCTGTTTTTTTTTTTTTTACATATATATCTTAGAAGTGTGTGGGAGAATGCAATATAAAATTGTGCAGATTAGAAAGTTCCACAAAGTTGACTTTCAGTTTGCATTTTTACTTTGTGCAGTAAAATATATGCCCTTTGATATCTAAAATTATCTAGTTCATAAAGACTTACTAAGTGAAGTAACTGGTTCTTGAGTCATTACAGTTTTTGCTTTGATGTAATTACCTCAAAAAGTTCTTTATCTCAACAAATAAAGGGCTCAAACAAAATATTTTTAAAAAATCTGATATTTTACATTCGCGTACCTTTCTCGAGCTTTTCTGCAACAACCTATTCTTACAAAAGTTCATTCTTTTATCTCCTTCATGCTAATTGAAATAAACATGTGCAGAACTGGTCACTTTACTTATAAGACACTAGACTAAAGCAATAGTCAAATCCTTTAAAAGCTGGTTGTTGTTAAGACATTGAAATTTTATTGTTTATACAGTCAGAAGTGGGGGGAAGGAGAGAAGTTAAAAGTATTGCAACATTTAAGTCAATAACAAGGAATATTTTGGAAATGGTTAACTCACTAAAAATTAATATTATATGTAAATTGTATATTTCGGCGAGATCTACATGTTTTGTGTAGTAAGATTTTTCTATCTCTTACAGTTTAGAGGTATTCCCAGATAATTCAAGATACATATTTTATTTGCGATGTAAATGTCTTTAATTTAACATTTTAATCAAAATCGTTAGCTATTTTTTGAAAACATAAAAATTTTGAAAAATCTTCCATGCAAGAAATAGTTTGATGTGCGGGGATTTGCAGGAAATCTTTGTGTTGCATCTTTGGAGGATACTGAACTTAAATACAAATTTCACATTTAACCAAATTTTCAGCTTTTAGTTATGCTGTTAACAGACACATACACAAATCCTTTGCTAAAAATGTATCTTAATTTTTTTTATTCATTCAAAACTTGTATTTCTGGTGATATCTTGGTGTCAAATTGTTTGTTAGAATCCAGACCTTCTCTATCTACTGTATGCATTTACTTGGTAGAGAAAATAATAATAAAGAGAAGAATTTGATGTATACACCTGACTTTCTATGTCTATCATTTATTGGTGGGTATAACTTTACTTACAACATTTATATTTCTATTTACTACACTTTAATCAAGATAAATCTTGGCTGAAATAGCTACAGTACACATTTTGTTATAGATAAAAAAAAAAAGAATAGCAGTAGTTAAATGTTCAAGAACTGGACACTGTAATTCCATGCTCTTTCCATCCAATTCTAAGAAACAACTGAACATTCGGGTATTGAACGGTTCAAGCAATAATAATAGATATCTCTACAAAGGCTCACAGCACAAAAAAGTTGTTTAAAATAAATACTGTGTTAAGTGAGCTGCTTTTTTTTTTTGTGCATAAATGTTTTTCTATCACTTAACATTTATCAGTTATACAAGATTATGCAAAATTACTTCTGAATGTAGAGGACTCCACAGGCCATTCCTAGAAAATTCAATATTTCATTTTTGTCATGTAAATACCTTCAATAAATGGTATTTTAATCAAAATCATTAGTCATTTTTAAGAAAATCAAACTTTTAAAAAAATAATGCCAGTTTGGAATGGGGGAATTGTTTTTAAATTTTTGTATCAAATCTTGAAAAATATTAAAATAATATTAGTTTGGTATCTGACTTTTTATGTTTGAGTTATGCTGTTCCGCGCGCACACACACACACATACACATATTTCTTTAAAAATGCTTTCTTTGGATTTAGGTCTCAAAACATGTATTTCTGGTGCAATTTTGTCAACATTTTTCGTGAAATGCCATACATACCCAATTATTGTACAAAAAGTAAAAACATCTAAAAAATTGTAATTATTGTGAGTAGGTATACAAGACAGAATTGTGTGCTTTCAAAATGGTCTCCAAATTGGATATTAATAGTTACTTAGCCCAGAAAATGGCTTCTGTAATTATTGTTCAAATTATATGTACACCATAATGCCCTCTCTTCTTTTATTTATTTATTTTTTTTTCATTTATTTATACTTGAAAATTAACATAAAATGTTAATTATACTTTTAATTTTTATTATATGTGGAATTTCCATCTGATTGAGGCATTTCTAATAATTAGTATACTGACCGAATACATTTCAATATATGTAGATAGTGTATCATTAAATATATCTTTTGTCGGTAATGCTTCCAAATATTCTCATTTTAAGCTGAAATTAAAATGAATAGGAGGTTGCTAGTCTTCTTCAAACAGAAGAATTTCTTCCATTGTACTGATGTATGCATATTTTCATAGCAAAATTCCTTTATGAAAATATATTGCCAAGACCTTAACTTGTCTTTAATTGTAAAATCTTTCTATTATAAAAACTAGAAGCTCTGGTCTTCCAAACCACCCTTAGCATACTGATCACTCTCCATGATGTTCTGAGTGAACATTTAAAATGCACTAGGGGTGTAGAAAGCTTTATATCTCTATGGTTGACAAGCCGTATGCTATGCATTCTTTTTCTCCTCCTTTCCTAACCTCAACCAAGGGATTCTCAACTATACATCCTTTGTACACATAACAATATATTGCTCCCAGCAAAATAGAAATGAAGTGAAATATATAATTTATTTTTTTTTTGTTTTTTTGCTTAATGTCCTTTAACCTGATTGGTCATATCATATTGGATAATAAATGAAATCAGTCAAATAATGGTCAAATGATCTCAGGGCCCTAAATTACTCGACATTAGGTTTCTAAGGATAAGGGGGGGAAAAAAAAACATATCTGGGTAACTCACCCTAAGTGAGAATCGAACATGCGACCTCTTGAATGTGAGGCAGACATGCTACTCTGCATTACCAAGCTGGGTAGAAAGAAAAATTGTGTCAAGCCCAAGATCATTTCCATAAAATTCTTTTTATAATCAGATGTTAGAAAACATTCAAATATTATCTGTTGAAAACTAAACATTTAAAATGCGAATATTTATGATTTTATTCTAGCAGGAGTTGGTAAAAATTACTTAGTAACAGAGGCTGTATGAAGCAGCAATGATATCAGAATGTAAAATTAAATTTAGGGATTATCAAAAGATTATTTGAAGGTTACTTTTACATAGAGATAGTTTTGCAAGTAATTGTTCTCTCTTCTGAAACCTGAGGGAAGTGCTATTAGTTGAAATGAGAAGAGACAGAAAGGAAGAGAATCACAGCAGAAAATATCCAAAAAAATGTTTTTGTAAATATAAGATTAAAAGGTGATAATATACTTAAAACAAAAAGAAGATAGTTGGTATTAATCAAATTACTAAGGTGAAGCTTGTATGAAATTGGAATAGTGGATTTTTTTAATCTTTTTTATTGAAGTTTAACATCCTTTAACCTGGTTGGTCATATCAGACAATGAATTAAATCAGTGAAATGGTGCTCAAATGATTTTGAGGTCCATTCAGTATAAGGGAAACCCTGAGAAAACACCTTATCTGGGTAATTCACCCTAAGCAAAATTGAAACTTGCGACCTCTTGAATGTGAGGTAGACATTCTACCCCCATGCTACAGAGGTGGGCAGGGGATGTTTGGGATCAATTTATAAAGAAGTAAGACGAGGATGGACAATACTAAGAAGGAGAAAGCTTGTTGCTGCCATCAGGCATTGGAATTTTCAATCATTTGTGCCAGAATGAAAGAAAATTAGCTTAAACTGTTATCTTACTTTACATTGCAGTGTCATAGATAACAAACCTCTCCCATTCCCTGCCCAATCTATTGGAGTGTGCAGATCAATCATCAGACTGCATTTGACCTGCCAACAGTGACCCTAACTATAGTTAAAAAGGATTGCTATATATTGCATTAATATGAGGGCGAGTCAATAAACCATGAGATGTTTTAAAAAAATGTAGAATGCACTAGTTTTGGTCCAGATTAATGTAGTCTTTTTCAAAGTATTCTCCACAACTTGAATGCATTTGCCCAATGCTTCTGCAGAACACTTTTGGAAGTCATGTTTTGACTTCTTCTTTATGACCACCTCAGCCGTCTTCATGATGGCCTCCAAAGTAGCAAAATGCTTCTCTCTTAGATACGTTTTCAGGCAGAAAAAGAGATAAAAGTCACAGGGAACAGATTAACATTTCTGCGAACCAAATAGTGGCTAGCAATGTTACACACATGAGGGCACTGTCATGGTGCAAGCAACAACCAGAAGAATGCAGTTCTGGTAGTTTTCGTTGGATATGTTAAGCAAGGACATCCAAAGCATTCGTAATACTCGCCATTAACCATCATATTAGAATGGACTTGATGTTGGTACATCATTCCATGTCAGTTGAACGAAATGACCATCACATTTCCTGCTGACTAAACAACCTTGCTTTCTTTGGCATCAAGAGAAGCCAGTGATTTCCATACTGAGAAAGCATGTTTGCCTTCCGGGTTGTAATGGTGAAGCCAAGTTTCTCACCCGTAATGATCAAATTCAGATATGCATCCCCATGCATCTCAACCAGACTTTGCAGTTCCATACACACTTCCATTCACAACATTTTTGTTCAGGAGTCAATAATCATGGCAACCACCTCGGACAAACATGTCTCATGTTTAAATGATTATGCAAAATTGAAAAATCACTGCCATGGGAAATCTGTAACATGTCTGCAAGTCTGTCAATTGTTATTTGTCAGTCTTCATGAACAATGACAACAGCGATGTTAATCATGGAACACCTTGCTTTGTTATTAAAACATGGCCATCCATAAATTCCTTGAATCGTCAAAATGCTGTGGACTGTGGCAGAACATAATCACTACATGCTTCCATGCCGGATTTCTGCAAATGAAGGCAAAACTTCAACACAGCATGTTGTTTTTCATGTAACGCCTCCATTTCCTCTGTAGGCAGATGGCAAACTGACCTGCTTCATACATGCTCTTGTGCTGCATAGATGCATGCACAAGCGAGCATGTGCTTTGTCCACCAATCATGGTTGATCATTGGCATAATTCAAAATTGTTTACACAATGTATCTTTTGTTGTGTGCACTAAAAACAAATAACTGTCTTTATTGGCTCACCCTCACAAGTACTATAGAGAAAGAGTATGCCTGATTATGAATTTGAAACATGTTTTTGAAAGGTCGTAGAGGTAAGTATAAGGAAGATTGAATAATACTTGTAAAATTTGTAGTGATTTGCAACTACTTGATGAAACATGATTGAACCCAAAGACTCAGCTGAAGGTAAGCTGTTTTATGTAGTTTGCTCTACACAATAAAGGTTAATAGAATTTGATGCGTCTGAATGAATGAATTTATTTCTCCATAAGGCTTCTTACAGCTGAGCACCCTGATTACATTGTGTATGGTGCCCCATCCCCTTCAACTGTTTTCTCTATGGTTGCTTCCCTCTGTTTCTTTTGGCTTTTTATCTTATCTCCCTCTGTTTTCTTTGTCATTTGTTTTTACTTGCACTTTTACCTTCTTTTCTTATGTTGGTCTCTATTGTTGACCCCACCTTGTTTCACATATTTAACCTTACATTTTCCCAATTTTCTCTCGGATCTTCCTTCTTACTTCTTCTTCTTGCCAACTTCAATCTGGTCACCCTCAGTGATATATCCTTTCTTTTTCCCTTTCCCTATCTATTCTCCCTACCCTTCCCCCCCCCTTGTGCCACCTTGCTTCGTCTGTCTCTTTTTTATTATTTTCATCCAATGTCGTCATTGTCTTGAAATTTCTTCTACTTCTGTCATTCTGCTGGCACTTATCATCTGAAACTTACAGCCCTTCCTTTTTTGCTTATTAAGCTGCTGATCTATTTCTCTGTTAATTGTGCACTCCCCCCACCCCTGCTGCCAAAATACTTAATTCCATTTTTAAATGTAAAAAGAAGCTAGTAACAGTGAAGAATAACACAAATAAATTAATACTTAATTCCATGTTCGATTCTGGTTCTTTTCCCACCTAATTCGCTGAAGTCCCTTCTTTCTGTTGAGAGTGGCAATTCTCCACAAATCATTTTCATTCTAAAAATAATTTTACATGTTTTATTTATTTCTTCCATTACTTCTTTTTAATTTTCATAAATCTCTATAGAATTACCTAAGTAATACCATTATAATGAACATGTTTGATAGAATTATTTTGCAAGTGTTCACAGCAATGAAAGACTAAACTAATGTTCTGTAACAAGGAAGGAGTGACACAATATATTACTTTCTCTACACATACTATGTACATAGTGTATAGAGAAGGTATTGCAGTGCACCCAAAATTTGATACCGAGATTTCACCAGAAATACATGTTTTGGGTCCCCCTGAGTCAAAAACAAAAAGGATTTTTAGATAAAAAAGCTGTGTGGGAGGGTGGATGAGGGATAGCATAGCTCAAAACCAAAAAGACTGTTCAATACCAAATCTGGTACTTCAGTTTTGTTTGGATGCGATACAAAGATGTTGAAGAAAATCCCCGTACCCCAAACTACCCTTTACAGTGAACATTTTTCGAAAATTGTTATTTTCTCAAAAATGACTCTAATGATTTTGATTAAAAAACCTTACGTTTATGATATTTTTATGACAAACAAAATGTATATCTTGAGTTTTCTGGGAATAGCCTCTGAAGACACCTGCATTCTGGAAGACTTTGCATAACGGGCAAACCATAAAAGATATACAAAAACTTAGTGCAAACCATAAAAGATATACAAAAACTTAGTGCACAAAAAATTTAGATCTCATTAAAACACACAATTTATATTATATAAATATTTTTTTGTAGAGTTAACTGTTTTCGAAATATTCCGGCTTATTGGTTTCAATTTTAGCCACTTTTCTCAAATGGGAAAACATCTTTCTTCTTGTTTCTCATTTGTTTAATCCTGACAAGCAAAGAGATTGAAGTTTCAATTGTTTCACATAACAACCGACTTTTAAAGGACTAGACTATTGCTTTAGCCAGTGCATTTTCTTATTTCCCTTCTACTTACAAGGAAGCCAGTAATAAGACTAATTCTGCTTATGTTTATCTTGATTAGCATGTGTGGATAACAGATTAATGTTAAGAATAAAAGGTTTGTTTATCTCTATTAGCATGAAGTAGATAGAAGAATAAGCTTTTTTAACAATAATCTATTATGGAGATGTAGAGGGAAATAAAATTGCATGTTATTTATGAACGCACTTTAACTGCTGTAGTTCTCAGCATCCCATTCTAAATTGGGCGTGAAAGACCGCTTAATTTTGCTCAGAGGCCTCTCTGTCAGGCTTGAGGTTCTTTTACGTGCCGTAAATCTACGGCACGGGACCAACGGCTTTACTTCCCTTCTGAAGGAAGCCCTGCTAAGGATTTTTACACCCAAAAATATCCATCGTCCTCCACCAGGTTTGAACTCGTGACCTTGGGTATATGAAGTCAATATGGTAACCGTTACACCATGGAGGGCAATAAGATATAGAGAAAGTCATGTGAATGGAACACATCAGAATTTTTTTTGTTTAAGAATGATACCTCTCTTAAAAAATTAAACATATTAATTCATATGATATAATGCAGGATATAAAAGAGTGAATACTTAAATTATTATCTTAAAAATGTGAATATTATGAGGAGCATTCTAAGTGTTATCAGTCTGATTAAGAAGCGGATTTGAGAGAGATGTTTAGTTTTCCACTTAGTCTTCATGTAAATCGATGCAGGTTTAAAATTTAAAAGGAGTGGATTATGGCAACCATAAGTACTCAATCGTTGTTGATCTGCAATAAACACATTTATTCCAATGACTTTCCAAGTTTTAAAATCCAGGACAACGATTTGTCTAACTTTGCAAAATGACTGCTTGTCTCAAATTCAATTGCATCATTTGATGTCAATCTTTGTCCATCCAGCCATTTTTTCTTTTTGTGTAAAAGAGCATTATTATAATGGAGAACTTTTTACTTTCTCTACAATACTATGTACATAACGTATAGAGAAGGTATTACATTTCACCCAAAAATTCTATACCAAGATTTCACCGGAAATAGACGTCCTAGGATTCCCTGTGTCCAAAAAAAAGCATTTTAAAAAAATTTGTGTGTGTGTGCGCGCACATGCATGCTAGGGTCCATGCGCCTGTGAACACGTTAACTCAAAAACGAAAAGTCTGTTAAATACCAACTTTATATTTAAGTTCAGTATCTTCCAAGGATGTGACACAAAGATTTTCAAGAAAATTCGCCTACCCGAAACTACCTTTTACATGGAAAATATTTCGAAACTTTGATTTTCTCAAAAATGGCTCTTTAACGATTTTGATTAACATCTCTTAACTTTAAGATATTTGCATGACAAATAAGAGTATATTTAGAATTTTCTGGAACAGCCTCTAAGGCATCTTTATTCTAGTTGATTTGTATTGAATTTTGCATAACTGGTAAATCATAAAGACAAAAGCTTATTACACAAAAAAAGTATAGATCTTGATAAAACACACAATTTATCATATACATTTTTACTTTCTCTATACATACTATGTACATAGTGTATAGAGAAGGTATTGTATTGCACCCAAAAATTCGATACCGAGATTTCACTGGAAATATATATTTTGGGACCCCCTGAAACCACAAAAAAAGAAGAAATTAGAAAAATGTCTCTGTGTGTGTGTCTGTGGGCAGCATAGCTCAAAAACGAAAAGATTGTTTAAAACCTAACTTGGTATTTAAGTTTGATATCTTCCAAGGATGTGACACAAAGATTTTCAAGAAAATCTCCCCACCCCCAACTACCCGTTACATGGAAAAAATTTCGAAAATTTTGATTTTCTTGAAAATGGCTCTTAACGATTTTGATTAAAATCTCTTATATTTAAGCTTTTACTTGCCAAATGAATGTATATCTTGAATTTTCTGGGAATAGCCTCTGAAGACTACTTTATTCTGGATGAATTTTACAGAATTTTGCATAACTGCTAAACCGTAAGAGATACACAAAAACTTACTGCACAAGAAATGTAGATCACGATAAAACACACAATTTATATTACATACATTTTTTCGTGGAGTTGATTGTTTTTGAGATATTTCTTGTTATTGGTTTCAGCTTTAATAAACATACTTTTCTCATACAGGAATTTGTCAACAAACAAAGGAACTTCAGTCACATAGCAACCAGCTTTTGACTATCACTTTAACCTATGGTACTCTTTATTTCGCTTCTACTTAACAAGGAAGCAAGTAATAAGACTATTTCTGCTAATTTTTTCTCAATTAGCATGAAGTAAATAGAAGCATAAGCTTTTTAATACTATTTTTTTGCACAGATGTAGAGAAATTCCTGTGAAGGCAATACATCAGATATTTTTTTTTGTGGAGTTGTTCGTTTTCAAGGGATTCCTTGTTATTGATTTCAGTATTAAAATATTTAAATTTTTCTCATGCGGGAACTTGTCAACTTCTGGCCATGCAAAGAAATAGATTTTAATCCCATAGCAACCACCTTTTAAAACATTTGACTGTCAGTTTAGCCTGGTGTATTCCCTTATTTCCCTTCTACTTATAAGAACTAAGAATTAGACCATTTCTGCATATATTTTAGCATGAAATAGAATAATAAGCTTACAAACAATAATTTGTTACAGAGATGTAGAGAAAGTCATGTGAATGGAATACATTACATTTTTTTATTGCAAGGTATGGACGATTGACAGATGACAGAATAGCATCCTTAAATTGTTCCAGTAGTGAAACATTATATTCTCCACTCCTGGTTCTGCTCTTCCGGAGATAGTCTATTAACACCACATTATGAAATTCCCAGAAAATAGAAGCCATGGCTTTTCCTGCTTACAAAACAGTTTGACCATTATTGGTGCACTCTCAGCTGTTGGCAGCCACTGGAGTGCTGCTTTGTCTTTGGCATGTAGTATGACTCCATGTGTCACATATTGTAATGAAACAGATATTCACTGGAATTTCATCCAAACAACTTTAAACACTCTTGAGAATTTTGGTTGATTGTAAACAAATGTTGCATTCATCAAGATGAATGGATAGATAGGTCAGAAACGCCTTGTCTTTTGGGTATACAAGACCTTGTTGCTGATGCTTCTGTTACTGATGAGCCATATTTTATGGATGTTTATAAGACAGATGAATTGATCAAACAAATATGTGATTATTCAAAGTAAAATTTGTATAGTTTATGTTAATTTTTAGCACAAATGTGTAATCAAAAGGCTTTGTTTGTAAACATATACTAAACTCTTAACTGATTTGGCATGGTCTTCTGTCTTGTTGTTTAGGTTTCCTTTTAGATAGGAGCCTATTACAATCAAATGTTGGAAAAATACATATCTACAAGAAAAAAATTAAGTAAATAACTAAATGAATTGAAACAAATGAAACTTATAAATGCTGACTAAGAGGTAATTCCTGTTGTAAAAGAGTTTTTTATTTTGGTTCTTGGTAACAAAATAAGCTGCTGCTTATTTTAAAACCAAGGATAAAGTTCCATTTTACCCACTATGCCAATGTTCTATCTTTTCCTTGGGCAACCAAACAAGCTTCCAAATCGAACACGATTGCATTTATTCTCCATTGAGAGCAAATGCAGCACTCATTTTGCCAAGACCTTTGTCAGGCTTAATTTTTGGTGCAAAATTGAGAACATTGTACCATGTGATATGCCTGTGGCCTCTATTATTTTGCAAACTCTCATTTGTCGATCATTCACAACCATGTCCTGGATTTTGTCAATAATTTTGGAGGAAGTCACTTCTACTGGATGTCTGGAACTATGTTCACGATTTGTGGATGTATGGCCATGTTTAAATTCATTTAACCAATTGTAAATTGTTGCAAACGCAGCAGCAGATGCGCCATGAACTTCATCCAACTCAGCTTTTATCTCTTTTGGTATTAAACATTTTAAATAGAAGTGTTTAATCACCACATGAAACTGGTTTTTTCCATTTTTTCTAAAGAAGAACAAGATTGTTGATTCAATCGCCCATGGCAATAAAACCATGTGATGGATATAGCTGAAACTTTTAACTGCCATCTAGAAAGAGACAATGGTTATGAAATACAAACTTATTTCGATGCTACGAGTATAATTTCTTGGTTTTTTTAAGGACTTATTGAACACCCCTCGTAAGTTGGATAACACTCTCAGAAGAAAAAAAAACAAGTTACTGTTATTATTTCAGATGGTGTTGGTTAATGCCCGTGATACACTTAGAGCATGATTTACTTGTTCTATTACATCTGTTTGCAGATCTCCATTGGAGATGATTAAAGCTCCAACAATATGTAAAAGAACAAACCCGTTCAATAATTTTCTCCTCCAATTCAAATTATATTGTATAGGGTATTTACTTAACATTGTAGACATTTTGTTTCAAGAACAGAAGTTTCTATATTAAATATTTTAATTTTCTTAAAACATGTAAAAAGTCTTTGCAAATCCTCTTTAAGTTTTACAAATAATACATCAAGAGCACAACACACAATTGAGATTCTTTCTTGTTCACATCTTATAACCATACTTAGTTTTCAGATCATGATGGGTTATTATTTCATTCATAAGGTGGTTAAAAAGTATGGGACTTAAGAAATTGCCCCGGCTTGTTTCACTTGTTGCTAATATGGTTCAAATTATGTTATTATTGCAGTGCTCAAAGAACCACTATGAAAGAAGGCTTAAACACAACTTTTTTTTCTCAGATTAAGCGATTACCTGAAGCTTCTGGCATACTTAGTTGGATAGGGCCCCCAGCACAGCCACTGCATCCTCTTCCTCTGTCCTTATAGAACATCATTGACAAAGCACAGTAATGCAGGTAGCATCATCTGATCAACATGCTGCTTCTCTCTGGCCACTTTTGCATAATTTCTAAGGCTGAGAGCACTAGAGCATTCTAGCAGGGGGAAAATTTCCCTTGCCATGATTGAAAATCAATCCCAGGTCCCCCTGCAGTACCAGAGTAATGGTAACTCAAGATCTGATTAATTATATGGGGGAAAAAAAAAGTTTAAATCTCAGATAAGGTTAAAAAGAAGCCATAATGAATATCAGTTTTCATAAACCTCATCATTGTCGCAGAGTTCAGAGTTTTTTTGTTTTTTTTATTCAGCAACTTCTCAATTATTAAAAACAAAAACTCTTGCCTACTCTGATAAGGAAACCTTTTTATTATGTGTGGAATTTTCTTTATTTTTGTGTTAAAAAACTTGATTACCCCATATTGCCAAATGTGGTTCAGTTATCATAAGAGTGCAGAAAGAGAGAGTTAGTTATGAATTTTTCAGCTGGTTCTACAATAAAACAATATCAACTTCCAACAGCAAACTCAACAATATATATGAATTTAATGTCATTCTGGCATGTTACCATCATAGCTTAATGGTTAAGAGAAACTGCACTGAAAGCAGGAAGTCTTATGTTCAAATCCTGGCCATGGCATTTGATTTTTTAGCTCTGACTGCCATAAAAACATTTACAGTAGTTCAAAGAGAAATTACTGGCACCTCTTTTCATCTGAGCTGATACTTAAAACTGTGCCACTTACTATGCTGTATACATTAAAGACTTTGGATGAAACAGAAGCTTCCTGCATCACCAAGCCCAAGAAATCACTCAAATGTCACATTCTTGTCACCCCCCTTGAATATATTAAAATACATTTTTGTTTTAAACCAGAAGCTATTCAGTGGTTGTGAAGTGCAACCCTAACACTCAATGATACAATAGGACCCATGGAAGTTATATATTCATTAAGCTGAAGAAGATTCAACACTATTGTGGTTTTGGAGACATGAAATTGACAATTTAGAATTGCAGGGAGAAAAATATACAGGAAAATATCCCTGGTACCTGCTGCATAGGCAAATATACCATACACTCAAATGACATTTTCCTTTGAAAGAACTTTTCCTTCATATAAGAATGTTTTACGTGATAATAAGAAAGCATTTGTACCAGGAAATTTAAGTGCATATGTAGTTATCTACTGCAATGATAAAGAATAACCTACAAAAGAAACAGTAAACTCAATTGTTCTCCATACGTTTTTGATGGGTATCTTTGACAGTGTAAACTTTTTTTTTGAAGAAAGTTCAGAAACAAATCTCACAAACCTAAGACAAACAGAAAGTAATTGGTGCCTATACTTGCCCACGAAGCAAAGCATTTAATATATATAAACTATTTCAAGCACACAAGAAACCTAATATGAAGGTTTAATCCACCTAAAAATGCAAGCCCTAGTTATCAGATATATCTTCCTTAATCCAAAAAAAAGTATTCTGTTAAGGCTGTTTACCTGCACCCTAAACAACCTCCTTTTTAAATCAATGTACTGCTTCCAATGTTTTTACCTTTAACCTGGTTGGTCATAATGGATGATGAATGAAATCGGTGAAATGATGCTCAAATAATTGTGGGCTCTATAGAGCTTAAAGCTACTAACATTTGTCTTTTCATGAAAAACCCTGAAAAAAGCCTTATTTGGGTAACTCACCCTAAATAAGATTCAAGCTCACAACCTGTTGAATCCTTCCATTTCGTTTAGCTTAAAAGGTTTTATGATATATTTTCAAAGTTTTTCACCAAGCATTCCAAATATTAGACAAGGGGTGTCGTTAAAGGGGAAATAATCTTGCCCAGACCACCACTATACCCCAGCTACCTACCCTCTCTAACATAACAGGCAATGCCACAACAAATGGCATCAGTGGAATATGTAGAAATCATAATAATGTTGATAAACCATATCTTTATTTTCATTATGTGACTAATACAATTTGAACTCTACAGCTTATCAATCTTGTTGATTTTTTCTGGTAATGATTATGGGATCTTTGCAACTACAAGTCTGTCAAAATTGGTCTATTTTTAGTAACATCTAAACTCAGTGTACAAACTAGGTTAGCATTAGTTCTGCTTTTGTTCTTAATGTTCTTCATAACTGAGAAAAATTGCTCATAGATAGAAGTTCCTCCAAACATTGCTAACATATGAGAGGACACGAATTAGGACACAAATTTGTATCCATTAGTTTCCTTAATTCCATCCCTAGTTTCTAGTTTCTCACTGCTACACATCCATGTATTATTCTGCATGCCAACGGGCTCCAGCTAACAGTTTAATGGAGCTTCATTTGGTTTGTTTTCAAATGGATTTTCAGATATTAACATTTCTACACTCATATCATTCAGGCCATAACATCTGATTTCAAACTCCAACAAAAGAATTTCCGAAACATGATAATATTTCATAAGAACATAATCCTTTAGGCTTAATGTTGACTGCAGATGTGAAAAATGATGCAATTCTGGCATCAGCCATGTTCACAATGGAGTGATTCTTCTCTTGTAGCAAGGTATTGAACCAATTTAAATGAACACACAAAAACCTGTTAAGAAGGTGAGGTGTATAATCCACTCACTGTTGGATACTTCAGGAATTGAAATGTTATGTTCCCTTAAGAAGATGTATACTTGTGCACAAAGACTGTAGAAGCAATGAAGCATGTTACCCTTGTTTAGCCAGTGAACTTGGGAGTAGTAAGTTAAATCTTCATATAAGAATATAGTTCTTGTAAATATTCTTGAAATTGTCAATGCCACAATGAATGGGCCTTAAGTTAACAGATTTAACTACTACTGACATTAAGTTTTATAGAGTTGCTGATTTTGCTCACAGTAGCTCTCTAGAATAATACAGTGTACCACTTTTACAGAATTTCTTGATATTCCTCCTTCATTCAGAACATTGTTTAATTTACCCATTAAACCATGGATGTAACCCATCATAGAATGTGCTACGCTTGTTATTAACAATACCAATTTCTCCCATGAGAGCTCATATTTAAAGCAACGCTGTACAATACCTAAAAAATGTCCGCACCTAATGTGTGTCCCTTTATGGGTACTAGATTCAGGGACTCCTCCATTACATTTAATTCAAAGTCCAATCCTCTAAGAAATGCAGTGAATTCTGCTGCATGCTTAATATCACAGTACTTGTCTGACACTAATGAGTACCATTTAAGATAATTCATCATAGAGGTTAATTCAACTTCTATGTTAGGGTTCATTTCTCCTATTCTGAAAGCTATTGAGGTTCTTCTTAGGCTTTTAAATGAATTTATCATATTGGGGCAAATCTCCTCTGCTATGGTTAGAAGTATTTTGCAAATTCCTCATTTGAAAAGGACTTCCTCTTTTCCGCTATCAGCACATGATATTTTTATGTTGGCCACACCTGTTGCTACTATGAAGGCTTCCTTTAATTCATGGGGTTTTCTTTGGCATCCTGTACATCCAGTGAGTAAATAAATGTCTTGGGGGCTGCGTGTACTAATAATCTGAAACACACTTTTTCATTGTAAGGATTATATCAATATTGCTAGTGTACCAGAAATTTGATACAATAACTGAGTCCTCAAGAACTAGCGCGGTAACCATCAGCCAGGAGACTGGACTATCATATTGATCTGCCAAGACAATTCACATCAGATTGCATATTTAAATAAAATAAATAATTGTTTGTGTTATCTGCCTGCCTAAGCCTGCATCTGATTGGATTAACATGGAACCAGATTGTATTGTTGCATTCAGACAGGTCAATTTGATTCAATTACATTATTCTTATTCTTATATCTTAACTGCCAAAGGCATGTAAAATAAAGTTATTTTATATGTCTCATCTTCCCTACTTCATACTGTGTCCCTCTTAAATCACAGTTAAAAATCCTGAACATTTATTTAATCTACTGACTTTCTACCTGAATAGAAGATTTTTCAGAAGTCTACCACAGTGAAGTATTATTCAGAAAAAGAAGTACAGAAAAATACAAATTTAATGTTTTTGTCCCCACTATGATGCTTTTTAAAGACTTATTATATCAGTTGAAAATGATGCTATTTGAAAACAAACTTAATGTTACACTAAAGATGTAACAGTGAACAGTACCATCAATATCTTGAGGTCCCAGGTTTGGTTTCCGGTGGAGACATGAAAAATTATTTACTTTCAGGAAACTTCCCATGCACTTCCCAGATCTGGGTATAGTATCTATTGTAAAGAAATCCATATTTTCTGTTTTAAAAGATAATGTCAAAATAGGCTTTGAGATAAATTTAAACTGGAAGTCTAAGAAATACTGTGATGCTTCAGATATCCATTCTGCAAATAATCATTAATTTTTAAACAAACAAAAGTCTTGGAAAAGTTAATGTTACACAATTGTATAATTAGATTTTTTATTAAGGTTATAGGGGTCTACTATTTTCTTAAATGTAATTTTTGCTGCCATTTACTATTTTTGAAATGTATTAAAAACTTTAAAATACGTAAGTTAATATCTCAGAAATGATTAACCCCATGAAAAAATTTGCATAGTATAATTGTGTATTTTACAGAGCTCTAATTTTCCTTCAGTAGGATTTCCCCTACCATGTACTTTTCTGTATTATACAGAATTATTACAAGTGATGAAAAGATTCCTAGAAACCATAAGGTATACATTTTATCTGTGATTTTAACAGTTGTAGTATATTACAACTTAATACAGATTGTTTATACCAATTTCAGAAAAATATTTTTTCTATATAAAGGGTAGTTTTAGTTTGGGGGATTTATTTGAAATTATTCGCCTTGTACTCCTAAAGGATGCATAACTTAAATTGAGATTCAGTATTCTTGTGACTTTCAAAAATATTTCTCTGTAAAGGGTAGTTTTGCTTGGAAGGATTTATCTGGAAATCTTTGCCTACATCCTTGTAGTACACCTAACTTAAATATGAGATTTGGTATTTCTGCAATTTTTAGTTTATGAGTTAACATGCATGCAGGCACACACACACACACACACACACTCACACACATATATGTATTTAAGGTTTAGGTGGCCTCAAAACATGTATATCTGCTAAAATCTCGACATAAATGTTTATACGAATATATTACTTCCTCTGCCTATGGTCCATTCTGACTGGAGCAGAGAAAGTAAAGTGGAATTTGTTGAATGCCAGTATTCTGGTTTTAGTGAAAAGTAACCTTCCTAACAAGTTTGAAGTAAAATTCAATGTTTTTTAGATTTGGAGATTTCACTCTGAAAGTATGTTCCTCATAGTCCTACTTTGATGATGATGATGATGATGATGATGATGATGATGATGATGATGATGATGATAATAATAATAATAATAATTTCATATACAAATGTTTTCATGAAGGTAAAGCATGTTTCTCTTATTGTATGGAATTCCTTGTAATGAAGTTGAAATGCTGAAAGAGTACATTATTGAATACTGGAATCTTAATGGCACTATATCAAGAATCGCACACCTCCATTATGGCTGTTCAGGGTTAAATTAAAAATTAAAAAGTAATAGTACTGTGGTCCAGCTATAAGGACATGTAAAATCCATGTGCACCCCCCCTCTTTTTGTTTCTTTAGACAAATATCTGATTTAAATAGAGTTTTATTAGTTAACAGTCACACTGTTACCTTGGTACTGATGGTTACTTGGACAAGTGGTGGCAAGGTTTATTGCAGAGAAGAGTTTCTCCACACTACTTACCCCCTTTCCCGGACCCTCCCACAACATGCCTATCACACAACTTAATGAGAGTTACAATGTAGCTGCTAAACAATGCCCCTGCTCCAAATTGTCATCTGCAGATAATCAGGAAATAAAATTATAATATGTTGAAAATACAACGGGAAGTTTGAGAAAAATGCTGGGCGATGTGCAAATTTACAACCCTTTTGAGGAGCCACCCAAATGTACCTGACAAACAGCAAATGCCATATCATTCAGAATGGCTGTTTACAAAATGTCTGTTGTTATTGACCTTGAGAGTAGTCAGTGTTTTAGGACATTAAACAATATGGTTTACCTTCATGGAGCACTACAAAGAATGCTTCTTCTCATTCAGTTCTAAACTACTGGACACTGGACATGTTTACAAACCACCTGAATGTTTATCACTGCATGTGTTCCAGTGATCTACCTGAAGACAAATACAGGTCATTATTGCCAATTTGTCCGTATTTATATGACATTTGCATGGAAGGAGTGAAAGTTGCGGTATGAATAAATGTCCTAAATGGAATGTCTGTTTTAGACATATTTTATTTAGTCCAAGGAATAAAACATTTGTACAGTACCTCAAGAAGAAAATTATGATGTTATATTCACATTATTCTGTACTCACTTCTACAAACTATTCTTACAGTGGCTTATTACCAGAGCTAGGAAGTTTGTACCGTTTACTGTCCTGTATATATAGGTTGCAACCAATGTCTCGCCACATCAAAACAATTCAGATAAGAAAGCAGGTGGAGAGGTTGTTCCAGAGAACAAAAATAACTTGTGAGACGTTTGTTAATACGCACCAATTTAGATAATTAATTATGTACAACATAGAAATTGTTGCATATATACAGGCTGACTCTGGCTGATTTTCTTCTTTACATATGCACTTTATGAAAACACTCAAGCAATTATAATGTAGATTATAATGTTTACTGATCAGATGTAAAATAATATCCAAATAATAAAATTAATTTCTTAAATATCTTAGACTCTTACTAAGTAAAAACCAAAGCAGGAATTAAACTAAAACTTGGCTCATCTGCAGCCATAGTACTGAAAACAATAATGTACTACTGAAGCCTTTCAAATGAAAAACTCATTCTATATTCCAACAAACAAGATTTATAATGCGAACAATTTTGTTCCACTTGACATGATGTTATTTGGGCATATTTGAAATGTTTTATCAGTTCTGTATCAGTACCACCAAGCAAATAGCTTGGGATCTTAAAGTGCATGTAAGCGATGCATCACACTGAACCCTGCATTCTTTTCAATTACACTTTTCATTTTCATCTATATTTCAAGTAGGATGCTCGTGGATTAGTAAATCTGTCTTAACAGTTCTTCCACATGCTGCACAGATTCAGTCAGCTCCATACCTGGACCTTAACATTGTGATAGTTATGGGTAATTTTTTGAACACATTTGCAATCGGTAATATACTTCTGTGAAGTTGTTCTGTTACTAGACATTTGGCAGTTTGTATACTAGAACTACCCTTGGTTTCTAAATAAGTACATGAATAAGTGCACTGCTAGAAGACTTACTATGGTTGTAAAACAAATTAATTTTGCTCACATTTGAGTAGAAAAAAATATATTATTCAATTGCCTTCCTTCCTACCAATATGGTTCTACATTATGCAATGATAGCTGTGTTGCAGTAATGGGTTGCACTCTGCATCGACCTTTTGCTTGTGCAAATAGTGCCACACAGTATATGCCAAGCCTGGCTGCTCTTACTCTGCATAAGGAAATTGGTACAAACTTCCTAGCTCTGCTTTATTACTCTACCTACTTCTTTAGTTCACATAAACTTTCAGTTTACATTGTTTTGAAGCATACATTAAGTAAAGTGATAGATTTTTAAAGAATCTCATTATGCGATGGCTTTGAAATTCCATGCTCTTGCATAATGTAAGAAATAAGAATAACTACATCACAGTTATAAAAACTAATTACAAGTGTGAATCAGTTATAAATGCACAACACTTTTTTTCAAATGAAGTTTAATAGGTAAGCGCAATAAACTTTATAACGAGGAACCCATATCCTTTATATATAGGCAACTAATCTCTCTTGATGGCATATTTCTGCCCTCATAGAACCAGTTTTATTATACTACTCATAGAATTCCATTTTTCTGGAGTAAGCCACCTTCACACAATCAGTATACTTTTTCATTGGATGAAACAAATAAAAGTCTTGGCGGTGCAAAGTCTGGACTATTAGTTGCATGTTGGAACATCTCCCAACCAAAGTTTGTGGTTTTCTGGTTGCAGAAATTTGTTAAATCAGCAAGGCCTTCTTCAAAGAGCATGCATCTAAAGATGTTGCTTTAGTCTAGACAGTCTTCCCCATACATGACACACATTTTTCAATGGATTGGGCCCATAAAAGTGCACAATGCCTCATTTTTCTCCACAAGTTGACAATAGTAAGATGCATGCCATTTTGGTTATTCATAGTTCTGATTTAAAAATTGTATCTGTAGCACAAATTCAAACTATATCTCTGAAATTTAATCATCCCAACCAGAAAAACAACACAAAAAAACATTACTTGTGTTTCTAATCTACCCTTGTTTTCAAAAATTCAAAAGCTTAACAAGGAATATCTTAGAAATTAATAACTTTAAAAAATTCTGATGTGTTCCATTCACATAACTTTTTCTAGCTGTTCCATATACCAACATTCTTACAAAACATTACTCTTTTATCTATGTTGTGCTAATCGAGGTAAACATTAGGAGAATTGGTCTTACTACATTCCTATAGGTAGAGGGGGAATACAGGAATACTGTAGGCTAAAGCGAAAGTGAAATATTTTAAAAACAGTCATTATGTGAAACAATTGAGGTTCAGTTTGCTTTGCATGGCCGGCAGTAAAACGAGAAATGAAAAGAAAAAGCTTCCTGTTTGAGAAAAGTTAGATAGT
Organism: Hymenopus coronatus; assembly: GCA_030762935.1. NCBI lineage: Eukaryota > Metazoa > Arthropoda > Insecta > Mantodea > Hymenopodidae > Hymenopus > Hymenopus coronatus. The sequence continues at coordinate 85,809,279 of CM060897.1, read as the reverse complement.
TTAAAATGGAAACCAATAACAAGAAATATGTTGGTAATAGTCAACTCTACAAGAATAACATATATGACATAAATTATGCGTTTTAACGAGATCAACATCTTTTGTGTGATAAGTTTTTATCTATCTCTTACAGTTTAACAGTTATACAAAATTCTGCAAAATTCATCCCTAAAAAATTCAAAATATACTTTTTAAATGTGATGTTAATATATGACATTTTAATCAAAATCGTTAGAGCCATTTTTGAGAAAAACAAAAATTTCAAAAAGTTTTTCATGTAAAGGGTACTTTGTCTTAGGGGGGATTTTCTTGCAAATCTTTGTGTCTAATCCTTGGGAGAAACTAAACATAATTCCAAATTTGGATTTAATGGCCTTTTCGTTTTTGAGCAATGCTGTCCTCGCACAACCTTTTTCTAATTTTTTTTTGCACTCAGCAGACCTCAAGACACATATTTCTGTTGAAACCTCAACATTACTTTTTTGGGTGGAATACAATACCTTCTCTGGCTACTATGTGCATTGTATGCACATATGTGCTAGAGAAAGTTAAAATTGTATGCTATAATAAGAACTAAATTTTCTGAGTATTAAGATATTGTGTGGAATACAATACCTTCTCTGGCTACTACTATGATCATTGTATTTACATATGTGCTAGAGAAAGTAAAAATTGTATACTACAATAAGGACTAAATTTTCTGAGTAGTAAGATATTGTGTATCACCGTTTACCAGTTATACAAAAGTCAAATCAGAATGGAAGTTACTTCACAGCCTATTCCCAGAAAATTCAAGATAACATTTCATTTGTCATGAAAATATTTAAACCTACAGTATTTTAATCAATTTGACAAATTTTCCATGTGAAGTCGTGTGGGGGATTTCTTTTAAAATTTTGGTGATACACACTTGGAGATGCAAGGTTTTATATTAACCTACCCTTTAGTTTTTGAGTCATGCTGTTTAAAAAAAAAAAAAATTCATCTGCGTTCCACCCTTGGGAGGGGATGGGTTCAATCTCCATGGATTGACTCAGTTGAGTCAAACTTGACTCCAGCTCAGAGTTTTAAAGGAGCAACATGTACACTAGTGACTATACTGGCTCTATTCTAAAATATGTGCACAACATATGCAATAGCTTCCCAATTGCTCTGTATTTCCAAATAGCAATGAATATGTAGAGCAGGTATTATTTGTCCCCAATCTAACATACTCAGACATGTTTCATATGAGACAGCAATCATGCTATAACTATAGCATCCATATCCATGACACAAGTGATGTCGTTATGTGGTTTTGGCTTGAAGGTGTAGTTGGTAGAAGGCAAACAACATAGCATCTTGTCTCTTCAAAGTACTAAATTCTATTCCTGATATCACGTCATAGAAAAACTCATTATGTGGAGTGATAACTGCAGCATTCAAAACAAAAATCAGATCATGGTTTTCCTCTATATGTTCTTGATTGACTGTGGTGTCTGAGTCAATAGAACACAAACTATTGACTCACAGCTTTAGCTATGGACTTTCAGCAAGCAGCTGATACAACATTAATTAATACAACAAAGTTTAATATAAGTTCTGCCTCATGAATTAAAATCACTACACCTGGGGTTACTCAGGTAAAAAAGACATTTGGTGAAATAAAGGGATGGAAAATAATAAGAGAATTGAAAAAAAAGTGAAGATTTCAAAATGATCACATTCAGGGAGGTCACTGGTGCAAAAGGATTGGCTTCAGAGAAGAAAAAAGACCTCAAAAGTATGATGGAGTACGTACCTGCAGTGCACAAACAGTTCTACAGTGAACTGTGCCAAGACTGAACAGTAAACTGCATTAAGGTAAACCACATTAAAGTGGTTTAAATTGCATTTTTGTTTTTACTTTCTGTATACGTATTATGCACATAGTGTATAGAGAAGGTATTGCACTCCACCCAAAAATTCGATACCGAGATTCACCGGAAATATATGTTTTAGGGTCCCTTATATCCAAAAAAAGCATTTTCACAAAAAGGTCCGTGTGTGTATGTGTTTGTGTGTCGTGTGTTAGTGTGTCCGTGTGGCCGCGTGTCTGTGAACACGATAACTCAAAAACGAAAAGTTGGTAAAATACCAAACTTGGTATTTAAGTTTAGTATCTTCCAGGGATGCGACACGAAGATTTTGAGAAAAATCCCCCCACCCCCAACTACCCTTTACATGGAACTTTTTTCGAAAAGTTTGATTTTCTCAAAAATGGCTCTAACGATTTTGATTAAAATTTCGTATATTAAAGATATTTACCTGGCAAATAAAATGTATATCTTGAATTTTCTGGGAATAGTCTCTGAAGACTACTTTATTCTGGATTAATTTTACGGAATTTTGCATAACTGGCAAACCGTAAGAGATAGACAAAATCTTATAAGACAGAAAATGTAGAGCACATTACAACACACAATTTATGGTATATATATATATATATATATATATATATATATATATATATATATATATATATATATATATATGTTTCTCGTGGAGTTGATCGTTTTTTAGTTATTCCTTGTTTTTGATTTCACTTCTAAAATACTCACACAGGAATTTGTTAATTCGTGTCTATACAAACAAAGGAACTTCAGTTACATAGCACCAGCTTTAGACTATCACTTTAACCTAGTGTACTCACAAGTTTCCCTTCTACTAACAAGGAAGCAAGTAATAAGACTATTTCTGCTAATTTTTTCTCGATTAGATGAAGTAAATAGAATAATTTGTTGCAGAAATATAGAGACAGTCATGTAAATGGAACACATCAGAGTTTTAACAGTAAGTTTATAGCTATAAATACGAGATGTCTATTTTTTCTTCTTCTTAGAACATGACTCAAATCTGATGTTTGCCAATCACATGCCTCCCGCTATATCTCTGTAACAAATACTCTTATTCTACCATCTACTTTATGATAGTGGAGATAAACACTAGCAGAACTTGTCTTAACTACTTGCTTTCTTGTAAGTAGAAGGGAAATAAGGGAATGCACTAGGCTAAAGTGATAGTCAAATCTTTTAAAAGCTGTCGATATGTGATTGAAATTCGTTTCTTTGCAACAGTTGACAAAGAGTTTTCCCGTATGTGGAAAGTATTTAAAAACTGAAATCAATAACAAGAAATATCTCGAAAACGGCCCACAATACACAGATATGACATACCGTATATTACGGATATTTACGCTACAAATAGAATGTATATATTGAATTTTCTTGGAATATCCTCTAAAGATCTCTTTATTTTGAATGAATATTGCGTAACTGGAAAACTGTAAGAGCTAAGACAAAAACTCACTGCACAAAAAATATAGATCACGATAAGACACACAATTTATGTCCTTTGCTTTCTTGTTGCAGAGGTAACCGTTTCCGACATATTCCTTGTTATTGGTTTCGACTATAAAGTACTTACACTTTTCTCAGGCAGGAAGTGTCCGTTTTTCTTTTGTTCTACTCTTGGCCAAGCTAAGAAGTGATTTGCAATGACAATCGCATAACGACAGCTTTTAAAACATTTGACTATCACTTTAACATAGCACATTCCTTTAGTTGCCTTCTACTTATAAGGAACTAAGTAATAAGAACATTCTGCTAATGTTTATCTCGATTAGCATTGTGTAGAAAGAAGAATAATATTTTGTAAGAAGTTTGTAGAGCAGCCAGAGAAACTCATGTGAGTGTAACACATCAAAATTTTAGAAAAAAATCGGTGTTTGTGTCTGTGGGCAGCATGACTCAAAAACGAAAAGTTGGTTTAATACCAAAGGATGCAAGAATATCTTGCTACCCCGAACTACACTTTACATGGAATATTTTTCGAAAATTATGATTTTCTCACAAATGGCTCTAACGATTTTGATTAAAATGCCGTATATTTTAAAAATCACATCACAAATAAGATGTATTTCTTGAATTTTCTAGGAATAACCTCTGAAGACCTCTTTATTCTGGATGAATTTTGCTGAGTTTAGTATAACTGGTAAACCTTAAGAGAAAGACAAAAAACTTGCTTCACAGAAATGTAGATTCAGCCACGAATAGAGCAAAACATGTGATGCTGGAATGGAAAATTGTCAGCGGAGGCACACGGAGAAAAAAGGTTGAATACCACTGACATAGGCTATAATCAAAGCACACTTTTAAGGAGGAATTAATTCAATTAAAAATTAAAATGTTTTGTATTCATTGACACCATTTTAAAACTATACATAACCGAATTTTTGAGACATTTTAATATTTTTGAAAATAGTAACTTTTTAGCCATAAATGAGAAATGTGTATTCTTTTTCTTCTTCTTAGAAAATGTGTATTTTTAAGTCTCAAAAATATAACTTTACTTTAACATTTGAACAGAACTTAAAGGAATAGAAGTCAGTGGTGACAATACTTAAAAGATACTAAAATAAGGCACCAAGCAAGAAACATCTGATGCGTTCCATTCACATGACTTTCTCTACATCTCTGTAACAAATTATTGTTAAAAAGCTTATTCTTCTGTCTACTTGATGCTAATCGAGATAAACATTACTAGAAATTGACTTATTACTTAGTTCCTTTATAAGTAGAAGAGATTAAGGGAATATTCTAGGCTAAAGCGACAGTCAAATGTTTTAAAATGTTTTTGCTATGGGATTAAAATCTGTTTCTTTGGGTGGCCAGGTGCTAACAAGACTCCTTATATGAAAAGTATTTTAAAATTGAAACAAATAACAAGGAATATCCAAAAAACGGTCAACTCCACGAAAAAAAGGAATATGGGATAAATTGTGTTCTAAGGAGCTCTGCATGTTTTGTGGAGTAAGTACTTGTCTATCTCTTACGGTTTACTAGTTATACTAAACTCAGCAAAATTCATCCAGAAAAAAGATATCTTCAGTCGCTACTCTCAGAGAATTCATGATATAACCTACATTCTATTTGTGAAGTAATATCCTTTATATACGATATTTTGATCAAAATCTCAGAGCCATTTTTGAAAAAATCAAAATTTTCATTGTAAAGGGCAATTGGGATGGGGATTTTCTTGAAAATCTTTGTGTCGTATCCTTGGAAGATACTAAACTTATATAACAAGTTTGGTGTTTAACGGTCTTTTCGTTTTTCAGCTATGCTGTCCAGACACACACACAGACCTTTTTCTAAAAATACTTCTTTGGATTCACGGGGACCCTAAAACATATATTTCCGGTGAAATCTCGGTATCGAATTTTTTGGTGGAGTGCAATACCTTCTATGTACATAGCACGTATAGAGAAAGTAAAAAGCGTATGTATTGTATTAGTGTGATGCTCAGAGGATAGAAAACTGCGGGCGCTGGAAGCTGCCCTATAGCCAGAAGGAAAACGGCAATGTTACCAGTTGACAGTGAAGAGGAAGCAGCTACCGGAGGCAGTTATAAGACTAATTCTGCGGTTTCTCCGTCCACCCAATTTACGTCAAAGGGTAACCAACTGACACATGAGCCTTTCATAACCTCAACCAAACAACAACAATTTCTATTCCCGAGAACTGCATCTTCATTGTCGCCTGTCTATTTTTACTTTCTCTAAACGTGCTATGTACATAGTGTATAGAGAAAGTATTGTATTGCATCCAAAAATTCGATACCGAGATTTCACCGGAAATATATGTTTTAGGGTCCCCTGTATCCAAAAAAAGTATTTTCAGAAAAATGTCCATGTGTGACCGTGTGTCTGTGAACACGATAACTCAAAAACGAAAAGTCGGTAAAATACCAACCTTGGTATTGAAGTTAACTAATCTTCCAGGGATGCGACACGAAGATTTTGAGACAAAAAAAACCCACCCCAAACTACTCATTACATGGAACTTTTTTCGAAAATTTTGATTTTCTTAAAAATGGCTCTAAGGATTTTGATTAAAATATCGTATATTAAAGATAATTACCTGACCAATAAAATGTATATTTTGAATTTTCTGGGAATAGCCTCTGAAGACTACTTTATTCTGGATGGATTTTACGAAATTTTGCATAACTGCTAAACCGTAAGAGTTGGACAAAAACTTACCACACAGACATATAGTACACGTTAAAACACGCAATTTATGTTATGTACATTTTGTTCGTGGAGTTGATCATTTTTTAGATATTCCTGGTTATTGTTTTCAGCTATAAAAACTTGTACCTTTATCATACAGGACTTTGTCAACTCCTGTCCATACAAACAAAGGAAATTCAATCACATAGCAAACAGCTTTTGAACATCACTTTAACCCATAGTGCTCCCTTATTCACAAGGAAACAAGTAATAAGACTATTTCTGTTAATTTTTTTTTCCATTAGCATGAAGTAAATAGAAGCATAAGCCTTTTAACAATAATATGTTGCAGAGATGTAGAGAAAGTCATGTGAATGGAATACATCAGATTTTTACTTTTTCTACACGTACTATGTACATAATGTAGGTATTGTATTGTAACCAAAAATTCAATACCGAGATTTCACCGGAAATAAATGTTTTAGGGTCCCCTGTTTCAACAGAAAATATTTTAGCAAAAGGTCCGTGTGTGTATGTGTGTGTCTGTGAACACGATAACTCAAAATCGAAAAGTTGGTAAAATACCAAACTTAGTGTATAAGTTAAGTATCTTCCAAAGATGTGACACGAAGATTTTCAAAAATATCCTCCCATCCCAAACTAACCTTTACATGGAAAATGTTTCGAAAATTTTGATCTTCTCAAACCTGGCTCTACCGATTTTTATTAAAATACCCAATATTAAAGATACTTCCTCGACAAATAAAATGTATATATCATGAATTTTCAGGGAATAGCCTCTGAAGACCTCTTCATTGTAGATGTCTTTTGTATAACTGGTACACAAACAGTTACCACACAAAAGATGTAGATCTCATTAAAACGGTTAACCTTTTTCGAGATATTCCGGATTATTAGTTTCAATTTTAGCCACTTAAACTTTTCTAGAACGGGAAGATATCTTTCTTCTCGATTCTCGTTTGTTTACTCTTGGAAAGCAAAGAGATTGGATTTTCTATTGTTTCACATAACTACTGGCTTTTAAAAGGACGAAGGTATCGCTTTAGCCAGTGTATTTCTGCTAATGTTTATTTCGATTAACATGAAGTAGATAGAACAATAAGCTGTTTAACAAAATGTTGTTACGGAGATGTAGAGAAAGTCAAGTGATTGTAACACGTCAGATTGTTTTTCTTTCAGGTGTAAACCATTTGTTCATCAGGGGAGAGAAGGAAATGCTATGGCGCATGCTTTATGTTTAAACTGCAGTCTTTAAGGAAGTTTATTATTGCATGGCAAGACTGTAACATAGTAGTGATGCTGGAAGGAAAAGGGACGGAAAGGTGATGGAGAGTGTGGGACAGAGAACAACGGAAAAGAAAATGATTGAGTTCGGCGCTTTCCCCCGGGTCTGAAGGACATGAGATGTTGAGGGTAGCAATGTGCCGGAGAACCAGGGGAACTTCTTCCTGGATGGAGACGTAACGCTTTCCTTTTGATATTTTGGAAGCTTTCCAGGCATCATTCCAGTTGCGGTGGACATTGGTATTTAGAGCCGGTTGAAAGTCTCTGTATGGAAGTCGGATACCTTGTAGTGTGCTCTACTAGGTGATCGTTGTAATGTATACCTGAATGACCTTGAATCCAGAGAAAGTGAAGAGTTCCACTTCAGTGGCTGAGTGCGGGTAATGATGCATTTCTCTGCTCTACAGGATAGTTCTAATCTTTGTAGCACACTCTTGGCGTCTGTTAATATAAGCAACTTCGGAAAGTGTCGAGACAGCCCGGCTTGCTCGGATGGCAAGAATCGCGGTAATGTAGTTGGAAACCTCCACAGGAAGTTGGCAATGAGCATAGTCTTCAGAATTGGGACATTAGTAGGCATAGCCTAATCCCTGAGTGGTTTCGGAGCCTTCAGTGTATATCTGAACATAATCTGGCCAGGTATCACCCAGAAAATAACAGAAGGCAGCGTTTATAACACCACTGTGTGTGATGTAATCCGGAAGGTAATGTACAGAAATGTTAAGGAAGTGCAGTTTTAAGGGATATTGAAAACCAGGGACAGAAGGACATTTTAAAATAAGTGGCATACGGGTATGTAGTTCGTGAAACTCAAGTAGCAGTGGTGAACTCTGTAATATCCTCAAGAGGATAACTTCTCAAAAGGCACTGCAATATCTTCAACACTGGATGGTTGTCTACAGAGAAAATGCGCAGTAAGAAGCGCTGGACCAAAAGGTGTCTACATATGTGCAGTGGCGGTTCTGAGATCTCCACCATGTAGGGTAGAGAGCACGGCACCAAGAGCTCGGACTGAGGCAGTGTCCAACTGTTGCAAAACATATTTTGGGACAGAGCTAAAGAAAATGCAGCCATGTTCCAGAACTTGGACAACAAACTAAAGATCGAAAGGTGTCTACATATGTGCAGTGGCGGTTCTGAGATCTCCACCATGTAGGGTAGAGAGCATGGCACCAAGAGCTCGGACTGAGGCAGTGTCCAACTGTTGCAAAACATATTTTGGGACAGAGCTAAAGAAAATGCAGCCATGTTCCAGAACTTGGGCAACAAACTAAAGATCGAAACAAAAGAAGTAGAATTGAGGGATCACCACCCCTCCAGGTAAGTGCGACACAGCGAAATATATAAAGGAATTTTCCAATCTTGGTGAGTGTGTGGTGGATATGACTTCCATGTAAGACTACTGTCCAAGTACAAGAAAATGTGACGGGGGAGGTATAAGGTCCTAGTCGAATGTTTCTATTTTGGAGACTTCTCAGGTGAAAGTTCTATGCCACATTCGGGAGTCCAGACAGATAGGTCTGCGTCACTGAGCCAGAGACCAGTGATCCCCATCCTGGGAGACCTCGTGTAGATGCATACATAGTCGGCATGTTGGAGAACTTGGATAAGAAGACCGAAGATTGATACAGATAGCATAGAGGAGGAGACTCAAAATAGCACCCTGATGCAGACCTTTAGTCACTATTAGCCAAATATTGTATTGCCTGGGTTACGGATATAGATAGTCCGAAAACGCAAAAGATTTTAAATTCCAGTGCAGTAAATTGTTTGCAGTTTCTGGAAGTAGCACTGGCAATAAAACACTGTCGTACGCGCCGGAGATGTCTAAAAACATAGCAGTCAAGTAGCCAAGCTCCATGAAAGTTCTGTCTATATCAGCAGTCAAAACGCTGACTATCCATAGTACCCCGGGAGTTACGAAACCCAAATGAATCTCTGGTAGTAAGTGAGAGAACTCTAACCACCACTCAGTCGCTGTTTTATCAGGTATTCAAATGTTTTGACAACGCAGGAGGACAACAATCGGCCGATAGTGTTCAATGATTGGGGTCTTCCCAGGCTTGGGGATAGGCACGATTATTTGCGTCGTCCAACTCTCTGGATAATTGACAGATATCCAAATATCACTGAATATCTGCAGAAGCATCAGCCTGGCACAGCGGGGCAGATATACAGGCATGCTGTAGGAAATTTGGTCGTAACCCGTAGCACACTTTCTAATTCGTCCAGTGAAAACTGTTGCAGCAACGAAAGATGCGTTTCATAGTGAAGCGGCGGAGCCACCGAAGGAGGCGCAAGATGATCGGCGAATTCTTCAAGCTATTTGACGTTTGGTTCGCTTTGCATGGTCCCGTGTGAGAAAAGCTAGCTTAACATTGAAACCACTAACAATGAATATCTCGAAAACGATCAACTCTACAAGAAATACGTATATGACATAAATGATGTGTATTATGAGATCTACATTTTTTGTGTAGTAAGTTTTGTGTATCTCTTAAGCTTTACCAATGATGCAAAATTCATCCAGAATGAAGGGGTCTTCAGAGGCTATTCCCAGAAAAGTGAAGACATATATTTTATTTGTGATATATCTTTAATGTAGGGCATTTTAATCAAAATCGTTATAGCCATTTTTGAGAAAATCAAAATTTTCGGACTTTTTCCATGTAAAGGGTAGTTTCGGATGGGGGGATTTTCCCCAAAATCTTCGTATTGCATCCTAGGAAGATACTAAACGTAAATACCAAGTTTGGTATTTAACAATCTTTTCCTTTTTGAGATATCGTGTTCACAGACACACGTACATACATACACACGTACCTTTTTCTAAAAATAGTTTTGTGGATACAGGGGACTAAAAGGCCTATTTCCGGTGAAATCACGGTATCGAATTTTTGGGTGGAGTGCAACACCTTCTCTATACAGTATGTAAAAAGTACGTGAAGAGAAAGTAATAACGAAAAATCTGTTGTCTACCATTCACATGACTTTCTCTATATCCCTGCAACAAATTATTCTTAAAAAGCTTATACTTCTATTAACTTTATACTAATCAGTAAAACATTAGCAGAAATAGCCATATTACTTGCTTCCTTTTAACTAGAGGTGAAATAAGGGAGTACCATAGGTTAAAGTGATAGTCAAAAGCTGGTTGCTATGTCACTAAAGTTCCTTTGTTTGTATGGACAGCAGTTGACAAATTTCTGTATGATAAATGTATGAGTTTTTCATAGCAGAAACCAAAAATAAGGAATGTCAGAAAAACGACGAAATCCACGAAAAAAAATGTATAAAACATAAATTGTGTGCTTTAACGTGCTCTACATTTTTTATGTAGTAAGTTTTTGTCCATCTCTTAGGGTTTAGCAGTTATTCAAAATGTAGTAAAATTCAGCCAGAATAAACTACTGTTCAGAGGCTATTCCCAGAAAATTCAAGATATACATTTTATTTGTCAGGTAAATATGTTTAATATACGAAATTTTAATCAAAATCGTTAGAGCCATTTTTGAGAAAATCAAAATTTTCGAAAAAATGTCCATGTAAAGGGTAGCTGGGGGTGGGAGGATTTTTCTCAAAATCTTCGTGTCGCATCCCTGGAAGATACTAAACTAAAATACCAAGTTTGGTATTTTACCTACTTTTCGTTGTTCACAGACACACGGACACACGGACACACACACACACATACACACACACGGACCTTTTTACTTTCTCCATACACACTATGTACATAGTGTATAGAGAAAGTATTGCACTCCACCAAAAATTCGATACCGAAATTTCACCGGAAATATATGTTTTAGGGTCTCCAATATCCAAAAAAAGCATTTTCACAAAAAGGTCCGTGTGTGTGTGTGTGTGTGTGTGTGTGTCCGTGTGTCCGTGTGTCTGTGAACACGATAACTCAAAAACGAAAAGTCGGTAAAATACCAAACTTGGTATTTAAGTTTAGTATCCTCCAGGGATGCGACACGAAGATTTTGAGAAAAATCAGCCCACCCCCAACTACCCTTTACATGGAACTTTTTTCGAAAAGTTTGATTTTCTCAAAAATGGCTCTAACGATTTTGATTAAAATGTTGTACACTAAACATATTTACCTGACTAATAAAATGTATATCTTAAATTTTCAGGGAATAGCCTCTGAAGAGTAGTTTATTCTGAATAAATTTTACAATAACAATGTAACGAAACGAATCGCAGGATCGTAATCTACAGACCTTAAGCCACCTGTTGACATATTGTGACGTCATTAGCTTCTATCACGTGACCACAGACGGTGTTTGAAAAATGGCTGACATTGATGTTTCGTTTCGACATCGTGCTGTCATTGAATTCCTTGTGAAAGAAGGAAAATCTGCTCCTGAAATTCATCTCAGACTTCAACGTGCGTATGGAGGTGTCTGCATGGGTGCCAGCAGTGTTAGAAGATGGGTGAAACATTTCAAAGATGGAAACACGAGTCTGCAAAATCGCCTCGTAGCGGGCGTCCTCGAACTGCCTCTACAGAACGCAACAAGGAAAGAGTTGATGAGCTCATTACAGGAGATAGGCGTTTCACTGTGAATGAAATTGCTTCGAAACTTGGAATAGGACATAGTGCAGTGCAAGAAATGATCCACAGCTTCGGTTATCGAAAGGTCTGTGCCCGTTGGGTCCCCCGTTTATTGACTGAAGACCACAGACTTCAGAGAAGAACCATTGCACAAAACCTTCTTCAGAGATTTCATAATGAAGGTGATGAATTTTTGACGTGTATTGTGACTGGAGATGAGAGCTGGTTCCATCACTATGAGCCAGAAACGAAACGTCAGAGTATGGAATGGCACCACTTGAACTCACCATCGAAGAAGAAAGCGAAGACAGTGCAGTCTGTAGGAAAAGTTATGGGAAGTGTCTTTTGGGATGCACAAGGTTACATTCTGGTTGACTTTCTTGCACCTGGACAAACCATAAATTCTGCCCGCTACATCAAGACACTTCTGAAGCTCCGTCGGGCTTTGCGTGATAAACGCCCTGGAAAGAGGACCATCCTTCAACAGGATAATGTGCGTCCACATACTGCCCGTGCCACTATGGAGAAGATCAGGGCATTAGGGTGGGAAACTCCACACCCTCCCTACAGTCATGACTTGGCACCCTCCGACTACCATCTTTTCGGTTCAGTGAAGGAGCAGATGCGTGGCCAACGCTACGAGACGCTGGAGGATATTCGGAAAGCAGTGCGTCAGGGTCTGCGGGCAGCTGGAACGGAGTTCTATCACAAGGGCATTTTCAAACTTGTAGAACGATGGGGAAAATGTGTGCAAAACAATGGAGACTATGTCGAAAAGTGAAAGAAAGTCTGTAGATTATGATGATGTATTTGGTTTGGCTTAAAAATAAATATTAAGATTGTAAAACAGTGTTGCTCATGACTTTCAGCATGCCCCTCGTATATAGAGAGAATATTGTATACCACCCAAATATTCAATTCCGAAATTCCACTGCAAGTATGTTTATAGCCCTCCGAATCAAAAAAAAAAATCGAATGTGTCCCATTCATATGACTTTCTCTACAATAAATCATTGTTAAAATTTTTATATCTTTTATTTACTTAATGCTAATTGAGAAAAAAAGTATCAGAAAGGGTCTTATTACTTGTTTCCTTGTAAGTAGAAGGGAAATAAGGGAGTGCACTAGGTTAAAGTGACGGTCAAATGTTTTAAAAGCTGGTTGCTATGTGATTGAAGTAGCTTTGTTTGTATGGAACGAAGTTGACAAATTCGCGTATGAGAAAAACACAAGTATTTTAAAGCTGAAACTAATATCAAGGAATATCTGATAAACGGGCAACTCCAGGAAAATATGTGTATAACATAAATTGTGTGTTTTAACGAGCTCTACATGTTTTGTTAGGAAGGATTTTCCCTATCTCTTACGGTTTACCAGCTATGTAAGATTCTGTAAAATTCATCCGGAATAGCCATGTCTTCATCGGCTACTACCAGAAAATTAAAGATATACTTTTTATTTGTCATGTGAATATCTTAAATAAAAGACATTTTAATCAAAATCGTTGGAGCCAATTGGGAGAAAAACAAAATTATCGAAATGTTTTCAATGTAAAGGGTAGTGGGGATGGAGGGGAGTTTCTTGAAAATCTTCGTGTCCCATCCTTGGAAGATACCGAACGTAAATGCCAAGTTTGGTATTTAACGGTCTTTTCGTCTTTGAGCTATGCAGCCCATAGACACCCACAGGCTATTTTTCTAACCATGCTTTTTTGGATTTAGAGGGTCTCAAAACGTGTGTTTCGGCGAAATCTCGGTAAGGAATTTTTGAGTGCAATACAATACCTTCTCTATACACTATGTGAATAGTACATACGTGTAGAGAAATTAAAAAAAACATATTTAGAAAAAGGTCCTAGTGTGAGCGTCTGTGGACAGCATAGCTCACGAAGTAAAATACTTTTAAATATCAAACTTGGTTTTTAGGTTTAGTATCTTCCAAGAATACCACACAATGATTTTCAAGAAAAACCCCCTAACTCAAACTACCCTTCACATAGGATCATTTTTGAAAATGTTGTTTTACTCAAAAAATTACTAAGGATTTTAAATAAATTGCGGTATATTAAGGTTATTTAGATGGCAAATAAAATATATATCTTGAACATTCTGAGAATAACTTCTGAAGACCTGTTTATTCTGGATGAATTATTCTGAATTTTGTATATCTGGTTTACGATAGACAAAAACTTACTACACAGTCTCTTAAAATGCACAATTTATGCCATATACAGTTTTGTTGTAGAGTTTACCGTGTGGAACAAAAATCCAAAATTCTGATTTTACTATCACTTTAGCCTAGTGCTTCCCTCATAGGTACCTGTTTCTGTTAGTGTTTATTTCGGTTAACATGAAGAAGATAGAAGAATAAGTTTTTTAATAATAATTTTTACAGAGATGTAGAGAAAGTCATATGAATGGAACACACCAGATTTTTTAAAACTAAACTACGACCAATATCAAAATTCCAATACACCATTGTAATGCACACATTCTGAAGTACTTGTGGAAAATGTTCAAACATATAGCAGCTTTTTTGTATTCCATTCACATGACTTTCTCTGCATCTCAACAAATTATTGTTAAAAACCTATTCAAGCTAATCAAGATAAACATTATCAGAAAGTGTCTTATTGCTTGCTTCCTTGTAAGTAGAAGGGAAATAAGGGTATACCTAGGATAAACCGACAATCAAATATTTTAAAATGTGGTCACTATAGGGTTGAAATCCATTTCTTTACATTGCCAGGGGTTGATAAGCTCCCGTATGAGAAAAGTTAAGTATATTAAAACTGAAACGAATAACAGGAACGGTAAACTTCTCGAAAAAAATATATATAACATAAATTGTGTGTCTTTTGTGTTGTGAGCTTCTCTCTATCTCTTACGGTTTAACAGTTATGCAACATTCATCTATAATAAAGAGGTCCTCAGAGGCTATTCCCAGAAAATTCAAGATGTACTTTTTGTTTTCATTGTAAATATCTTAAATATAAGAGATTTTAATCAAAATCGTTAGAGCCAATTTTGCGAGAGCTAAAGTGTTCGAAATTTTACTCATGTAAAGGGTAGTTGGGGGAGGGAGACTTTCTTGACAATCTTCATGTTGCAGCCTTGGAAGATATTGAACTCAAGTATTAAGTGTGGTATTTTACGACTTTTCGTTTTTGAGTAATCGTGTTCACAGACACACCAGCACACACCTTTTTCAAAAAATGTTTTTTTTTTTTACTTTCTGTATACGTATTATGCACATAGTGTATAGAGAAGGTATTGCACTCCACCCAAAAATTCGATACCGAGATTTCACCGGAAATATGTTTTAGGGTCCCTTATGTCCAAAAAAAGCATTTTCACAAAAAGGTCCGTGTGTGTATGTGTTTGTGTGTCCGTGTGTCAGTGTGTCCGTGTGGCCGCGTGTCTGTGAACACGATAACTCAAAAACGAAAAGTCGGTAAAATACCAAACTTGGTATTTAAGTTTAGTATCTTCCAGGGATGCGACACGAAGATTTTGAGAAAAATCCCCCCACCCCCAACTACCCTTTACATGGAACTTTTTTCGAAAAGTTTGATTTTCTCAAAAATGGCTCTAACGATTTTGATTAAAATTTCGTATATTAAAGATATTTACCTGGCAAATAAAATGTATATCTTGAATTTTCAGGGAATAGCCTCTGAAGAGTAGTTTATTCTGAATGAATTTTACTAAATTATGAATGACTGCTAAACCGTAAGAGATGGACAAAAACTTACTACACAAAAAGTGTAGAGCACATTAAAACACACAATTTATGTTATAGACATTTTTTTCGTGGAGTTCGTCGTTTTTGTGACATTCCTTATTTTTGGTTTCTGCTATGAAAAACGTATACTTTTCTCATACGGGAACTTGTCAACTCCTATCCATATAGACAAAGGAACTTCATTGACATGGCAACCAGCTTTTGACTATCACTTTAACCCACGGTTGTCCTTTATTTCGCTTCTACTTACAAGGAAGCGAGTAATTAGACTATTTCTGCTATTTTTTCTGATTAGCAGAAAGTAAATAGAAGTATAAGTTTTTCAGAATTATTTGTTGCAGGGATATGGAGAAAGTCATGTAAATGGTACACATCAGATTTTTACTTTCTCCATACGCACTATGTACATAGTGTATAGAGAAAGTATTGCACTCCACCCAAAAATTCGATACCGAGATTTCACCAGAAATATATGTTTTAGGGTCCCCAATATCCAAAAATAGCATTTTCACAAAAAGGTCCGTGTGTGTGTGTGTGTCCGTGTGTCCGTATGTCCCTGTGTCCGTGTGTCAGCGTGTCCGTGTGTCTGTGAACACGATAACTCAAAAACAAAAATTCGGTGAAATACCAAACTTGGTATTTAAGTTTAGCATCTTCCAGGGATGCGACCCGAAGATTTTGAGAAAAATCCCCCCACCCCCAACTACCCTTTACATGGAAATTTTTTCGAAAAGTTTCATTTTCTCAAAAATGGCTCTAACGATTTTGATTAAAATTTCGGATATTAAACATATTTACCTGACAAATAAAATGCATATCTCGAATTTTCTGGGAATAGCCTCTGAAGAGTAGTTTATTCTGAATGAATTTTACTAAATTTGGAATAACTGCTAAACCGTAAGAGATGGACAAACCCTTACTACACAAAGCATGTAGAGCACATTAAAGCACACAATTTATGTTATATACATTTTTTTCGTGGAGTTCGTAGTTTTTGTGACATTCCTTATTTTTGGTTTCTGCAATGAAAAACTTATACTTTTCTCATACAGGAGCTTGTCAACTCCTACCCATATAAACAAAGGAACTTCATTGACATAGCAACCAGCTTTTGACTATCACTTTAACCTACGGTTGTCCCTTATTTTGCTTCTACTTACGAGGAAGCGAGTAATTAGACTATTTCTGCTATTTTTTCTGATTAGCATAAAGTAAATAGAAGTATAAGTTTTTTAAGAATAATTTGTTGCAGGGATATGGAGAAAGTCATGTGAATGTTACACAACAGATTTTTCCGAAAATGCTTTTTTTAGATAAAGTGTCCCTAAAATATATCTTTCCGGTGAAATCTCGGTATCGAATTTTTTGGTGGAGTGCAACACATTCTCTATACACTATGTACATAGTGCCTATAGTGAAAGTAAAAATCTGATGTGTTACACTCACATGAATTTCTCTAGCTGTTCTACAAACTTCTTACATAACATTATTCTTCTTTGTGCACCTTGCTAATCGAGGTACTCATTAGTACAATGTTCTTATTACTTAGTTCCTTATAAGTAGGAAGAAAATAAGGGAATACACTCCCGTCTTAGAAAAGTGTAAGTACTTCACAACTGAAACTAATAACAATAAATACCTCGAAAACGGTAAGCTCCACGAAAAAAATGTAAATGACGTAAATTGTGTATTTTAACAAAATATACATTTTTTGTATAGTAAGTTTTTGTCTATCTCTTACAGTTTACTAGTTATGCCAAATTAAGCAAAATTCATCCAGAATAAACAGGTCTTTAGAAGTTATTGCCAGAAAATATATATGGGAGGGTTTTACAATATTGATACGTTATCCTAAATTTAAAAGATGGAAGAGTTTCAAAATCATGATATGGGATCCTAAATTTAAAATATGGGTGGGTTTTAAAATATTACTATTAGATTCTTAATTAAAAAGATGGGAGGGCTTTAAAATATTTTATAGGATCCGATTTTAAAAGAGGGAGGGTTTTAAAATGTTGATATGGAATCCTCAATTTAAAAGATGAAAGGGTTTTGAAATATCGATATAGGATCCTAAATATAAAAGATGGGAGGGTTTTAAAGTATTGATATGTGATCCTAAATTTAAACGATGGGTGAGTTGTAAAATATATACATAGGATCCTTAATTTAATATATGGGAGGGCTTTAAAATATTGATAGAGGATCCTAAATTTATCATATGAGAGGGTTTTAAAATATCGATACGGAATCCTAAATTTAAAAGATGGAAGGGTTTGAAAATATTGATAGGGGATCCTAAATTTAAAATATAAGTTGGTTTTAAAATATTATTATAGGATCCCTAATGAAAAAGATGGAGGGCTTTAAAATATTGTAATAGGATCCCAAATTTAAGAGAAGGGAGGGTTTTAAAATATTGATAGAGAATCCTTAATTTGAAAGATGGGAGGGTTTTAAAATATCGATATAGGATCCTAACTTTAAAAGATGGGAGGATTTTAAAATATTGATATGTGATCCTAAATTTAAACGATGGGAGGGCTTTAAAATATTGATATGGGATCCTAAATTTAAAAGATATGGGATCCTAAAATTAAATGATGGGAGGGTTTTAAAATATCGATATAGGATCCTAACTTTAAAAGATGGGAGGGTTTTAAAATATTGATATGTGATCCTAAATTTAAACGATGGGAGGGCTTTAAAATACTGATATGGGATCCTAAATTTAAAAGATCGGAGGGTTTTAAAATATTGATTTGGGATCTTAAATTTAAAAGATGGGAGGGTTTTAAAATATTGATAAGGATACTAAATTTAAAATTGGGAGGATTTTAAAATATTGATATAGGATCCTGAAATTAAAAGATCGGAGGGTTTTAAAATATTGAAAGAAAATCCTTAATTTAACAGAAGGGAGGGTTTTGTAATATTGATATAGGATCCTAACTTTAAAAGATGGGAGGGTTTTAAAATATTAATCTAGGATCCTAAATTTATAATATGGGAGGGTTTTAAAATATTGATACGGGATCCTAAATTTAAAAGATGGAAGGGTTTCTAAATATTGATATGGGATCCTAAATTTTAAATATGGGTGGGTTTTAAAATATTATTATAGGATCCTTAATTAAAAAGATGGGAAGGTTTTAAAATATTGATATGGGATCCTAAATATAAAGGATCGAAGGATTTTACAACTACTGATATGGGATCCAAAATTTAAAAAGATGGGAGGACTTTAAAATATTGATATGTAATCCTAAATTTAAAGGATGGGAGGGTTTTAAAATATTCATATGGGATCTTAAATTTAAAAGATGAGAGGGTTTTAAAATATTGATAAGGGATCCTAAATTTAAAAGATGGGAGGTTATTAAAGTATTGATATACGATCCTAAATTTAAAAGATGGGAGGGTTTTAAAAATTGATATGGGATCCTAAATTTAAAGTATGGGTGGGCTTTAAAATATTATTATAGGATCCTTAAATAAAAAGATGGGAGGGCTTTAAAATATTGTTATAGGATCCTAAATTTAAAAGAAGGGAGGGTTTTAAAATATTGATATAGCATCCTTAATTTAAAAGATGGGAGGGTTTTAAAATATTGACATAGTATCCTAGATTTAAAAGAAGGGAGGGTTTTAAAATATTGATATAGAATCCTTAGTTTAAAAGATGGGAGGGTTTTAAAATATTGACATAGTATCCTAAATTTAAAAGAGGGGAGGGTTTTAAAATATTGATATAGGATCCTAAATTTAAAAGATGGGAGGGTTTTAAAATATTGATATGGGATCCTAAATTTAAAAGATGGGAGGGTTTTAAAATATTAATATAGGATCAAAAATTTATAAGATGGGAGGGTTTCAAAATATTGATATGGGATCCTGAATTTAAAATATGGGTGGGTTTTAAAATATTATTATAGGATCCTTAATTAAAAAGATGCGATAGCTTTAAAATATTGTTATAGGATCCTAAATTTAAAAGAAGGGAGGGTTTTAAAATATTGATATAGAATCCTTAATTTAAAAGATGGGAGGGTTTTAAAATATTGACATAGTATCCTAAATTTAAAAGATGGGAAGGTTTTAAAATATTGATATGGGATCTGAAATTTAAAATATGGGAGGGTTTTAATATATTGATAAAGGACAGTAAATTAAAAGATGGGAGGGTTTTAAAATATTGATATGGGATCCTAAATTTAAAAGATGGGAGGGTTTTAAAATATTGATATAGGATCCTTAATTTAAAAGATGGGAGGGTTTTAACATACTGATATGGGATCCTAAATTTAAAAGATGGGAGGGTTTTAAAATATTGATAATGAATCTTTAATTTAACAGAAGGGAGGGTTTTGTAATATTGATATAGGATCCTAAATTTAAAAGATGGGAGGGTTTTAAAATATTGATATAGGATCCTATTTTTATAATATGGGAGGGTTTCAAAATATTGATACGGGATCCTAAATTTAAAATATTGGTGGGTTTTAAAATAATATTATAGGATCCTTAATTAAAAAGATGGGAGGGCTTTAAAATATTGTTATAGGATCCTAAATTTAAAAGAAGGGAGGGTTTTAAAATATTAATATGGAATCCTTAATTTAAAAGATGGGAGGGTTTTAAAATATTGATATGGGATAATAAATTTAAAATATCGGTGTGTTTTAAAATATTATTATAGGATCCTTAATTAAAAAGATGGGAGGGCTGTAAAATATTGTTATAGGATCCTAAATTTAAAATAAGGGAGGGTTTTAAAATATTGATTTAGAATCCTTAATTTAAAAGATGGGCGGGTTTTAAAATATTGACATAGTATCCTAAATTTAAAAGAAGGGAGGGTTTTAAAATAGTGATAAGGGATCCTAAATATAAAAGATGGGAGGGTTTTAAAATATTGATATAGGATCCTAAATTTAAAAGATGGGAGGGTTTTAAAATATTGATATGAGATCCTAGATTTAATAGATGGGAGGGTTTTAAAATATTGATATAGGATCCTAAATTTAAAAGATGGGAGGGCTTTAAATATTTATATAGGATCCAAAATTTAAAATATGGGAGGATTTTAGTATATTGATAAAGGACCGTAAATTAAAAGATGGGAGAGTTTTAAAATATTGATATGGGATCCTAAATTTAAAAGATGGGAGGGTTTTAAAATATTGATATAGGATCCTTAATTTAAAAGATGGGCTGGTTTTAAAATACTAATATGGGATCCTAAATTTAAAAGATGGGAGGGTTTTAAAGTATTGGTATAGGATCCTAAATTTATAATATGGGAGGGTTTTACAATATTGATACGTTATCCTAAATTTAAAAGATGGAAGAATTTCAAAATCATGAAATGGGATCCTAAATTTAAAATATGGGTGGGTTTTAAAATATCACTATGGGCTTCTTAATTAAAAAGATGGGAGGGCTTTAAAATATTTTTATAGGATCCGATTTTCAAAGAAGGAGGGTTTTAAAATGTTGATAGAGAATCCTTAATTTAAAAGATGAAAGGGTTTTGAAATATCGATATAGGATCCTAAATATAAAAGATGGGAGGCTTTTAAAGTATTGATACGTGATCCTAAATTTAAACGATTGGTGAGTTGTAATATATATATATATATATATATATATATATATATATATTCCTTAATTTAAAAGATGGGAGGGCTTTAAAATATTGATAGTGGATCCTAAATTTATCATAAGGGGAGGGTTTTAAAATGTTGATACGGAATCCTAAATTTAAAAGATGGAGGGGTTTCAAATTATTGATATGGGATATTAAATTTAAAATATAAGTTGGTTTTAAAATATTATTATAGGATCCTTAATGAAAAAGATGGGAGGGCTTTAAAATATTGTTATAGGATCCCAAATTTAAGAGAAGGGAGGGTTTTAAAATATTGATAGAGAATCCTTAATTTAAAAGATGGGAGGGTTTTAAAATATCGATATAGGATCCTAACTTTAAAAGATGGGAGGATTTTAAATATTGATATGTGATCCTAAATTTAAACGATGGGAGGGCTTTAAAATAATGATATAGGATCCTAAATTTAAATGATTGGAGGGTTTTTAAATATAAATATAGGATCCTAACTTTAAAAGATTAGAGGCTTTAAAAATATTGATATGTGATCCTAAATTTAAACGATAGGAGGGCTTTAAAATATCGATAAGGGATCATAAATTTAAAAGATGGGAGGGTTTTAAAATATTGATATGGGATCTTAAATTTAAAGGATGGGAGGGCTTTAAAATATTGATATGGGATCCTAAATTTAAAATATGGGTGGGTTTTAAAATATTATTTTAGGATCCTTAATTAAAAAGATGGGAGAGCTTTAAAATATTGTTATAGGATTCTAAATTTATAATATACGAGGGTTTTAAAATATTGATACGGGATCCTAAATTTAAGAGATGGAAGGGCTTCAAAATATTGATATGGGATCCTAAATTTTAAATATTGGTGGGTTTTAAAGTATTATTATAGGATCCTTAATTAAAATGATGGGAGGGCTTTAAAATATTGTTATAGGACCCTAAATTTAAAAGAAGGGATGATTTTAAAATATTGGTATAGAATCCTTAATTTAAAAGATGGGATGGTTTTATAAAATCCATATAGGATCCTAAATTTAAAAGACGTGAGGGTTTTAACATATTTATATGTGATCCTAAATTATACGATGGGTGTATTGTAAAATATTGATATAGGATCCTTAATTTAAAAGATGGGAGGGCTTTAAAATATTGATATAGGATCCTAAATTTAAATGATGGGAGGGTTTTAAAATATCGATACAGGATCCTAACTTTAAAAGATGGGAGTGTTTTAAAATATTGATATGTGATCCTAAATTTAAACGATGGGAGGGCTTGAAAATATTGATATTGGATCCTAAGTTTAAAAGATGGGAGGGTTTTAAAATATTGATATGGTATTTTAATTTAAAAGATGGGAGGGTTTTAAAATATTGATAAGGATTCTAAATTTAAAATTGGGAGGGTTTTAAAATATTGATATAGGATCCTAAATTTAAAAGAAGGAAGGATTTTAAAATATTGATATAGAATCCTTAACTTAAAAGATATGAGGGTTTTAAAATATTGTCATAGTATCCTAAATTTAAAAGATAGGAGGGTTTTAAAATATTGATAAGGGATCCTATACATAAAAGATAAGAGGGTTTTAAAATATTGATATAGGATCAAAAATTTAAAAGATGGGAGGGTTATAAAATATTGTTATGGGATCCTAAATTTAAAATATGGGTGGGTTTTAGAATATTATTATAGGATCCTTAATTAAAAAGATGGGAGGGCTTTAAAATATTGTTATAGGATCCTAAATTTAAAAGAAGGGAGGGTTTTAAAATATTGATATAGAACCCTTAATTTAAAAGATGGGAGGGTTTTAAAATATTGACATAATATCCTAAATTTAAAAGATGGGAAGGTTTTAAAATATTGATATGGGATCCTTGATTTAAATATGGGAGGGTTTTAATATATTGATAAAGGACCGTAAATTAAAAGATGGGAGGGTTTTAAAATATTGATATGGGATCCTAAATTTAAAAGATGGGAGGGTTTTAAAATATTGATATAGGATCCTTAATTTAAAAGATGGGAGGGTTTTAAAATATTGATATGGGATCCTAGATTTAAAAGATGGAAGGGTTTTAAAATATTGATATGGGATAATAAATTTAAAATATCGGTGTGTTTTAAATATTATTATAGGATCCTTAATTAAAAAGATGGGAGGGCTTTAAAATATTGTTATAGGATCCTAAATTTAAAATAAGGGAGGGTTTTAAAATATTGATTTAGAATCCTTAATTTAAAAGATGGGCGGGTTTTAAAATATTGACATAGTATCCTAAATTTAAAAGAAGGGAGGGTTTTAAAATTGTGATAAGGGATCCTAAATATAAAAGATGGGAGGGTTTTAAAATATTGATATAGGATCCTAAATTTAAAAGATGGGAGGGTTTTAAAATATTGATATGAGATCCTAGATTTAATAGATGGGAGGGTTTTAAAATATTGAATTGGGATCCTAAATTTAAAATATGGGTGGTTTTTAAAATATTATTATAGGATCCTTAATAAAAAAATGGGAGGGCTTTAAAATATTGTTATAGGATCCTAAATTTAAAAGAAGGGAGGGTTTTAAAATATTGATATAGCATCCTTAATTTAAATGATGGGAGGGTTTTTACATATTGACATAGTATCCTAGATTTAAAAGATTGGAGGGTTTTAAAATATTGATATAGGATCCTAAATTTAAAAGATGGCAGGGTTTTAAAACATAAATAAGGGATTCTAAATTTAAAAGCTGGGAGGGTTTTAAAATATTGGTATAGGATCCAAAATTTAAAAGATGGGAGGGTTTTAAAATATTGATATGGGATCCTAGATTTAAAAGATGGGAGGGTTTTAAAATATTGATATGGGATCCTAAATTTAAAATATGGGTGGGTTTTAAATTATTAGTATCGGATCCTTATATAAAAAAATTGGAGGGCTTTAGAATATTGTTATAGGACCCTAAATTTAAAAGATGGGCGGATTTTAAAATATTGGTAGAGAATCCTTAATTTAAAATATGGGAGGTTTTTAACATATGGATATGTGATCCTAAATTTAAACGATGGGTGGATTGTAAAATATTGATATAGGATCCTTAATTTAAAAGATGGGAGGGCTTTAAAATATTGATATAGGATCCTAAATTTAAAAACTGGGAGGGTTTTGAAACATTGATATAGGATCCTAAATTTAAAAGAAGGGAGGATTTTAAAATATTGATATAGAATCCTTAATTTAAAAGATGGGAGGGTTTCAAAATATTGATATAGGATCCTAAATTTATACTATGGGAGGGTTTTAAAATATTGATACGGGATCCTAAATTTAAAAGATGGAAGGGCTTCAAAATATTGATATGGGATCCTAAATTTTAAATATTGGTGGGTTTTAAAGTATTATTATAGGATCCTTAATTAAAATGATGGGAGGGCTTTAAAATATTGTTATAGGACCCTAAATTTAAAAGAAGGGAGGATTTTAAAATATTGGTATAGAATCCTTAATTTAAAAGATGTGATGGTTTTAAAATATCCATATAGGATCCTAAGTTTAAAAGATGTGAGGGTTTTAACATATTGATATGTGATCCTAAATTATACGATGGGTGGATTGTAAAATATTGATATAGGATCCTTAATTTAAAAGATGGGAGGGCTTTAAAATATTTATATAGGATCCTAAATTTAAATGATGGGAGGGTTTTAAAATATCGATATAGGATCCTAACTTTAAAAGATGGGAGTGTTTTAAACTATTGATATGTGATCCTAAATTTAAACGATGGGAGGGCTTGAAAATATTGATATTGGATCCTAAGTTTAAAAGATGGGAGGGTTTTAAAATATTCATATGGTATTTTAATTTAAAAGATGGGAGGGTTTTAAAATATTGATAAGGATTCTAAATTTAACATTGGGAGGGTTTTAAAATATTGATATAGGATCCTAAATTTAAAAGAAGGAAGGATTTTAAAATATTGATTTAGAATCCTTAACTTAAAAGATATGAGGGTTTTAAAATATTGTCATAGTATCCTAAATTTAAAAGATGGGAGGGTTTTAAAATATTGATAAGGGATCCTATACATAAAAGATAAGAGGGTTTTAAAATATTGATATAGGATCAAAAATTTAAAAGATGGGAGGGTTATAAAATATTGTTATGGGATCCTAAATTTAAAATATGGGTGGGTTTTAGAATATTATTATAGGATCCTTAATTAAAAAGATGGGAGGGCTTTAAAATATTGTTATAGGATCCTAAATTTAAAAGATGGGAGGGTTTTAAAATATTGACATAATATCCTAAATTTAAACGATGGGAAGGTTTTAAAATATTGATATGGGATCCTTGATTTAAATATGGGAGGGTTTTAATATATTGATAAAGGACAGTAAATTAAAAGATGGGAGGGTTTTAAAATATTGATATGGGATCCTAAATTTAAAAGATGGGAGGGTTTTAAAATATTGATATAGGATCCTTAATTTAAAAGATGGGAGGGTTTTAAAATATTCATATGGGATCCTAGATTTAAAAGATGGAAGGGTTTTAAAATATTGATATGGGATAATAAATTTAAATTATCGGTGTGTTTTAAAATATTATTATAGGATCCTTAATTAAAAAGATGGGAGGGCTGTAAAATATTGTTATAGGATCCTAAATTTAAAATAAGGGAGGGTTTTAAAGTATTGATTTAGAATCCTTAATTTAAAAGATGGGCGGGTTTTAAAATATTGACATAGTATCCTAAATTTAAAAGAAGGGAGGGTTTTAAAATAGTGATAAGGGATCCAAAATATAAAAGATGGGAGGGTTTTAAAATATTGATATAGGATCCTAACTTTAAAAGATGGGAGGGTTTTAAAATATTGATATGAGATCCTAGATTTAATAGATGGGAGGGTTTTAAAATATTGATATGGGATCCTAAATTTAAAATATGGGTGGGTTTTAAAATATTATTATAGGATCCTTAATAAAAAATGGGAGGGCTTTAAAATGTTGTTATAGGATCCTAAATTTAAAAGAAGGTAGGGTTTTAAAATATTGATATAGCATCCTTAATTTAAAAGATGGGAGGGTTTTTACATATTGACATATAATCCTAGATTTAAAAGATTGGAGGGTTTTAAAATATTGATATAGGATCCTAAATTTAAAAGATGGCAGGGTTTTAAAACATTGATAAGGGATCCTAAATTTAAAAGCTGGGAGGGTTTTAAAATATTGGTATAGGATCCAAAATTTAAAAGATGGGAGGGTTTTAAAATATTGATATGGGATCCTAAATTTAAACGATGGGAGGGTTTTAAATATTTATATAGGATCCTAAATTTAAAATATGGGAGGGTTTTAATATATTGATAAAGGACCGTAAATTTAAAGATGGGAGGGTTTTAAAATATTGATATAGGATCCTAAATTTAAAAGAAGGTCGGATTTTAAAATATTGGTAGAGAATCCTTAATTTAAAATATGGGAGGTTTTTAACATATGGATATGTGATCCTAAATTTAAATGATGGGTGGATTGTAAAATATTGATATAGGATCCTTAATTTAAAAGATGGGAGGGCTTTAAAATATTGATATAGGATCCTAAATTTAAAAACTGGGAGGGTTTTGAAACATTGATATAGGATCCTAAATTTAAAAGAAGGGAGGATTTTAAAATATTGATATAGAATCCTTAATTTAAAAGATGGGAGGGTTTCAAAATATTGATATAGGATCCTTAATTTAAAAGATGGGAGGGTTTTAAAATATTGATACGGGATCCTAAATTTAAAAGCTGAAAGGGTTTCAAAATATTGATATGGGATCCTAAATTTTAAAAATTGGTGGGTTTTAAAATATTATAATAGGATCCTTAATTAAAATGATGGGAGGGCTTTAAAATATTGTTATAGGACCCTAAATTAAAAAGAAGGGAGGATTTTAAAATATTGATATAGCATCCTTAATTTAAAAGATGGGAGGGTTTTAAAATATTGACATAGTATCTAGATTTAAAAGATGGGAGGGTTTTAAGATATCGATATAGGATCCTAACTTTAAAAGATGGGAGGATTTTAATATATTGATATGTGATCCTAAATTTAAACGATGGGAGGGCTTTAAAATATTGATATGGGGTCCTAAATTTAAAAGATGGGAGGGTTTTAAAATATTGATATGGGATCTTAAATTTAAAGATGGGAGGTTTTGAAAATATTGATAGAGAATCTTTAATTTAACAGAAGGGAGGGTTTTGTAATATTGATATAGGATCCTAAATTTAGAGATGGGAGGGTTTTAAAATATTAATATGGGATCCTAAATTTATAATATGGGAAGTTATAAAATATTGATACGGGACCCTAAATTTAAAAGATGGAAGGGATACAAAATATTGATATGGGATCCTAAATTTTAAATATTGGTGGGTTTTAAAATATTATTATAGTATCCTTAATTAAAATGATGGGAGGGCTTTAAATTTTGTTATAGGACTCTAAATTTAACAGAAGGGAGGATTTTAAAATATTGGTGTAGAATCCTTAATTGAAAAGATGAGAGGGTTTTAAAATATCCATATAGGATCCTAAATTAAAAAGACGGGAGGGTTTTAACATATTGATATGTGATCCTAAATTTAAACGATGCGTGGATTGCAAAATATTGATATAGGATCCTTAATTTAAAAGATGGGAGGGCTTTAAAATATTGATATAGGATCCTAAATTTAAATGATGGGAGGGTTTTAAAATATCGATATAGGATCCTAACTTTAAAAGATGTGAGGGTTTTAAAATATTGATATGTGAACCTAAATTTAAACGATGGGAGGGCTTTAAAATATTGATATGGGATCCTAAATTTAAAAGATGGGAGGGTTTTAAAATATTGATATAGGATCCTAACTTTAAAAGATCGGAGGGTTTTAAAATATTGATAGAAAATCCTTAATTTAACAGAAGGGAGGGTTTTGTAATATTGATATAGGAACCTAAATTTAAAAGATGGGAGGGTTTTAAAATATTGATCTAGGATCCTAAATTTATAATATGGGGGGGGGGTTTAAAATATTGATACGGGATCCTAAATTTAAAAGATGGAAGGGTTTCTAAATATTGATATGGGATCCTAAATTTTAAATATGGGTGGGTTGTAAAATATTATTATAGGATCCTTAATTAAAAAGATAGGAGGGCTTAAAATATTGTTATAGGATCCTAAATTTAAAAGATGGGAGGGCTTTAAAATATTGACATAGTATCCTAAATTTAAAAGATGGGAGGGTTTTAAAATATCGACATAGGATCCTATCTTTAAAAGATGGGAGGATTTTAAAATATTGATATGTGATCCTAAATTTAAACGATGGGAGGGCTTTAAAATATTGATATAGGATCCTAATGTAAATGATGGGAGGGTTTTTAAATATCGATATAGGATCCTAACTTTAAAAGATTAGAGGGTTTTAAAATATTGATATGTGATCCTAAATTTAAAGGATAGGAGGGCTTTAAAATATTGATATGGGATTCTAAATTTAAAAGATGGAAGGGTGTTAAAATATTGATATGGGATCTTAAATTTAAAAGATGGGAGGGTTTTAAAATATTGATAAGGATTCTAAATTTAAAAGTGGGAGGGTTTTAAAATATTGATATAGGATCCTAAATTTAAAAGATGGGAGGGTTTTTAAAATATTGATAGAGAATCTTTAATTTAACAGAAGGGAGGGTTTTGTAATATTGATATAGAATCCTAAATTTAAAAATGGGAGGGTTGTAAAATATTGATATAGGATCCTAAATTTATAATATGGGAGGGTTTTAAAATATTGATACGAGATCCTAAATTTAAAAGATGGAAGGGTTTCAAAATATTGATATGGGATCCTAAATTTTAAAAATTGGTGGGTTTTAAAATTTTATTATAGGATCCTTAATTAAAATGATGGGAGGGCTTTAAAATATCGTTATAGGACCCTAAATTTAAAAGAAGGGACGATTTTAAAATATTGATATAGCAACCTAAATTTAAAAGATGGGAGAGCTTTAAAATATTGACATAGTATCCTAGATTTAAAAGATGGAAGGGTTTTAAGATATTGATATAGGATCCTAACTTTAAAAGATGGAAGGATTTTAAAATATTGATATTTGATCCTAAATTTAAACGATTGGAGGGCTTTAAAATATTGATATGGGATCCTAAATTTAAAAGATGGGAGGGTTTTAAACTATAGATAAGGATCCTTAATTTAAAAGATGGGAGGTCTTTAAAATATTTATATAGGATCCTAAATTTAAATGATGGGAGGGTTTTAAAATATCGATATAGGATCCTAACTTTAAAAGATGGGAGGGTTTTAAAATATTGATATGTGATCCTAAATTTAAACGATGGGAGGGCTTTAAAATATTGATATGGGATCCCAAATTTAAAAGATGGGAGGGTTTTAAAATATTGATATAGGATCCTAAATTTAAAAGATTGGAGGGTTTTAAAATATTGATACAAAATCCTTAATTTAACAGAAGGGAGGATTTTGTAATTTTGATATAGGAACCCAAATTTAAAAGATTGGAGGGTTTTAAAATATTGAATTAGGATCCTAAATTTAAAAGATGGGAGGGTTTTAAAATATTGATATGTGATCCTACATTTAAACGATGGGAGGGCTTTAAAATATTGATATGGGATCCTAAATTTAAAAGATGGGAAGGTTTTAAAATATTGATATGTGATCTTAAATTTAAAAGATGGGAGGGTTTTAAAATATTGATAAGGATTCTAAATTTAAAAGATCGGAGGGTTTTAAAATATTGATAGAAAATCCTTAATTTAACAGAAGGGAGGGTTTTGTAATATTGATATAGGATCCTAAATTTAAAAGATGGGAGGGTTTAAATATATTGATCTAGGATCCTAAATTTATAATATGGGAGGGTTTGAAAATATTGATACGGGATCCTGAATTTAAAAGATGGAAGGGTTTCTAAATATTGACATGGGATCCTAAATTTTAAATATGGGTGGGTTTAAAAATAGTATTATAAAATCCTTAATTAAAAAGATGGGAGGGTTTTAAAATATTGATATGGGATCCTAAATTTAAAGGATGGATGGATTTTACAACTATTTATATGGGATACAAAATTTAAAAGATGGGAGGACTTTAAAATATTGAAATGGGATCCTAAATTTAAAAGATGGGAGGATTTTAAAATATTGATATGGGATCTTAAATTTAAAAGATGGGAGGGTTTTAAAAAATTGATAAGTGATCCTAAATTTAAAAATGGGAGGGTTTTAAAGTATTGATATAGGATCCTAAATTTAAAAGATGGGAGGGTTTTAAAATATTGATATGGGATCCTAGATTAAAAAGATGGAAGGTTTTTAAAATATTGATATGGGATCCTAAATTTAAAATATGGGTGGGTTTTAAAATATTATTATAGGATCCTTAATTAAAAAGTGGGGAGGGCTTTAAAATATTGATATAGGATCCTAAATTTAAAAGAAGGGAGGGTTTTTAAGTATTGACATAGTATCCTAGATTTAAAATATGGGAGGGTTTTAAAATATTGATATAGGATCCTAAATTTAAAAGATGGCAGGGTTTTAAAACATTGATAAGGGAATTTAAATTTAAAAGATGGGGGGGTTTTAAAATATTGATATGGGATCCTAAATTTAAAATATAGGTGGGTTTTAAAATATTATTATAGGATCCTTAATTAAAAAGATGGGAGGGCTTTAAAATATTTTTATAGGATCCGATTTTAAAAGAGGGAGGGTTTTTATATGTTGATAGAGAATCCTTAATTTAAAAGATGAAAGGGTTTTGAAATATCGATATAGGATCCTAAATATAAAAGATGTGAGGGTTTTAAAATATTGATATGTGATCCTAAATTTAAACGATGGGTGAGTTGTAAAATATATATAAAGGATCCTTAATTTAAAAGATGGGAGGGCTTTAAAATATTGATAGAGGATCCTAAATTTATCATATGGGAGGGTTTTAAAATATTGATAGGGAATCCTAAATTTAATAGATGGAAGGGTTTCAAAATATTGATATGGGATCCTAAATTTAAATATAATTTGGTTTTGAAATATTATTATAGGATCCTTAATGAAAAAGATGGGAGGGCTTTAAAATATTGTTATAGGATCCCAAATTTAAGAAAAGGGAGGGTTTTAAAATATTGATAGAGAATTCTTAATTTAAAAGATGGGAGGGTTTTAAAATATCGATATAGGATCCTAACTTTAAAAGATGGGAGGATTTTAAAATATTGATAGAGAATCTTAAATTTAACACAAGGGAGGGTTTTGTAATATTGATATAGGATCCTAAATTTAAATGATGGGAGGGTTTTAAAATATTGATATAGGATCCTAAATTGAAAATATGGGAGGGTTTTAAAATATTGCCACGGGATCCTAAATTTAAAAGATGGAAGGGTTTCAAAATATTGATATGGGATCCTAAATTTAAAAGATCGGAGGGTTTTAAAATATTGATATGGGATCTTAAATTTAAAAGATGGGAGGGTTTTAAAATATTGATAAGGATTCTAAATTTTAAAGTGGGAGGGTTTTAAAATATTGATATAGGATCCTAAATTTAAAAGATGGGAGGGTTTGAAAATATTGATAGAGAATATTTAATTTAACAGAAGGGAGTGTTTTGTAATATTGATATAGGATCCTAAATTTAAAAGATGGGAGGGTTTTAAAATATTGATATAGGATCCTAAATTTATAATATGGGAGGTTTATAAAATATTGATACGGGATCCTAAATTTAAAAGATGGAAGGGTTTCAAAATATTGATATGGGATCCTAAATGTTAAATATTGGTGGGTTTTAAAATATTAATATAGGATCCTTAATAAAAAGATGGGAGGTCTTTAAAATATTGTTATAGGACCCTAAATTTAAAAGAAGGGGGGATTTTAAAATATTGGTAGAGAATCCTTAATTTAAAAGATGGGAGGGTTTTAAAATATCCATATAGGATCCTAAATTTAAAAGATGGGAGGGTTTTAACATATTGATATGTGATCCTAAATTTAAACGATGGGTGGATTGTAAAATATTGATATACGATCCTAAATTTAAAAGATGGGAGGGTTTTGAAATATTGATACTGGATCCTAAATTTAAAAGATGGAAGGGTTTTTAAATATTGATATGGGATCCTAAATGTAAATGATGGGAGCGTTTTAAAAACTTGATATAGGATCCTTAATTTAAAAGATGGGAGAGTTTTATAATATTCATATAGGATCCAAAATTTAAAAGATGGGAGTGTTTTAAAATATAGGTATGGGATCCTAAATTTAAAAGAAGGGTGGGTTTTAAAATATATATAGAATGCTTAATTTAAAAGATGGGAGGGCTTTAAAATATTGATATAGGATCCTAAATTTAAAAGATGGGAGGGTTTTGAAATATTGATATAGGATTCCAAATTTAAACGATGGGGCCGTTTTAAATATTGATATAAGATCCTAAATTGGAAAGATGGGAGGGTTTTAATATATTGATATAGGACCCTAAATCAAAAGATGGGATGGTTTTAAAATATTCATTAGGGATCCTTAATTCAAAAGGTGGGAGGGTTAAAAAATATTGATATGGGATCCTTAATTTAAAAGATGGGAGGGTTTTAAAATGTTGATATAGGATCATAAATTTAAAAGATAGGAGGGTTTTAAAATTTTGATATGGTATCCTAAATTTAAAAGATGGGTCGGAATGAAAATATTGATTGAGTACCCTAAATTTAAAAGATGGGAGGGTTTTAATATATTTATATGGAATTCTTAATTTACAAAGTGGGAGGGTTTAAAATATTAATATAAGATACTAATTTTAAAAGATGGAGGGCTTTAAAATAGTTCTATAGAATCCTAAATTTAGAAACTTGGAGGGTTTTAAAATATTGATATGGAATCCTAAATTTAAAAGATGGGAGGGTTTTAAAGTATTGATATAGGATCCTAAATTTAAAAGAAGGGAGGGTTTTAAAATATTGATATAGAATCCTTAATTTAAAAGATGGGAGGGTTTTAAAATATTGACATAGTATTCTAAATTTAAAAGATGGGAGGGATTTAAGATATTGATATGGGATCCTAAATTTAAACGATGGGAGGGTTTTAAATATTTATATAGGATCCTAAATTTAAAATATGGGAGGGTTTTAATATATTGATAAAGGACCGTAAATTAAAAGATGGGAGGGTTTTAAAATATAGATATGGGAACCTAAATTTAAAAGATGGGAGGGTTTTAAAATATTGATATAGGATCCTTAACTTATAAGATGGGCAGGTTTTAAAATACTGATATGGGATCCTTAATGTATAATATGGGAGGGTTTTACAATATTGATACGTTATCCTAAATTTAAAAGATGGAAGAGTTTCAAAATCATGATATGGGATCCTAAATTTAAAATATGGGTGGGTTTTAAAATATTACTATAGGATTCTTAATTAAAAAGAAGGGAGGGCTTTAAAATATTTTTATAGGATCCGATTTTAAAAGAGGGAGGGTTTTAAAATGTTGATAGAGAATCCTTAATTTAAAAGATGAAAGGGTTTTGTAATATCGATATAGGATCCTAAATATAAAAGATGGGAGGGTTTTAAAGTATTGATATGTGATCCTAAATTGAAACGATGGGTGAGTTGTAAACTATATATAAATAGGATCCTTAATTTAATAGCCGGCAGGGCTTTAAAATATTGATAGAGGATCCTAAATTTATCATATGGGAGGGTTTTAAAATATTGATACGGAATCCTAAATTTAAAAGATGGAAGGGTTTCAAAATATTGATATGGGATCCTAAATTTAAAATATAGGTTGGTTTTAAAATATTATTATAGGATCCTTAATGAAAAAGATGGGAGGGCTTTAAAATATTGTTATAGGATTCTAAATATAAAAGAAAGGAGGGTTTTAAATTATTTAAATAGAATCCTTAATTTAAAAGATGGGAAGTTTTTAAAATATTGACATAGTATCCTAAATTTAAAAGATGGGAGGGTTTTAATATATCGATATAGGATCCTAAATTTAAAGAATGAGAGGGTTTTAAAATATTGATATGGGATCCTAAATTAAAAAGATGGGAGGGTTTTAAAATATTGATATAGGATCCTAAATTTAAAAGATTGGAGGTTTTTAAATATTGATATGGAATCCTAGATTTAAAAGAAGGGAGGTTTTTAAAATATTGATATGGGATCCTAAATTTAAAATATGGGTGGGTTTTAAAATATTATTATAGGATCCTTAATTAAAAAAGATGGGAGGGCTTTAAAATACTGTTATAGGATCCTAAATTTAAAAGAAGGGAGGGTTTTAAAATATTGATATAGAATCCTTAATTTAAAAGATGGGAGGGTTTTAAAATATTGAAATAGTATCCTAAATTTAAAAGATGGGTGGGTTTTAAAATATTGATATGGGATCCTAAATTTAAACGATGGGAGGGTTTTAAATATTTATATAGGATCCTAAATTTAAAATATGGGAGGGTTTTAATATATTGATAAAGGACCGTAAATTTAAAGATGGGAGGGTTTTAAAATATTGATATAGGATCCTAAATTTAAAAGAAGGGCGGATTTTAAAATATTGGTAGAGAATCCTTAATTTAAAATATGGGAGGTTTTTAACATATGGATATGTGATCCTAAATTTAAATGATGGGTGGATTGTAAAATATTGATATAGGTTCCTTAATTTAAAAGATGGGAGGGCTTTAAAATATTGATATAGGATCCTAAATTTAAAAACTGGGAGGGTTTTGAAACATTGATATAGGATCCTAAATTTAAAAGAAGGGAGGATTTTAAAATATTGATATAGAATCCTTAATTTAAAAGATGGGAGGGTTTCAAAATATTGATATAGGATCCTAAATTTATACTATGGGAGGGTTTTAAAATATTGATACGGGATCCTAAATTTAAAAGATGAAAGGGTTTCAAAATATTGATATGGGATCCTAAATTTTAAAAATTGGTGGGTTTTAAAATATTATAATAGGATCCTTAATTAAAATGATGGGAGGGCTTTAAAATATTGTTATAGGACCCTAAATTAAAAAGAAGGGAGGATTTTAAAATATTGATATAGCATCCTTAATTTAAAAGATGGGAGGGTTTTAAAATATTGACATAGTATCTAGATTTAAAAGATGGGAGGGTTTTAAGATATCGATATAGGATCCTAACTTTAAAAGATGGGAGGATTTTAATATATTGATATGTGATCCTAAATTTAAACGATGGGAGGGCTTTAAAATATTGATATGGGGTCCTAAATTTAAAAGATGGGAGGGTTTTAAAATATTGATATGGGATCTTAAATTTAAAGATGGGAGGTTTTGAAAATATTGATAGAGAATCTTTAATTTAACAGAAGGGAGGGTTTTGTAATATTGATATAGGATCCTAAATTTAGAGATGGGAGGGTTTTAAAATATTAATATGGGATCCTAAATTTATAATATGGGAAGTTATAAAATATTGATACGGGACCCTAAATTTAAAAGATGGAAGGGATACAAAATATTGATATGGGATCCTAAATTTTAAATATTGGTGGGTTTTAAAATATTATTATAGTATCCTTAATTAAAATGATGGGAGGGCTTTAAATTTTGTTATAGGACTCTAAATTTAACAGAAGGGAGGATTTTAAAATATTGGTGTAGAATCCTTAATTGAAAAGATGAGAGGGTTTTAAAATATCCATATAGGATCCTAAATTAAAAAGACGGGAGGGTTTTAACATATTGATATGTGATCCTAAATTTAAACGATGCGTGGATTGCAAAATATTGATATAGGATCCTTAATTTAAAAGATGGGAGGGCTTTAAAATATTGATATAGGATCCTAAATTTAAATGATGGGAGGGTTTTAAAATATCGATATAGGATCCTAACTTTAAAAGATGTGAGGGTTTTAAAATATTGATATGTGAACCTAAATTTAAACGACGGGAGGGCTTTAAAATATTGATATGGGATCCTAAATTTAAAAGATGGGAGGGTTTTAAAATATTGATATAGGATCCTAACTTTAAAAGATCGGAGGGTTTTAAAATATTGATAGAAAATCCTTAATTTAACAGAAGGGAGGGTTTTGTAATATTGATATAGGAACCTAAATTTAAAAGATGGGAGGGTTTTAAAATATTGATCTAGGATCCTAAATTTATAATATGGGGGGGGTTTAAAATATTGATACGGGATCCTAAATTTAAAAGATGGAAGGGTTTCTAAATATTGATATGGGATCCTAAATTTTAAATATGGGTGGGTTGTAAAATATTATTATAGGATCCTTAATTAAAAAGATAGGAGGGCTTAAAATATTGTTATAGGATCCTATATTTAAAAGATGGGAGGGCTTTAAAATATTGACATAGTATCCTAAATTTAAAAGATGGGAGGGTTTTAAAATATCGACATAGGATCCTATCTTTAAAAGATGGGAGGATTTTAAAACATTGATATGTGATCCTAAATTTAAACGATGGGAGGGCTTTAAAATATTGATATAGGATCCGAATGTAAATGATGGGAGGGTTTTTAAATATCGATATAGGATCCTAACTTTAAAAGATTAGAGGGTTTTAAAATATTGATATGTGATCCTAAATTTAAAGGATAGGAGGGCTTTAAAATATTGATATGGGATTCTAAATTTAAAAGATGGAAGGGTGTTAAAATATTGATATGGGATCTTAAATTTAAAAGATGGGAGGGTTTTAAAATATTGATAAGGATTCTAAATTTAAAAGTGGGAGGGTTTTAAAATATTGATATAGGATCCTAAATTTAAAAGATGGGAGGGTTTTTAAAATATTGATAGAGAATCTTTAATTTAACAGAAGGGAGGGTTTTGTAATATTGATATAGAATCCTAAATTTAAAAATGGGAGGGTTGTAAAATATTGATATAGGATCCTAAATTTATAATATGGGAGGGTTTTAAAAAATTGATACGAGATCCTAAATTTAAAAGATGGAAGGGTTTCAAAATATTGATATGGGATCCTAAATTTTAAAAATTGGTGGGTTTTAAAATTTTGTTATAGGATCCTTAATTAAAATGATGGGAGGGCTTTAAAATATCGTTATAGGACCCTAAATTTAAAAGAAGGGACGATTTTAAAATATTGATATAGCATCCTAAATTTAAAAGATGGGAGAGTTTTAAAATATTGACATAGTATCCTAGATTTAAAAGATGGAAGGGTTTTAAGATATTGATATAGGATCCTAACTTTAAAAGATGGGAGGATTTTAAAATATTGATATTTGATCCTAAATTTAAACGATTGGAGGGCTTTAAAATATTGATATGGGATCCTAAATTTAAAAGATGGGAGGGTTTTAAAATATAGATAAGGATCCTTAATTTAAAAGATGGGAGGTCTTTAAAATATTTATATAGGATCCTAAATTTAAATGATGGGAGGGTTTTAAAATATCGATATAGGATCCTAACTTTAAAAGATGGGAGGGTTTTAAAATATTGATATGTGATCCTAAATTTAAACGATGGGAGGGCTTTAAAATATTGATATGGGATCCCAAATTTAAAAGATGGGAGGGTTTTAAAATATTGATATAGGATCCTAAATTTAAAAGATTGGAGGGTTTTAAAATATTGATACAAAATCCTTAATTTAACAGAAGGGAGGATTTTGTAATTTTGATATAGGAACCCAAATTTAAAAGATTGGAGGGTTTTAAAATATTGAATTAGGATCCTAAATTTAAAAGATGGGAGGGTTTTAAAATATTGATATGTGATCCTACATTTAAACGATGGGAGGGCTTTAAAATATTGATATGGGATCCTAAATTTAAAAGATGGGAAGGTTTTAAAATATTGATATGTGATCTTAAATTTAAAAGATGGGAGGGTTTTAAAATATTGATAAGGATTCTAAATTTAAAAGATCGGAGGGTTTTAAAATATTGATAGAAAATCCTTAATTTAACAGAAGGGAGGGTTTTGTAATATTGATATAGGATCCTAAATTTAAAAGATGGGAGGGTTTAAATATATTGATCTAGGATCCTAAATTTATAATATGGGAGGGTTTGAAAATATTGATACGGGATCCTGAATTTAAAAGATGGAAGGGTTTCTAAATATTGACATGGGATCCTAAATTTTAAATATGGGTGGGTTTAAAAATAGTATTATAAAATCCTTAATTAAAAAGATGGGAGGGTTTTAAAATATTGATATGGGATCCTAAATTTAAAGGATGGATGGATTTTACAACTATTTATATGGGATACAAAATTTAAAAGATGGGAGGACTTTAAGATATTGAAATGGGATCCTAAATTTAAAAGATGGGAGGATTTTAAAATATTGATATGGGATCTTAAATTTAAAAGATGGGAGGGTTTTAAAATATTGATATGTGATCTTAAATTTAAAAGATGGGAGGGTTTTAAAATATTGATAAGGATTCTAAATTTAAAAGATCGGAGGGTTTTAAAATATTGATAGAAAATCCTTAATTTAACAGAAGGGAGGGTTTTGTAATATTGATATAGGATCCTAAATTTAAAAGATGGGAGGGTTTAAATATATTGATCTAGGATCCTAAATTTATAATATGGGAGGGTTTGAAAATATTGATACGGGATCCTGAATTTAAAAGATGGAAGGGTTTCTAAATATTGACATGGGATCCTAAATTTTAAATATGGGTGGATTTAAAAATAGTATTATAAAATCCTTAATTAAAAAGATGGGAGGGTTTTAAAATATTGATATGGGATCCTAAATTTAAAGGATGGATGGATTTTACAACTATTTATATGGGATACAAAATTTAAAAGATGGGAGGACTTTAAAATATTGAAATGGGATCCTAAATTTAAAAGATGGGAGGATTTTAAAATATTGATATGGGATCTTAAATTTAAAAGATGGGAGGGTTTTAAAAAATTGATAAGGGATCCTAAATTTAAAAAGGGAGGGTTTTAAAGTATTGATATAGGATCCCAAATTTAAAAGATGGGAGGGTTTTAAAATATTGATATGGGATCCTAGATTAAAAAGATGGAAGGTTTTTAAAATATTGATATGGGATCCTAAATTTAAAATATGGGTGGGTTTTAAAATATTATTATAGGATCCTTAATTAAAAAGTGGGGAGGGCTTTAAAATATTGATATAGGATCCTAAATTTAAAAGAAGGGAGGGTTTTTAAGTATTGACATAGTATCCTAGATTTAAAATATGGGAGGGTTTTAAAATATTGATATAGGATCCTAAATTTAAAAGATGGCAGGGTTTTAAAACATTGATAAGGGAATTTAAATTTAAAAGATGGGGGGGTTTTAAAATATTGATATGGGATCCTAAATTTAAAATATAGGTGGGTTTTAAAATATTATTATAGGATCCTTAATTAAAAAGATGGGAGGGCTTTAAAATATTTTTATAGGATCCGATTTTAAAAGAGGGAGGGTTTTTATATGTTGATAGAGAATCCTTAATTTAAAAGATGAAAGGGTTTTGAAATATCGATATAGGATCCTAAATATAAAAGATGTGAGGGTTTTAAAATATTGATATGTGATCCTAAATTTAAACGATGGGTGAGTTGTAAAATATATATAAAGGATCCTTAATTTAAAAGATGGGAGGGCTTTAAAATATTGATAGAGGATCCTAAATTTATCATATGGGAGGGTTTTAAAATATTGATAGGGAATCCTAAATTTAATAGATGGAAGGGTTTCAAAATATTGATATGGGATCCTAAATTTAAATATAATTTGGTTTTGAAATATTATTATAGGATCCTTAATGAAAAAGATGGGAGGGCTTTAAAATATTGTTATAGGATCCCAAATTTAAGAAAAGGGAGGGTTTTAAAATATTGATAGAGAATTCTTAATTTAAAAGATGGGAGGGTTTTAAATTTTGATATAGGATCCTAACTTTAAAAGATGGGAGGATTTTAAAATATTGATAGAGAATCTTAAATTTAACACAAGGGAGGGTTTTGTAATATTGATATAGGATCCTAAATTTAAATGATGGGAGGGTTTTAAAATATTGATATAGGATCCTAAATTGAAAATATGGGAGGGTTTTAAAATATTGCCACGGGATCCTAAATTTAAAAGATGGAAGGGTTTCAAAATATTGATATGGGATCCTAAATTTAAAAGATCGGAGGGTTTTAAAATATTGATATGGGATCTTAAATTTAAAAGATGGGAGGGTTTTAAAATATTGATAAGGATTCTAAATTTTAAAGTGGGAGGGTTTTAAAATATTGATATAGGATCCTAAATTTAAAAGATGGGAGGGTTTGAAAATATTGATAGAGAATATTTAATTTAACAGAAGGGAGTGTTTTGTAATATTGATATAGGATCCTAAATTTAAAAGATGGGAGGGTTTTAAAATATTGATATAGGATCCTAAATTTATAATATGGGAGGTTTATAAAATATCGATACGGGATCCTAAATTTAAAAGATGGAAGGGTTTCAAAATATTGATATGGGATCCTAAATTTTAAATATTGGTGGGTTTTAAAATATTAATATAGGATCCTTAATAAAAAGATGGGAGGTCTTTAAAATATTGTTATAGGACCCTAAATTTAAAAGAAGGGGGGATTTTAAAATATTGGTAGAGAATCCTTAATTTAAAAGATGGGAGGGTTTTAAAATATCCATATAGGATCCTAAATTTAAAAGATGGGAGGGTTTTAACATATTGATATGTGATCCTAAATTTAAACGATGGGTGGATTGTAAAATATTGATATACGATCCTAAATTTAAAAGATGGGAGGGTTTTGAAATATTGATACTGGATCCTAAATTTAAAAGATGGAAGGGTTTTTAAATATTGATATGGGATCCTAAATGTAAATGATGGGAGCGTTTTAAAAACTTGATATAGGATCCTTAATTTAAAATATGGGAGAGTTTTATAATATTCATATAGGATCCAAAATTTAAAAGATGGGAGTGTTTTAAAATATAGGTATGGGATCCTAAATTTAAAAGAAGGGTGGGTTTTAAAATATATATAGAATGCTTAATTTAAAAGATGGGAGGGCTTTAAAATATTGATATAGGATCCTAAATTTAAAAGATGGGAGGGTTTTGAAATATTGATATAGGATTCCAAATTTAAACGATGGGGCCGTTTTAAATATCGATATAAGATCCTAAATTGGAAAGATGGGAGGGTTTTAATATATTGATATAGGACCCTAAATCAAAAGATGGGATGGTTTTAAAATATTCATTAGGGATCCTTAATTTAAAAGGTGGGAGGGTTAAAAAATATTGATATGGGATCCTTAATTTAAAAGATGGGAGGGTTTTAAAATGTTGATATAGGATCATAAATTTAAAAGATAGGAGGGTTTTAAAATTTTGATATGGGATCCTAAATTTAAAAGATGGGTCGGAATGAAAATATTGATTGAGTACTCTAAATTTAAAAGATGGGAGGGTTTTAATATATTTATATGGAATTCTTAATTTACAAAGTGGGAGGGTTTGAAATATTAATATAAGATACTAATTTTAAAAGATGGAGGGCTTTAAAATAGTTCTATAGAATCCTAAATTTAGAAACTTGGAGGGTTTTAAAATATTGATATGGAATCCTAAATTTAAAA
Source organism: Hymenopus coronatus (assembly GCA_030762935.1). Classification (NCBI taxonomy): domain Eukaryota; kingdom Metazoa; phylum Arthropoda; class Insecta; order Mantodea; family Hymenopodidae; genus Hymenopus; species Hymenopus coronatus. The sequence continues at coordinate 85,767,283 of CM060897.1, read as the reverse complement.
GATGGGAGGGTTTTAAAGTATTGATATAGGATCCTAAATTTAAAAGAAGGGAGGGTTTTAAAATATTGATATAGAATCCTTAATTTAAAAGATGGGAGGGTTTTAAAATATTGACATAGTATTCTAAATTTAAAAGATGGGAGGGATTTAAGATATTGATATGGGATCCTAAATTTAAACGATGGGAGGGTTTTAAATATTTATATAGGATCCTAAATTTAAAATATGGGAGGGTTTTAATATATTGATAAAGGACCGTAAATTAAAAGATGGGAGGGTTTTAAAATATAGATATGGGAACCTAAATTTAAAAGATGGGAGGGTTTTAAAATATTGATATAGGATCCTTAACTTATAAGATGGGCAGGTTTTAAAATACTGATATGGGATCCTTAATGTATAATATGGGAGGGTTTTACAATATTGATACGTTATCCTAAATTTAAAAGATGGAAGAGTTTCAAAATCATGATATGGGATCCTAAATTTAAAATATGGGTGGGTTTTAAAATATTACTATAGGATTCTTAATTAAAAAGAAGGGAGGGCTTTAAAATATTTTTATAGGATCCGATTTTAAAAGAGGGAGGGTTTTAAAATGTTGATAGAGAATCCTTAATTTAAAAGATGAAATGGTTTTATAATATCGATATAGGATCCTAAATATAAAAGATGGGAGGGTTTTAAAGTATTGATATGTGATCCTAAATTGAAACGATGGGTGAGTTGTAAACTATATATATAGGATCCTTAATTTAATAGCCGGCAGGGCTTTAAAATATTGATAGAGGATCCTAAATTTATCATATGGGAGGGTTTTAAAATATTGATACGGAATCCTAAATTTAAAAGATGGAAGGGTTTCAAAATATTGATATGGGATCCTAAATTTAAAATATAGGTTGGTTTTAAAATATTATTATAGGATCCTTAATGAAAAAGATGGGAGGGCTTTAAAATATTGTTATAGGATTCTAAATATAAAAGAAAGGAGGGTTTTAAATTATTTAAATAGAATCCTTAATTTAAAAGATGGGAGGTTTTTAAAATATTGACATAGTATCCTAAATTTAAAAGATGGGAGTGTTTTAATATATCGATATAGGATCCTAAATTTAAAGGATGAGAGGGTTTTAAAATATTGATATGGGATCCTAAATTAAAAAGATGGGAGGGTTTTAAAATATTGATATAGGATCCTAAATTTAAAAGATTGGAGGGTTTTAAATATTGATATGGAATCCTAGATTTAAAAGAAGGCAGGTTTTTAAAATATTGATATGGGATCCTAAATTTAAAATATGGGTGGGTTTTAAAATATTATTATAGGATCCTTAATTAAAAAAGATGGGAGGGCTTTAAAATACTGTTATAGGATCCTAAATTTAAAAGAAGGGAGGGTTTTAAAATATTGATATAGAATCCTTAATTTAAAAGATGGGAGGGTTTTAAAATATTGAAATAGTATCCTAAATTTAAAAGATGGGTGGGTTTTAAAATATTGATATGGGATCCTAAATTTAAACGATGGGAGGGTTTTAAATATTTATATAGGATCCTAAATTTAAAATATGGGTGGGTTTTAAAATATTATTATAGGATCCTTAATTAAAAAGATGGGAGGGCTTTAAAATATTGTTATAGGATCCTAAATTTAAAAGAAGGGAGGGTTTTCTAAAAATATTGATATAGAATCCTTAATTTAAAAGATGGGAGGGTTTTAAAATATTGACATATTATCCTAAATTTAAAAGATGGGAGGGTTGTAAAATATTGATATGGGATCCTAAATTTAAAATATGGGTGGGTTTTAAAATATTATTATCGGATCCTTAATTAAAAAGATGGGAGGGCTTTAGAATATTGTTATAGGACCCTAAATTTAAAAGAAGGGCGGATTTTAAAATATTGGTAGAGAATCCTTAATTTAAAATATGGGAGGTTTTTAACATATGGATATGTGATCCTAAATTTAAACGATGGGTGGATTGTAAAATATTGATATCGGATCCTTAATTTAAAAGATGGGAGGGCTTTAAAATATTGATATAGGATCCTAAATTTAAAAACTGGGTGGGTTTTGAAACATTGATATAGGATCCTAACTTTAAAAGCTGTGAGGGTTTTAAATTATTGATATGTGAACCTAAATTTAAACGATGGGAGGGCTTTAAAATATTGATATGGGATCCTAAATTTAAAAGATGGGAGGGTTTTAAAATATTGATATAGGATCCTAAATTTAAAAGATCGGAGGGTCTTAAAATATCGATAGAAAATCCTTAATTTACTAGAAGGGAGGGTTTTGTAATATGGATATAGGAACCCAAATTTAAAAGATTGGAGGGTTTGAAAATATTGATCTAGGATCCTAAATTTATAATATGGGAGGGTTTGAAAATATTTATACGGGATCCTAAATTTAAAAGATGGAAGGGTTTCTAAATATTGACATGGGACCCTACATTTTAAATATGGGTGGATTTTAAAATATTATTATAGGATCCTTAATTTAAAAGATGGGAAGGTTTTAAAATATTGATATGGGATCTTAAATTTAAAAGATGGGAGGGTTTTAAAATATTGATAAGGATTCTAAATTTAAAAGTGAGAGGGTTTTAAAAGATTGATATAGGATCCTAAATTTAAAAGATCGGAGGGTTTTAAAATATTGATAGAAAATCCTTAATTTAACAGAAGGGAGGGTTTTGTAATATTGATATAGGATCCTAAATTTAAAAGATGGGAGGGTTTTAAAATATTGATCTAGGATCCTAAATTTATAATATGGGGGGTTTTAAAATATTGATACGGGATCCTAAATTTAAAAGATGGAAGGGTTTCTAAATATTGATATGGGATCCTAAATTTTAAATATGGTGGGTTGTAAAATATTATTATAGGATCCTTAATTAAAAAGATAGGAGGGCTTAAAATATTGTTATAGGATCCTAAATTTAAAAATTGGGAGGGCTTTAGAATATTGACATAGTATCCTAAATTTAAAAGATGGGAGGGTTTTAAAATATCGACATAGGATCCTATCTTTAAAAGATGGGAGGATTTTAAAATATTGATATGTGATCCTAAATTTAAACGATGGGAGGGCTTTAAAATATTGATATAGGATCCTAATTTAAATGATGGGAGGGTTTTTAAATATCGATATAGGATCCTAACTTTAAAAGATTAGAGGGTTTTAAAATATTGATATGTGATCCTAAATTTAAAGGATAGGAGGGCTTTAAAATATTGATATGGGATTCTAAATTTAAAGGATGGAAGGGTTTTAAAATATTGATATGGGATCTTAAATTTAAAAGATGGGAGGGTTTTAAAATATTGATAAGGATTCTAAATTTAAAAGTGGGAGGGTTTTAAAATATTGATATAGGATCCTAAATTTAAAAGATGGGAGGGTTTTAAAATATTGATAGAGAATCTTTAATTTAACAGAAGGGAGGGTTTTGTAATATTGATATAGAATCCTAAATTTAAAAATGGGAGGGTTGTAAAATATTAATATAGGCTCCTAAATTTATAATATGGGAGGGTTTTAAAATATTGATACGAGATCCTAAATTTAAAAGATGGAAGGGTTTCAAAATATTGATATGGGATCCTAAATTTTAAAAATTGGTGGGTTTTAAAATATTATTATAGGATCCTTAATTAAAATGATGAGAGGGCTTTAAAATATCGTTATAGGACCCTAAATTTAAAAGAAGGGACGATTTTAAAATATTGATATAGCATCCTAAATTTAAAAGATGGAAGGGTTTTAAAATATTGACATAGTATCCTAGATTTAAAAGATGGAAGGGTTTTAAGATATTGATATAGGATCCTAACTTTAAAAGATGGGAGGATTTTAAAATATTGATATTTGATCCTAAATTTAAACGATTGGAGGGCTTTAAAATATTGATATGGGATCCTAAATTTAAAAGATGGGAGGGTTTTAAAATATAGATAAGGATTCTAAATTTAAAAGATGGGAGGGTTTTAAATCATTGATATAGGATGCTAAATTTAAAAGATGGGAGGTTTTGAAAATATTGATAGGTAATCTTTAATTCAACAGAAGGGAGGATCCTAAATTTAGAGATGGGAGGGTTTTAAAATATTGATATAGGATCCTAAATTTATAATATGGGAGGGTTTTAAAATATTGATACGGGACCCTAAATTTAAAAGATGGAAGGGCTACAAAATATTGATATGGGATCCTAAATTTTAAATATTGGTGGGTTTTAAAATATTATTATAGGATCCTTAATTAAAGTGATGGGAGGGCTTTAAAATATTGTTATAGGACCCTAAATTTAAAAGAAGGGAGCATTTTAAAATATTGGTGTAGAATCCTTAATTTAAAAGATGGGAGGGTTTTAAAATATCCATATAGGATCCTAAATTAAAAAGACGGGAGGGTTTTAACATATTGATATGTGATCCTAAATTTAAACGATGGGTGGATTGTAAAATATTGATATAGGATCCTTAATTTAAAAGATGGGAGGTCTTTAAAATATTTATATAGGATCCTAAATTTAAATGATGGGAGGGTTTTAAAATATCGATATAGGATCCTAACTTTAAAAGATGGGAGGGTTTTAAAATATTGATATGTGATCCTAAATTTAAACGATGGGAGGGCTTTAAAATATTGATATGGGATCCTAAATTTAAAAGATGGGAGGGTTTTAAAATATTGATATAGGATCCTAAATTTAAAAGATCGGAGGGTTTTAAAATATTGATAGAAAATCCTTAATTTAACAGAAGGGAGGGTTTTGTAATTTTGATATAGGAACCCAAATTTAAAAGATTGGAGGGTTTTAAAATATTGATCTAGGATCCTAAATTTATAATATGGGACGGTTTGAAAATATTTATACGGGATCCTAAATTTAAAAGATAAAAGGGTTTCTAAATATTGACATGGGACCCTACATTTTAAATATGGGTGGGTTTTAAAATATTATTATAGGATCCTTAATTTAAAAGATGGAAAGGTTTTAAAATATTGATATGGGATCTTAAATTTAAAAGATGGGAGGCTTTTAAAATATTGATAAGGAGTCTAAATTTAAAAGTGGGAGGGTTTTAAAATATTGATATGTGATCCTAAATTTAAACGATGGGTGGATTGTAAAATATTGATATAGGATCGTTAATTTAAAAGTTGGGAGGGTTTTAAAATATTGATATAGGATCCTAAATTTAAATGATGGGAGGGTTATAAAATATAGATATAGGATCCTAACTTTAAAAGATGGGAGGGTTTTAAAATATTGATATGTGATCCTACATTTAAACGATGGGAGGGGTTTAAAATATTGATATGGGATCCTAAATTTAAAAGATGGGAGGGTTTTAAAATATTGATATGTGATCTTAAATTTAAAAGATGGGAGGGTTTTAAAATATTGATAAGGATTCTAAATTTAAAAGATCGGAGGGTTTTAAAATATTGATAGAAAATCCTTAATTTAACAGAAGGGAGGGTTTTGTAATATTGATATAGGATCCTAAATTTAAAAGATGGGAGGGTTTAAATATATTGATCTAGGATCCTAAATTTATAATATGGGAGGGTTTGAAAATATTGATACGGGATCCTGAATTTAAAAGATGGAAGGGTTTCTAAATATTGACATGGGATCCTAAATTTTAAATATGGGTGGGTTTAAAAATAGTATTATAAAATCCTTAATTAAAAAGATGGGAGGGTTTTAAAATATTGATATGGGATCCTAAATTCAAAGGATGGATGGATTTTACAACTATTGATATGGGATACAAAATTTAAAAGATGGGAGGATTTTAAAATATTGAAATGGGATCCTAAATTTAAAAGATGGGAGGATTTTAAAATATTGATATGGGATCTTAAATTTAAAAGATGGGAGGGTTTTAAAAAATTGATAAGGGATCCTAAATTTAAAAATGGGAGGGTTTTAAAGTATTGATATAGGATCCTAAATTTAAAAGATGGGAGGGTTTTAAAATATTGATATGGGATCCTAGATTAAAAAGATGGAAGGTTTTTAAAATATTGATATGGGATCCTAAATTTAAAATATGGGTGGGTTTTAAAATATTATTATAGGATCCTTAATTAAAAAGTTGGGAGGGCTTTAAAATATTGTTATAGGATCCTAAATTTATAAGAAGGGAGGGTTTTTAGGTATTGACATAGTATCCTAGATTTAAAATATGGGACGGTTTTAAAATATTGATATAGGATCCTAAATTTAAAAGATGGCAGGGTTTTGAAACATTGATAAGGGAATTTAAATTTAAAAGATGGGGGGGTTTTAAAATTATGATATGGGATCCTAAATTTAAAATATAGGTGGGTTTTAAAATATTATTATAGGATCCTTAATTAAAAAGATGGGAGGGCTTTAAAATATGTTTATAGGATCCGATTTTAAAAGAGGGAGGGTTTTTATATGTTGATAGAGAATCCTTAATTTAAAAGATGAAAGGGTTTTGAAATATCGATATAGGATCCTAAATATAAAAGATGGGAGGGTTTTAAAATATTGATATGTGATCCTAAATTTAAACGATGGGTGAGTTGTAAAATATATATAAAGGATCCTTAATTTAAAAGATGGGAGGGCTTTAAAATATTGATAGAGGATCCTAAATTTATCATATGGGAGGGTTTTAAAATATTGATAGGGAATCCTAAATTTAATAGATGGAAGGGTTTCAAAATATTGATATGGGATCCTAAATTTAAATATAATTTGGTTTTGAAATATTAATATAGGATCCTTAATGAAAAAGATGGGAGGGCTTTAAAATATTGTTATAGGATCCCAAATTTAAGAAAAGGGAGGGTTTTAAAATATTGATAGAGAATTCTTAATTTAAAAGATGGGAGGGTTTTAAAATATCGATATAGGATCCTAACTTTAAAAGATGGGAGGATTTTAAAATATTGATAGAGAATCTTAAATTTAACACAAGGGAGGGTTTTGTAATATTGATATAGGATCCTAAATTTAAATGATGGGAGGGTTTTAAAATATTGATATAGGATCCTAAATTCAAAATATGGGAGGGTTTTAAAATATTGCCACGGGATCCTAAATTTAAAAGATGGAAGGGTTTCAAAATATTGATATGGGATCCTAAATTTAAAAGATCGGAGGGTTTTAAAATATTGATATGGGATCTTAAATTTAAAAGATGGGAGGGTTTTAAAATATTGATAAGGATTCTAAATTTTAAAGTGGGAGGGTTTTAAAATATTGATATAGGATCCTAAATTTAAAAGATGGGAGGGTTTGAAAATATTGATAGAGAATATTTAATTTAACAGAAGGGAGGGTTTTGTAATATTGATATACGATCCTAAATTTAAAAATGGGAGGGTTTTAAAATATTGATATAGGATCCTAAATTTATAATATGGGAGGTTTTTAAAATATTGATACGGGATCCTAAATTTAAAAGATGGAAGGGTTTCAAAATATTGATATGGGATCCTAAATTTTAAATATTGGTGGGTTTTAAAATATTAATATAGGATCCTTAATAAAAAGATGGGAGGTCTTTAAAATATTGTTATAGGACCCTAAATTTAAAAGAAGGCGGGATTTTAAAATATTGGTAGAGAATCCTTAATTTAAAAGATGGGAGGGTTTTAAAATATCCATATAGGATCCTAAATTTAAAAGATGGGAGGGTTTTAACATATTGATATGTGATCCTAAATTTAAACGATGGGTGGATTGTAAAATATTGATATACGATCCTAAATTTAAAAGATGGGAGGGTTTTGAAATATTGATACTGGATCCTAAATTTAAAAGATGGAAGGGTTTTTAAATATTGATATGGGATCCTAAATGTAAATGATGGGAGGGTTTTAAAAAATTGATAAGGGATCCTAAATTTAAAAATGGGAGGGTTTTAAAGTATTGATATAGGATCCTAAATTTAAAAGATGGGAGGGTTTTAAAATATTGATATGGGATCCTAGATTAAAAAGATGGAAGGTTTTTAAAATATTGATATGGGATCCTAAATTTAAAATATGGGTGGGTTTTAAAATATTATTATAGGATCCTTAATTAAAAAGTTGGGAGGGCTTTAAAATATTGTTATAGGATCCTAAATTTATAAGAAGGGAGGGTTTTTAGGTATTGACATAGTATCCTAGATTTAAAATATGGGAGGGTTTTAAAATATTGATATAGGATCCTAAATTTAAAATATGGCAGGGTTTTGAAACATTGATAAGGGAATTTAAATTTAAAAGATGGGGGGGGTTTTAAAATATTGATATGGGATCCTAAATTTAAAATATAGGTGGGTTTTAAAATATTATTATAGGATCCTTAATTAAAAAGATGGGAGGGCTTTAAAATATGTTTATAGGATCCGATTTTAAAAGAGGGAGGGTTTTTATATGTTGATAGAGAATCCTTAATTTAAAAGATGAAAGGGTTTTGAAATATCGATATAGGATCCTAAATATAAAAGATGGGAGGGTTTTAAAATATTGATATGTGATCCTAAATTTAAACGATGGGTGAGTTGTAAAATATATATAAAGGATCCTTAATTTAAAAGATGGGAGGGCTTTAAAATATTGATAGAGGATCCTAAATTTATCATATGGGAGGGTTTTAAAATATTGATAGGGAATCCTAAATTTAATAGATGGAAGGGTTTCAAAATATTGATATGGGATCCTAAATTTAAATATAATTTGGTTTTGAAATATTAATATAGGATCCTTAATGAAAAAGATGGGAGGGCTTTAAAATATTGTTATAGGATCCCAAATTTAAGAAAAGGGAGGGTTTTAAAATATTGATAGAGAATTCTTAATTTAAAAGATGGGAGGGTTTTAAAATATCGATATAGGATCCTAACTTTAAAAGATGGGAGGATTTTAAAATATTGATAGAGAATCTTAAATTTAACACAAGGGAGGGTTTTGTAATATTGATATAGGATCCTAAATTTAAATGATGGGAGGGTTTTAAAATATTGATATAGGATCCTAAATTCAAAATATGGGAGGGTTTTAAAATATTGCCACGGGATCCTAAATTTAAAAGATGGAAGGGTTTCAAAATATTGATATGGGATCCTAAATTTAAAAGATCGGAGGGTTTTAAAATATTGATATGGGATCTTAAATTTAAAAGATGGGAGGGTTTTAAAATATTGATAAGGATTCTAAATTTTAAAGTGGGAGGGTTTTAAAATATTGATATAGGATCCTAAATTTAAAAGATGGGAGGGTTTGAAAATATTGATAGAGAATATTTAATTTAACAGAAGGGAGGGTTTTGTAATATTGATATACGATCCTAAATTTAAAAATGGGAGGGTTTTAAAATATTGATATAGGATCCTAAATTTATAATATGGGAGGTTTTTAAAATATTGATACGGGATCCTAAATTTAAAAGATGGAAGGGTTTCAAAATATTGATATGGGATCCTAAATTTTAAATATTGGTGGGTTTTAAAATATTAATATAGGATCCTTAATAAAAAGATGGGAGGTTATAAAATATTGTTATAGGACCCTAAATTTAAAAGAAGGCGGGATTTTAAAATATTGGTAGAGAATCCTTAATTTAAAAGATGGGAGGGTTTTAAAATATCCATATAGGATCCTAAATTTAAAAGATGGGAGGGTTTTAACATATTGATATGTGATCCTAAATTTAAACGATGGGTGGATTGTAAAATATTGATATACGATCCTAAATTTAAAAGATGGGAGGGTTTTGAAATATTGATACTGGATCCTAAATTTAAAAGATGGAAGGGTTTTTAAATATTGATATGGGATCCTAAATGTAAATGATGGGAGCGTTTTAAAAACTTGATATAGGATCCTTAATTTAAAAGATGGGAGAGTTTTATAATATTCATATAGGATCCAAAATTTAAAAGATGGGAGTGTTTTAAAATATAGGTATGGGATCCTAAATTTAAAAGAAGGGTGGGTTTTAAAATATATATAGAATGCTTAATTTAAAAGATGGGAGGGCTTTAAAATATTGATATAGGATCCTAAATTTAAAAGATGGGAGGGTTTTGAAATATTGATATAGGATTCCAAATTTAAACGATGGGGCGGTTTTAAATATTGATATAAGATCCTAAATTGAAAAGATGGGAGGGTTTTAATATATTGATATAGGACCCTAAATCAAAAGATGGGATGGTTTTAAAATATTCATTAGGGATCCTTAATTTAAAAGGTGGGAGGGTTAAAAAATATTGATATGGGATCCTTAATTTAAAAAATGGGAGGGTTTTAAAATATTGATATGGGATCCTAAATTTAAAAGATGGGAGGGTTTTAAAATGTTGATATAGGATCATAAATTTAAAAGATAGGAGGGTTTTAAAATTTTGATATGGGATCCTAAATTTAAAAGATGGGTCGGAATGAAAATATTGATTGAGTACTCTAAATTTAAAAGATGGGAGGGTTTTAATATATTTATATGGAATTCTTAATTTACAAAGTGGGAGGGTTTGAAATATTAATATAAGATACTAATTTTAAAAGATGGAGGGCTTTAAAATAGTTCTATAGAATCCTAAATTTAGAAACTTGGAGGGTTTTAAAATATTGATATGGAATCCTAAATTTAAAAGATGGGAGGGTTTTAAAGTATTGATATAGGATCCTAAATTTAAAAGAAGGGAGGGTTTTAAAATATTGATATAGAATCCTTAATTTAAAAGATGGGAGGGTTTTAAAATATTGACATAGTATTCTAAATTTAAAAGATGGGAGGGATTTAAGATATTGATATGGGATCCTAAATTTAAACGATGGGAGGGTTTTAAATATTTATATAGGATCCTAAATTTAAAATATGGGAGGGTTTTAATATATTGATAAAGGACCGTAAATTAAAAGATGGGAGGGTTTTAAAATATAGATATGGGAACCTAAATTTAAAAGATGGGAGGGTTTTAAAATATTGATATAGGATCCTTAACTTATAAGATGGGCAGGTTTTAAAATACTGATATGGGATCCTTAATGTATAATATGGGAGGGTTTTACAATATTGATACGTTATCCTAAATTTAAAAGATGGAAGAGTTTCAAAATCATGATATGGGATCCTAAATTTAAAATATGGGTGGGTTTTAAAATATTACTATAGGATTCTTAATTAAAAAGAAGGGAGGGCTTTAAAATATTTTTATAGGATCCGATTTTAAAAGAGGGAGGGTTTTAAAATGTTGATAGAGAATCCTTAATTTAAAAGATGAAATGGTTTTATAATATCGATATAGGATCCTAAATATAAAAGATGGGAGGGTTTTAAAGTATTGATATGTGATCCTAAATTGAAACGATGGGTGAGTTGTAAACTATATATATAGGATCCTTAATTTAATAGCCGGCAGGGCTTTAAAATATTGATAGAGGATCCTAAATTTATCATATGGGAGGGTTTTAAAATATTGATACGGAATCCTAAATTTAAAAGATGGAAGGGTTTCAAAATATTGATATGGGATCCTAAATTTAAAATATAGGTTGGTTTTAAAATATTATTATAGGATCCTTAATGAAAAAGATGGGAGGGCTTTAAAATATTGTTATAGGATTCTAAATATAAAAGAAAGGAGGGTTTTAAATTATTTAAATAGAATCCTTAATTTAAAAGATGGGAGGTTTTTAAAATATTGACATAGTATCCTAAATTTAAAAGATGGGAGTGTTTTAATATATCGATATAGGATCCTAAATTTAAAGGATGAGAGGGTTTTAAAATATTGATATGGGATCCTAAATTAAAAAGATGGGAGGGTTTTAAAATATTGATATAGGATCCTAAATTTAAAAGATTGGAGGGTTTTAAATATTGATATGGAATCCTAGATTTAAAAGAAGGCAGGTTTTTAAAATATTGATATGGGATCCTAAATTTAAAATATGGGTGGGTTTTAAAATATTATTATAGGATCCTTAATTAAAAAAGATGGGAGGGCTTTAAAATACTGTTATACGATCCTAAATTTAAAAGAAGGGAGGGTTTTAAAATATTGATATAGAATCCTTAATTTAAAAGATGGGAGGGTTTTAAAATATTGAAATAGTATCCTAAATTTAAAAGATGGGTGGGTTTTAAAATATTGATATGGGATCCTAAATTTAAACGATGGGAGGGTTTTAAATATTTATATAGGATCCTAAATTTAAAATATGGGTGGGTTTTAAAATATTATTATAGGATCCTTAATTAAAAAGATGGGAGGGCTTTAAAATATTGTTATAGGATCCTAAATTTAAAAGAAGGGAGGGTTTTCTAAAAATATTGATATAGAATCCTTAATTTAAAAGATGGGAGGGTTTTAAAATATTGACATATTATCCTAAATTTAAAAGATGGGAGGGTTGTAAAATATTGATATGGGATCCTAAATTTAAAATATGGGTGGGTTTTAAAATATTATTATCGGATCCTTAATTAAAAAGATGGGAGGGCTTTAGAATATTGTTATAGGACCCTAAATTTAAAAGAAGGGCGGATTTTAAAATATTGGTAGAGAATCCTTAATTTAAAATATGGGAGGTTTTTAACATATGGATATGTGATCCTAAATTTAAACGATGGGTGGATTGTAAAATATTGATATCGGATCCTTAATTTAAAAGATGGGAGGGCTTTAAAATATTGATATAGGATCCTAAATTTAAAAACTGGGTGGGTTTTGAAACATTGATATAGGATCCTAACTTTAAAAGCTGTGAGGGTTTTAAATTATTGATATGTGAACCTAAATTTAAACGATGGGAGGGCTTTAAAATATTGATATGGGATCCTAAATTTAAAAGATGGGAGGGTTTTAAAATATTGATATAGGATCCTAAATTTAAAAGATCGGAGGGTCTTAAAATATCGATAGAAAATCCTTAATTTACTAGAAGGGAGGGTTTTGTAATATGGATATAGGAACCCAAATTTAAAAGATTGGAGGGTTTGAAAATATTGATCTAGGATCCTAAATTTATAATATGGGAGGGTTTGAAAATATTTATACGGGATCCTAAATTTAAAAGATGGAAGGGTTTCTAAATATTGACATGGGACCCTACATTTTAAATATGGGTGGATTTTAAAATATTATTATAGGATCCTTAATTTAAAAGATGGGAAGGTTTTAAAATATTGATATGGGATCTTAAATTTAAAAGATGGGAGGGTTTTAAAATATTGATAAGGATTCTAAATTTAAAAGTGAGAGGGTTTTAAAAGATTGATATAGGATCCTAAATTTAAAAGATCGGAGGGTTTTAAAATATTGATAGAAAATCCTTAATTTAACAGAAGGGAGGGTTTTGTAATATTGATATAGGATCCTAAATTTAAAAGATGGGAGGGTTTTAAAATATTGATCTAGGATCCTAAATTTATAATATGGGGGGTTTTAAAATATTGATACGGGATCCTAAATTTAAAAGATGGAAGGGTTTCTAAATATTGATATGGGATCCTAAATTTTAAATATGGTGGGTTGTAAAATATTATTATAGGATCCTTAATTAAAAAGATAGGAGGGCTTAAAATATTGTTATAGGATCCTAAATTTAAAAATTGGGAGGGCTTTAGAATATTGACATAGTATCCTAAATTTAAAAGATGGGAGGGTTTTAAAATATCGACATAGGATCCTATCTTTAAAAGATGGGAGGATTTTAAAATATTGATATGTGATCCTAAATTTAAACGATGGGAGGGCTTTAAAATATTGATATAGGATCCTAATTTAAATGATGGGAGGGTTTTTAAATATCGATATAGGATCCTAACTTTAAAAGATTAGAGGGTTTTAAAATATTGATATGTGATCCTAAATTTAAAGGATAGGAGGGCTTTAAAATATTGATATGGGATTCTAAATTTAAAGGATGGAAGGGTTTTAAAATATTGATATGGGATCTTAAATTTAAAAGATGGGAGGGTTTTAAAATATTGATAAGGATTCTAAATTTAAAAGTGGGAGGGTTTTAAAATATTGATATAGGATCCTAAATTTAAAAGATGGGAGGGTTTTAAAATATTGATAGAGAATCTTTAATTTAACAGAAGGGAGGGTTTTGTAATATTGATATAGAATCCTAAATTTAAAAATGGGAGGGTTGTAAAATATTAATATAGGCTCCTAAATTTATAATATGGGAGGGTTTTAAAATATTGATACGAGATCCTAAATTTAAAAGATGGAAGGGTTTCAAAATATTGATATGGGATCCTAAATTTTAAAAATTGGTGGGTTTTAAAATATTATTATAGGATCCTTAATTAAAATGATGAGAGGGCTTTAAAATATCGTTATAGGACCCTAAATTTAAAAGAAGGGACGATTTTAAAATATTGATATAGCATCCTAAATTTAAAAGATGGAAGGGTTTTAAAATATTGACATAGTATCCTAGATTTAAAAGATGGAAGGGTTTTAAGATATTGATATAGGATCCTAACTTTAAAAGATGGGAGGATTTTAAAATATTGATATTTGATCCTAAATTTAAACGATTGGAGGGCTTTAAAATATTGATATGGGATCCTAAATTTAAAAGATGGGAGGGTTTTAAAATATAGATAAGGATTCTAAATTTAAAAGATGGGAGGGTTTTAAATCATTGATATAGGATGCTAAATTTAAAAGATGGGAGGTTTTGAAAATATTGATAGGTAATCTTTAATTCAACAGAAGGGAGGATCCTAAATTTAGAGATGGGAGGGTTTTAAAATATTGATATAGGATCCTAAATTTATAATATGGGAGGGTTTTAAAATATTGATACGGGACCCTAAATTTAAAAGATGGAAGGGCTACAAAATATTGATATGGGATCCTAAATTTTAAATATTGGTGGGTTTTAAAATATTATTATAGGATCCTTAATTAAAGTGATGGGAGGGCTTTAAAATATTGTTATAGGACCCTAAATTTAAAAGAAGGGAGCATTTTAAAATATTGGTGTAGAATCCTTAATTTAAAAGATGGGAGGGTTTTAAAATATCCATATAGGATCCTAAATTAAAAAGACGGGAGGGTTTTAACATATTGATATGTGATCCTAAATTTAAACGATGGGTGGATTGTAAAATATTGATATAGGATCCTTAATTTAAAAGATGGGAGGTCTTTAAAATATTTATATAGGATCCTAAATTTAAATGATGGGAGGGTTTTAAAATATCGATATAGGATCCTAACTTTAAAAGATGGGAGGGTTTTAAAATATTGATATGTGATCCTAAATTTAAACGATGGGAGGGCTTTAAAATATTGATATGGGATCCTAAATTTAAAAGATGGGAGGGTTTTAAAATATTGATATAGGATCCTAAATTTAAAAGATCGGAGGGTTTTAAAATATTGATAGAAAATCCTTAATTTAACAGAAGGGAGGGTTTTGTAATTTTGATATAGGAACCCAAATTTAAAAGATTGGAGGGTTTTAAAATATTGATCTAGGATCCTAAATTTATAATATGGGACGGTTTGAAAATATTTATACGGGATCCTAAATTTAAAAGATAAAAGGGTTTCTAAATATTGACATGGGACCCTACATTTTAAATATGGGTGGGTTTTAAAATATTATTATAGGATCCTTAATTTAAAAGATGGAAAGGTTTTAAAATATTGATATGGGATCTTAAATTTAAAAGATGGGAGGCTTTTAAAATATTGATAAGGAGTCTAAATTTAAAAGTGGGAGGGTTTTAAAATATTGATATGTGATCCTAAATTTAAACGATGGGTGGATTGTAAAATATTGATATAGGATCGTTAATTTAAAAGTTGGGAGGGTTTTAAAATATTGATATAGGATCCTAAATTTAAATGATGGGAGGGTTATAAAATATAGATATAGGATCCTAACTTTAAAAGATGGGAGGGTTTTAAAATATTGATATGTGATCCTACATTTAAACGATGGGAGGGGTTTAAAATATTGATATGGGATCCTAAATTTAAAAGATGGGAGGGTTTTAAAATATTGATATGTGATCTTAAATTTAAAAGATGGGAGGGTTTTAAAATATTGATAAGGATTCTAAATTTAAAAGATCGGAGGGTTTTAAAATATTGATAGAAAATCCTTAATTTAACAGAAGGGAGGGTTTTGTAATATTGATATAGGATCCTAAATTTAAAAGATGGGAGGGTTTAAATATATTGATCTAGGATCCTAAATTTATAATATGGGAGGGTTTGAAAATATTGATACGGGATCCTGAATTTAAAAGATGGAAGGGTTTCTAAATATTGACATGGGATCCTAAATTTTAAATATGGGTGGGTTTAAAAATAGTATTATAAAATCCTTAATTAAAAAGATGGGAGGGTTTTAAAATATTGATATGGGATCCTAAATTCAAAGGATGGATGGATTTTACAACTATTGATATGGGATACAAAATTTAAAAGATGGGAGGATTTTAAAATATTGAAATGGGATCCTAAATTTAAAAGATGGGAGGATTTTAAAATATTGATATGGGATCTTAAATTTAAAAGATGGGAGGGTTTTAAAAAATTGATAAGGGATCCTAAATTTAAAAATGGGAGGGTTTTAAAGTATTGATATAGGATCCTAAATTTAAAAGATGGGAGGGTTTTAAAATATTGATATGGGATCCTAGATTAAAAAGATGGAAGGTTTTTAAAATATTGATATGGGATCCTAAATTTAAAATATGGGTGGGTTTTAAAATATTATTATAGGATCCTTAATTAAAAAGTTGGGAGGGCTTTAAAATATTGTTATAGGATCCTAAATTTATAAGAAGGGAGGGTTTTTAGGTATTGACATAGTATCCTAGATTTAAAATATGGGACGGTTTTAAAATATTGATATAGGATCCTAAATTTAAAAGATGGCAGGGTTTTGAAACATTGATAAGGGAATTTAAATTTAAAAGATGGGGGGGTTTTAAAATTATGATATGGGATCCTAAATTTAAAATATAGGTGGGTTTTAAAATATTATTATAGGATCCTTAATTAAAAAGATGGGAGGGCTTTAAAATATGTTTATAGGATCCGATTTTAAAAGAGGGAGGGTTTTTATATGTTGATAGAGAATCCTTAATTTAAAAGATGAAAGGGTTTTGAAATATCGATATAGGATCCTAAATATAAAAGATGGGAGGGTTTTAAAATATTGATATGTGATCCTAAATTTAAACGATGGGTGAGTTGTAAAATATATATAAAGGATCCTTAATTTAAAAGATGGGAGGGCTTTAAAATATTGATAGAGGATCCTAAATTTATCATATGGGAGGGTTTTAAAATATTGATAGGGAATCCTAAATTTAATAGATGGAAGGGTTTCAAAATATTGATATGGGATCCTAAATTTAAATATAATTTGGTTTTGAAATATTAATATAGGATCCTTAATGAAAAAGATGGGAGGGCTTTAAAATATTGTTATAGGATCCCAAATTTAAGAAAAGGGAGGGTTTTAAAATATTGATAGAGAATTCTTAATTTAAAAGATGGGAGGGTTTTAAAATATCGATATAGGATCCTAACTTTAAAAGATGGGAGGATTTTAAAATATTGATAGAGAATCTTAAATTTAACACAAGGGAGGGTTTTGTAATATTGATATAGGATCCTAAATTTAAATGATGGGAGGGTTTTAAAATATTGATATAGGATCCTAAATTCAAAATATGGGAGGGTTTTAAAATATTGCCACGGGATCCTAAATTTAAAAGATGGAAGGGTTTCAAAATATTGATATGGGATCCTAAATTTAAAAGATCGGAGGGTTTTAAAATATTGATATGGGATCTTAAATTTAAAAGATGGGAGGGTTTTAAAATATTGATAAGGATTCTAAATTTTAAAGTGGGAGGGTTTTAAAATATTGATATAGGATCCTAAATTTAAAAGATGGGAGGGTTTGAAAATATTGATAGAGAATATTTAATTTAACAGAAGGGAGGGTTTTGTAATATTGATATACGATCCTAAATTTAAAAATGGGAGGGTTTTAAAATATTGATATAGGATCCTAAATTTATAATATGGGAGGTTTTTAAAATATTGATACGGGATCCTAAATTTAAAAGATGGAAGGGTTTCAAAATATTGATATGGGATCCTAAATTTTAAATATTGGTGGGTTTTAAAATATTAATATAGGATCCTTAATAAAAAGATGGGAGGTCTTTAAAATATTGTTATAGGACCCTAAATTTAAAAGAAGGCGGGATTTTAAAATATTGGTAGAGAATCCTTAATTTAAAAGATGGGAGGGTTTTAAAATATCCATATAGGATCCTAAATTTAAAAGATGGGAGGGTTTTAACATATTGATATGTGATCCTAAATTTAAACGATGGGTGGATTGTAAAATATTGATATACGATCCTAAATTTAAAAGATGGGAGGGTTTTGAAATATTGATACTGGATCCTAAATTTAAAAGATGGAAGGGTTTTTAAATATTGATATGGGATCCTAAATGTAAATGATGGGAGGGTTTTAAAAAATTGATAAGGGATCCTAAATTTAAAAATGGGAGGGTTTTAAAGTATTGATATAGGATCCTAAATTTAAAAGATGGGAGGGTTTTAAAATATTGATATGGGATCCTAGATTAAAAAGATGGAAGGTTTTTAAAATATTGATATGGGATCCTAAATTTAAAATATGGGTGGGTTTTAAAATATTATTATAGGATCCTTAATTAAAAAGTTGGGAGGGCTTTAAAATATTGTTATAGGATCCTAAATTTATAAGAAGGGAGGGTTTTTAGGTATTGACATAGTATCCTAGATTTAAAATATGGGAGGGTTTTAAAATATTGATATAGGATCCTAAATTTAAAATATGGCAGGGTTTTGAAACATTGATAAGGGAATTTAAATTTAAAAGATGGGGGGGGTTTTAAAATATTGATATGGGATCCTAAATTTAAAATATAGGTGGGTTTTAAAATATTATTATAGGATCCTTAATTAAAAAGATGGGAGGGCTTTAAAATATGTTTATAGGATCCGATTTTAAAAGAGGGAGGGTTTTTATATGTTGATAGAGAATCCTTAATTTAAAAGATGAAAGGGTTTTGAAATATCGATATAGGATCCTAAATATAAAAGATGGGAGGGTTTTAAAATATTGATATGTGATCCTAAATTTAAACGATGGGTGAGTTGTAAAATATATATAAAGGATCCTTAATTTAAAAGATGGGAGGGCTTTAAAATATTGATAGAGGATCCTAAATTTATCATATGGGAGGGTTTTAAAATATTGATAGGGAATCCTAAATTTAATAGATGGAAGGGTTTCAAAATATTGATATGGGATCCTAAATTTAAATATAATTTGGTTTTGAAATATTAATATAGGATCCTTAATGAAAAAGATGGGAGGGCTTTAAAATATTGTTATAGGATCCCAAATTTAAGAAAAGGGAGGGTTTTAAAATATTGATAGAGAATTCTTAATTTAAAAGATGGGAGGGTTTTAAAATATCGATATAGGATCCTAACTTTAAAAGATGGGAGGATTTTAAAATATTGATAGAGAATCTTAAATTTAACACAAGGGAGGGTTTTGTAATATTGATATAGGATCCTAAATTTAAATGATGGGAGGGTTTTAAAATATTGATATAGGATCCTAAATTCAAAATATGGGAGGGTTTTAAAATATTGCCACGGGATCCTAAATTTAAAAGATGGAAGGGTTTCAAAATATTGATATGGGATCCTAAATTTAAAAGATCGGAGGGTTTTAAAATATTGATATGGGATCTTAAATTTAAAAGATGGGAGGGTTTTAAAATATTGATAAGGATTCTAAATTTTAAAGTGGGAGGGTTTTAAAATATTGATATAGGATCCTAAATTTAAAAGATGGGAGGGTTTGAAAATATTGATAGAGAATATTTAATTTAACAGAAGGGAGGGTTTTGTAATATTGATATACGATCCTAAATTTAAAAATGGGAGGGTTTTAAAATATTGATATAGGATCCTAAATTTATAATATGGGAGGTTTTTAAAATATTGATACGGGATCCTAAATTTAAAAGATGGAAGGGTTTCAAAATATTGATATGGGATCCTAAATTTTAAATATTGGTGGGTTTTAAAATATTAATATAGGATCCTTAATAAAAAGATGGGAGGTTATAAAATATTGTTATAGGACCCTAAATTTAAAAGAAGGCGGGATTTTAAAATATTGGTAGAGAATCCTTAATTTAAAAGATGGGAGGGTTTTAAAATATCCATATAGGATCCTAAATTTAAAAGATGGGAGGGTTTTAACATATTGATATGTGATCCTAAATTTAAACGATGGGTGGATTGTAAAATATTGATATACGATCCTAAATTTAAAAGATGGGAGGGTTTTGAAATATTGATACTGGATCCTAAATTTAAAAGATGGAAGGGTTTTTAAATATTGATATGGGATCCTAAATGTAAATGATGGGAGCGTTTTAAAAACTTGATATAGGATCCTTAATTTAAAAGATGGGAGAGTTTTATAATATTCATATAGGATCCAAAATTTAAAAGATGGGAGTGTTTTAAAATATAGGTATGGGATCCTAAATTTAAAAGAAGGGTGGGTTTTAAAATATATATAGAATGCTTAATTTAAAAGATGGGAGGGCTTTAAAATATTGATATAGGATCCTAAATTTAAAAGATGGGAGGGTTTTGAAATATTGATATAGGATTCCAAATTTAAACGATGGGGCGGTTTTAAATATTGATATAAGATCCTAAATTGAAAAGATGGGAGGGTTTTAATATATTGATATAGGACCCTAAATCAAAAGATGGGATGGTTTTAAAATATTCATTAGGGATCCTTAATTTAAAAGGTGGGAGGGTTAAAAAATATTGATATGGGATCCTTAATTTAAAAAATGGGAGGGTTTTAAAATATTGATATGGGATCCTAAATTTAAAAGATGGGAGGGTTTTAAAATGTTGATATAGGATCATAAATTTAAAAGATAGGAGGGTTTTAAAATTTTGATATGGGATCCTAAATTTAAAAGATGGGTCGGAATGAAAATATTGATTGAGTACCCTAAATTTAAAAGATGGGAGGGTTTTAATATATTTATATGGAATTCTTAATTTACAAAGTGGGAGGGTTTAAAATATTAATATAAAATACTAATTTTAAAAGATGGAGGGCTTTAAAATAGTTCTATAGAATCCTAAATTTAGAAACTTGAAGGGTTTTAAAATATTGATATGGAATCCTAAATTTAAAAGATGGGAGGGTTTTAAAGTATTGATATAGGATCCTAAATTTAAAAGAAGGGAGGGTTTTAAAATATTGATATAGAATCCTTAATTTAAAAGATGGGAGGGTTTTAAAATATTGACATAGTATTCTAAATTTAAAAGATGGGAGGGATTTAAGATATTGATATGGGATCCTAAATTTAAACGATGGGAGGGTTTTAAATATTTATATAGGATCCTAAATTTAAAATATGGGAGGGTTTTAATATATTGATAAAGGACCGTAAATTAAAAGATGGGAGGGTTTTAAAATATTGATATGGGAACCTAAATTTAAAAGATGGGAGGGTTTTAAAATATTGATAAAGGATCCTTAACTTATAAGATGGGCAGGTTTTAAAATACTGATATGGGATCCTTAATGTATAATATGGGAGGGTTTTACAATATTGATACGTTATCCTAAATTTAAAAGATGGAAGAGTTTCAAAATCATATGGGATCCTAAATTTAAAATATGGGTGGGTTTTAAAATATTACTATAGGATTCTTAATTAAAAAGATGGGACGGCTTTAAAATATTTTATAGGATCCGATTTTAAAAGAGGGAGGGTTTTAAAATGTTGATAGAGAATCCTTAATTTAAAAGATGAAAGGGTTTTGTAATATCGATATAGGATCCTAAATATAAAAGATGGGAGGGTTTTAAAGTATTGATATGCGATCCTAAATTGAAACGATGGGTGAGTTGTAAAATATATATATAGGATCCTTAATTTAATAGCCGGCAGGGCTTTAAAATATTGATAGAGGATCCTAAATTTATCATATGGGAGGGTTTTAAAATATTGATACGGAATCCTAAATTTAAAAGATGGAAGGGTTTCAAAATATTGATATGGGATCCTAAATTTAAAATATAGGTTGGTTTTAAAATATTATTATAGGATCCTTAATGAAAAAGATGGGAGGGCTTTAAAATATTGTTATAGGATTCTAAATATAAAAGAAAGGAGGGTTTTAAATTATTTATATAGAATCCTTAATTTAAAAGATGGGAGGTTTTCAAAATATTGACATAGTATCCTAAATTTCAAAGATGGGAGGGTTTTAATATATCGATATAGGATCCTAAATTTAAAGGATGAGAGGGTTTTAAAATATTGATATGGGATCCTAAATTAAAAAGATGGGAGGGTTATAAAATATTGATATAGGATCCTAAATTTAAAAGATTGGAGGGTTTTAAATATTGATATGGAATCCTAGATTTAAAAGAAGGGAGGTTTTTAAAATATTGATATGGGATCCTAAATTTAAAATATGGGTGGGTTTTAAAATATTATTATAGGATCCTTAATTAAAAAAGATGGGAGGGCTTTAAAATACTGTTATAGGATCCTAAATTTAAAAGAAGGGAGGGTTTTAAAATATTGATATAGAATCCTTAATTTAAAAGATGGGAGGGTTTTAAAATATTGAAATAGTATCCTAAATTTAAAAGATGGGAGGGTTTTAAAATATTGATATGGGATCCTAAATTTAAACGATGGGAGTGTTTTAAATATTTATATAGGATCCTAAATTTAAAATATGGGAGGGTTTTAATATATTGATAAAGGACCGTAAATTTAAAGATGGGAGGGTTTTAAAATATTGATATAGGATCCTAAATTTAAAAGATTAGAGGGTTTTAAAATATTGATATGGGATCCTAGATTTAAAAGATGGGAGGATTTTAAAATATTGATATGGGATCCTAAATTTAAAATATGGGTGGGTTTTAAAATATTATTATAGGAACCTTAATTAAAAAGATGGGAGGGCTTTAAAATATTGTTATAGGATCCTAAATTTAAAAGAAGGGAGGGTTTTCTAAAAATATTGATATAGAATCCTTAATTTAAAAGATGGGAGGGTTTTAAAATATTGACATATTATCCTAAATTTAAAAGATGGGAGGGTTGTAAAATATTGATATGGGATCCTAAATTTAAACGATGGGAGGGCTTTAAATATTTATATAGGATCCTAAATTTAAAATATGGGAGGGTTTTAATATATCGATAAAGGACCGTAAATTAAAAGATGGGAGGGTTTTGTAATATTGATATAGGATCCTAAATTTAAAAGATGGGAGGGTTTTAAAATATTGATATGGGATCCTAAATTTAAAAGATGGGACGGTTTTAAAATATTGATATGTGATCCTAAATTTAAAAGATGGAAGGGTTTCTAAATATTGATATGGAATCCTAAATTTAAATATGGGTGGGTTTTAAAATAATATTATAGGATCCTTAATTAAAAAGATGGGAGGGTTTTAAAATATTGATATGGGATCCTAAATTTAAAAGATGGGATGGTTTTAAAATATTGATATGTGATCCTTAATTTAAAAGATGGCGGGCTTTAAAATATTGATATAGGATTCTAAATTTAAAAGAAGGGAGGGTTTTAAATTATTTATATACAATCTTTAATTTAAAAGATGGGAGGTTTTTAAAATATTGACATAGTATCCTAAATTTAAAAGATGGGAGGGTTTTAATATTACGATATAGGATCCTAAATTTAAAGGATGAAAGGGTTTTAATATATTGATATAGGGTCCTAAATTTAAAAGATGGGAGGGTTTTAAAATATTGATATAGGATCCTAAATTTAAAGGATGGAAGGATTTTACAACTATTGATATGGGATCCTAAATTTAAAAGATGGGAGGACTTTAAAATATTGATATGGGATCCTAAATTTAAAAATGGGAGGGTTTTAAAATATTGATATGGGATCTTAAATTTAAAAGATGGGAGGGTTTTAATATATTGATAAGGGATCCTACATTTAAAAGATGGGAGGGTTTTAAAGTATTGATATAGGATCCTAAATTTAAAAGATGGGAGGGTTTTAAAATACTGATATGGGATCCTAGATTTAAAAGATGGGAGGGTTTTAAAAGATTGATATGGGATCCTAAATTTAAAATATGGGTGGGTTTTAAAATATTATTATAGGATCCTTAATTAAA
This sequence comes from Hymenopus coronatus, assembly GCA_030762935.1. Classification (NCBI taxonomy): domain Eukaryota; kingdom Metazoa; phylum Arthropoda; class Insecta; order Mantodea; family Hymenopodidae; genus Hymenopus; species Hymenopus coronatus. Next base: position 85,742,977 of record CM060897.1, on the reverse strand, counting down.
AAGATGGGAGGGCTTTAAAATATTGTTTTAGGATCCTAAATTTAAAAGAAGGGAGGGTTTTAAAATATTGATATAGCATCCTTAATTTAAAAGATGGGAGGGTTTTAAAATATTGGCATAGTATCCTAGATTTAAATGATGGGAGGGTTTTAAAATATCGATATAGGATCCTAAATTTAAAAAATGGGAGGGTTTTAAAATATTGATAAGGGATCCTAAATTTAAAAGATGGGAGGTTTTTAAAATATTGATATAGGATCCAAAATTTAAAAGATGGGAGGGTTTTAAAATATTGATATGGGATCCTAGATTTAAAAGATGGGAGGGTTTTAAAATATTGATATGGGATCCTAAATATAAAATATGGTTGGGTTTTAAAATATTATTATAGGATCCTTAATTAAAAAGATGGGAGGGCTTTAAAATATTGTTATAGGATCCTAAATTTAAAAGAAGGGAGGGTTTTAAAATATTGATATAGAATCCTTAATTTAAAAGATGGGAGGGTTTTAAAATATTGACATAGTATTCTAAATTTAAAAGATGTGAGGGATTTAAGATATTGATATGGGATCCTAAATTTAAACGATGGGAGGGTTTTAAATATTTATTTTTTCACTTTGGACGAATATAATCATCCTCACTAAATTATGCAATGTAGTTAATATTCAAAGTACTTTTTGGCTGTAAATTCTAAAACAATTCAAATATCTAATTTATTAAAATAAGAACTGAAGCTTTCCTGGCGACGTGTTAATTCAAAATTCAAAATCTCCTCGGGCTTCTAGCCAGGTAAAAACTTGGCTTGGCTTGATCATTTTTAAGATATCCTTTGTTTTTTTTTTCAGCTATGAAAAACTTTTCTTATACAGGAATTTGTCAACTCCTGTCCATACAAACAAAGGAGCTTCAGTCACATAGCAACCAGCTTTTGACTATCACTTTAACCAATGGTACTCCCTTATTTCACTTCTGCTTACAAGGAAACAAGTAATAAGACTATTTCTGTTAATTTTTTCTCGATTAACATGAAGTAAATAGAAGTAAGACCTTTTTAATAAATAATTTGTTGCAGATATGTAGAGAAAGTCATGTGAATGGAACACATAAGATTTTTTGTCTGGGATTGCTATCATGCACATGAAGAAATAAAAAGTTCACCAATTAAGTACCTCATAAGAAAGGATATGACTATAACAGAAACTGATACTAATATTACACACTCCAGGGGACTCTGCACCAACATTTTAAATATTTCAAATGAGCCACAGAGTTTAAATGTGATCATCAAACCTTGGAAGATGATGCATTCATCAGAAGATCAAATTCATCATTAAAGTACAGAACATGGTTCTTCAGGACTGCTGAATGAAGGTATCCAAACTTGGTGAAACTTGAGACATTTGAGAATATGTGTTTTAAATTCTGAGAGAAAGTTTGGAAATGAAAGAATTACCTGCAAGATGAGCACCATGACTACTGGGGCTGGATCAAAAGTGAATCAAGTGTAAATCTCTCTAAACAAAGTTTGGCTTATTTTCAGAGATATCCCCACTGACTTCATGCATCAATTTGTAATGAATGATGAAACATGGGTGAACTACTATACAACTAAAATAAAACAGCATAGGCTTGGAAACACTAAGATTCTCCATTAATAAAGGTGTTAAAGCATGTGAAATCGACTGGAAAGATCATGGTATTGAATTCCTGTAATTCCAAGGATGTGCCCTCAACTGATTATTTTCTTCCTGAAAAATCTATTGTCAGAGTATATTAAGCTTACCTTCTGGAACATAAGTTAAAATATATGAGAAAAAGGCTAGATTTGACAAACAAGAAAGTAATCTTCCCTCAAGCTGGTGCTTGCTCCCATACATTGTTGCAGTGGCAAATAATTATAAATCATACTTATTCCCCTGACTTAGCTCCATCTGTACCCTAAACCAAGAAAATTCCTTAGTGGAAAGAAATTATCTTTCAGAAGAACTTTAAATTGTCGGTAGAGACATATTTTGCAGGCCTAGAGGAATCTAGTTTCTCTGGTGGCATAAGCGCCAAGCTGCCTCACTGCACAAGTACATTGACATCAAGATAGGCTATGTTGAAAAATAAAGTATTTCAAAAATCTTTGGAATGATTTTGTGCTCATTTCAAGAGCTTTTCAATACTTAATAGCACTATTATTATTATTATTGTTGTTGTTGTTATTATTATTATTGTTATTATTATTGTTGTTATTGTTATTATCATTAATATTATTATCATCATTATTATTATCATTATTGTTATTATTATCATTATTGTTATTATTAATATCATTATTATTATTATTATTATTATTATTATTATTATTATTGAGCTCCTATGACAACATGCAAGTATGACACTCAATCCTCCAACTGATTCATGTGTTTTTACTGGTCAACCAACCAGTATGTCTCCTTTCAGAGAACACTTTAATAGTGACTTACATCCATATTTAGTATCTGAATAATATTAATATAACTATTGTCAACTATCGAGCTATTCTATTATACTGGTAATGCTCCATCTATATTTACATTACACTGGGTAATGTATACAACATTACTTAATAGCATAGTTTGGGATAATTTGGACCATTTTGTGCTTCATTCCAAGAACTTTTCTACATAGCATAATTCTCTAGTACCTATATATAGTGGGTTGAGTAGTAATGTGTTCCACCCAAAAACCATTTATGTACAGCAATTTCACCAGAAATACATGTCATCAGACCCTTGAATTCAAAATTAACTTTTAGAAGCAAAAAAGGTGTGTGTTGTGAAATGTTGCACCTCATCTGAAGCAAATCATCATCATCATCATCATCCTAGTGTTCCTTCAAGTGAGGAAAAGGGTGAAAGTCACTTAGAGCGATATCTGGAATCGAGGGAAGGTGGTCAATGATATCCCAGCGAAACAGCTTCAACAGCATGATAGTCTTCTGGGCTGTATGAGGCCATGCATTGTCATGAAGGAAGATGACACCCTTGGTGAGGAGTAATGGCTGTTTCCCCCTGATTGCTTTGTGCTATTGTATCATGGTCTTGCAGTATCAGTCAGCAGTCACTATGTGCCCTCTTTCCAAAAACTCTATGAGTATAACATCTATGCTATCCCAAAACAGTGGCCATCAACTTCCTGCCAGATGGCACCACCTTAAACTTCTTTGTCATTGGAGAAGAAGGCTGTTTCCGCTCCAAACAAGCCAACATTTGTGTTTACCTTGCAGTAGAGCTGTAGGTGGTAGTTGGCTGCACAACCACATGTATTAGAATTATCGCACACTACCAAAATTGCTGTGAAAGATGAAACACCCAAGAATATGGGGCTTGTTACCTAGTTTCTGATGATCATTTATATTTACTTTATTTACTATCATTTGTCTAAATGTTAAGCATATTATCATTAATATCTTCAACAAAAGAGAATATATCACTGGAAGATTGATATATTTTATGTGAATTTTCCTATTTGGCATATCTACTTTTACAGAAAGAAAAGGAAAAAATCTCATTATTACATTCACATGACTTTCTTTGCATCTCTACAACAAATTATTCTTAAAAAGCTTATGCTTTTATTTACCTCATGCAATCAAGAAAAAAATAGCAGGAATAGTCTTTGCTTCCTTGTAAGTAGATGCAAAATAAGGGAGTATCATAGGTTAAAGTGATAGTCAAAAACTGGTCGCTATGTGACTGAAGTTCCTTTGTTTGTATGGACAGGAGTTGACAAATTCCTGTATGAGAAAAGTATAATTGTTTTAAAGCTGAAATCAAAAACAAGGAATATCTCAAAAACGATCACTCTAAAAAAAAAATGTATACAACATAAATTGTGTGTTTTAACATGCTCTACATTCTTTGTGTTGTAAGTTTTTGTCCATCTCTTACGGTTTAGCAGTTATGCAAAATTCCATAAAATTTATCTGGAATAAAGTAATCTTCAGAGGCTATTCACAGAAAATTCAAGATATACATTTCATTTGTCACTTAAGTATCTTTAATATACGATATTTTAATCAAAATCGTTGGAGCCTTTTTAAGAAAATCAAAATTTTTGAAAAAAGTTCCATGTAAAGGGTAGTTTAGTGTGGGGGGATTTTTCTCAAAATCTTTGTGTCACATCCCTGGATGATTCTAAACTTAAATACCAAGTTTGGTGTTTTACCGACTTCGTTTTTGAGTTATCGTGTTCACACACATGGACACACTGACACACAAATACATGACATATTTTTTTCTGAAAATTATTTTTTTGGATACAGGGGACCCTAAAACATATTTGCGGCGGAATCTCAGTATCAAATTTTTGAGTGATATGCAATACCTTCTCTATACACTATGTACATAGTACATTTAGAGAAAGTAAAAATAAAGCTGGACTATAAGAGCTCTCAATGCCAACTATGTAACCAAAATATCCAAAATGCACATTTTGCTGATAGAATGATATCATCTTCTTTATATAAGGTGGAAGATATCCACTACTTGAGTGATTCAATATAATGAATAAAACATTGTAGTACCATTTTTGCTGTGAGTGCTAGATCATCTCAAAAACTAGTTCATTAAATTTTTATCATATCTTTATGCTTTGTTACATTTGAATATCAAAGTCAGCTAAAGATAAAGTATGATTTGAACAGATTTTTCCTTTGCACATTTGTTTTGTAAAATCCATTGGTTTCAAACAATTTTAATTGAATTTTCAGCATAAACATAATTTTATAGTAGAAATCTTACAATGTTGCACAGTCCATTTGTCTTGTGTCATGTTTTTACCTGTCTTATGGAAGTCAACATTAAGTAATGATATTGCACTAGCAAGTTGCAGTCAGGTGATGATAATTGATGAAGGGTTCAATAAAGAAATTAACAAAGAAGGTCTTTAAAAGAAGGACCAAGTAAAATTTATATTAATTTTCTAGCAAACAGTACTAAACCAAGAGATAGAATTGAAATTTTATCAAGCTACATTTGCTAGTACAGACATCACAAATTTGCTTATGTGCTAGAGCAAGCAGCGCATGCAATGGGCAGATGTATGACAGCAGTGGAGAGTCCCTCTTTCCTTGCATGTGTCATATGTCAGTTTATGTTAGGAACAGAAAGCAATCTAACATGCAGGCTGTGGAGTCCTACATTTATGTCTGCATAGGAGGAAGCTTTCTTATTTATAAAAAGTAGCACAATAATTATTTAATTTGTGTCAAGTTCTGCACTCAAATCATAAAATTAAATTTGCAGCATCATTATGCAACCCATTCAATAAGTATGGCAGTTACAAAGGAGAAAACATTCCTTTTGAATTATGTAAGATACCAATTAATTATCAAGATTCTGTTCATATTCACTGCTGTGAATATGAGTTTTTTCATATGGTCATGCTGTTAGCATTACAATGCAATTGCAATGGAACTGACAATGTGAAGGAGTTTTTTTATGTTAATTGTACAATAGTTGTCATTAGCCTGCCTAGGTAGTGTGGTGGTAGTGTGTCTGCCTCACATTCAACAGGTCGCAAGTTCAAATCTTGCTTAGGTTGAGTTACCCAGATAAGGATTTTTTGGGGGTTTTCTCTTATCCTGAGAAGACAAATGTTGAGTAGCTCTAAGCTCTATAGACCCCGAGATCATTTGAGCATCATTTCACCAATTTCATTCACCGTCTAATATGACTAACCAGGCTAAAGGATGTTAAGCTACAGAAAAAAAAAAAAAAAAGGATAGTTGTCATTTTTTGCAATTATTTATGTTACTACTACCAAACCTATGAATATGTGTATATTTCATTTCATAAATATAAATACTAATGTAAAAGACATAAGAGGTCATTGTTCTACCAATATTAATCTACAATAGGTGTATTAACCTATGAAAAGGTTTGATAAATCCAAATAGTGATCTTCCTAAAGAAATTTTGGTTAAGAAACTACCATTCCTAACTCAAGGGACAGGATTTTTAATTAAAGCAATAATGATCATAGACAGCATAGCAAACCCTAAGATATAAGGGGCAAGTACAGCCTGATCCCATTCACCATAACAGTATGAAAGACGGATTGTTATTTTAAACTCAAAATCTTGCATATTCCCACTACACTGAAGGAATTATATGTTCCTGCTTTCCAACAGCTGGTCACACAGTGCACAGTAGGCAATTCGCAGGAGCATCAAGCAAAGTTGCTTTCTCTGTTTTATTCAATGAGCAACCAGTTGATAATGCCTGTGCTAGAAAAAGTTTTCCAGATCATCGAGTGGGTATTCAATGAATCCAGAATCCTCAAGGCAAAAGAATGATTCTGAAGCAACAGAAAAGAAAAAAAATTGGAAGGGAAAAGATAGATAGAACCGTTTCACAATGTAAGAATTTATTGTGAGCAGCCACTCTTTATTTTTATTGAATTAAATGGTTCAGTGTCTTAGAGAAAGTGACTTTGAATCATATATAGGATTTTGTTCATGGTTGGTAAATCACATGAGCCAGATACTGATAACAATTTAGGCCTGTTTTCCAAAATGCGTTCTTTTGTTCTTTTACAATAAACATGCCAGATTAGAGAAAATTCCAAACAACAAAAGGCATATGTAGTTTCAACAACAACTTGTCCAAAACTCCATTTTATGGATATAATGTTTTTTGCTTACTTTACATTTATTGTATTAATATTAAGCTCGCGATTTGTTTCACTGATGTAGCATTTCTCATTAATTTATTCATCAATGTAAGTTAAAACTTCAAATAGTTTGTTCTCACAGGCCTTCCTCTAGAAGGTATACTATTTGAAAAACTAATGAAGCAAACAAAAAAATAACCATAACAATACCAAAGTTTACCATCTTTTTACTTTCTCTACATGTATTGTAATGCACCCAAAAAGTTGATACCAAGATTTCACCAGAAATATATGTTTTAGAATCCCCTGAACCCAAAAAAAGCATTTTTAGAAAAAGGAGTGTGTGTGTGCGTGTGTACATGCATGTGTGGGGGGGGGGGGACGGCATAGCTCATAAACGAAAAGACTGTTAAATAACCTTGGCATCTTCCAAGGAAATGTCATGAAGATTTTCAAGAAAATCATACTACTCAATACTACTCTTTATATGGAATATTTTTCGAACATTTTGATTTTCTCAAAAATGGTTCTAACAATTTTGGTTAAAATACAATATGTATAAGATATTTTTATGACAAACAAAATGTATATCTTGAATTTTCTGGGAATAGCCTCTGAAGACCTCTTCATTATGGATGACTTTTATATAACTGGCAAACCATAAGTGATACACAAAAACTTACTACACAAAAAATGTAGATCTCATTAAAACACACAGCTTATGTCATATACTTTTTTTGTAGAGTTAACCATTTTCAAGGTGATCCAGATTATTGGTTTCTAACGGGAAGAATCTTTTTTCTCATTTCACATTTGTTTATTCCTGGCAAGCAAAGAGATTGGAATTTCAATTGTTTCACATAGCAACCAGTTTTAAAAGACTTGACTATCGCTTGAGCGCATGCATTTTCTTATTTCCCTTCTACTTAAAGGAAGCTAGTAATAAAATTAATTCTGTTTATGTTTATATTGATTAGCATGATGTAGATAACAGATAAATGTTTTGAATAAAAGATTTGTTTACCGAACAGCTAGAGGACATCATATAAATGGAACACATTAGGTTTTTACCTTCTACTTATAAGGAACCAAGTAATAAGGACAATTTCTGCTAATGTTTATCTTGATTATCATGAAATAGAAGACAAACTTTTTAATAATAATTTTTTATTGAGATACAGAGAAAGTCATGTGAATGGAACACATCAGATTTTTCTACTTGGAAATTTGATAGCGATATACATAATCTTTATCCATCATTGGTAATATAAACAAAAGTGACAGTTTACAATGGCTCAGTTAGTTGCGGATCATTTTGCTGCTTTTCTGCAACACAAAATGGTCCCTCTTAAATTTCTGAGAGAAATACACAATTATTATATTAAACTATGTCATGATTTCAATATAGTATGAATGATTAAAGAACAAAATTAACTGAGGTTTAATCATTCTTTTACATAACAATGTGCATTCGTTGTGCAGCTCAGTTGTGCAGTAACAATTGTTTCCATTCAGCAAGTAATGGCTGATGCATATAATACTAATGTAATGAAATATAAGCAAGGAAACCCCTAAAAAGTGACGATAAGATAATTATTTTTCACATATATAATAAGTTTTGTGAAAAATACCCTCATTCTCAGCTTAATTCAGAATTTGCTGGTGTTTCCAAAAACAGCATAAAGTGTGCAACATTTTTAAATTAACCAAGGTATGTCATCTGTACAAGCAGCTTTTCAACAAATGACAGTTGAAAAATGCTGTAAATACGAGGGTTGAATGAAAAGTAATGCCTCCAGCTTCGTACTACTTCAACAGAAGACAGCATTGGTATGCAGCAGGTACTGGCTTGTTCCGTAGCCTCTTCCCTGCAGTTCCAGTTGGCGGGAAGCCTTAGCATTGCATGATTGTGTTGCTGCAGTGTAAAGTATGGAACCCTGCGCAGACGGTCGGTCAATGCGAAATGGAAATGGTATGTTATTTGTGAACGCTTTTTAACTGCTGTGGTTCTCAGTGTCCCATCCTAAATTGGGCATGAAAGACCACTTAATTTTGCTCAGAGGCCTCTCTATCAGGCTTGAGGTTCTTTTATGTGCCATAAATCTATGACACGGGACCAATGGCTTTACTTCCCTTCCAAAGGAAGCCATGCTAAGGATTTTTACACCCGAAAAAACCCATTGTCCTCTGCCAGGACACACAAACTGCTGACAGATTGATATGACAATCAACATTTTGCTTCTGAAACTCAGTGGTTGCTGTCAAGGACGTCCAACACGCAAGTCAGATGTTCCCACCTCAACATCTTTAAACTTACTCGCCCAACGATGCACAGTACTCACATCTACACAATCACCATAAACTGCTTTCATTCTCTGATAAATCTCCTTTGGGGTGATACCTTCTGGTGTCAAGAATTCAATGTCAGCATGATGCTTAAATTGCACTGACTGACTGTCTGCGCAGGGTTCCATACTTTACACTGTAACAATACAACCATTCAATGCTAAGGCTTCCCGCCAACTGGAGCTGTAGAGAAGAGGCTACGGAACAAGCTAGTACCTGCCAAATACCAATGCTGCCATCTGTTAAAGAGTTACGAAGGTGGAGGCATTACTTTTCATTCAACCCTTGTATATGCCTCATATTGCTTAGGAGGAGCTAAGTGGGAGTTGGAGGGAATAATGAGCACTATCGTTGAACAACTAAATTATCAATTCCAGTGGTGACTCAAACATTTCAAGTACTACTAAAACAGATGACTTGTAGCTTGGAGTGGGACCATTTCCATCTTCAGATCAGCTCTTCTGGGTGTCACTGTATTATGGCAGTATATTAAAGAAATATGATATGGTTGGAGTGATGTACACATGCAACACTTCAGCAAACTTACAAACAGTAAGTCAGCATTTTGTAATTTTATGGGATAATTTCATGTTTTATATCAAATAACAACTTGCCTGCTTGTTTTATTTATTATACACTTCATAGAGTTAATCAACATTTGTAAACAGTGAAAGTATAGGGCTATTTCCTTTCCTGTCAAATAAGTGAAACATAGTTACACATCTTATAATTGTAAAGCAGACAAACATAGCTTAGCACCATATGGAATGTGCACCTATGTTTGCAGAAAAATATTCTGGTTTGTTTACATCGCTGATGAAGTAAGAATGGATTATAATACATTATATAATTTGCTTACCTACTATGATATGCTTGATAAATTGAGTTGTATTTATATAATAATCAACAAAGGGGAAATGACATTGATTAATTCATTTTGGAGTTGTGCTGCCAGCTTTCATGAGTTAATGGCTTCATAGTTTACTGCAAGAGCCTGCTACACTTCTTTACTTGGTTTAACTAGAACAGCATTGCCAAATATTGCATTAAAAATCGTTCAATTTTAGATCAACAGTAATATGTTTTTGTTCTTTCAATGAGTTCACTTAATTGTTTAAGGTAGACGCTATACCCCTTTCATTCTGTATATGGCACATCTTAAGTGTTACATATGTGTTATAAAAGCATGCATTTACTGTCAAAATTTTATGAAATAAATTATGTAAAGTCTCATGTTATAATCTGCTCCAATTGAGTACTTTTATTTATACACACCTTAGAACTTATAAGCAGAAAGCAATAATGCGAAGATCGAAAAATCACAAATCCTTTTCATAAGAAATTTTGCAAATGATAATATGCCTATTAGAAAGCAAATGTTCAAACCATATTGCACAGTCATTTAGTGAGGTATACATTTGGTCCAGCCTGGAGCAAGTTTTCTTGAAGTCTATCCAGAATCAACAACAACCTGCAAAGCACAATAAAAATATACATTACTTTTCAAACTATGTAGTAAAAAGTTGTAAAGTCAAACTTGAAAAATTCAATCCCATGACCAGGTCCTGAATTGCAATCTTTGCACTGATTCTTTTAATGCATGAACTACCACAGCAAGGTTCCTGTACAATAGCTAAATCTTCTTATTTGATTCAAGTATCCCAATAAGCCTTCAAGGCAATATCATACCTCAAAAACAATCTGCAATGTTGCAAGTAGTTTAAAAATGGCAGGCTAGTTTTGATATGCTAGGGTTCAAACAGTAACAGCTTGGGCACTGACTGAAGAGTCATGGTATTGAATTTTTCATCTGATTCAACTTTTCAACTTAGTCCCTATGCATAACAATTTTGGAAGAAGAAATTATCAAAACACAAATACTGAAACATTCTGTTGCCACTAACCTGCTTTGTAATGCATCTCTATCAATTAAATCCTCACTCCAGCTGCAATCTGAAATTGTGTCTTTGCTGGGAGTTGATCCTTGTGCTGTACTCACATCATAACTACTGCTGTCTAAAACCACTTTAGTACCATCTGCAAAAGAAAGGAAACTAAAAGAAAATGGTTTATTAAACAAATGAAAATACAAAATTAGCAATCAGAGTCTTCAAAATTGGTTTCTCTAGAAGAAAAAAATCTGATGTGTTCCATTCACATGACTTTCTTTACTTATCTGTAACAAATTAGTATTAAAAAGCTTTGTCTTCTATCCACTTCATGATAATTGAGATAAACATTAGCAGAAATTGTCATTACTTGCTTCCTTGTAAATAAAAGGGCAAAAATTTAATGTGTTCCATTCACATGATGTCCTCTAGCTGTTCAGTAAACAAACCTTTTATTCAAAACATTAACCTGTTATCAACATCACACTAATCAAGATAAACATTAGCAGAATTAGTCTTATTACAACTTCCTTGTATATAGAAGGGAAATAAGAAAATGCTCAGGCTAAAGCAATAGCCAGTCACTATGTGAAACAATTGAAATTCCAATCTCTTTCTTGTCAGGAGTAAACAAAGAGAAGCGAAAAAATAGATGTCTTCCCGTTTGAGAAAAGTTTAAGTGGTTTACAATTGAAACCAATAAACCAGAATATCTTGTGAAACCAATAAACCAGAATGTCTTGAAAATGATTAACTCTACAAAAAAAAAAAAAAAAAAAAAAATGGCATATGACATAAATTGTGTGTTTTAATGAGATCTACATTTTTATTTGTAGTAAGTTTTTGTATATCTCTTTATCTCTATGGTTTGCCAGTTATATAAAAATCATCCAGAATGAAGAGGTCTTCGGAGGCTATTCACAGAAAATTTAAGATATACATTTTGTTTGCCATAAAAATATCTTACACATTGGGTAATTTATCAAAATTGTTAGAGCCATTTTTGAGAAAATTAAAACTTTCGAAAAATGTTCCATGTAAAGGATAGTTTGGGGTGAGGGGATTTTCTTGAAAATCTTCATGTTGTATCCTTGAAAGATACCAAACTTAAATACCAAGTTTGGTATTTAACAGTCTTTTCATTTTTGAGCTATGCTGTCCACAGACACACCCATACAGACCTTTTTCTAAAACTGTATTCAGGTGGACCCCAAAATATGTATTTTCAGTGAAATCTCGGTATCGAATTTTTTGGGTGCACTACATAACCTTCTCTTTACACTATGTACATAGTATGCGTAGAAAAGTAAAACTGTGTAATGCATAAAGAAAGGTGCAGTTATATGTAAGTTGAATAATGATTATAATAAATTTTATTTATTAATGGACTGTTTTGAAATATAATGTGAAGGTGGATTATCAATATCAACTCTCTATTCCCATTTAAAAAAATTTGGCAACTCTTTAAGTCAAAGGTGGACCGTGAACTTTTCAATTGGATGAGGCTACAATAGTTCTTGTTATTTAATCATTTTACATCAAGAAAAAAATAAGCAAAATGTATCTGCCAATGAAGAAGAGGCAAGAAGAAAAAAAAAAAAAAGGAATGGAATTGTTTTTCCCTATATGGAGGCCACCACAAATTTCTACTGCAAAAATCCATTGGGAAGCTTCCTTACATATTACTACTTTGGGTTGTCAAAATTTGGAAAAGATATTACTTGAGCAATAATATAATGTTTATATTTGTTAAGTGTTCAGTAATCTTTCCTCAGGTAGTAGGCTTGTATAGACACAAAGAGGCATCATTTTAAACACCTTTTGCAATGAAAGTTAAGCATGCATATTCCTACTGTTTTGCATCATTACATTATCTACAAATAAATGGCAACCCTTGCACTGCTATAGATGAATGGATTCACAATATAGGAGCGTAGAGTGACATGCTCTTAAAAATTTTGATTATTGCTTTATCCCAGTGTATCTCTTTACTCTCCTTGTACCTTAAAGCAAATAAGTAATAAAACCATTTCTGCTAATGTTTAACATAAAATACATAAAAGCGGTGTTCTAATGCTTGGGTAGCATTAGGCTGCTACCCAAGCACGGATAGCGCCAACTACTGATGTATTTAGGTTGGCTTGCTCGCTTTGAATTTTGATTACTAGGTATAGGTATTCGTTTGCTTGCACACGGGCTTTTCTTTTGCTATACCATCTACATGGGTTCAGATTAAAAGTTAGATTTGCTTTTTGAGCAACTGCAGACATTTGATGCATGCCTATTATCGTATCTTGGAAATCTTGAAGGTGATTTAGCTCATCTTCGTGCAAATCTCGCCGTGAATGAATGATATATATAGTGCCAATAATGGCACCCATCATTGTTGTAGAACGGAAGTCTAGATGTAGTTTACATCCTAGCAATGTGCCAGAATCAAGAACAGTCCATAGTTTAATGCAGTGGTATCGATCAGTTTGCAAATTGTTTTCAATTGCATGTGTTATAGTATCGGGGGGGTGGGGGGCTCCTCCTCTCATTAATCCCAGCTCGTTAACGAAAAGTTACTTTCCTGCCAGGGAAGAATTTTTTTTTTTTAAATATTTAATTATTTTCAAAGAGAGCACTGCCTATAATAAAACAATTTGTTTACATCAGAGCAAAATGTTTTTGTAAACTTAGTGAGTGGATTGTTTTTAAAAACTGCACACATGCACACACCCATAGTGCTACTACTGGCATTACTACTACTGCTACTACTACTGCTGGTATTATAGTATTAATATAATACAAATACTGAGTCTTAAGTCCCCCCCCCCCTCCCCAGGTCAGAAAGCCTGATTTGAACTCTGGATAGAAAAATAAGCTTTTGTAAAATTAGTTTGTTGCAGGACAGGTAGAGAGTCATATGAATGTGACACATTGGATTTTTAGAAAAGGTATCTCTATCTTTCCCCTTCCCTCCTTTCCCCTCCCTCTCCCATATAGATACAAACACACATACTCACATACATATACTGCTTTTTTTTAGAAAATACATTTTTTGGATCCAAATGACATCAAAACATATATTTTCAGCTGACTCCAGGGTATCAAATGTTTTGAGAGAATGGCATGCTTCATCTACCTACCAATATAGGAGTTCATATTGTTGTATCACTCAAAAGAAACCTGCATTTTTTTTTTCAAATAGGTATGTGATTGGATTTCATAACTGCAGAAGTGAAATCAACCAAATGTGTTCAGTTGCAATAGTTGACTACTGGAGTAACAGTGCATAAGTTCAGCATGTAAGAGTACAAAGCAAAACATTCCTTTTTGTCTGACAAAGTGGGAATGTCACACTTTTACAGCTGTTATGGATGTGTCACCTCTGATTTTGCACATACAATATCAATTCAGAAACACAATGAACTTAGTCACTAAGAATAGGCACATACTGAACAGAGTGATAGAATGTATACAATTTTGCAGAACCCATAATCTAGCACTGAGAGGTCACAATGAAACACAGGAATCAGCAAACCGTGGCAATATTTTTAGATTTGTTATCTCTCCTTGTTAATCTCGGCAGTGTTAGATGACCACCTCAACACTGCCACACTGTAGTATGTAAATATATCCATATACTATATGGAATGAACTATTGAATTGTATGTATCAGGTTTACATTGAGAAGTTAATGAAAGACATAAATGCTGCAGATTATATTTCTGTGTAGACTGACAAACCAATGGACATAGCTTGCCACAGTCAATTTGTGATCATTTTATGGTACAATAATGAGTGTAAACCCATTGAAAAATTTCATTCCTTTGAAGAGATTCATGATAGAACAGCCAATAGTCTCTGTGATGTTTTGAAAAAGAAGTTGCAGCCTTTCAATATTGAAAGAAAACTCATATCTCAAGCAAATGATGGTGTGGCAGTAATGAATGGTACCCATGGAGGTATTCAGACTTTGATGTAGGACTCTTTCCCTTTTGCCAAGTATGTATACACTTATGCTCACCAAAGTCGTCCTCGTAGGTGTAATGAATACCATGCTAACTTCATATACCTAAGGTGGTAGGTCAAACCCAGTGGAGGATGATGGATTTTGCCGGGTGTAAAAATTCTTAGCATGACTTCCTTCAGAAGCGAAGTAAAGCCGTTGGTCCTGTGTGGTAGATTTACGGCATGTAAAAGAACCTCAAGCCTCATAAAGAGGCCTCTGAGCAAAATTAAAAATGGTCTTTCACGCCCAGTATAGAATGGGATGCTGAGAACTGCAGCAGCTAAAAGTGCCCATAAATAAAATGCTATTTCATTTCTTTTTTATACTCACCAATTAAATTTGGTTATACGAAATACCTGTACCAAATGCATAAAATCATTTAAGTTGTTTTTGACCAACATTGGTGGATTCATAACTTTTTTCTCTTTTTCATCAAAATGTGGTGATTTGTTGCATTCAGTTTGCAAAAAATGCATTCCAACTGTTACCACAACAAGATGGAACTTTCAATCACGGGTTGTGAACAGCATTCATGAAAAAAAAGTTTATTTTCTAGAGTGTTTTGAGAAGATTAAACAAGAAGATGGGTGGGATGATACAACCATAAGGGAAGCTCTTGGTGTGAAGACTTTACTGAACAATCCAGAACTTTTGTTTCTTCTAAATTTTTTCTATGATATTATAAAACATGTTGACATTCTGTACCACACACTTCAGATGCAGAGTGCTAATAGTGTTACAGTGTCTAATGCTTTACAATATTTTGAATCAGCTGTGTTTGAAATTTGTGAGAAGACTAGAAAATACCATGTTGATATAACTTTGCTCCTCCCTCAAGAAAGTTTCCGAATTGCAGTTCTGAAACGAACTTGGATTCAGATGCCAAATTGTATGACAAAGTGGTCAACTAAATGAAAGGTCGGTTCCAACAGTCTCATTTATTCAAAAATTTTGTAATTATTGACCCAAAGAAATTTATTCCATTGAGAGAAAATTTCCCTGTTGACTCTGTAAGAAAATTTGCATCAAATTATAGCCCCATTACATCCCACAAAAAGTTAAAGAATGAACTGTCATATTTATTATAGATACATTCAAATATATCCCTTCAGTCAGTTTTTTTTCACACAATACTCCTTTGAGGAATTGTTTTCTGAAGTAAACCAAATGCTGCAAATTGCACTAACAACTCCAGTTTCAACAGCTGAGAGAAGTTTCAGTGCATTGAAAAAAATTAAGACTGGCTGTTTGATCCATTCACAAAGAGGAAATTTGTGAAATTCCTAACTTCAACAACAGAGTGATTGAAGTGTTTGTCACCCAGTAGAATAGACAGCATAGATCTTGTACAAGTTATACTGCCACTTGTGAGTTCTATTTTATTTTATGTTATTATGTTTAAAAATGTATAATGTTTTGCCACATTTCTGCTATTGTAGTGTTTTTGGTAGTGCAACTAAAGATGGCCCTGTTTTAAAAGGTGCCCACTTTTACTTTCAATACAATCATCTTCACATCTGGCCCCACCAAGAAACATTTCTGGAGCCGCCACTGCTGATACTAATGTTTTAGCAAAGAGGCACTTCCATTACTTTAACTGCTATAGAGCTTTTAGCAAGCCTAATATAATGGAACATGTTTCAGAATTTGTGATGTTTGTTTTCTTTTCTTGTTTTAGTGCCTTTAGCAACAAACCAACTTGGATTTAAAGAACTGAATACTGCTTTTCTATCTTGCATACAATTATAGCATTTTAGACAAATATTTACTTAAAATGAGCAGTCTAGATTGAAAAACAGATTTCATTTAAACTGTTGCTGATACACAAAAGTGGATAGATCATTCTAAGTTGCACATGTATAGGTATACACCGCCCAGACTGATGGTTTTTAAGTGTGCTTAAAAGTGACAGCCCCATGTCAGTAGACTTACTAGCATGTAAAAGAACTCCTGTGGAACAAAATTCCAGCACACCAGCAGTTGGCAGCATCTTTAACAACAAATATATTTAATGCATTTGAACTTCAGTATTTTCTGACACATTGGAGAGCTGGATATGTCTGGTTTTGAAAAAGCTACTTCATGTAAATTTGAAACTTTGACAAAACTCTTTCAGGTAAGTTAATCTTGTTTTCATGTATTTTGCCCTTCAATTAACTTTCATTTTTTCTGGTGTTTACTAATAGTAAGTAAGAGGAACTATTGCATTCCATCAGAAATATGCTTTGAGATCCTTGAATGCAAAATAGTATTTTTAGAAAAATCTGTGTGGTAGCACATGCAACATAAAGAGTTTTAAAGATTGCCAGCCCAATTTACACTTCATATGAAAAAAAGCTTTGTTACTTTGTATTTTCGCAAAATACCCATTAATATTTTAATTAAAATGCTACATACTTAAGAGATTACTTGACTAATAAAAATGCATATTTTGAATTTTCTGCAAACAGCTGTGAAGAACTGGTCTTTCGAAATGAATTTTATATAACTAATAAACCATAACAGATAGACAAAAACTTAATCTACCAAAATCTGATGTGTTCCATTTACATGACTTTCTGTACATCTCTTTAACAAATTATTGTTATAAAACTTATTCTTCTATCTATTTCATGATAATCGAGGTAAACATTAGCAGAAATTGTCCTGATTACTTGGTCCCTTGTAAATAGAAGGGCAAAAATTTATCACATGATGTCCTCTAGCTGTTTGGTAAACAAACTTTTTATTCAAAAGATTAATCTGATATCTACATCATACTAATCAAGATAAACATAAGTAGAATTAGTCTTATTACTAACTACTTGTTAGAAGGGAAATACGAAAATACACAGGCTAAAGCACAGTCTTATCCTCTAAAGCAATAGCCTCGTCTTTGCTTTCCAGGAGTAAATAAAAGAAAAATGAGAAGAAAGATGTCTTCCCATTTGAGAAAAGTTTAAGTGACTAAAATTGAAACTAATAATCCAGAATATCACGAAAATAGTTAACTCTACTAAAAAAATTTATATAACATAAATTGTGTATTGTAATGAGATCTACATTTTTTGTGCAGTAAGCTTTTGTGTATCTTACGGTTTGCCAGTTATACAAAAGTCATCCAGCATGAAGAGGTCTTCAGAGGCTATTCCCAGAAAATCCAAGATATACATTTCGTTTGTCATAAAAATATCTTAAATATACAGTATTTTTTTTTTCAAAATCATTAGTCATTTTTGAGAAAATGTAAAAACTTTTGAGAAATGTTCCACGTAAAGGATAGTTGGGAAGGGGAGGGGGGAAATTTGTGAAAATCTTTGTGTCGCGTCCTTGGAAAATACTGAACTTAAATACCAAGTTTGGACTCAGGGGACCTCAAAACATATTTTTGGTGAAATCTTGGTAAAGAAAAGAGTTTTGGGGTGGAATGCAATACCTCCTCTATACAATATGTGCATAGTATGTGCAGAGAAAGTAAAAATATGAGATCTCTTTAAAGCACACTAAACATTTCAAATAATTTTATAAATGTAAAAAGAAGCTAGTAACAGTGAAGAATAACACAAATATTAATATAAAATTTAGTACACAATCCACCTAGTAGCAGTAACCATAACAGTGTAAATAAACAACATCAAAAAAGAGACCAAAAGGATATGTTGATAATGCAATGAAATCGTTGCGAAACTAGTCCAGGCAAGGATTCCAAAAGATAAGTGAAGATTTGTTGCAACTGTTATTTTTATATTAATATTTCAAATAATTGCTTTTGTGTCATTAGGCAATTCCATATTTATTATAATATATTTATTTGTATCTACAATGAAATGCGTAATGAAACTGGCATTTCTGCCAACATTTATCTTGATTCCATAAAATAGACAGAAAAATAGGATTCGCAAAAGCTATGCATAAATAAACATTAATGGCTGAAGTATGTCACGTGAGTGTAACACATGAGACTTATTTTTTCTTTTTTCTTTTGTGTTAAAAAACAGCAAATGAAGATTTGCTACTGTTTAATATTACAGTACTTGTTGATTCACAATTCATCTATAAAGAGTACTTCTTTAGCTTCTAACCTTTAGCCATTCTCGAGAACTTTGTCTGAAATAGCTACAGGTTTTTTTTCTCTATAATCCTGTCTGTTCATTAACCTGAGGTAAATCGTGAGAAATAAAAATTAATGAATGAAAACCAATGGAGTAAGCATGAAGCAGCAAGATTCCTCCTATTGGTTATTCAAAGACAAGAGGAAGCATGAACTTTCAGGTTAGGAAAGAAAGATAGGTCACATCTGTGGTCAAAACTCTAGAGGGCAAGAAGGGGAAGAACAGCATTGTAAATGGGATGGGAAGGGTCTAGTCCTTTTTTTAAAAACTTATGTTTTTTACATTCATATGACGTTCTCTACCCCTTCTACCAACTGTTCTTAAGAAAAACCTTATTCTTCTATCTACTCCTTTTTCACATAAATACTTACATAAATGCTTTCATTTCACATTCAATAGAAGGAATGTTCTTAAGAAAAACCTTATTCTTCTATCTACTCCTTTTTCACATAAATACTTACAGAAATGCTTTCATTTCACATTCCATAGAAGGAATGCAGGGGACACAGAAGACTGAAGCGATAGTCAGATCTTTAGAAGCCAATTCTGTGTTGTGATTTTATAAAATTTGTTTGACTGTACCCAATAAAATCTATTACTCCAAAAGAAGTAATTGCCAAATTTGAAGCACAGAGTGTAATTTTTTGAAACCCTGTACAAATAATGTCTGATCAAGGATCACTTTTTACACCTCATGAGTTTGAAGATTACTGCAAACACTTTTTTATTACTACTGGATTAGTTTATATAAATTGTCGTAGAGAGAATCAACTCTATAATTCCCTGTGGCTAATATTCAGAGCATGCTAGATTGCAACGTATATACACAGCTACCTGCAAAAATGTAGCTACCTGCTTGCAGACATTCCATGGTAAAAGAAACCTTTTGATACTTTACAAAGTGAAAAAAGGATGGAGTGGGAAAAACCGGATGTTTTCATCCCCCAGAAATGCTGCAAGTGAAAGTGCATGTATATGGACTGTAAGTATATTTTTGTACTGTTTTACAGCCTTTTGCCATGGTCATTCTGACACTGAATTTTTTGGCAGCCCCTTCCGTTGTACTTTTAGACCTCATTCATAAGCAGTCATTCAGTGTTTTATTCTTATAAATTTCCTTCAGTATTCTAGTGCCTTGATGACTTACGCTAATGCTTGGTGAAAGTAAGGTGCTAGGTTTAATTGTGTAGTGGTCCAGTAAATTTATAAGTTAATTTGTTTTGCAATAGCTGGATCAATTGAGGTGTGTTAACACAGCATATGAAAACTTAAAATTAAACCTTTCTGACAGTTGAATTACGAGGACAAACAACTAATTATGTCTCAGGATAGACCAGTGTCTCAATTAGTAAATCTCTTAAGTAGAAAAAAGAAAGGATTCAGCCGTACTTTCAATACAAAGCTATATGAAACAGGCTTTTCAGGACATATAACATGCATGAGCTTCTCTACCATGTCATATCAAATGGATTCCAAGAGGTGTTATCCAAATTGCATAAACTATGTTATCTCTACCCAACAATGATAGTCGGTGTTGAATGCTCTATTTTTCAACCTGAAATGTTTTGAAACATATGATCAAGTGTGATGAGTGATATCTGTTTGTGTGGACATGCTATCATCTCCATTGATAAAGAAATATCAAATCAATGAGAGGAAGTTCATTTTCAGTTTTTTATGATGTCATCGAGGAATTCATGAAAAAGGAAGCAGCAGATGGAGTTCACATAGGTATAAATAAAATGGAAACTTCCAAAAATAGTGTTTTTTACTTTCAAAGCAATCTTTTTGAATGTGTAGATATAAATGATGATGATAACAACAACAATATGTTCGTGTTATTCATGTTCATGTGGTAGAAATTAGAGTAATTGCATAGTGCATGCCTTGCATTTGAACTCATACTTTGCTATTGGTAATTACTTCACTTCTTGTAAAGCTTTCCATTTCAGATATAACATGATAGTAGAAGCAGTACCATTGTGTTGTGGCAGTATAATAGGCCATCAACTCCAAATACCACGATAGAAAGACATTTAAATTAATGATATGGGTCAGAATGAGACTTAAGATCAATTTGTGGAAGACTTTGAAGTCAAAAGAGAAAATTCTGTGCAAGGTTGCAAAATAGCAAATTCTCAAGTTTCAGCAAGAAAATAAGAAGTATTTCAACTGGTAGCTCTATTCTGCTAGACAGTACTAGCTGCCATGAAGCGCACCCAATCAGGGCCAGCATTTAAAGTAAAAACAAAAGTTTCTTGGAACTTCTTGTGTGACTAAAATAAAACTCCAAAACATTATGTGTCATGAATGTGAATATGTGGGCCCTAAACTAAAACTCATAGAGATTCCATGAAGCCATTGACTGGAAGTTATGTGCCATCTGGATGGATGACAATTGTGGGAGGATGAGTCTAGCAATGTTTATTGAAAATATTTAACAAGTGACAGAGCAGCATGCTATGAATTCATAATTGCATATCACTATTCTCTTTTTTTCATCTAAGAAAGGAATCTTGCATTGCAATCTGTAAGCCTACATCCCTGCACTGTATTATTAGATATCAACCAAGTGAAGCTTTTGTGCAACTTTCTCTAAAATCTAGAGCCTCATGTAAGGCTTTTGTGTAACTCTTTCTCAAAGTATCTAGGGTTAAATGAAATAAAAAGTGCCCAAACCATCAGAATATTGCTTCCTAGTAGATAGTGCCATTTGGATCCATCGGATAGTTTCCAACATGTGCTGTAAGTAATCTCCAAGGTTCTTAAACATTGCACCTGCAGTTGGTGGAGCTGGTAATTTGCTGTTCTGTGCTGCCAACTGAGCAGTCATATCTATCTGCTTCCACATCTCACACAGCAATGCCTGTAATGAATACAAATCTAATATAGTATGATATAATGCTATGATGCAACATAATCAGATAATGAAACCTTTTCCATATAACTTATGGCAAGGGAAAATTCATAATAAATGTTTTGCAAAGAATTCATAGAAAATGTTTTGCAAAGAATAAGGAGAAGGCTCAGTTTAGAATGAAATATCAACATTCTGTAGGAACTGTTTAATATATTTTATCTGTTATTGAGTTTAAAATAAGGAAACCAAATTATGAGAGCACATCGCACATTGGAAAATATTTGTATTAATTTCTTCATCAGAAGTAAGCTATCCTATTCTGCCTATGTAAATTTTTCAGTTTCCTTCTCACTTTATTTACAGCTTACCTAATAGCAAGTAGAGGCAGTACTGTATTGTCCAAAATTCTATATATTATACCAGAAATACATATTTTAAAGCCCCTGAATGTGACAAATGTGTGTATGTGCGTGTATGCATGGGTGGGTATGTGTGTGTGTGTGTGTGTGTGTGTGTGTGTGTGTGTGTGTGTGTGTGTGTGTGTGTGCGTGTGTGTGTGTGTGTGTGTGTGTGTGAAAGAGAGAAAACTACACAACTAAAAAAAATCTTGGATGAATACCAAACTTAATTTTTATGTTCACTGTTTTCCAAGGATACACCAAAGAATTTTCAAGAAAATCCTTTTAACCCAAATTATTTCTAAAAGGAAAAAATTTCTGTTTTTTATTTTCTCAGAAATAGTTTTAAAATTGCATTAAAATTTCATAATGTTTAGGATGTTTGATGAAAAAAAAATTGATATGTTCCATTCACATGGTTTTCTCTATCTGTTCTGCATACAAACTATTCTTACAAAAGATTATTATTCATTTATCTACATCATGCTAATTGATATAAACATTAGCAGAAACTGTCTTATTACTTGCTTCCTTGTAAGCATAAAGGAAATAAGGGAACATAATTGCGATAATCAAATCTTTTAAAAGCGAATGCCATGTAAGACAATTGAAATATTCTTTGCATGGCTAGGAATAAAACAAAAGAGATATGAAATGAAAGATGATTTCCTATTTGAGAAAAGTTTTAGTTTAAAATTGAAACCAGTAATAAGGAATATCTTGGAAATGGTTAACTCTACGAAAAAATATAAATGAGATAAATTGTGTGTTTTAACGAGGTCTATATTTTTTGTGCAGTAAATTTTGTCCATCTCTTATGGTTTAACAATTACACAAAAGTCATCTGGAATAATGAGGTCTTCAGAGGCTATTCCCAGAAAATTCAAGATAAGCATTTTCTTTATCATAAAAACATCTTAAATTTGTGGTATTTTAATCAAAATCATTAAAGAGAAATTTTTGAGGCAATCAAAATGTTCAAAAAATGATCATGATAATTGGGGTGGGGGTATACTCTTGAAAATCTTCATGTCATATCCTTGGAAGATACTGAACTTAAATACCAAGTTTGGTATTTAACAGATTTCTTTTTGTTTTTGACACATACACACACACACACACACACACACATATACTTGGAAACTTTTCTAAAAATCTGCTGTGTTCCATTCATATAACTTTCTCTAGCTGTTCCAAATACAAACTATTCTTACAAAAGATTATTCTTTTATCTACACCATGCTAATCTAGATAAACATTAGCAGAATTGGACTTAGTACTTGCTTTATTGTAAGTAGAAGGGAAATAAGGGAATACATTATGCTGAAGCTAGTAAAATCTTTTAAAAGCTGGTCACTATGTGAAAAAATTCAGATTCAGTTCACTTTGCATGGTCATGTTTGAGAGAAGTTAGGTAGTTTAAAAATGAAACCAAAAACAAGGAATATCTCAAAAACGATAACTCTACAAGAAAAATGTGTATGACATAAATAACATGTTTTAACAAGTTCTACATTTTTTTTCTATATTAAGTTTTTGTCTATCACTTACCATTTAATTGTTATGCAAAATTCTGAAAAACTCATCCAGAATAAAGAGTTCTTCAGAGGCTATTCCCAGAAAATTCAAAATATAAATTTTATTTGTGATGTAAATATCTTTAGTATACAGTAGTTTAATCAAAGATGTTAGAGTCATCTTTGAGAAAAACAACATTTTCAAGAAATTTTCCATGCAAAGGGTAGTTTGTTTGAGAGGATTTTTTTAAAAATCTTTGTGTTGCATCCTTGAAAGATAATAAACATAAATACCAAATTATTATATGGAAAGAATTTGAGTTGGTTTTTGTAACATAAAACATCACTTAGTAATTACATACTGGGACCAGTTTCAGGAACATTTGTTCCCATTTTCAACCCTTAATTCTAACTGAATCTCGCTTCACTTGAATAAATGATGAGGGTAGAGGTGCATTCTTTTGGAGGCATCTGGTGCTGGATCTATGAACTTCTAAATGTTGCGGTATGGTGGCCATCTTTTCAAGTGTATTAAAAGATGGAAGCATACAGAAAAATCAGCAGCAGGTGCCATTTTTGGAACAAAAAAAAAAATAGTGTCCATCTTCTAAAACACATGAAAAGAAAACTGAACTCAATACTTGGGAGAAAAATTTTTGAAAAAGTATGTGCCAACATAAAATTCCCATCAAAAGCAACCTACCCCACAAGTTCATCCAATCCAGTTTCAAGTGTTAAGTTCGACCCAATGTTACTTTCAAAAGTGATCATATTGCTTCACTGCTTACCACTTCCGATTTGGTTATTTATTGTATATAAGTATAAGCTTTTTATTTTCTCTCATATTCATGCGAAGAGTGAAATTTCAGTGCTTCAGCCTACTGTATCTTTCTTACACCTATAGCAAAATGTATAATGAAATCATTTCTGTAAAGATTTATTCAATGAACAGGTATTACGTAAATAAAAAGGTTTGTAAGAATAGTTTTATAAGAGTAGTTACAGAAAGTAATTTGAATATAACATTATTTAACACTACTGTATGTCAGTATGTTCTTTTAAGGTATGAACAGTAAAAGTTGTGTAGCATCAACTATAGAATATCAGTGTTGTTGATCCTGCAAGGGTAAAAATATATTACAACTTACCTTGTTTTATTTTTGAATTTGCTTATTTAATTGTAGTCTAGCCATTTACAGATTGTAACAATGGAACGAGGCGTAACAAAAGAGCAATGATATTATATGTTTGTTTCAATCCAATCATGAGATAGTAACAGATACTACATAATATGCATATACCTTTAGGCTGTGATATTCTCTTTTCCTAGAAATATAACTGATTAAACAAGAGTGTTATACGGCACAACTAGAATGAAAGCTATCTGAATGAATTTTAAAGTTTAACTGTATAAACTGATACACATTGTGTTGTAGGATAAAGCATGTTAAATTTGTAATAGTGTTTGTTACATTTTGAAACTGAGCAACCTCATTAATCTAAAAATACATTCTTTTACACTTCAACTAACTATATTATCATATATTTGCACCTGGTAGCCAGAATCGATGGAGTGGCAGAGATCTTGCACCTTTACAAGCACTTGCTGAAGATGACGAACTCTGTTCTTTCGAGCATTAAGTAGTCGATGGACATGACCAAGCTGCAGACGATATCGACAGTGTGTCTGATAGCGGAGATGGGCTGCAAATCTTAACTGGGAACTATGACGTGACAATCTTATCTGTGGGAATATAACAAAGAACAATATATGCCATGCAGAAACCTAAAAAAACTTTGATATAGTCGTGTTTCCCACTAAAGAACTCTGCAAAGAGAACAAGAAGAGGTGAGGAAATGTGACCTCGCATAAACTGCTTAATCTTAAACTCTATATATTGCATTTCTGTTTGTTGAATTCTCTCTGTGGGTTTAAAACCTTTAATAATTGGTTTATATTCAATTAAATATATTGATTTGAGTTGAAGAGAATTTTTTAACTTAGGAACATTAACCACAAAATAACTACATAGCTACAAAAGCATAGATCTTTTGAGGTTGCATCTCAGAAGTAATCTGCCCCATTCTTTTAGCCTTTAGCATAGCAACAAATACAAGCCTTATTATGCACTCTCTTTTTATGAAACAAATTCTGATGCCATTTCATGCAATCTGTCGGAATAAATTATTCACCCAATTAAAGATGTTGCAAAATTTGTTCTTTCTTTGATTTACAAAGCTATGAAAATTTGAGCCTTCAGATACAGCTTTCCCAACTGGACTGCTTAGAGCTACTGCCCAAATCTTTTGAGTTGGTAATAGAATTGATGATATAAAAGTATAGATGATCCTATTGTCATTTTTGCCTCATAGTTACATGGGAAAGCTCTAAAATAAATTTTATGCACACACTTCAGCAAATGGATCACATCTAAAACCTCGTAAAATATTTTAAAAATTATATATTTGCTTTACATACCATTTACTTTGATTCTCTGGGAACATTTCAATATCACTATATTTATCATATATGAAACTGAGCCCATCATCTAATAATTTAAATTAAAGTTTACCATGGATCAGTATTATGCCTTTCAAGTTTTAATTAATTTTTCATTATTATAAATTATTAGATGTATACTTACCCTTAAATACTTTTAATGATGTAATTTTAAGTTGTCACTGTGAAACTTTTCATACTGGTTCTCGAACATATGACAATTGAAAACTCTATTTGTTCTAATATACATAATGTCTAAAAGAAAGCAAAATCAGGCTTGAAGGCTGTGGTCCACTGGGCTTCTCCATTTATTTCCCAGACGTGTGGGTCTGTTCCCCAGAGAACAAAGTGCTGGTTCTGATATGTGGACAATACCTTTGTTGTATGGAGCTTAGGAGATTCAGCCCTAGATGATTTCCTTTGCTACATCAACAGCATAAGTTCACAAGTATAATTCCCAATGGAGAAAGATAATTATGACAGCCTTCCATTCTTGGATATTCTTTTCACCAAAAAAGTGATGGCACTTTGGGACACAAGGTTTACTGCAAACCCACACACACTAATCACTGTCTTCATAAAAGTTCTAATCACCATCCAGCACAGAAAAGAGCCATGATAAAAACATTAGTGGACAGAGCAACCAGAGTATGTGAACCACAACATTTTCACCAGAAACTACAGCTCTTAGAACAGGCCTTTCAATCTAATGGTTATACGAAAAAATAATTAAGAACAGCCTTACATCCAAAAATGCAGCCTAAAACACAAACGCAGTGACAAAATCCCCAAAACAAAGGAGGTTTATCTTCTCTTCCTTAAACACATCGCAGACTGAATATTCTATGGTGCTGAAGACTCACAATGTAGACACAATTTTCAAACTGACCAAACAAATACGTAGTGTCCTTCACTCAGCCAAAGAGCCCCTTTCATCAGCAGGCCTGGATCGAATCCCTTGTTCATGTGGCGCAATATATATTGGTACCACTCAATAGAGTATCAATACCAGACTGACAGAACATCGCAGACATTGCCATTTGGGTCAACTGGAAAAATTGGCGGTAGCACTGCATACTTTAGAAGCAGAGGGGGAATAAGTGATCCAGTCTAAAATGACATCCTCTCCTCCACTACTGATTATTATACACAACTGCACCGCAAAGTGATCAAAATCTACAAACTTACAAACATTTAAATAGAAAGGAAGAAATACTTAGGTTAAATAAAACTTGGTACTCAGCCTTACAAAACAGATCAAACAGGGAAACACGTGGACCAATCAGACACAACACGGAGGCAGGGGACCACAACCCAGACCAATCAGGTCATATGAGGGCGGTATCTCCTACAGTACATAAGCCGGCCACTCCAGACAGGTACCGTGGCAATTTACACCCAGACTGAGAAAACTTCCTGGCTCCATCGTACCAGTTATCATTGAAAGGCCACGGAGGAGATGTACACGCCACTGAAGATGCTTGCCGCAGATACCTGGGAAACAAGAGGAAAAGCCCAGTTGGCCATGGCCTTCAAGCCTGGTTTTGTTTTCTTTAAATCTTCATAACACCAGCCGTGAAAGCCTTCATCACTTAACTACATACATACTTCTCTCTCTGATTTGTTAAGTTCAAATATGGTTATACAATTTTTTTTTAAAATAAGTGTACAAAAATAAAGTAAAATACACTGAGTGGCCAAAAGTCATGATGTTAATAATGAGTTCATTTTCGGTGAGCCCTCAAAACTGCAGAAATACTTTGAGGCATCAACTCTACAATGTATTATAATCATTCTGGAGGGATATGGACCCAGACATCTTGCAGTGTTACCCGCAGTGTTCTTGTGTAGTTGGTGCTGGATTCATGGAGCATACACCAGCATCTACAGTATCCTTTAAGTGCTGATTGGAATTAGATTGATTGATCTGGAGGACCACACTATGGTAAAAAATTCACTGGAGTGCTCATCAAACCACCTGCATAACACCAAATGTCACATGGTCCTGTTAAAACAAGGCATCTCCATCAGGGTACTCAAGTTCCAGAAAGGAATGTAGATGGTCTGAAAGAATATCCACATAACGTGCAACTGTCATTGATCCCTGCAGCCAGATAATGGGGCCCAATTATGACCATGAGAGTGCAGCCCAGACCATAACTGAGCCACCTCTTGCCTGGGCACAACCTTGTCGGCACACATGATCCACAGCTTCATGGGGCATATGCCACACTCTCATGTACCCATCAACTAGATACAACTGAAACCAGGATTCATCGGACCATGACACACACCTCCACTGTTCCATGATCCATTACCAATGTTTGGGGGTCCATGCACGTTGTTGAGTTCTGGTCGAGGTATCAGCAAAGGGACACTAGTTGGTCATCAGCTATTGAAACCTATGCAGTACATGTGCCTGCCTACAACCCTGGTGGAAATGGGTTCCTGACTCCCAACATTCAACTGGGTGGTGATTTGACTCACAGTAGTCCTTTGAGCACCCTATATGGTTCTGCTGAGACAATGTAATGTCCATTTTTTAAACACCTGAGGTCTTCCTGTGCGGCAGTTTACTCGTGTGGAAACTTCTCACTGCAATATTGCAGATCTACCCTAGACACAATTGACCTTGAAAATCCAAATTTTTGTATAATCTCTGATATGCTATAACCCATGCATTTTGCAGCAATTATCATCCCATATTCAAAGCTGGTTAACTTGCAATGCATTACCATAATCATGTCTACATTTGTGCCATGCAGCACATCTAGCCACAACACTCAGAAGTCATATACAGCACATTTTCTAATGGGGCAATCCTTCCTGTTACTTTTGGCCACTCAATGAATAAAACAACATATTCTCTATGTAACACTCTTTAATAGTTAATATCTGTTTTTGTCGCTTAATCATTTCTCTAAATATAAATCTTCATTCCAAAAGTTTGAAAATTGCATCCTAAGAGCATTTTTGAAAATATTTGAACTTTTGTTTAAAAGAAGCATAAATTGAAAACCACGTCACATTCATACTACAAATTTTGTGCAATATCCCAATTTACATCCATAATCAGGGTTGCAATTTCAGGGGAGACAGGGCAGATAGTCAGACAAGCTTTATATTAGCTGATTTTTGGAGTTTTACACATCTATTGCATTGAAATATAATTTATATTTTTACTGTATGTAATACCGTACATAAAATAATTGTACAAAGCTGTCCCTCTCAGACAAACATTCCTTATATGCCTACTATACTTCGTTAAAGCAGAGTGACAAAATAGAATTTGATTGTATTGCTGACTTAACTTGTCTTAGTGCTCAGAATCTGCTGCATATGTTCTCACTATTCTTCTCCTCATGTTCTGCCAATCTTTGACTGGTCAGGGTAGACATGTCTATAGCCGACCATCTCCATGCAATAATGGCATGTGTATACTGCTCACTGACACAGTGTGAGGATTTATTGTAGGCTTGTTGGTGAATTTGTAAAGTTTAAAGCTGTATATTAATAAAATTAATTATGGCAAGTACTGATCAGTTTAATACAGATAGTACAACTTCTGACTCTGTTTCTCTTATAATAAATCATCTATTATAAAACTGAACCTTTGAATAAAAAATAGCATGTTTAAAATCTAAAATATCTCAACTCGTCCTGGATCCTTCAGGAAGATGGAAAAGTGACAAGAAGGGTATAGATGTCTTAGAAGTTGCAGTCCTATGAAATAGCTTTGTTGTTATTAATGCACTGAAGATCCAGGGAGGCAGTAAAAGACTAAAATTATGAAGCATACCAGAGCAGAAAATAATATTTAAAATACTCTTTGAAGCTTTATAATATGTTAGCAAGAAGTAAGACTGAACATTGCACCTCGCTTGTGCAAGCAACGAAACAATGAAAATATTTTTTAAATTTGCATTGCAGCAATTACTGAAAGTGTTATTCTCTGACGCATTTTGGAATAATTCCTTGAACTTAGCTTTCTTTTTATGCAGTGCACATTTATATTATATTTATCTTTTAGGAGTCACCATTGACTTTCTCATCCACTTTGATTGGTGTAGGGAACAATTTTCCTTGAAGAGATGCATCATCATTCATTTTCAACAATGCTCCGACTATATAATGTTGAAATCTTGAGAGACATTCAAAACAATCTTGATGTATCCTGCAGTGCAAGAATCAAGCATAGAAGTATTATTGCTGTATCCTGCTCATATGATCCTCTTTTCTCCTTTTACATAATTATTTTGCTTTTGGGAGAGGACTTTTCAGTTTGGTTATTCTGAAGTGTTCCCTTCACACATATTCCTCTTCATCATATTGACTGACATAAAATAATTATAAAAATTATTTTATATTCTTTCTGCTCCTGAATTCCAGCTGCCTCATCCTGCATGGTAGAAACAGATTTGTCTTTGTCAATTTATGGCCTGTTACAAACAGCAGCAGTATTAGAAGTAGTACTGTAGACATGATGAGGTCAATAGTCACAGAAACATTCTGTAAAAGATGTACACCTTCACTGCCATACAATAGCTTGTATCAACTTCACTTACAACTTTTTTTTCTTTTTTTTTTTTAATTAAGTTTTCTGAATATTTTTAAAGAGAAATAAATAATGTTTCAGTTTTTCTATATATTATACTTCACACATTGCCCAAAGTATATTCCCAGACATATAGTTTAGGTTGGCATCATCATCCTCATCCTCCTCTTCACTGTAAATGTAAATGGCGTGTTATTTATGGATGCTCTTTAACTAATGTGGTTCTCAGCATCCCATTCTAAATTGGGCGTTAAAGCGCGCTTAATTTTGCTCAGAGGCCTCTCAATCAGGCTTGAGGTTCTTTTATGTGCCATAAGTCTATGACACGGGACCGACGGCTTTACTTCCCTTCCAAAGGAAGCCATGCTAAGGATTTTTAAGCCTGAAAAAATCCATCGTCCTCTGTCAGGTTTGAACCTGCGAACTTGGGTATATGAAGTTAGCATGGTAACCATTACACCATGGAGGGCGACATCCTCTTCACTGTCTACATCTGTTTCAAACCCATCAGGAGGAATGACAAACATTCATCTTTATGTTCAAACTTCTCAAAAATTTCCAATCTTACTTGCCAGCTGAAAATGAGTGTGGGAAATCATTTCAGTATCTGCATACAGCCTGCATAAAACCAGGAGGAACCTACAGATTCCAAATTAAAATGCACAAAATGAAAACTTCCCTTCGAAGAAGCAAAAGAAATATGCACAAAATAAAAGTATATAGTACAGCAGATATAAATGTTGTATCAGTGTAATACAAATTCCTACAATCACAATGGGGAGGACACCCCTCAACAAGCAATTGGACTGAAACAATTAGCAAAATTGTGAACACAATTATGAATTTATGCTCCTTTCTGAATGAGCTACCATCCAGTGCTGCACCTTCTCTCATTTTACCATACATGAAAGACACCAACTACTTTACCTGAATAGCAACCATTTAATGGACATATGCTTTTAAGGGCTTATATTGCAATGCTAGTATCATGGCATTGGCTGTGTGTGTTATTCTCATTGTAATATACTCAACATGTGCATATTATTAATTATACAATCACTACTCTAGGGTTCTCACTTTTTCACTAATTAACTACATCTCTACTTATACTTACCTCTTGTTGTAACTGCATACTTCTCCTTGCTATGTTTTGAACATGTGACTCTAAACCATAATTTCTGAACCAAATTCATGAGCAACATTAAAGTCAAGTTAAATAATTTCTTGCTAAAGATAATGACTGCAAGATGGAATACAAACTTTGAATTGAACAACCCCAAAATTAAGATTTAATTGTGCCTGTTTTAACAGACGCTATGCACTAATGGGTTAAGCAAACTTCTGTTACATTATACAGTACATGATAATGGTGGACATACCTTGAGGTTATATAGATCTTTTGACAGCTGTCTATACTTGGACCTTAGGAACACCAAATCTCTTCTCTCAGAGATTAACTGTCTTTCTGCCAGCATTGCTCGTCTATTTAGTGTTCTGAGAGTTCCAAGTGTTATATCTCTACTGTGTCTGCACTGCCATAGAAGCATTTCTCCTCTCTGCAACAATATAAATAATTTATTTCTTCATCAAACACACATTTAGAAGTACTTATACACAATATATGCTAGTGTAACAACAATTTGGCTCTTTCATACCTTAAACCCTGGTTGTGTGTGGAACAGAGACTCTAAAACAGGCAGGGCAAACAGTACTCTCATGGAGTCATGCCTTTCCCCCACTTCCCATATCTTCATGGCAACCAAAGTCTTAAAAGTCATTAAAAATGTTCCTAATATACTGCTCGTGCACCAAAGATAAAATATAATTGTTCCAATATCTTTATGATTTGTTAAATATAATAATCATTGCAATTAAGAAGGGTAAAATGGCTGGGATTGGATAGGTGATAGATTGTAAATCTATTAAGGAGATTTTTCTCTTTTACTACCCAGCTCATTTGCAGAGTTACAAAAGTTTGTGCTACAAAAACCAATTCCACTTAGCACATGTGTATGGATATGTGCTAGCAGTTAAAGAGAGGAGACAAATCGGTTCATACTTTTGGACTAATCCGCCCCATGTCTGCTCTAAAATGAATCTCTACATTCCAAATTGCACCTCCTCTTTTGCGCATTTCTCAAGTCACTTATCCACTAATGCTTTACTCTTTCTAAATGATCATATCCAGTTATTTCTCCCTCCTCTTGCACCTCCTAGCATTTTAACTGCTTCTGTATACACTTGTAGACTATCCTAGTTCTTTCTCATATCTCTCCATCCTTAGCATTTCACATTTCAGTAGATAACGGATCATTCTATCCAATTTTTCACACATAATGCATCTAACTTTATAATTATTTCTCCCTCTGTTTAGCTTTGTATTTACAACTGTTAACATTGCATTGCAGAGTGCCAGAAAGTTCCCAAATGACATGAGGAATGATCATGGTAAATGATATGTGCCAAATGTTATGCTTTCCAGAAACTTAAAAAAAAAAAAAAAATCATAGAATGTCAATTATTTATTCAATGAAATAATAATAATAATAATAATAATAATAATAATAATAATAATAATAATACATTTAATAATTATTATTATTTTCCAATAGTTTAATGTCTACCAGATATAACTATTTAACTGAATCAGGAGTTTCTGTTCATTCACTGATATCAAATGTAATCCAAGTTTGCAGTTTAAGAAAGTTATGTGCTGTGAGTTTCACAGAAAACAGTATAAGTGCCATGTAAGGTGTTAAATAGTATGTGTCAAGCTTAGATGACACATATGAAATGAACATTCCTTCCTCTTTCAGCATCTTGTAGTACAGCACTCATTAGGATGGTCATGTTGTGTTAAATACTGTTGTAAAACTCATGATATATCTCATCCATAAAAGAAAGCACAGCTAGAAAATCAGTGATTCTACAAGAACATAGCAGCTTTTCAAGTTGCTGTATTTCTGTAACATGTGCAGCTTTTAATCTTCCTGAATATGTTCATGAAGTTCTATGCTTTATTATCATTGAATGATTGCTTTTTCTTTATCACAGTTGGACAAGATGCATTTATTTGAATCCACGGATTTATTTGATTTTGAGATCTTTAGCATTAGTATATCTGTCAGCATCTGTAGCTAGATTAAAAAATCTGATGTGTTACACTCACATGACTCTCTCTAGCTGCTCTACAAAACTCCTACAAAACATTATTCTTCTTTGTACACAATGCTAATTAAGATATTGTTAGCAGAATGTTATTAGTTAGTTCCTTATACGTAGAAGGGAATAAGGGAATGCACTATGCTAAAGTGATTGTCAAATGTTTTAAAAGCTATCGTTATGCGATTGTCATTGCAAATCACTTCTTTGCTTAGCCAGGAGTAGAACAAAAGAAAAACAGACACTTCCTGTGTGAGAAAAGTTTAAGTACTTCACAATTGATACCAATAACAAGGAATATCTCAAAAAAGGTTACCTCCACAACAAAAATGTAAAGGACAAAAATTGTGTTTTGTCATGAGGTACATTTTTGTGTAGTACATTATTTTCTATCACTTACGGTTTAGCAGTTAAGCAAAATTCAGCAAAATTCATCCAGAATAAAGAGGTCTTCAGAGGCTATTCCCAAAAAATTCGAGATATACATTTTATTTTGGACATAAATAGCTTTAATATACAGGATTTTAATCAAAATCGTTAGAGCCATTTTTAAGAAAATCAAAATTTTCAAAATTTTTTCCATGTAAAGGGTAGTTTGTGGTGGGGAGGATTTTTTTTAAAATCTTCATGTCGCATCCTTGGAAGATACTAAACCTAAATACCAAGTTTGGTATTTAATGGTATTTTTGTTTTGAGTTTATGCTGTCCACAGACACACACAGACAGACAGACAGACACACACACACACATACACAGACCTTTTTTTAAAAATGCTTTTTTCGGACTCAGGGGACCACAAAACATATATTTCCGGTGAAATCTCGGTATCAAATTTTTGGGTGCATTTACCTTCTCTATCCCTATGTACATTGTACATATGGGGCTAGAGAAAGTAAAAAAAAAAAAAACTCCCAGTTTCTTAATAACCATCTCAAATGGAGTCTTTAAGTCTGCAGATCTCACAATGTCTTGTAATTCCCCGGATATCATAGATTGCATATCATTTTACTTTTTAATTTCCTGGCTCCTGAAGATTCTGGTTTGCTTATCTTAGAATCTGAATTTCTAAAGAAACAATAAAACAAGAAAATGCTTGGTAACAAGCAAAACAGTTTAAACTCTAAAGCAATATTTTTTTTAAGGTTTGCATTTTTAAGCCTTTACTTCTACAATAAACATTTCGTTAACACTTTCTGTCAAGAGTTTAGTTGTTGCTTCTAGTTTTTAATGGAATCACACAAGAAGCTCAAATTAGCAGCAATACACGCTGGTCATTTCTTAAACAACTGTCACTTAGGAGATTTTAAACAAGTTCTATTGATGAATCTTTGTCCAGTTCATCCACAACTGATTTCATCCACTAACAAAATTTTCAGCATAGTATACCACTGCTGAAAGAAAAGTGCCCCAGCGAGTAGCAATTGGTGTTGGTGGTAATGTGACATTGGGGTTTTATTCCCAAAACAGATCAACTCTCTTAGGGACTTCAACAAACATCTTCTTTCCATTAAATACCAATTTCTCTACATTGAGATACCAAACAATTTTGCACACCCTATGTAGCGCATGCACAATGCAAGTCACATGCATTCTTTTCTGATAGCTCATGCTAAGTGCTTCTGCGACTTTACTTTCTTCATGTAAGTTGCTGAGTCTGTTAGAAAAATAAGCACTTTGTGGTACTTAACACCATTTGGCCATAATATGTGAATAATTGCATTGAAGAGCCTAGCAACATTATTGTGATTTCCTGCCAACATTTCTTCACAAGCTAGCAAAAATGTATGATTAGAAACTGTCTCATCATTTTTAAGAACACCAACCACTACATTTCCCTCTTTTCTTCCTGTTGAGTCTTGAGTTTCATCAATACACACACACCCATATTGTCTTGTTTTCCACATAGCCCTGATTTTTCATAACGTTTTTTCACGGCACTTTAGAAGGTACTGGGGGATCAAAATTTGTGTACTTCACGAGAAAAGCTTTAACTACTGGATTGTTCACTTAAGTAAAGGAATATCTGCTGAATCAAAAGTTCAGCATAAATCTGAATAAAATTCAGGACACTTGAAATATCCTTCATACAAGAACGTGAAGCTGCCAAGATATATTTGTTGCCAGATAAATGCTGCATTATTTGAGAATGTTGATTGGCTTTTACAGACTTTCCACAAGGCTGACAATATAGAATTTGTCCATTTGTGCTGAATGTACCTGAGAATTCTTTAACTTGCTGCTGCAACTGAAAATTTTCACTACTTTTTACCTTTGGCATTTTGGTAACAAGGATATGTGAATCACTCAACACCTATATTAAGCATTACCTGGCACTTCTGAACTGAACAAATAAGAATAGAATAACAACTCAAACATATAATCATGTTGAGTTTAAGTGCATGGTGCATTACTCTGACATGTGAAACTTCTTTCCTGTGTTTTATGTGTGTATGTTTATATTGCAGTGAGCTGTTGACAACATTTAATCTAAGGTTGCAGGATATGCAGAAGTTTGCACAGCTTCTCTTCTCACACACCAAGTTATGTTTGCCACATACAATAAAAGGAGAAACTAAGATCAATATATATATTTTGGTAAAATGCATAAAATATGTATTAACAATTAAATTATGCAAAATATTTGACTACCTATTTGATTCTAAAATTATGCATTTTTATGTGAAATAAGACTTTGTGGCAACATGCTCAATATTCATGCTTTGTCTCATGCTTGTAACTGCAAGAGGAAAAAATATATATTTACCTAAAAATCTGTTCCCTAATGTCATTTCTCAATTACTGGCTATTACTTTATGTTGCATGTTTAGTTCACTTGAATATAAATATATGAAGGCTGATAGTATTTGTAAAAATTCATGAAAAATGATTGATGTAATAATGTTTTATTTTGCTTTGCATTACTGACTATTTAGTCACAATTATCCTGTTTAATGTCTTTTCAGCCTAGACTTAAGGTGAGCATTTTTCTTCTGAATTTTAATCTACCGGAAACATATCAGATTGTCCTATACTGAAAGATTTCATTTAAAAGTTCAATATTTTAATTGCATAGTATTTGTATAAGTTTCTTATCTGATATTACAATGTATTCATATGATCTATACTGCTATTGTAGAAAATGGATGAGCATTGTCAGAGGTGTTACTACCACCAGTTGTTTATAGATCTGTTGTTGGGAGGGAGAAAGATGATGTCCTAAGTAATGTTGCTCTATTACTCTTTTTTCTTTCTTTCTTTTATTGAGTGGAAGAAAAATCTATTTTATAGACTGACCCAGGGAACCCTGGAGTGTCGGATTCTGCCAGCCTGGCCATATCGACTAAAAACCTCCTCTGGATATTGAGGTATCAGAGAGGAATTTGTATAGAATTATCATGGATAGGTATTG
Organism: Hymenopus coronatus; assembly: GCA_030762935.1. Lineage (NCBI taxonomy): Eukaryota > Metazoa > Arthropoda > Insecta > Mantodea > Hymenopodidae > Hymenopus > Hymenopus coronatus. Next base: position 85,705,608 of record CM060897.1, on the reverse strand, counting down.
TGGTCCTGCATAGCACCCACATTAGTCAAATAAAAGATTCATGCTACCGCACTGTGTACAGGAGCAGGCATGGTGTTAGGTAATAGGCCACAACTATGTCATTGGAGTTCCTGACTGTGTGGTATCCAACACTCTGCCCCGTGATTTTGTCTCCCATCGCCAGTATCCACTTCCTGTAGTGTGTGGGTGTGAAGTCAGAGGTGATGATGTGGTGTAGTCTTCTTGGGTCACATCCAAGGCCTGCAGCTATGCTGAAATGCTGTCTACCTTTGCAGATAGATCAGGGTGGTAGTCTGCTGTATACTGCTGATTGCGGTGATGGCATCTTACATGTCCTGGAGCTTCCAAAGAATGTTGGAGCACTCCTCCTCCATTGCAGTGCCCATGTTCAGAACCTTTATGTGAAAGTCCTGAATGGCATCTCATATCACATGTCAGATGGAGGTCCAATTGTCATTCTGGATGGTCGTCAGTGGTGCAGTAGTCTCGGCTGATTGCAGTGATGGTTGCCTGCTCTTGGAGTACCTCAGGCCACTGGGTTTGCCAGTGAAGTGTTGGGCACAGAACCAGCAACGGTGACAGAGGTGCACCCCAAAGTAAGTGCGTTGTAAGTAAGTACTGGCACTTGGGCGGTGAAGAACAAGTGTTGGGGATGTGCCTGAAGGCATTCTGGCATTTACAGGGTCATTGGCATTCTTTTTGAGAGTCTCAATGACCAGGAGTCACCCTATAAAGGGAAACCCTGACACCAAGAACAGCTTCAAGGTCAACACGGTCGTGTAGCTCCAACCTGATGAGTGGCACCGGTCCCCGGTCGGAGAAAATGAGAATGGCCCTCAAACAAGAAGGCCACCTCAACTGTGCTGCGGCGAGGAAATGCCAGGTGGAAAGGTCCCAAAGGAACTTCCTGAACCATGGCATTGAACCGGGACGATGGTGTGGAGTTGTGGCGTGAGACTCTGGCTGCCAGTGAAGTAGCAGTGTTGTGGCTAAGGCAGGCCCAGGGTGACAGCAAGGCTACCCTGCCGGCAGATGCTGGGGAGCAACAGCGGTCTTCGAGGAAGCTGCGACTTTTCCCTTCGCCATCACAAAGAGAAGTCCCTCCTACTCTAATACCATGAGCTGGAATTGCTGACAGTAAGTTGGCACATAATGTTCAAGAATCTTAAAAGTGTGAGTATATGAGGGTTGGCCCTCAGTTGAGTGCGTTCCAGACAGCATAAGTTAGCATTCCTACCACAAATGGTAGCACTTAGCTGTAGAGTGGGTTTAGGAATTGGGGTGGTGTAATCTGTAATTTGAGCCTTGCACAATTAAATGTAAGAGGAGCAAGCCAACTATTTGAATGTTAAAGAGAGCTAGAATAATATTTTTCTTTCTTTCTTTCTTTCCTCTTTTAGGTTTTATTGATTGATCAGCACATTTGTATTACACAAGCCATTGTATGACATATAAAAACAATAACAATGAAATGACAGAAGACCCTCATTGGACTTCTCAAAGAAAGTCAACTGTGAATTACTGCAATAGGTCAGGTGTCACCCAATAGGTTAACTCCATGGCACGACAGCTCACGGGGAACCTTGGCCTACCGCCCGGCCGCTGCATCCCCCATCTCGGTCCACTACAGACGTCATGGATGGGGTGCAGTATTGGAGGGTGAGACGTGGTCAGCGCCTCGAGTCCCCCGGCCGGTTAATGCGGTCCTCATGACCTGGAGCCGCTATTTCTCCATCAAGTAGCTCCTCAATTGGCCCCCCAGGGACCTTACGAGGCTGAGTGCACCCCTGGCCAGGTCTCCCAGCGGGGGAAAAATCCCCACGCCGGTACTGGGGATCGAACCCAGGTCTCCCGCTTGGTAAGCAGCAACGCTACCACCGCGCTAAGGAGACGACCTCACCCAACAGGTTACTCATTGAATAAAGCAAAGTGTGTAACTTTGTTAATCTTCTACTGTGCACTGGATGTCCTAATTGCACAAAAGCAGAAACAGATAATTCCTTCAGTAAAAAGGGAGTATGCAGCATTTTAGGTTTGAAAAACCTAATCTATCTTTCATGGAATAACTTCACTTGACTAATGTAGTGATGGAGTCAGTTTGTACTTGCCCCTAACTCTGAAACCTTCAGGTTCTTATATATGTATATGTATGTGTATATGTATGTGTGTATATTATATACACACATACATATGTATATATGTGTGAGTGTGTCCCAGAATTCAACTGCACAAATTGGCAGGATTGTAGAGGGGTCCCAGATAAACAGTTTGAGAAAGGGAACCTAATGTCCCTTTTGCCAAATGTCAAAATTATGGCATGTTTTCTGGATCGTACAGCAATGGCTGTAAATTAAATGATTGTGGATGTGAGAGTCCTTTTTTTCATTTGTATGCCAGTAGTCGAGAATGCAGTATTGTGCACAATCCATGCAATATTTAAAATGATTGGACTTGCAACTTTGGCAAAGTTGCCTGTTCCTTGAGGGAGTGCATGCCGCTGATAACAATTCGGTTGATTTCAGATCATAAGTAGTTAGTGAGAGTGATCCTCCCTAACATACTGGTGGGTAAGTCAGTATAATGCTGCTCATCAAGTCTCATAATACAAAGTTTGCATCGCTCTTTGAAGTTTTCATTTTTTAGTGTTTTTAATTTTCTTGTTTTTAGCAAAGAGGTACAGAATTTGATCAGCACTAATATGCTTATTTTTCATTTCTGAAGCCAAGATGATAAACCCTCCAGTACAAATTACTTTCAAAAGACTGTGAGTGATATTTATGTAGCGTTCAATATTAAATGCTGTAATTGTCAAAGAACCTGCATAGATTAGTGCAATAAAAGAAATAGGTTTGTTGAAAAGATTTATGTGATGTGTGCTTTAAGACATAGCAACTGAACTTTATTTTTGGAGTTGAATAAAAAAAAACTGTTTTTTGTTTAGATTCGAACAGCGGTACTTTGAATTTATCTGTATTTAGACATTAAGCTGTTTTACCACTTGAGCTACTGCAAAAATGTGCTTCTGAAAATCTTATCTAATATCTACACATGACTACTGTGAAAATCATGAATTGCTAAACATTGTGTTCATATTGTAAAAGTAGGACAATGTAAGAAGAGTATTTGTTTCATTGAGGTGAGAAACAAAGATCACACAGACTGTGGACTTCTGTGCTTATGTGCTTTTTGCTGCTACATGTTACCATGGCGCATGCTTAAGAACTTTGCTTATCAGATGCCTGTTGAATCAGATGAACAATTACTGGCACAAACTTTAGCCGCTTGTGATGAGGTTCACAATATTCCTGCAATTTTTGACAGGGAGCGAGTTTCATTTCTTCATAGTGCAACCTCTGCAGGGATGTTGCAGGTTGTAACTGGTGACCTGTTGTATTTTGTCCTTTGGATATTAAAGTATTCCAAGAAGTTTCTTTTGATTTGCCTTTCATGTAGAGATGAAATGTTAAATACAGTCTCCTGACTAGTACACAGTTCTTAATTAGTTTTAAGTAAGTATTTGTTTTATTACAGAGATAATTGTTTATCTTTATTTCATTTGAAGTTTATTTGACACAATGATAATATTGTTTCATAAATTGTGAACTTTACCTACAACTGTAATATGTTCGCACATAACACATCAATGTATGATGCACAGTATCTTAGAAACTCTTCTCTGTATGGAGAAGTGTACCCCTTCAGTTGTTAAATGCAATTGTTATTGAAACGTTCTCTGTAGCATCTACATGTTAATCATTCATTATGTTTATTTTATTTGTATGCACAAATAAATCATATTATATAACACAGCAAAATAGGATGACTCATTATAAAATACAAAGGAGGCATAAAAATAAAGGTATCTATGGAGGCATGAACCTTCAACTCCCTCAACATCTTGACCTGATACCCACATGCTGACCATAGCACTAAATAATGCCACTATATCTATGCTCTCAGAAAGCACGTCACGATCCACTGTGGGTTGATCAGTGATGTGCTAACCCTTAATACATTTTATACTGTAGCAAAGAATTTAGAACCTATAGCTTATAGGTTCCTAACTCAAAATATTTATCTTGGACCCCTCTGCAATCCTGGTCGCCCTTTGTGGTGTAATGGTTACCATGCTAACTTCATATAACCAAGGTTGCGGTTTCAAACCCGGCGGAGCACAATGGATCTTTTCGGGCGTAAAAATCCTTAGCATGGCTTCCTTCGGAAGGGAAGTAAAGTAGTTGGTCCCATGTCATAGATTTGCGGCATGTAAAAGAACCTAAGCCTGATAGAGAGGCCTCTGAGCAAAATTAAGCGGTCTTTCACACCCAATTTAGAATGGGACACTGAGGACCATAGCAGTTAAAGAGCATCTATAAATAACACGCCATTTACATTTTTTATTTTCTGCAATCCTGCCAATCTGTGCAGTCAAATTCGGGACAATTGTATATATAAATATTTACCACTAAATTTACCTTGTAATACCTAATTTCTAGGCTATAGGAAGTATTTTTAATAAGTATTTTTTACAAATTGTAATATACTTTTGTTATTTTTAATGATTTTTATTTCTTCAGGTAACTCATTTAACAGTTGTTTCCCTGTACTTCTTACATCTTGATTATTTAAGATACCCCTAAGAGAAGATCTAAGATACTTGTTATTGTTTCTTAAGCAATATAGGCTACAGGCTGGCCAGCCAAAAGAGACACAAAGGAGTCCTTAACAATTGCAAGCTTCATAATCTGATCACATTGACAGATGCTCAGAGAGGCTTCTCTCTGGCGCAAACAGGCAGAACTCAATTCATTTGAAGTGGCTCAGAGAAGGCTGCCAGACACAGCTGAGAAGAAATTTCCAGAAACTAAGCATCTGCATCACATGTTCAACTCTCCACACTGCACAGCCCCTAACTATATTGAAACTTAAAGGGGAAGCAAATGTCATGAAATGAGGGAAAGGAAATTTATAGTAGAAGATAAACTACTCCAGCATCACTTAGCCAACCAGGGAAAATCATAAAATCCTTGATCAGAATGGCTAGCCCAAGGAATGACACCCAGGACCTCCCAAATGTGAGCCTTGCACATTAATGCAGGGCCATCTTGCTCTGTGACAAGATAGTATATGTAAACATTGTTCATTACTTGCTCCTTGAAAATATTTTGTTAATTTAATTAGGATATCTCTATTTTGTTTAAAAACCTCTTACCAAATTTTCCATGATGGTTTTAAGTCTATAAGAAAGGACAACAAACGTAAGCATGTACACAACCATGTATAGAACTTCTGGCAACAGTATGCTTCATTTAGCTCAATGTTGTTAAGCATCAATTGCTCCATGTTCTATTTTATTTTACTTTTATTAATATATCCCTCGAAAACAAATAACTTCCAAAAAAGTTTCAGTGCTATAAATTGTATTAACTGCTATCATCAATAGGCTCACGATTTTCAGCCATGTCCTGATTCTTAAGCAAAAAGTAATGCACTTATTATGTTAATCCCAACTGTGATGTAAAAGCAATAAAAGCCCATTTATTTTGTGGTATTATTAATGCCATGAAACAGTTGATCCTTGGAAACCGCAGGTCCTAATCATCATATAGATCCTCCTTACCTTTTAAAATCTTTTAGCTCAGTACAGTGCATATACAGAAGTATTCTGAATGACAGTGAGGGAAATTCTAAACCTTCTTGAGAGAAGAGGAACCCCAAAATTTATATCAAAAAAGCCTTGTAAATTTTGATTATTGACCTTTTGTATAAAATTAAATCAAATATTAAAAGTTTATGATCCTAGGTCATGATTTAGCCCTTTAAATGACACCACTTTTAAATGCCCATGGAGAGAAGTGTAACTCTATCTGTTACACCTACCCATTAAACATTTTCTGTTGTGTATTTCAAAATAGCATCTTGTTCCACATTTCCTACTTTGTAATGTTTGGATATAGGCATTATATTGCACCAGACCTAGATGAGAAAATCTTGCTGACAGTCTCAAAACGTGCTCTTGAGAAATGGTTTTCTTTTCAAGTGAAGTAATGTTGATAAGTCCCTAGAACTCTATAGTAATTGAAATTATAGAATGTGCTCTTCATTAAATTTTAAAACTTCTCTATGAAGAAAATAAATGTAATGCAACCCTTTCAAAATATTGAATTAATAATATTGAAATGTTGATTTCATTTTAAGATACTTCTTCCTGAATAGCTATGAGAACAACTTAATTCATGGAGAAGCAAGATAATTTAGTTGGCAACATTTTGGTAAAAAAACTAAGAAATTCATTTAAAAATGGCTAAGATATACACATATTTAAAATACTACTTTTGGAGACTCCTGTGCCTCTCAGAATATTGTACCATTGAGAATTTGACAAATTAAAGTCAAGAAATTGCTTTTCCTAAATGTCTTTTACAAATCCAGAGATTTTAAAATAAAATTAATTACATAAAAAAGGTGTTCTTAATTATTCTTTACTAAATACTGTAATGCACAAAAAGTTTAAGACCTTCAAGATAGGGTGGAGGTCATAGATGGATCCTTGGCACCTGTGCCTATGAGTGGATCTGCAGTGGCTAGAAAAATTATATGAAAATTTTAAAAACTGACAACAGTTATAAATATAGTTTTAATTTGAAGGAAGAAAGGACCAAAAAAAAAGAAAGCTCTTTAACAATTAGATTCAAGGCCGTAATTGCCTGACTATCCATAACCCATTAAACTTCATTCAGAGTTCTTGAAGAACCTCTATTATCTGACAGCATCATTACCAACCTCAGTGTCCTGCAACAAATACTGGTCCACTTCCTTTCCCTCTTGCTCAAGGCAATGCAGTACCCGGTCCACTGTCATCCTCATCTGCACAACTTCACCTTTCTGCTGCTCAACAACATACAGCATGCCCTGCAACAAATTGACAGTTTCAAAGACATTTATTAACAACATTATATTACAATATACCACACTGTTGGTGCTCTTAAGTTATGTAATTCAGACCTCTAAGATACAGACAACCTAAGGCAATGCATCTGGAAAATCCAAAACTCCACAATTTTCTTCTGATTGGTTTTTTCTTTTCTACCATACATTCAAGCATAAAATATATAATGTGCATAAAATGTTACTAAACTGTTGTTAAGATATTAATTTGTTTAATCATAATTAATCATTTTTTCATATGGTACTCATAATATAAAATGCTCCTAGGAGCCTGGGGTTTAATGTATTGCTCCCAAATTTTTAATTTGTGTTAATATACAGTATACATTTTTTGAAAGGTAATGTATAAATATTGTATTTGTAAATTTTATTAAAGTACTGTTTGAAAATGTCAGCTTTAATTATCTATGTAATTGTGCAAAATATGTGTCATAATGTGTCTTTTACACATTTTAATTTCATTCCTAGATTCTTCTTCTTCTTCCTACTCACCCTCTTTGTACATAGGACTTACAAGCCAGAACCTGGGGTCATATACCTGCTGAGGAGCAGACAGACTATGGATCAGAGAGAAGCCAGGAGGGGTGATCAGCCTGAAAGCGTGAATGAAAGTGAAAAACAGGTGATGTGAAATGATAGTGGGTGACTGAAAGTAAAGGTGATTATCGAGCAGGTGGTGGAATGAATGGTGGAAGAAACTGGAGACTTGGAGAAAACCTGCCTGGAACAAGCGTTGTCCACCACAAATCACACAAGCTCCCTGGGATGAAATTCAGTCCACCTTGTGAGAAGTGAGCAGTCTGATCATGTGGTCATGTTGCCACCCATTCCTTGGTTAAAGGAGTAAAAAAGATTTATAATTCCCTAACACAGAGAATTATTGTTATTAAATAAAGGAATGCTGAAATCGGGTGGCTGAGCTTCTTCCAGACCTCCAGATACACAGAAGAGGGAACTGAGGCCCCCCAGTTGTTCTATTCTAGTTTTTTTCTTTTATTACTTTTACTGTGCCAGTGTAAACTGCTAACCGCCCTTTAAGAATGTGATTACCTCATGATTAGTGCACTAATGCAGCATGGATACACTAAGGTTTATAATATATAGCCTATGGTAATATAACTACAGTGCTGTATTCCCCACAAAAATGTGGAGAGACTTGCTTGAAGAAGATCCCTTAAAAGTATCACTCAGACTGCTGCATGTGTATTTTTGCTTTCTTGGGTTGATTGTCTTAGGCATGGCTATGTGTTTTGATTGATACTTTGATATAATCCTTGAGGTTCTTTAGATGCATTGGAGCTTTGACTATTGAGGTAAACATTCAATTTGAGAGATGGCAAATTGAAAGCAAATTCTGCAATGTTGTCATAACTAGGTTCATTCTGCTTAAGCCTCTTTCACACTTCAATGTGCTCACAGGGAATGTATCAACAGAAACAAAAACTGGCTTCATGTTTTTAGAAATGTTCTCTCCATTGTTTATTATATAATCTCTGAAACCTTCTTTTACATTTGCAAAAGAAAGACTGAAATGATAATTGGTATAAGGTATTTTCTTAGATTTTCCTCCCATTCTAATGGGATCACAATATCATAGGTGAATTTTATGGTCCAATATCTTAATCTCTTTCATGAAGGATTTGAATTCTTCATTGTCATTGGAAATTATCATTAACCTCAAATTGTCACTAAGGCTCTGACACAACTGTTTCATATTAATTTAGGTAGTTATTCTGCTTGATTCTCTTCCGGTAACCAGTGAAAAGTCTTTGAAATATCCTAAATTAGCTTTCTTTGCTTCCTTTATGCAAGGACCTAGGATTTCCTTCAATTTTTCAATGGCTCTTATTGACCTTGCAGTTACTGATATGATGAAGGAATAGCAGCAGTGTCTTTCGGAAGTCCTGTGAGAGCATAACAATCTCTTCAAGAATATAAAAAATAGTGTAACTGATGTTGCATGGAAACTTGGGGTTTGAAGGAGTTATTCCCATTAATCCCTTGAACTCTTTCTTTACATTTTATTTTCTAGTAATGTCAGTCGAACATCTATTAAAATAAGCATTCAAAGCTTGGTAGGACTTTCATACCGCTTGTATTGCTCTAAAGCTTGAGGCCACCTAATGCATGGAGAATACTTTAGATATATTCTTAAGTTCTGCACCTAACTCTTGCAATAGCTTAGTTCATATTGATTTTTTGGAGATTGATGGTAAAAGCATATAGTTTGATTAAAAAAATAATAATATGAGTCACATCAGAAACCTCTCTTACTGAATCAGCCACCATTCAATTTGGTGGCACAAACAATGCCACTTGAATATTTTGGTGTACTTGTTCTTTTTATTGATCGATCAGCGCATGTGCGCTCTACAGATCATTGATTTTAGACATTATTTACATGCATGATACTGAATAACATTGAAATGAGGTAAGCCCCATTGGGCCCCTCATAAATAGGTACATTTTTTTTTGTTTTTATTTTACAGAAAGTCTTGCTGTGAGAGCTGGTCCAGTGGTAGGCGACTCTTGATGCGAGTTGGATAGCTAGATTTTCTGCCAAGAGAATAGTGAATGGCTCCTGAGACGTCTTTTAGCTTGCTGTAAAACTGTTCGGCTTGTGAGGAAATTGACTGTTGAATGATGCTGATTCCAGTTTCTCTATGTAGTTGACTATTTCTGACAAACCATGGTGCATTCGTTGAGATTCGCAATATTTTGTTTTGAAATGTCTGGATACGTTTGATTTCAGAAGGACTAGTTCCTCCCCAAACTGGACAAGCGTATAGAGCAGTGGTCTTAATAGAGTCGTGTAAAATAGTGTGCAGTTTTTTAGTTTGAGTGAAGATCTTTTGTTGAGCAGGGGGTAGAGTTTTGCCAGTCTTGCTCGGGCTAGTTTAAGTTTGTTGCTTAATTCATTCTAAAATACCTGCATTCATACCTAGTTTTACACCAGCAGCATCACTGCATACTCCAACCAAATTGTCAGTGATATAGCCTGAAAAAAAAAAAAACAAATCAAAACAAAACATGCTTTCAGAGATATTTTAAAAATTCAGCTTCCATTGTTTCTGCATTTTTTTCTGAAGATCAATGATACCCAAGAAGAGAGTATTTACATTACCATTACTAATCCTTCAGTATACTATTAAAACTGATTGTGAAGACACAGATGTAGACTCATCAATGAATTCTTTGAAATTATATATGAACAGAGCTACAGCTTCTTCTTCTTCTTCTTTTTCATAGTATCTGCAATGCCGTCTGTAATGTTGGCACAACTGAGTTTATTATACAGTGTTTTTTCCATGTGAAGACCATTTTCAATTTGCAAATCCACAACCTTGTGAAATTCTAAATATGATTTGTTATATTTTGCTACAAAATATGTTTACGAAACACTTTTCTCATACTTTTAAAAATGTCTTTTAAGCCGTTCAGTTAAAAGATTTTCTAGAATATTATTTTGTCTTTTTTATTTCTCATCTGCAGGCAGTTAAATGGACTATGTTTATGAATCTTTATTCTCAATGATGATAACTGAGCTTGTTTGCTTCCAAACTCTGGACCCACCAAAATACTGCTGTATTGTTTAGAAATATACACTCCTTGTGATTTATCCACTCTTATATTCTGTACATGTTTATACACTGAGCACCCCAATTTGCCTTCTATACACACTAACAACTCATACTTTGCCTTGTATTCTCGCTTTGCATGATTGGCTCTTATTTTCAACAGTATCTGTTCCAGTAATCCTGTTCGTACATGACATAGATGTGCTGTTATAAGTTTCACGTTCTTTTGAAGCATGCGAGTCTGAAATAAACTGACTTACTGCATTTCATATGAAACTTTACAGTTTCCAATTACTAACATAATTTATAAAAGTATAACCTTAGAAAAAATGTAATATGCTGGGCTCTTAATCAGCAAAGTAACACTTAGAAATTAGGAGTCAACAGAACTGTGTCTGCTACAATGTCTCTAACTTTACACAGAAAAAAGATGAACCACAATACTTATAACATGACTAATGATTAAACCTGTTAGCGATCAGACTGTAAACTTTCAATCAAAAGGCTAACTAAACTGACAACTGTTTGATCTTGAATGCTTGCTTGATGCCGAAGTCATTTCTTGGATTTGTAGTATTGGAAATATAACATGCTATCAGTTGTGAGTTTCTAAAGCAACAAAACACACTAGTTTGGCATATGTACCTCATGTTCATTATTCTTTTTATCGTGGGTTTGTCTGGGTCATTCACCCATTCTCAGCCAGCTTCAAAAGTAATAAGTTCTAAGAGTTATAACTCAGCATTGAGAATATTTTTACTAAGTAAGACAATGAAGGTTAATTAGTAGAAAATGTTCTTCTTATAAAGTAGTAAGGGGACAGATTTCACCCTCCAAAATATAGTGGGGGGATAGTATCCACCCATGGTGTCCCTCCAATATGGCCTTGGCAACACAATGTTAAGTGTTATATTGTGTCACATAGTGTACTATTATTATTGCTGTTCTTATTATTGTTACTACTAATGCTGTTTATTATTATTATTATTATTATTAATCATTCAGAATTATTTATATATATATATATATATATATATATATATATATATATATATATAAAAATGCTTTTTTAAAAGGAGGTCAACATTAAATATAAATATTGGCAATAATAATAATAATAATAATAATAATAATAGTAATAATAATATTATTATAATAATAATAATAATAATAATAATGAAGCACTACACACCCTCATTTTCATGGTGCCTATTATTATTGTTGCTATTCTTATTATTGTTTATTATTATTATTATTATTATTATTATTATACCCATAAGCAGAATAAAACTAAACATGATAAGATCATGGTAATAATAAACATGCAAACGTAAAAACACATAGCATTTCACTGCATTATTATTATAATTATTGTTGTTGATGGGCAGCACTGTGATTAGTCCGCTCACCTCCCATCTCTCCCATCTAGGTGGCCCAGGTTCAATCCCAAAAGCCTGAATGTCAGATTTGTGATGAACAGAGTGATTTCTGTGCGAGTTTACTCTAGGTCCTCTGTTTCCCCTGGCACTCATTCCACTAATTGCTCTATCATCACCTTTTCTATCGTCTATTTCATATCATCCATTTCCTTTCGCTAATGCCTGGCTATGGGCTGACCACTTGTTACAGGCTCTCCATTCTGTGGTTTCATGCGTAGTCCTGACAGGCTTCTGACCCATAGGCATCTGCTTGTGATTCCTAGGGGGTAGCAGTCCTAAATATGGCGAGGGAAGCCAACTACAAAAAAAAAATTTGTTGATGATATTACCATGCACTTCAAGCAAGCAGTATAAATAAAAAGATGAAAGCACCGTTAACAAAAAAAAAAAAAAAAACAAAAAAAAAAAAATGCTAACAGGAAAACATGTTGCATTTTGTATTATTATTATTATTATTATTATTATTATTATTATTATTATTATTATTATTATTATTATTATTGGTGGCGGTGGTGGCCGGGGTGGCGGTGGCGGTGGTGGTAGTATTGTTGTTGTTATTTGTTATTATTATTATTATTATTATTATTATTATTATTATTATTATTACTATGCACTATCATTTAAGCGTTGTAACAAAAAAAATTCAAACACGAGAGCATGTCTTGTTTCACAGTATTATTTGTGTTAGTATCATTATGCACTATACACCTAGTAGAGTACATAAAAACATGAAAATGTACCAAAAGACATAGAAAAACAAGAGCTTTTAATTGTAAGCCCACACCCACATACAGAGCTTTTTAAACAATGCTTCTTTTTGGATTCAGGGGCCTCAAAGTATATATTTCTGGTAAAATTTTGACATCCAATGTTTGGGTGAAATATGCGTACAATAATTTCCCTACATATTGAATTAGTAGAGAAGGTAAAAATACTTACGTGTGTGGTGTGGGGTAACATGTCAGCCTCACATTCAAAAGATCCCAGATTCAAGTCTCACTCACTTTTCCAGGGTTTTCTTAGATGATCAATTTTGGGTAACTCTAAACTTTATGGACCCACATACTCATTTGAACTTCATTTCAACAATATCAATCATTCTTCACCCAACATGAATTAACCAATTTAAGGATGTTGAACTCACATTTTTTTTCAAAGAAAATATTATTGTGACAAGAGCTTGTCATGTTCAAACAAAAATATGCACACAATATTAAGTTTCTTTAATTCTGTAACAATCTCAGTTTCATTGATAAAGTCTCTGGCAATAACATAATACAATGCAGAAAATTAAGAATTGCATATGACCATTGGTCAATTTTATTTCACTTATATTATCACATAATATATTTAAATATAACATTGCAGGGATAATAACATTATTTTTTCTTTGTTGCATTGCTTTTTTTTTTTCATTTTATAGGAACAATAACAGTAAAAATAACAATAACATTAATGGAAATATCACCAGTAGACTTCCAGAAAAGCACATCTTATATATAACAAGTTTTATAGAAGAAGAAAAAGCCAATTTACTTTCACTGCATACATGGAGGACCATTTGGGTTAGATCTTTCTTTTCTTCTTTGTTCTTTTAACTGTGGATATTAAATGTCTAATGTTTTCTTTCTTCTTCTGTAAGACTTGTAAAGTGTTATACACGCCATTTTGTAAGTTGTAATTAACTTATTTATTTTGTATTTCTATTTTAGTTATCCTTCACGAACTTCACTGTTTGCAGTTTAGAACACACTACACATTTGCCAAATGAATAACAAAAACTTGCCAACCCAAATATATTTGTTTTATTGAGTGATGCACTACACTGAGTATAGTTTCTTTTTAATCCTAATTCATCTGGTAGCTGGATTAACTGGAAATGACAATCCTGAAGGGATGATCATCATGTTGATGATGGTCAGGAACCACTAAACGGAACTGTTGCTGTGAGTTCTGAGTTGGCACTGCTGGATGGTATGGTAACTGCAGCGCCCTAAGGAAGTCTGTGTTACCATCTGGGAAATGACTCTGAATCTGGTACTGCTGTGGGGAACTTTGTGTTGGTGCAGCAATCTGATAGGGAAATTGGAGCGCCCGCAGGAACTCTGAGTTGGAGTCATGTGCCTGGAACCCATCCTGTGCTGGTGGGGTTGGGTGGTAAGGAATTGCAACTGGTGTAGGGTTCTGTATAGCCACAACATGTTGTGACTCCTTACCTGGATACTGAAGGTCATCAAGAGGGATGTCTAGGGCATCACGATAAGCAGGTCTCTTGCCTAGACCCTGTGCGACCTTGATTAAGGAAGGTGGAAGCCCTCTTGATTTGTTTACCTGAACTCGAACACCTAGACCCACACTAGCTGTTTTTGTAGTATTGTTGCTCTCCTGGACCACAACTTTCTCTGGTGTTCTCCTGGTTGGATTTTGAAGCCATTTACGTGGTAACACTACTCCATAGAAGGAGGGTTCTGGTGGAGCATTTGGGTGTTGTATGGTAGATTCAGGTTTGCTGTTGGGAATGGCCAGACCAACATAACCTTTTTTGGGTTTGTTATCCAGGATCAGATCAGATACTGAGGTACGGTTATACACGGAAACAAGGAATGGTAGAGGGGAGGCTACTACTTTCTGACTAGCCCGGGTCAGCTTGCCCACTACCGAGAAATCCCCGCCGCCATGCCTTCCAGCATGCTCGTCATCAAATGGTGATGGTGGAAGCAGGTCTCCTGTACCTTCATGTAGTGTTTGGACTAGTTTTGGTCTGTAGGTGGAGAGAACAGGCATTGGGGAAGGTTCTGTGCCATGTAGCAGAATCTTCTCTGGGATAACAGTAGGGCTGTCCCGAAATTCTTCACGAGAGAGAGTAGTGGTTCCACCATCACGATATACTGCAGTGGTAGTAGGGTCTCCATCTACACCCGATAATGTCGTGGTATACTGCTCTTCCTCGCTTCCCCGGTGCTTTTTCTTGGGGCCTAACTCTGTAATCACGATTCCTGAAACTGTCGTCACACTCCTTCCGCGTTCCTTCTCAGTGATGCGGGTGGTCGACTTGGGATGCTCCTGCACACCGAAACTGTAACCTTCTAACCAATTACCTCCCCAGAAGTCACCAGGAATTACGTTGTAATCTTCTAGAACATGAGCGTTTTCCTTATCGCCTTCCTTATCCCTGAAGAATGCTTCTTGCCCCCATCTCAAGTTGCCATAGCTGTCAGACGGATGGTCATAGTGTTCACGTTTATCCTCCTGGTCTTCCTTACCACGAGTAGCGATATCCTTGCTTACATAGTCGTCCTCAGGTGCCTTATGTTCATCCTTGAGGAGATGCTGATGTCGTAGTTTGACATTCTCTGGCTGCGTGCTGTAATCATGGCTATAATACGGCAAATCCACTTTAAAATGCACTACTTGTTCGGGGTATCCTTCATGCTCCAAATGCACGTTGTAACCATGAATCTGATGTTTATCAGAATGATGCTGATCGTTGGTAGGATCAGATCCACGGTGGTGATCGCGGTTATGGTACCTCTCAGAAGTGTCTTTCTCCAAGTGCTTAGCAGGCTTCTGTCTTTCGTCATGACCACGGCTATGGTGCTTTTCTGATGAGCCTTTCCCGGAGTTTTGCTTGTCTTTGTATTCTCCGTCATGATTTTCATGCTTATTAGGTTTATCTTGCTTATAATGGTCATGATTATCGTCATCATCTTGATACCCGTAATAACCATGACTGTGGTGTCTCTCGTCTGGAGCCGGCTTTCGTCCGTCCTCGTGATGTCTCGCATAATAAGGATTTTCTACATTATCATGGTACGTATAATGGTTATTACTGTGATGTTTATCTGGGGATTCCTTCTGGATGAGATTTGGCTTCCTCCCGTCCCGTTCTTTTGTATCGTCGCCTTCGCCAGAATGCTTTGAGTGATCACCGTTTACCTCGAAATTCTGGTAGTTATTTTGGTAGCCGTGACCGTCAACATGATCTGGTTTGTTCTTGGCCTCGGGATCAAGTGTGTAACCGTATTTTTTGTACTCCTCCAGGTTTCCCTTGGAGGGCTCATCGGAAGTATATGAGTACGTGTGCAGCCTGTTGTAAGTTTCGATGTGAGGTTTCTCCGTACTCTGGACGTTGTAGTGATAGCTCTCGTACTCCTGTTTGCATGGCTTTGGTGTGGGTGTTGAGGACTTGGCGGCGTTGTTCTTGCGCGTCTTCTCCACGATATCAGCCACGTTGAGGAGCAACACCTTGGCTGGCGTTGCGGTGGTAATGGTCGGCTTCGCTGTTATAGCTGCTGCTGTAGGTTTAGCGTTGCCGTTATCCTTCTCTAAGCGATATCCTAGAATGTTCGCTAGCCCCCGCAGAATGAAGTCCAGTGTACGCTTGTCTCTGAACTTGGTATGCGGCACTTCATATTCACCCTCAGGATCGTACGGTGTGACAGATGACGCCACGCATACTATCAACGATAATCCTAACAGCAAACACAACACTCTATTTTCCATATCCACTAGCTATGAAAATTCCTCGAGTGTACACTTAGAGCTTCCTCATTCCTTGTGGTTTATCGCACTGAGTTTTCTTCATTTCCGTGGAGTGACGCGGAGACGCAAACGTTCCGAACCAGAGACAGCAGAGTGACTGGCAAACCGGCCACTTAGCGAGGAAATTGCTTTTTACTTTTTCTGCTTCGGAAAAAGTAATGATAGTAGAGTTTCTAATCGTTCAGTCGGACCCATTCACCGGTCACCAGGTATTTGTTCCGCCTTACACCGATTTCTACAGCATGTTGCAAAAACCGGCAGGCGAACCTTCCGGCCTAATGTTGCAAGTCCACTAAAAACTGGAAGTGGAAAGAGCAACGTGATAGAGTTTCCAATTAAAATAACAAATGTGAAAAACCTACTCATAAGTTTTTACTAAAGTTACTTTTCGCACTTCAGCAAAACCTCTTAGAAAATAAAATTAATATTATAATCGTTATTTTGTGCACCTGATTTTGAAACGATGCCCTATGTCATTGCATTTCTGTAAAACTTAGCACAAATCATCATTATATGATTGCCGCTAGTTGCAAATTTCTTTAAGCAGTGCGAGTGCATTCATATACAGGCATACAAATTTCGTTCTCAGTAGTTTTTGTTTTAAGTTAAAAAGCACTGCACATGTGAAATGTATAAAACTACACCCAATGAGTTACTTTACCCTCTTTCAATAACTTTACATCTTGCTTGGTGTACAATTTATAATTTTAACATCTGTCTGGCATTATGTACTTCTCCAAGTTCCTTCAAACATTTGTCTATGTTGCTTCATAAAAAAAAAAAAAAAAAAAAAAAAAAAAAAAAAAAAAAAAAAAAAAAAAAAGGAATAAAACACCCGCAACTATTGTCCCACGAAATTTAAAATTGACGTAATTAAAATGTTTAATTCTGTCATCAAATTTCTTAATATTTAGTCGCTGTTTACTAAACACCTTATGGAATAATCTCCGCAACAGCTTTTCTGCCTACAGTGTATTTCACACACCTTATATTTTTAAATAGCCTTCATTCTTTTCAAACATTTTTCAGCGTCTCATGCTTTTTTTACTTTCTCTAGCAAGTATGTACATACAAAATACCTACATAGTAACTAGAGAAGGTATAGTATTCCACCCAAAAATTCGATGTCGAGATTTCACCCGAAATACATGTTTTGAGTCCTCTGAATCCGTAAAAAGCATTTTTATAAAAAAGGTGTGTGTGGACAGCGTAGATCAAAAATGAAAATACGGTTAAAAACCGAACTTGGTATTTATATCTAGTATTTTCCAAGGATGCGACACGAAGATTTAAAAAAAAAAAAAAAAAAAAACTCCCATCACAAGCTACCCTTTACATGGAAATATTTTTGAGAATGCTGTTATTCTCAAAAATGAACGACGTTCTTTAAAATACCATATATTAAAGATATTTACATCACAAATAAAATGCATATTTGGAATTTTCTGGGAATAGCTCTGAAAACCTCTTTATTCTGGATGAGTTTTGCAGAATTTTGTATAATGGTTAAACTGTAAGAGATAGACAAAAACCTAATAAACAAAAAAATGTAGATATCGATAAAACACATTATTTATGTTATATTATGTTATATACGTTTTTCTTGTAGAGCTGACCTTTTTTTTTTTTTTTTTTTTTTTTTGCAGGGGGATATTCCTTCATATTGGCTTCAATTTTAAACTACCTAACTTTTCTCAAACCGGACCATGCAAAGCGAACCGAGCCTCAATTGTTTTACATAACGATCAGCTTTTAAACGATTTGACTATTGCTTTAGCATAATGAATTCCGTTATTTCCCTTCTACTTAAATGAAACACGTAATAAGACTAACTCTGCTGTTTATATCGATTAGCATGATGTGACTAAAAGAAAAATCTTTCGAAAGAACAGTTTGTACTGGTAACAGCTAGAGAAAGTAATGTGAATGGAACATATCAGTTTTTTTATAAAAATTGCTCTCCATAATTCATATCAAATAATGTAAATATCGCAGATAAAAGGTTCTAAAGTTGGTGCAATTTTCAAAACATTTGAAATCAATAAAATAAAAACTGTAGATCACAAATTCAAATATCATATTTTTCTTTCTGTATATTCAAAATTAGAATTTTCTCTTTGTTAATTTGGCTGCTGGAGATATTTTTCAATACTGCCTGGAGTGTATGTATTTCGAAGTACCGGAAATTGGCCTTAAATATTCATTGTATTGTAGTACAAAATATTAGTTTAAAACCCACAATAACCCAAGTTTTACGAGTAATGTTATAGGAATGGAGGTAACTTTTTGTCTTTCGATATCTATTTCATTATTCGTGAACCCTTCCAAAAACCTAGAAGATATTCCGCATATGTTAGAGTTGCGCATAAAGCAGACAGCTTTATGCTGGTGATATATAAGTACAACATTCGTTTGTTCTCTTAGCAATGCAAAATAGATGCATTGTTCGAAATGCATACATCCTATTTATGCCTGAAGTGAATCATATAGGAGAGTGAAAGTAGTTATAACTTTCTGCTCTTTGATAGTGGCAAGGCCCCTGCAGCTAAGAGATGTCCTCCTTGGCATTGCTACAGATGATACGATAGTTAATTATTTACAAAACTGGTTGTGGTCTCTCGCTTTCACAGCAGTTCAACGCTTTCGGAAAACTGGAAACATTATTCCGCGTTTACTTTCTAATAAGCTACTACTTTGCGAACCCAGAACCTCATGTATGCACATGACGGGGAGGATGGAATACTGTACTTAAATATAAAGTTTGGTTTTTAACTGGCTTTTCGCGTTTGAGTTATGTTTTCCAGACACACATCACACACACTTTTTTTTTTAAATTATTTTAGAAGTGCTTCGGTTTGTTTCAAGGCGCCTCAAAATATATATTTCCGTGAAATCTCGTCTTGAAATTTTTGGGTGGAATATAATACTTCTCCTTATTACCGTTCGCAGCAGAGAAAGTACTAAAGGGCGATTAAGTGGGAAATGCTTAATATTTTAGAAGCCATTCGTGACAGATTTTCTTTGTGACCTACATTTTCACAGTACAATAACTCCAAAAATGCAACAAAGCCAGTTATGAAATCTCTAAAACAAAGAAATCGGGCTCTCTTAAACCAGAATCCATTCAACAGATTGGTTCATTTGTTAGAAATCTATTCCAAAAGTATGTCACATAACTCAGCACACATTACATATGAATGTATGTGTGTATGTATGTATGTATGTATGTATGTATGTATGTATGTATGTATGTATGTATGTATGTATGTATGTATGTATGTATGTATGTATGTATGTATGTATGTATGTATGTATGTATGTATGTATGTATGTATGTATGTATGTATGTATGTATGTATGTATGTATGTATGTATGTATGTATGTATGTATGTATGTATGTATGTATGTATGTATGTATGTATGTATGTATGTATGTATGTATGTATGTATGTATGTATGTATGTATGTATGTATGTATGTATGTATGTATGTATGTATGTATGTATGTATGTATGTATGTATGTATGTATGTATGTATGTATGTATGTATGTATGTATGTATGTATGTATGTATGTATGTATGTATGTATGTATGTATGTATGTATGTATGTATGTATGTATGTATGTATGTATGTATGTATGTATGTATGTATGTATGTATGTATGTATGTATGTATGTATGTATGTATGTATGTATGTATGTATGTATGTATGTATGTATGTATGTATGTATGTATGTATGTATGTATGTATGTATGTATGTATGTATGTATGTATGTATGTATGTATGTATGTATGGATGCATGCATGCATGTATGTATGACTTATTTTCTGTTCTCTTTGCTTGGCCAGGAGAAAGAATAATGAATAACGATTTTCCATTTGAGAAATGCATAAGCATTTTAAAATTGGAACCATAATTAGGATATCTCGGAAAATTAAACACCACAAATATGTATTTGACATAAATTGCGTGTTTTGAGGAGATCTGCATTTTTGTATAGTACGATTTTTTTTATCTCTTCCAGTTTAACAGTTATGCAAAAGTCATCCAGAATGAACAGGACTTCAGAGGCTATCCCGGAAAATTTCAAGAACGTACACATTTCAATTATTATAAAATATCTTAAACATATGATATTTTAATCAAACTTGTTAGTTTCAGTTTTGAGAAAATCAAAGTACGCTAACAATGTTCTACGTAAGGAGTAGTTTGGGGTGGGCGATTTTCTTGAAAATCTTTGTGCCGCATCCTTGTGAAAAACTGATAATAAATAAAATGCGGTGTAAGATAACAGACTAGCGACGGTCCATTTCCAAACTGTACATGGAAGTTCGTCAATTTTGAAGAATTCTGTGGAAAATGGTTCATTTAAGACTCCACAATTTGGCGTTTCCTTTGAAAAGTGGTCATATTAAAGTTACGTAAATGTCCACACTAACCCTACCTACAAATATTTCTATTTTCTCTACTACTTATCTATAGTAGGTAGAGGAAGTATTGCATTCTACACAAGGAAGAGTGAGATTTCACACGAATTGCATTTTTGAGGTGCTCTGAATAAAATATATTTTAGAAAGAGATCCTCGTGTGTGTATATACAATTAAATTAAAACAAACAGTAGGTTAAATGCCAGGTCTGGCATTTTAAGTTCAGCATCTTACAAGGATGGGACACGAAGACTTCCAAGAAAATTGCTCCAACTCCCAAAATATCCTTTTTAATAGAAAATATCTTTTTTCAGAACAGATTTTTTTGTTTCTGGAGGATGGCTTTAATCATTTTAATTAAAACACCTACATTTTAGATATTTCCATGACAAATGAAATATCTTATCTTAAATTTTCTGGGAATAGCTTCTGTGGTTCTCATCATTCTGAATGACTAATATAGCTGGTAAACTAATGAGAAGGCAAAATCTTACAATACAAAAAAAGTATCTATATCTTGTTAAAGCATCCAATTTAAGTCAAAGACATATGTTTTGGAGTTGACCATTTCGAGATATTGTTTCCAGTTTTCAACCACTTGTACTTTTTCAAATGGAAGGTATGTGCAAATAGAAAGGAATTTCAACACCATCACAAAGAGACCAACTTAAGCCTATCGTATTGCTCTTTCCCCATTGCACCTTCAAAGAAATATACAACAAAACATTTCTACATATTAATTTTATCTCGATTAACATGCAGTAGATAGAGGAATAAACTAGGTATTCGTAATAATAGTAGATATGTTGATGAATGGATAGAAAAAGTAATGTGAATGCAACGCGTCATAATATTTTTCAGTTCTGTTACACAAATCTTAGATAAATACATAAATGCATTCAAATGAGAAATATTAAGTTAAGATAGATAAAATGTTTAATATTAAGAACCATGCCCGTATCCAGAAAAGATTTCGGGGGTTGCATTTAGATAAAGTTAACACTACTATTATCCAGTCATGATTTACTTTTCCTTTGTAAATATGCAATTAGAAGTAGTCCTACTGTTATTTAATGGAATTTCGACACATTAGTTTGATAGGAATTTTTATGTTAAAAATCTTGTGTTCCATTCACATAACTTTCTCTACCTATTCTTATTAAAGCTCATTCTTCTATTTACGCCATGCTAACCGAGATAAACATTATTAAATAGTTCCTTATAACTAGAAAGGAAATAAGGGAATTCACTAGCTAAAGCAATAGTAAAATCTTTAAAATTTAATTACTATGCGATTGAAACTCAGCCCAGGAGTGAAACAAAAGAAAAAGGAATGACAAAACGGCATTTGAAAAAAGCTTTTAAAATTGAAACCAACAAGAAATATTCGGAAATGGTTAACTCTACAAAACATATATATGACATAAATTATGTGTTTTAACGAGATTTTTTATTTTAGTAAGTTTTTATGTCTCTTACGTTCTATCGCTTATGCAAAAGTCATCTAGATTAAAGAGGTCTTCAGAGGCTATTCCCAGAAAATCCAAGATAAACATTTTACTTGTTATATAAATATCTCAAATATGCGGTATTTTCATCAAAATAGTTGGAGCCATTTTTGAGATAAAACATTTTGACAATTTTTCCACGTAAAGAGTAGTTTGGGGTGGGGGGATTTCCTTGAAAATTTTTGTGTCGCATCTTTGGAAGATGCTGAACTTAAATATCAAGTCTAACATTTAAGCGACTTTTCGCTTTTGAGTTATGGTGTTCACAGACATGCGCGGACCCTTTTCTAAAAATGCTTCTTTTTTAATGGAATTCTTGGAATTCTCAAGACATGTATTTCCGGTGAAATCTCGGTGTCGAAGTCTTGGGTGGAATGCAATAACTTCAATCTCCACTATGTATATTGACATACGTGTTAGAGAGAGTAAAAACCTGTCAGAAGTTTTTTTTTTTTTAATACAGTTCCGGAGTCTGGCCGGGACTCCGGCGCTGTATGTACTACTTCTATTTACCTAACCTTTTACTTTGCTGTTTTCTTCTGTTACACACACACGTATATACACAAATACATAGCATCCATACCCAAGGTAGGACTCGAACCCACGATCCCCTGTGCTACAAAGCACCAAAGAGAGACGCCTTAGCAAGCGCGGCCATGGGAACCGGCAAGTTTCGGGTTTGGGGGGGAAGGAGATTGAGCCTTAAAAACTTCTCCAATACAGCCCTATAAAGAACATGAAGAAGACGGAAAAGGTACAGCTCGCGCAAGTGTCTCATCACAGACGACAAGAACACGAACGCGTGCTACTTAGCATGACATGTCGTGGCAGTGAAGGTATGAAGTAACTCAAATCGTTGCACGTTCTGATATAACAAGAACCATGTAGCACGTGTGAAAGTGCAACCGCCGGAAGTAGCGAATGTACAGCAACTTTCATTCTCCTACTGCCACTGCTCGAAATGGGCCGATATATGTTGGTATACCATACCGATATTTTTCTGCATCAGCGAATTCCATACTGACACTTTTATTTGAGAAAATTCACACCGGTATGTTTTTGCCGTAAGTTACATTAAACACATAAGAATAGTACACCAAATCATTCTCAGTTTATGCTATTCGAATCACAATTCACACAATTTTGGATCAGACGGTACTGCGTCTCCAGATGCATGCTACTCCATCAACAATGCAGTAATATCAACACACCGGTTGGCAGCTTGTAAATACCAAAGCTGTGTAAATCTGCCAAGTAACTTTCAACCGTAAAGAATAGAAAATTATCTCAAGTGGATCGCCAGTTTGTAAAGAAACACAGCATTAAACAAATTTATAATCAAAAAGAGAAAAACTAATGGTGATATACGCATACCTGATATTGCAGTAGTCAGGGATAGTGCGGTCTAATATTAACGTTTGTGTTTCTGAAACAACTGATTTCAATTCAAAACATATTGGAATCGGGTGCAGTGGCTTCAGAAACTGAAAGAAAATGATTGGCTTATGATTCATAATGAGAAACTGGGTTGCAGGGTGTGTTGTGATGTTTGTTCTGCCGTTGGTAAAGGCCTGATTGCATGTTTGGATGGTAGATGCGGCCGCCAAAGCATCACATTTTGCGATTTTCAGCACACTATAAACAACATGAAACAAAAGGTATAACTATTTTTATAATAAAAAAGTATACCAGCACTTATATGTTTCCATTTCGAGCACTGCCTTCTGCTGTACATATACCGTTGATCCGCCCCTCCACTGTGCGCATTGGAACATCGAGTATTTCTTTTATGTCTCACGCAAAGGGAAATTCCACAACACAGATGCAAACAGTAGTAAAGTATTATGTATTGTACATTCACGTTATGTAGCATGCCGAATGCTTGTGGTTTGCATTCGGGATGTGTGGTTCAAATTCCGTTCCTGCCAATTCTGACTTAAGTTTTTCATGCTTTCTTCAGTTGTCAGGTAAATACCGACCGGAGTAGATATTCAATACACAGGACATCAAAGTTCCACCGCAGGATAAAATATAAATAAAATTCAAAAATATTATTTGTGATATTTATAGGTCATTGTTACCAATAATATTTATCCTATCTATAGAAGAGTATGGAAAGAACTTTTAGACGTGAATAAAAACAGAAGCAGAATAAACAACGGCTATTTAAATTAAATAATTATATTTAGAAAAATCGTATTTCATTCCAGTTATTTTCTCTACATATTCTGCAACAAACTATGTATTCCTACAAAAACTTATTCCTCTATCTACTTTATGCCAATCGAGATAAACATTACCAGAAATTTGCTTATGTCCTTATAACTAGACGGGATATAAGGGAGTACGCTAGGCTAAAGCAATAGTCAAATCTTTTAAATGGTGGTTGCTATGTAATTGAAATTCGTTCTCTTTGCATAGTCAGCAGTAAAACAAAAGAAAGAGGAATATCAAGCCCCGTTTGAGAAAATCAAGTATTTTAAAATTTAAACCAATAACAAGGAATATCTGAGAAATGATACCCACCCCAAAATGTATATGACATAAATTGTGTGTTTTAACGAAATGTCGTACATCTTTTATGTAGTGATATTGTGGATAAAATCGAAAATTAAGAAAATTTCTACAGGCAACGGGTAGTTTGGGGTGGGGGTCTTCCTGAAAATCTTTGTGACACATCTTTGAAAGTTACTAAACTTAAATATCAAGTTTGGTATTTAACCGACTTTTCGTTTTTGGCTTATGCTGCTCACAGATACACATGCACAAGCACGCACACACTGAAAAACAGACACGCACATGCAAGACCTTTTTCTAAATATTTGTGTTCCATTCACATCACTTTCTGTACCTATTTTGTAAAAAAAAACTATTATTATAAAAGCTTATTCTTCACTCTAATTCATGCTAATCAAGTTTAGATATTAGCAGTTTCTTATAAGAGAAGGGAAACAAGAGAATACACTAGGCTAAAGCTAGAGTTAAATATCTTAAAAGTTGTCGCGATGCGTTTGTCATTGAAATTCGGTTCTCTTTCCGAGGCCAGGAGTAAAACAAAAGAAATAAGAATGATATATTCCCGTTTGTGAAAAGTTTAAGTATTTTAAAACTCAAATCAAAAACAAGCAATAACTCGGAAATTGTTATTTCCACAAAAAATGTAAGTATATGACATAAATTGTGTGTTTTAAGGAGCTCTAGACTTTCTAACATATATGTACAATGTGCATAGTGGATACATATGTACAATGTACATAGTGGATAGAGAAGATATTGTATCAAAAAAAATCGATACCGAAATTTCACCGGAAATACATGTTTTAGGGTCCTCTGAATCCAGGAAAAGCATTTTTGGGAAAAGGTCCGCGTGTGTGTGTGTGTGTGTGTGTGTGTGTGTGTGTGTGTGTGTGTGTATGTGCGTGTGGACAGCATAACTCAAAACCGTAATGTTGGTTAAATGCCGAACTTGGTATACAAGTTCAGTATCTTCCAAGGATGCGACAAGAAGATTTTCAGGAAAATCCCCCATCCGAACTACCCTTTAAACGGAACATTTTTCGAAAATGTTAATTTTCTCAAAAATGGCTCTAGGGATTTTGATTAAGCATATGCTTAATAATTTTATGACAAACAAAATGTATATCTTGAATTTTCTGGGAATGGGCTCTGAAGACCTCCTCAATCTGGATGTCTTTTGTATAATTTTTGCATAACTGGTAAACCGTAAGAGATAAGACAAAAACTTATTACACAAAAATGTAGACTTTGTTAAAATACACAATTTATGTCAATTTTTGTTGCAGAGTTAGCCGTTATCGAGACATTTCGTGTTATTGGTTTCAGTTTTAAGCTACTTAAACTTTTATCAAACGGGAAGATATCTTTCTTTTCGTCTCTCTTTTGTTTACTCCTAGCAAGAAAAGAGAACCGAATTTCAATTGTTTCATATAGCGACCGGCTTTTAAAAGATTTGACTATCACTTTAGCCAATTGCATTCCCTTATTTCCCTTATACGAGGAAGCAAGTAATAAGACCACTTCTGCTAATGTTTATTTCGATTAGCATGATGTAGATAAGTGAATAATATTTTGTAAATCATGTGAGAAAATGTAAATATACTAGAGAAGAACTTGTGAATGGAACACACCAGATGTTTTGTACAGTAAGCTTTTATCTATCTTTTACGGTTTACCAAATATGCAAAAGTAATCCAGAATCAGGAGGTTTTCAGAGGATATTCCCAGAAAATTTAAGGTATTCATTTTATTGTCCTTTAAATATCTTTAATATTCTGTATCTTAAACAAAATCGCTCATGCCAATTGAGAAAAACAAAATTTTTGAAAAATTCTCCATGTAAAGTGTAGTTTGGGATGGCGATATTTTCTTGAAAATCATCAAGTCGTATCCTGGGAAGATATTAACTTAAATACCAAGTTTGATATTTAACGGGCTCTTCGTTTTTGAGCTATGTTGCACACACACTCACAAACACATAGAACCTTCTAATTGTTTTTCCTGGAATCGGGGTCTTCAAAGGATGTATTTATGGTGAAATCATGTATCGAAATTTTGGGTGGAATACAATATCTTCTCTATCAACTGTGCACATTCTGTATACGTGCTAGAGAGAGTAAAATTAAATAAAAAGTGGCCGTTTTGACCCCATTTCTTGCTCAAATGTACTAGACTTGTAATATGAATACATAAATACTGGAGAGCGTATAGCAATAAGTTGACAAATTACTCCCGAATAGTTCCAATAAATTCCTCTGCGGCCTTATCCATTTATGTTACTGCAGCTTCAATATCGTAGCAGGATAGATTTTTTTTTTTTCATTTCTTAAAATACTTATTCAAGCATGAAATGCATAGAAATCCTTATTTTGAGTATCTAGTTCTCGTGAAATGCCCAATACCCTTAGTCGCAAGTCGTTCTTCAATCACAGCTCTTAGCTCTTCTAGTATCTGCAAAAACAGACAGCAGTTCTTAATCATACGTTATGTTTTGCGGTCCATGTGATGTTAAACACCCGAACTGTTGTTTGTTTTTTCTTTCTTCGCCAATAAAGCTGCCGTTCTGATGTTTCCAAATAAATATCAAGCTTGACATTTAAGTTCGGCATCTTCCAAGGATGCGACACGAAGATTTTCAAGAAAATCCCCCCATCCCAAACAACCTTTTACATGGAAAAATCTTCAAAGCGTTTTATTTTCTCAAAAATGGCTCTAACAATTTTGACTCTAAGGATGTTGGGCTTCCTTAAGGTCTCTCGGGGGTGAAGCCACAATATACCCATTATGGGTTGCAAATTGCGAGGTATCCCTCTGCGTCCCAATATCTTAATCCTAACTCTGACCAGACCAAATGCAAATAGCCTGCATTGGTCACTTTATTTATGAATAAACAGTCACATTAAATTTTTAGCGTTTTTGGTGCTTAGGCTTTGGTTTTTTCTAAGCATAATATGGAGCTATATTTACTTTTGAGCGATTGCGTTTTTATCATGAAATCATAGATAACTTATTCAGTATATATATATATATATATATATATATATATATATATATATATAAAGTATATTAAATAAGTAGTGCCCCTCACATGACATGCCTGAAAAGTTGCCCCCCCCCCGCAAACCTAACCTACCCACGTATTTTGCTGTTTTTATAGTCTATGAGTGGTGCCACAGCACTTCTGATTCTTTTACTGTTATAGATATGGAATATAAGCATCGTTTTAGTTGAATTGTTTTCCATGTTAGTCTTTCCTCTGATTTAACAGTATTTAATTTTCACAACATGTTAATTTTCACATTAACGAGTGGCGATTTTCATTTACCTATAGGCTTGAGTCAATAAGGCATCCAGACAAGCATTCGGAACGTTTACTTCCTCTACCAAATACTATGTACGTACATAGCAGGTAGAAGCGGTATTCCAATCGAAAATTCGATACCGATATTTCACTGGAAATGCTCATTTTGAGGCCTCCCAATAAAATATTTTAGATAAAGATCCCTGTGTGTGGGGGGGCAGCATAGTTCAAAAACGAAAAAATCTTTAAATACCAAACTTGGTATTTTACTTAAGTATTTTTCAAGAATTCGACATGAAAATTTTAAAGAAAATGCATCCACCCCAAACTACTCTTTACGTAGAACATTTTCGCTCTAACGATTTTCATTAAAATACCGTATATTATAGATATTTTCATCACAAAGAAAATGTGATGAATTTTCTAGGAATAGCCTCTGAAGACCTCTTCATTCTAGATGGCTTTTGCGTAACTAGTAAACCATAATAGTTATACAAAAATGTAGATTTCGTTAAAACACACAGTTTATATCATATAGGCACATCTATTTATTATTATTTACTGTAGAGTTAATCTTTTCCGAGATATTTCTTGTTATTGAACATCTTATGATGCTTATTTTCATTCATTGATGACCTATGGAAGGTATTCGGTGGATGCCAAAAAAAGTGTTTATTATGAAAAAAAAAAAAAAAAAAAAAGTAATACGAATAATGGCAGGGGCAAGAAAATCAGCTCACTGTAAACTAGTATTCAAAATGTTTGGAATTTAGCCTGCGAATATACTCTAGCCGTATTTGTTACAACCCAGAAAAGTTTACAAAATGTAGATATACATAACAAAGGGACTACACCAGACAAGACTTACATAGACCAACAAATAATTTGCAGGCATTTCAAAAAGCAGTTTACTGCAATGATATAGCTTTATTAAATTCAATTCTATCTCCTATAAAATTGCATATGAACAAAAATAAGTTTAGGTCAGAATTAAAAAGATAGCTCATTACTCATACCCTCTTTAAAGAGGAGGTTGCATTCAATCAAAAAATACTAGTAATAATTAATGCAGTGGTGTAAATATAATATACATGAATATTCTAAAAATACGTACTGTACGACTTGGTTTTTGGAAAGAGATGTGTAACTTAAATTATGAAAAATTGTGAAAACTTCAATATCAGGGTTAATATTTGTAAATAAATGTATTAATAATTATGAAGAATAACAAATAAATGTAATTTCTGACTTATCTATATCCTAGAATTGGACTTCGTGTTTAATTTCAACACAGGATCCACAGATTTTAATGTAATGTAATTGGTTTCGATCTTAATATACTTAAAATGTTTCTCAAATGGGAATTTATCATTCCAGTTTCTTTTGTTTTACTCCTGGCCATGCAAAGAGAATCGAATTTCATTCAATAGCAGCCAGTTTTTAAAATATTTACTATCGCTTTAGCCTAGTGCATTCCCTTGTTTCCCTATAAGGAACTAAGTAATAAGACCATTGTGCTGATGTTTATCTGATTAGCATGAAGTAGATAGAAGATAAGGGTTCGTAAGAATAGTTTGTTACATAATAGGTAGCGAAAGCAATGTGAATTGAAAACATCAGATTTTTAACGTACTCTTTTCCAACCAAAACTGAGATTTTTCACATTATTAGGTGCGCTAAACAGTGTTAGGTGCGCTTTGCTAAGTATTACACATTCTCCAAGCATGGTTAAACTAGTTTAAAGTTCGTTGGTCCCTATTTCACCTGCTCTCACAGTAAAATAAGATATGAAATGCAAATAAAAATTTCAAGTAGATGGTCATATTTATGAGAGAATAGCACGTCCTATCCAAGCTGGTCGATTCCAACTGAAGTGTGCCAGTGAAAAGGAATAATCAGTTCAATTATTGCAATGGAATCTCATATTGTTCGTTTAAACAAAACATAGATCTCTTCGGTAGTGTAAGAATAACGTGTCTGCCTCACATTCAAGAGGTCGCGAGTTCCAAGGTGAGTTACCCGAATAAGTGTGTTTGTGGTTTCTCTCTCTCTCTCTCTCTCTCTCTCTCTCTCTCTCTCTCTCTCTCTCTCTCTCTCTCTCTCTCTCTCTCTCTCTCTCTCTTTCTTCGGAGATTTCCCCTTAACCCCTTTCATTCATCGCTCGATATGATCAACCAGGTTAAAGAACGTCAAGCCACACCCCCAAATAAAACTTCAATTTTCTTTTGGAAAGCGAAATGAATTGTAGAAGTGGAATAACTGATTGATGGATTCTTTAGGAACTAAAGAAAAACAATCCATTTGCCATATCTCTTGAATTTTAGACTCAAATGTTTTCCGTCATGATAGAAAGGTCTTAATGTTTTCCTAATAACTAGCTAAAGCGAGAGTAATTGGTGTCTTGTGGCCATGAACTTTCATATCTAGACTTCATTCATGTGACGTTTAACTGAAAATAAAGTTGTTTAAGGTACAGCCTTCATATGCAGAATTTGCACGGTTGGTTGATACTTTAACCAAATGTAAATGAGTAACACTGCAGTTAAAATAATGAGCATACATCGCACGAAAATAATTGTAATACCCATGTAAAGTATATGACAGGATCACTTTGTGTAGTTTTCAAACGTTTCTAACAACTTTATAATGCAATATAATATTTATTAATTACAAATAAATGCCATTGTTCACCTATAGATGCCTCGTGGTTCATGAACCGTTGACATTACGCAGTCACCTACGAGTTTCTTTTCTCATAAATAATTATATTAATTTTGATAGAAACATAACTGAACGGAAAAGGAAACAGGGGTATTTGTACATAATTTGCAACTGCTACAAGTTCTTGGAATGGACACAGGATTTCCGTAACTGAGTGCAGAGTAAATACATACTTGCCACACTCTATTCACGCACCACTTGATGACATAAGGAGGTAAATTTGAGGAACCTTCTCCGTTCTAATTTCACCTTCATTTAATGTGCAACTTACCAAATTCATTTCGAAACTGTGGCAAACAATGTGATGCCATATTCTGTAACTTCTTAATGACAAAGAGAGGAGTGATAGGGAGTGAAGAAGAACAAAATGCATACCAGATAACCCTGAGCTATGCATACATTGGATTCTAGGGGCCTCAATACTATATTTTCAATGAAATCTTGACATCAAATTTTTGAGTGGAATGCTATACTTCCTCTACTTAGTATACGATAGAGAAAATAATAAACTGAACTTACTCCTTGAAACAAATCTGATGTTACATTCACGTCACTTTGTCTAGCCTCCCTTCCTCAAACTATTCGCACAAAGATTTATTTTTTTATATTCTATTTTATTTTACGTCCCTTTAAGAAACGAAGTCGTTCAGTAAAATATCTCGTTGACAGTACGTGGTGGACAGTAGCCCTTCACGGTTTCATCAAGCCAAACAGATGGTGCTAGGGCTGCCCAGCATAGCTGTTCTACTATCCGTAGTCAGATGGAGAGATATTCGTATATACCACATATTTCCAGTTTGCTTTTGTTTTAGACTGAAGGTGGAACTTTGGGTCGTGGTACTAAATAAATATACAATCTGTATTTCAAAACAAAATAAACGAACAAGTAGGCCCATTAGGACCCCCAGAATGCGGGGCACATGCCTGAGCCATTCTGCTAGTTTATTCTTCTAGCTGCTTCATATTAAGCAGATAAACACTTTACAGCTGACTTAAGCGGTATACATGACGATGACTGACATTCTTCTTTTTACATGATCATGAGAAAAAAGCTGATGAGCTCCATTCACAAGATTTTTTACTATTCTGCAACTATTCACTTCACGTGCATCAAGATAAACGTTAGCAGAAGTGGTTTTATTACGATAGCATTTCCTTGTACAACGGGAATAAAGTAATGCAATAAGCTAAAGCGATAATCAAATCTTTTAAAAGTTGGATATTTGATGGTACTGAGACTCTCTTTGCTTAATCAGGACGAAAAAAATAGTAATAATGACTTCCCATTTGAGAAAATTATAAGCATTGAGAAAATTTAAACCTATAACAAGAATTATCTCGGAATGGCTAGCTCTACAAGAAAAATGTATTTGACATAAATTGTGTGTTTTGATGAGAACTAAAGTTTTACTTTCTCTAGCACGTTGTACATAACAGGTAGAAACGGTATTGTATTCCTTCCAAAAATTCGATACCGAGATTTCACCGGAAATATGTATTTTGAGACCTGAATAAAACAAAACACACATACATTTTTAGAAAATTACTGGAAGATGATCAGAGCTTAAATCATGCTGTACCATAGGTATTGTACATTATTGAATAATGTTTTTTCCCAGGAAAAATTCGAATACATGACCAGCATCCGAGTAATAAGTAGGTACATATTGGATGTATAAACTCCAGCGAAAACGTTGATACCACATCAAAAAGCAGTCTGCTCCTAGGATTGGTTATGTTGGAGCCCCATTGAGGATGTTTGCAGTTGAAGTCTCCACCAATTAAATAATTTGTATACCCATTATGTGCATAAGGTCCCAAAAGTTTGCAGCAGTTAACTTATTTTCAGGAGCTGTATATAATTATGCTATTTGATACATTTTATTATTCAAGTTCATACTAAGTCTGGAGAGCTGGATTCCCCTTCTCTAATTGGTAACAGTTCGTTGTGCTGAATGCCAATTTTAATGAAGATTGCAGATCCACCCCTTTCGGTGTTATTCGATAAATTTTATAATCTGGCATGGCAAAAATGATATGAGGTACAAGTTTTGTTTCCGTTAAGAACAATACGTCTATGTTATACTGTTGAGAAATATCTTTAACCCCAAGTAGTTGTTATTCGTTTCTCTAGAATTCTAAGTGCATACTTAAGAGGATCTTCTTTTAAGTGTGTGATTCATTTTATGCACAGAATTAGTGGAAGCACTTACAAAGTTTGTATTAATGGTTGCAGAATAGACCAAAACGAATCCATCTTATCAACGAGTTTATCTAACATGCTATTGTCAGAATTAGATTTAGATGTGTTGTTCGGGCTAACTGCAGCTTTGTTATATTCTACATCTTGCTTATCCGCACATACTTAAGAAAAATATTTGTTTGGTGTGTAGTAAAACTACCTATGCTCTTTTAGGAGGTTCTGAGATTGTCTACACGGTTTAGATTTTCTATCATTGATCTGATGGATTTTGTGCATTTTTCTGCACAGGACACCCAGCCTTTGTAATTAGCTGTGTGGTTTGCCCTTGCAGTTAATGCATACTGGTGGTAAATTTAAGAGATTTGTGCAATTTGTTGTTGCATGGGTGCCACTACATTTAACACAGCGAGGTGGTCAGTGGCAATAATTTTTGCCGTGACAGTATTGATTGCATTGTGTGTGTGTGTGTGTGTGTGTGTGTGTGTGTGTGTGTGTGTGTGTGTGGACACGATAACTCAAAAACGAAACTCGGTAAAATACCAAACTTAGTATTTAAGTTTAGTATCTTTAAAGGATATGTCACGAAGATTTTGAGGAAAATCCCCCACATGAAAAAAATTTCGAAAATTTTGATTTTATAAAAAATGGCTACTACGATTTTGATTAAAATATCGTATATTAAAGATATTTACATGACAAATAAAATGTATATTTCTGGATGAATTTTGCTGAATTTTGCATAACTGATAAACCGTAAACGATAAACAAAAATTTAGTACACAAAAAATGTAGGTCAAAATGTATGCAACATGCATTCCTTTGGTTGTGTTAACAGTTTCTGAGATATTCCTTGTTATTGGTTTCATTTTTAAACACTCATAGCTTTTCTCATACCGAATTTGTCAACTCCTGAAAATGCAAAGAAACGGATTTAAACCACACAGCAACCAGGTTTAGCCTAGTGAACTCTTGTTTCCCGTCTACTTACAAGAAAACAAGCAATAAGATCATTTTGCTAATGTTTATCTCGATTAGCATTAGGTAGATAGAAGAATATATGTTTCAACAACAATTTGTTACGGATATGTAGAGAAAAGCATGTGAATGGAACACATCAGAATTTTTTTAAGTTACTCCTACCTCCTTGTATGAGTTTCCCAACACATCATTTTTACTTTCTCTACACGTACTATGTACATAGGTATAGAGACCATGTTGTATTCCACCCAAAAATTCGATACTAAGATTTCACTGGAATTACATGTTTTGGGACCTCCTGAATTAAAAAAAAGCATTTTTAGAAAAAATGTGAGTGTGGGGGGGGAGGCAGCGTAGCTCAAAAACGAGGAGTACGTTAAGTACCAAATTTGATATTTAAGTTCTGTATCTTCCAGGGATGCGACACGAAGATGAAAATCCCCCACCCACTACCCTTTACATGGAAAAATATCGAAAATTTTGATTTTCTCAAAAATGCCTCTAACGATTTTGATTAAAGTCTCTTACATTGAAGATATTTATATGACAAATAAAATGTAAGTTTTGTATTTTCTGTGAATAGTCTCTGAAGACCTCTTTATTCTGTAAGAATTTTTTAAATTTTGCATAACTGGTAAACCGTGAGAGATAAACAAAAACTTACTACACAAAAGTGTAGATCTCCTTAAAACACAATTTATCTCATTATTATTTTTTTTTCGTGGATTTGGCCTTTTCGAAATATTCCTTCTTACTGGTTTCAGTTTTAAAATATTTAAACTTTTCTCATACGGAACTTCTCAACTCCTAGCCACGCAAAGAAACGGATTTCAATCCCATAGCAACCACATTTTGAAATATTTGACAGTCGGTTTAGCCTTGTGTATCCCCTTATTTCCCTTCTATGTATAAGGGACTAATAATATGACCGTTTCTGCGAACGTTTATTTCGATTAGCATGAAGCAGATAGAACAATAAGCTTGTTAACAATAATTTGTTACAGAGATGTAGAGAAAGTCATGTGAATGGAACACATCAAATCTTTACTTTCTCTAGCACGTATGTACAATATACATTGTAGGTAGAGAAGGTATTGGATTCCACACAATAATTTGATACCGAGATTTCACCGAAAATACTTGTTTTGAGGACCCCGAAAAACATTTAAAAATGCCCATATACCAAGCTTTGTATTTAACTTTAGTGTTTTCCAAGTATTTGCGCCTCATTTAAGGGACCAGTAAGTGGAAGACTTAGTAACTGCGAGGGTTGGTTTCCAACCGCAAACTGCCTAAACACAAATTTCAAAGTCACGTCAAGGGTTATCGTGTTCTGAAAAATACTGTAATTCAGGATATACATTTTATTTGTCATCTAACTATCTTATATATAACAGATTTTAATGAAAATCGTTAAGCCATTTTTTAGAAAATACAAATTGTTGGATTTTGTTTCATGTAAAGAGTAGTTGGGGGTGGGGGATTTTCATGAAAATCTTAGTGTCGCATCCTTGGGAAATACCGAATTGAATATCAGGTTTGGTATTTAACGGACTTTTCGTTTTTGAGCTATGCTGCCCATAAATACACTTACCTTTTTCTAAAAAAATCTTTTTTATTCATGGGGTCCCAAAAGATGTATTTCCCGTGAAATCTCGGTATCTAATTGTTGGGTGCAATACAATACCTTCTCTATACACTATGTACATAGTACATGTAGAAAGTAAAAATACCCTCATCCGACATATTCTTTAGATGGAAAAGTTTTAAAAGTTTTTATTTTCTAAATCCTGGTTCTAAAGATTTTCATTAAAATACAATATATACACACATTTCCTTGACCCGTAGAGCGTATAATTTGAAGTTTCTAAAAATATTCTGAATGAACTTCAACACTGTATAACTGAAAAACAACAAAGATGGAGAAAAACGTGCCGTGCAAAACATTGTAGGTAAATTTGTTTAAGAAATAGAATGTTTGCCAAACAATGCCGTACCCCATGGCCGCGCTTGCTAAAGTGCCTCGCTTTGGTGCTTCGTGGCGCAGGGAATCGTGGGTTCGAGTCCAACCCTGGGCATGTATGCTTGTAAATGTGTGTTTGTCGATGCGTATGTGTCGGTAAAAAGAAGAAGGTAAATAGATGAACAATGGAAACAAACATAGAAAATTAAAGGGAAAAATAGAAAAAAGGGATTCAGCGCCGGAGTCCTGACAAGAATCCGGAAATTAAAATAAAAAAAGAAAAAAAAAAAAAAACGCCGGCCAATACCGTGACATTTGTTGTATTTGATGTGAACTTTTCAATACTTTGGCCATTTAAGTAATGCTAATCTTCAGTTGTTTCTCACGATGTTATGGAAAAAGAATGGCATTTAAAGGCAGTATATAATGATCACTTTGTAAACATTTGACTAGCTGTTTCTGCCTATATTTATCTCGATTAACATAGAGAAGACAGAAAGATAAGTATATCTTGTATAAGTATATACAAATAAACGATAGTGGGTAGACAAAGGATTAGGATTTATATTGTTAGACACTTATATTATTTTCTTTTCTGGGTTTAGAAATACCATACTTTCCTCTATAAAAGTTATGTAAGTTGTAGAGAAAATAAAAATCCCCTTATACGATCTGCATATAGATATTTCAGATCTCAAGAATCGGTGAAGATATTAAGTACATTTTATGAATATGAGGTGATAATCGTTGATGATTGATGCTAATGAACAACCGTGATAGCAACAATCTCATTTGCACAACGAACTTTATGATATGAAGGATTCATTTCTTGCGAAAGACATGCATATTTTACTAATCTGATGATGCCGTTATTCACCATTCTATGTTGATTAACAGAGATACCGATATCAGATTCTACAGTCCTTGTTTCGAATAAAGCAGAAACTTCATCTCTGGTAAATTCCAAAATTTCGTTACAAATCTACAAGTAGATTATTATGTTTGTTGAGCTACAGGGAATTCCAAAACTAAACCAGTGTCAGCAAATATTCCTGTGAATGCGTTGAACGGTTTATCAGGGAGTAATATTCCTTTTACCACCTACTTCTAATAAATCGAGAAAATATTTAATGTCTTGAAATTCATTGAATTTGAAGATTTTGAAGAAAATATCCTACACTAAACTACCTTTTATATGGGAAAACAATTTTCCCCCCTATGTTTTCAATTCTTAAACGAAATTTTATAAAAGTGTGGGCATATAAGCTAAGTTAATTATTAAATAATTCATTTTCACAAAGACACGATTAGGAGTAAATAAAAGTTATCCAGATTCCACACTAATATGTATTCAAATCACCATATTAATGCACAGCAGTGCCAGTCTGTGAATACCTCGCTATGTTTGGCTTTTCTCGAGCTTTTCTACACATGCTTACTATTGAACATAGTTATTATAACTCTAAAAAATATACACAAAATATAGAACCAAAGTTTTTCAACAAAAAAGTAATACCCGTGTATAATAAACTGATATAGATATCGCAAATATGCAACAATTGAATATTCCAAGTTCTCACGAATAAAACCCTAATGTCCATGTAGTATATAATAGCGGGAAACAGTAACTTCCAGAGGGGAGGTCCGAAGCTCCAGGGTAACTACTACAGCAGCGCTCGGTCAACTCGACAAAGCTCGAAAGAAGCACGTTCAGATTTCGCCGCAGCGGGGGCAAGGTCTGGTCAGGCCCGGGAAAACATTCGCCCTAGGACAACCCCAGGTGACGCTGAGAACTAGTATATACGATGAAATCCACGTCAAACCCACGGCACACTAGGGCAACACTTGGCCACGGTGGCACCAACCGATTACTTCCCTTTTCGTTAATTCTTTTTACGTTATAGTTATTAATTTTGAACTTATTGCCCTGATTTATTAATCATCAGATGGCTATAAGTCCTAAGTTGCTTTATAAAATAATTCTTAGACAGCTGGCACTAGAAGTAGAGCTTTTAACAGGTACCCCTTAGTTCCTTATAAATAGAAGGGAAATAAGGAAATTCACTAGGCTGAAGCGATGGTCAAATACTTTTTTAACAGCTGGTCGCTCTGTGATTGAAATTCGATTCTCTTTGCAAGATTTAGGAGTAAATTGAAACACATAATTCTGAATGTATTGGAAATTGTTAACTCCATACAAAAAAAAATAATATGAGACAAAGTGTCTTGTTTAACGAAGTCTACATTTTTGTGTGTCTCTCATAATTTATCAGTTATGCAAAAGTAGTCAAGATTGAAGAGGTCTGCAGAGGCTATTTTCAGCAAATTCCAGCCATACATTTTGTCATGTAATTGACTTTATATATAGCATTTTGATAAAAATCGTTAGAACTTTCGTTTTTGAGTTATCGTGATCACAGACACACGGACTAGCATAAGCGCGTGAGCGCGGGGGTGCCTTTTTCTAAAAAAATACTCTTTTTGGACTCGGGGACCTTAAAACATGCATTTGCAGTGAAATCTTGACATCAAAATTTGGATGAAATACAGTCCCTTCTCTACCTATCCGCCTACCGTGGTTTAAGATAACATGCTAGTCTCCTAAGGTGGCGTGTTCAAACCTGGTGGAGAGCGACGGATTTTTCAGGTGCAAAAATCCTTAGAAAGGCTTTCTTCGGAAGTGAAGTAAAGCTGTTAGTCCCATGTCGTAGATTTACGGCACACAAAAGAACTTCAAGCCTGATAAAGAAGCCCCTGAGGAAAATTAAACAGTCTTTTAAGTCCAATGATTACCGAATTATTATTATTATTATTATTATTATTATTTTTGAAATTTAATCTCTAAAATTAATAATTTTTCTTACAAATATACTTTTTTTGAAAAATGACTATTGTGTTAGAATAACTTTTCCCTTTCTAATATTACAATAGATACTCTCACATTCCAGAAAATTTTAATTGTATTTAAACAAAAACTGAGACGCGTGGAAGTGTGAAAGTATGCTAGGAAATAAAAGTATTGTACGACTGCAGAGCCGAAGCAAGGGGAAGACAGCTAAATGTTGATTTTGTATTTATACCCAATGTTCCAACAACTATTTGAAATAAAAAAAAATCTGTTTTTTTGACCGATTATAATCAAAATTTCACTTAAGCAACACAAGCGAAATACCTAAAGACTAGACTACATAACACAAGAAGGCAATTGATGTTCAGTGTCGCAGTGTCAAGTGATTCGTTTGAGGTTTGAAATACCTTTATGGCGGTAAATCTTGAGAACGCTAATAAAGAGTTGCTAAAATTCGATATTTCTATACTGATGCAGCAGTTTTAAATACATTCTAGGCCAATTTTTAACTTTCTCTACGCGTACTCTATACATAATGTATAGAGAACGTACATTGTATTCCACTCCAAAAATCGATGTCGAGATCTCACTGTAATATGTTTTGATATCCCCTGAGTTCAAAAATAACATCTAAAAAATCTGTGTCCATTCACATAACTTTCTCAGTCTGTTCCATACATAAACTATTCTTATAAAAATTATTCTTTTATCTATACATGCCATTCGAGATTGACATTAGCAGAAATGGTCTTATTACTTATTTCCTTGTAAGTAGACGAGAAATGAGGGAATACATTAGGCTAAAGCAA
The DNA here is from genome assembly GCA_030762935.1 of Hymenopus coronatus. Taxonomy (NCBI): domain Eukaryota; kingdom Metazoa; phylum Arthropoda; class Insecta; order Mantodea; family Hymenopodidae; genus Hymenopus; species Hymenopus coronatus. Next base: position 85,665,819 of record CM060897.1, on the reverse strand, counting down.
TTGTCAAATGTTTTAAAAGCTAATCTCTTTTGAAATAATTGAGGTTCGGTTCCAATGATCCAGTTTCAGAAATGTCAAGTGACTTAAAAATAAAACCAATAACAAGGAATATTTCGAAAACGGCCAACTGTTCAAGAAAAACAACCACCACATAAATCATCTGCTTTATCGAGATCTACATTTTTATGTTGTAAGTTTTAGTCTATCTCTTACGGTTTAACTTATGCAAAATTCTGCAAAACTCGTCCAAAATCAGAGCTCTTAAGAGGCTATTCGAACAGCAGGAAGTAAATAGAAGAATAAGCTTTTTAACAATAATTTGCTACATATATGTAGAGAAAGTCATGTGAATGAACACATCAGATTTTTCTTACAAAATTATTCTTTTATCTACGTCATGCTAATCTAGATATACATTAGCAGAATTTGTCTTATTACTTGCTTCCTTGTAAGTAGAAGTGAAATAAGGGAATACATTCGGCTAAAGAGATAGTCAAATCTTTTAGAAGCTGGTCTCTTTGTGAAACAATTGAGATTCGGTTACCTTTGTATGGTCCCATTTGAGAAATGTTAGTTTAAAATTGAAACCATCATTGAAATGAATATCTCGAAAACAATCAACTCTATAAGAAAAACATATCAAATAAATTGTGTGTTTTAATGAGATCTACATTTTTTTTGTGTAGTAAGTTTTTGTCTATCTCTTAAGGTTTAACCGTTATGCAAAACGCTGCAAAACCCAACTATAATAAAGAGCTCTTCAGGAGCTATTCCCAGAAAGTTCAAAGTATACATTTTATGTGTTGGTATATATTTAATATACGGTATTTTAATGTAAATCGTTATAGCCATTTTTGAGAAAATCAAAATGTTCGAAAAATGTTCAATGTAAAAAGTAGTTGGGAATAAGGGGATTTTCTTGAAGATATTCCTATCGCATCTTTGGAAAATACTAAACTTAAATGCCAAGTCTGATATTTAACCGACTTTTCCTTTTTGAGATATACTGCCCACAGACAGACAGACAAGACACACGGACCTTTTTCTAAAAAAAATTTCGACCTCAGATTACCTAAAATCATTAGGTATTTCCGGCGAAATTTTGGTATCGAATTTTAGGTGAAATACAAAACCTTCTCTATCCACTATGTACATTGTACATGTGGGCTAGAGAAAGTAAAAAGGTCCATGTGTGTATGTATCTGTGGACAGCATATCTCAAAAACTAAAAGAATGTTAAAAACCAAAATTGGCATTTAATTTAGCACCTTCAAATGAGCAACACAACACGAAGATTTTTAAGAAAATCCCACACCCCAAATTATCCTTTACATGGAACATTTTTTGAAAATTTTGTTTTTCTCAAAAATGACTCTCACGATAAAATACTGTGTATTAAAGATATTTACATCACATCTTGAATTTTCTGGGAATACTTCCGAACACCTGATCATTTGGATGAATTTTGCTGAAATTTGCGTTACTGGTGAACCGTAAAAAATAGACCAATACTTACTATACAACAATTATAGATCTCGTTAAAACATAAAATTTATGAGGTACATGTTTTTGTTGCAGAGTTAACCGTTTTCGAGATATTCCTTGTTATTGGTTTCAATTTTAAACTACGCATCTACTCACGTTTCGTTTCATCTATCTTTTGTTTTATTGACATACAAAGCGAACCTAACTTCAATTGTTCATATAGCAAAATATTTTGCTACATCTTTAGCCTAGTGTATGCCCTTATGTCCCCTCTACTTATAAGGAAGCAAGTAGTAAGACAATTTCTGCTAATGCTTATCTCGATTAGCATGATGAGAATAAAGAATAATATTTAGTAAGAATATTTTGTTTGGAGAGCAAATAGAGAAAGTCATGCGAATGGAACACATGACTTTTTTACTTTCTCTACACATTCTAGTACATAGTATATAGAGATGGTATTGCATTCTACCCAAAAATTCGATACCGAGATTTCACCGGAAATACACGTTTTAGGCTCCCCTATATCCAAAAAAAAAGTATTTTTAGAAGAAGGTCCGTGAGTAGAGTGTGTGTACGTGTGTTTGTGAACTTGATAACCCAAAAACGATAAGTCGGTAAAATACCAAACTTGGTACCAATTTAAGCCATCCTCCGAGGATGCGACACGAAGATATTGAGGAAAATTCCCCCACCCTGAACTACCCTTCACATGGAAAAATGTTCGATTTTCACAAAAATGGTTCTAACAATTTTGATTAAAATATGTAGATTAAAGATGTTTACATGACAAATAAAATGTATATCATGATTTTTTTGGGAATAGCCTCTGGAGACCTCTTTATTCTGAATGGATTTTACATAACTGATAAACTGTAAGAGATAGACAGAAACTGACTACACAAAAAAATGGCTCGTTAAAACACACAATTTATGTCACACATTTTTTCGTGGGATTGACCATTTTTTTTATATTCCTTGTTATTGGTTTCAGTTTTAAAATATTTAAAAATTTTCTTATGCGAGAATTTTTCAACTCCTGGCAATGCAAAGAAACAGATTTCAACCACATGGCAACCAGTTTTTAAAAGGTTTGACTATTGCTTTGGCCTAGAGTATTCCCTTATTTCCCTTCTACCTACAAGGAACTAATACGACAACTTCTGCTAATGTTTATGTCGACTAGCATTGAAGTAGATAGAAGTATAAGCTTTTTATTAATAATTTGCCACAGAGATGTAGAGGAAGTCATGTGAATGGAACACTTCAGATGCTTCTAAAATGCTGTTTTGGATACAGTGGACCCTAAAACATGTATTTCCGGTGAAACCTCAGTATTGAATTCTTGGGTGGAGTGCAATACCTTCTCTATCTATGTACTATGTAGAGAATGTAAAACTGTAAACCAAATTTGACTTTTCATTAAAATTGCAATATGCATGTTTATTTTGTTTTGGAGGCAAGACAGAAAGATTCAAATTTGAATGAAGGGCCGGATTTGGCTATCGGAGCGTTTAGAATTAAAGGGGCGGACGACTATACCTGGAGTTTAGAGAAAGCTATTCCTACCAAGTCATTTTCAATCATATAGGAGGTATGACGCTACACTAAGGCGGGAATTGGACGCAAATTTAGAGAGTCCGAGGTAATATTTAACCATATAGGCTGGTTGCGATGAAACATTCTAAATAAAATCGAGTAATACATGACCCGGAGATCCGGGTTCGATTCCCGGCTGGGATGGGGAATTTTTCTTTAGCGAGTATTATTCCCTATCCCACACAGAGTCTGGAAGTGTGTATGTGAGAGTGAATGTGTGTGTGTGTGTGTGTGTGTGTGTGTGTGTGTGTGTGTGTGTGTGTTTGAAGAAAATAAAATGATTTAAACCAAACGTAAAAGAACCTACAGACAACGAGTTGTTTCAAATGCAAAGCCCCCGATATGACCTTAGATGTTAAAGGGGACTACATAAATGAAACAATAAAAAAAAAAGTAATACATGAAGAGGAATGTTTCGAATATTTTGAAATTTACTATGCGACAACTTCCAAGTCAGATTGGATTCAGAGCAACAAAAGATGACTGCATGAAAGTTGCAAAATGTATGAATGTAAAATATGTGGATGACTTGTGCACGGAAGACAAGAAAAACTCCAAATATTCAAAATAATGATCTGTCTACAGTTTGTTGACAACTTATTTTCTCTCATTAACTGCGTGTTTCAAATTATCTATATCAACCATAAACCATCCGTCTCTCTATCACCAACCATAGGAGGGAGATAGTACCAAACACACCTTTTATATATGATTCCTAATTATAAACACCTAAATGGATGCATTCCTGTCTTTCACATTCACCCAAAAATAGTATTTATAATTGTCTACAATTGCAGTTTTAGCTCTATTTTTCATTATATCGGTTCATTATACCCATTTCTCAAAACCTGTGCCATATCACCTTATTAAAGTTAATATAAGAATAACCCGCTGTAAGGAACAAAAGGAAAGGCATTTCTTCGGTCAAACCCAACATGAATGAAATCGAAACTAAGAGCGATGGACGACAGGAACAAGCTATCATTTTCGCAACAGCGCTATATTTTAACTGCCGCCTAGGGTTTGAGCCCCGAATAACATTTAAGGATGAAAGTGATAATATTAATTAGGATCACGATCCAAGAGAAAACTGTCTCATGTCACGTACTAAGTTGTATAAATGCGAGGAGTGGCACGGGTAGGAGTTTAGTCACCTGAATCAGACATGGGGCGAAACGCTGCGGGCACTGTAAGTATGTGACAAGTGAGGAGGCATATAATATGAAAACTGCAAATGTAGGGAACATATTGAAAAGCTTGCATTTTATTTTATTTGATACCTTGGTGTTTACCAAGCAAGCAGCTGCGAATTTATTACATTCGAACTGTAAATTTAAAAACATCTAATGTGTTCCATTCACATGACTTTGTCTACATCTCTGTAACAAATTATTATTGAAAAGCTTCTTCTGCTATCTACTCCATGTTAGTCGATTATAAACATTAGAAAATGGACATATCACTTAGTACCTTATAAGTAGAAGGGAAATAAGGTAATGCATTAGGCTAAACTACAGTCAAATGTTTTAAAATGTGGTTGCTAAGGGATCGAAATCCATTTACAAGGTCAAGAGTTGACAAGTTCCCTACAAGAAAGGATTTTAAAACTGAAACTAATGACTAGGAATGTCTCGGAAACGTTCAACTCCACGAAAAAAATGTATATGGAATAAATTGTATGTTTTAACGAGATCTACATTTTTTTTCTGCAGTAAGTTTTTGTCTTACATCTTACGGTTTACCAGTTATGTAAAAGTCATCCTGAATGAAGAGGTCTAGAGACTATTCCCAGAAAATTCAATGAATTCAAGAATTCATTTTTATTTGTCTTTTAAATATCATTAATAAACCATATTTTGATCAAAATCGTTAGAGCCATTTTTTAGAAAATAAAATTTTTAGAAAGTTTTTTCCATGTAAAGGGTAGTTGTGGGTGGTGACATTCTTGAAAATCTTCATGTCGCATTCTTCGAAAGTATTAAACTTAAATACCAAGTTTAGTATTTCTCGGACTTTTCGTATTTGAGCTATGCTGCCCACACACACACACACACACACACACACACACACACACACACACACACACACACACACACACACATGCGCGGATATTTTTCTAAAAAAAACATTTTGTGAGTGGAACACAATATCTTCTCTATATTCTATGTGCATAATACGTGTAGAGAAAGTAATATTAACTAAAATAAGAACTGAAGCTTTCCTGGCGACGTGTTAATTCAAAATCTTCTCGGGCTTCTAGCCAGGTAAAAACTTGGCTTGACACCAACGTTTCGAAGAAGTGCATCTTCCTCGTCTTCAGGGTTCAGAGAAGATTTTGAATTAATATTAACTATTCTATCATTTACAAAGGGCATCACTCTTATCTATATGACGTTTAACTGGTGCAATTTTTAATATCTGATACGTTTCAAAGAATGGTATTTTTAATTAATTATAAAGTTGCATAGGTACTGAATCATATTTGCATATTTAATACAATGTGTAATTAAACCCACACGGGTGAAATACGGTTGCACTCAGATTTAAGTATTGGGAGACAATTGCGACACTTAAGATGTTTCTTGCTAATGTTTAAACCTGACCATTATCATAGTTATAATACGGATTACTGGGATCGATGTCTACACATTCATCATTCACCCCTCCTCTGTAACTCGGGCATTGAATTCAGTCTTCCTCAAATCCTTTCTGCGGGTTAAACATACCTCGTATCTTGAAGTGCTAGCTGTTGTCTTGTTTCTTGAATTGCCTTGAAATTTAAGCTTTTGAATCATTTTCATTTATTTAACTTTCTCGAATACGTGTATAGTGTAAAGAAGGTATTGCATTCACCAAGAATTCAATGAGGTGCTATAAATAAAAAAAAATCTGTGTTACATTCACATAACTTTCTCTATATCTCTTAACAAATTATTGTTAATAAGCTTATTGTTCTAATTCATGCTAGTCGCCCTCCGTGGTGTTGTGGTTACCATGCTAGTCTCATATACCCAAGGTCGTGGGTTCAAACTCGGCGGAGGACGATGGATTTTTTCGGGAGTAAAAATCGTTAGCATGGCTTCCTTCGGAAGGGAAGCTGGTCCCGTGTCTAGATTTACGGCACGTAAAAGAACCTCAAGCCTGATAAAAAGAGATCTCTTAGCAAAATTAAGCGGCCTTTCACGCCCAATATAAAATGGGACGCTGAGAATCACAGCAGTTAAAGAGCGTCCATAAATAAAACTCCACTTAATTTAATTCATGCTATTCGCGATACACATTAGCAGAAATGGTCTTATTAGTTCCTTATAAGGGAAATAAGGGAATTCACTACGCTAAACCCACAGTCAAATTTTTATAATATGGTTGCTATGGGTTTGAAATCCATTTCTTTGCGTGGATAAGAATTGACAAGTTTCCGTATGAGAAAAGTATTTTAATACTGAAACCAACTGAATATTTCGGAAACGGTCAACTTCATGAAAAAAAAAAACTTATTTGCGTGTTTTAAGGAGATCTACATTTTTTGTGCAATAAGTTTTTGTCTATCTTTTTCCGTTTACCAATTATACAAAATCCAGGGGAAAAAATTCATCCAGAATAAAGAGGTCTTCAGAGACTATTCCCAGAAATTTCAAGATATACATTTTATTTGTCATGTAAATATCTAAAGTATAAGAGATTTTAATTAAAATCATTAGAGCCATTTTTAAGAAAACCAAAATTTTCGAATGTAAGTTTGTGATGGGGGAAATTTTCTTGAAAATCTTCGTGTCGCATCCTCGGGAGATACTAAGCTTAATTACCAAGTCTTTTCATTTTAGGCTACGCTACCCACAGACACACACACACATACACACTCGGACATGCTTCTAAAGATGCTTTCTTATGGATTCATGGGGTCTCAAAAATGTATTTCTAGTGAAATATCGATATCGAATTTTTGGGTGCAATACAATACCTACCTTCTCTACACACTGCTTACATAGTACATGTAGAGAATGTAAAAACGAAAACAGGACCTCTTGAACGTGAGCCCCGCATGCTACCCTCACACTACAGAGGCGGGTATAAACAGATTTGACTATCATTATTTTAAAATTTAAAAACAAAACCAACATGAAGTGTTCCGTTCACATAACTTTCTCTACCTGTTCCACATACAAACTATTCTTACAAAGGAACTTACTCTTATTAACTTTCTCTACCATGTACCTAGTAGGTAGAGAAGATATTGCATTTCACAAAAAATCGATATCGAGATTTGAGATATCTGTGTGTGTGTGTGTGTGTGTGTGTGTGTGTGTGTGTGTGTAGGTTAACTCAAAAACGAAAAGTCGGATAAACGCCATAGTTGGATACGACACGAACATTTTAAAGAAAAATTCCCACCCCAAGCTAACCTTTACATGAGAAAGTTTTCGACATTTTCGACTTTTTAAAAAATAACTAACAATTTTGATAAAAAATGCATATTTAGGAATATGCATTTTCTGGGAAACTCTTTGCTTTAAATATCTGAGTTATCTATTCGGGTTGCTCATTTTCTTTGTACGTACCTACAACGAAATGTGTAATGTGAAACTTTTTTTTAAGCTTAACATGCTTTAATCTGGTTAGTCATATCGTACGATGAATAAAATTGGTGAAATAATGTTCAAGTGATCCTGGGGTCCATAGAGCTTCAAGCTACTCGACGTTCGTCACCTGAGGATAAGGGAAACCTCGGAAAAAAAGTCCTATCCGGGTAACTAACCCTAAGCTCGCGACCTGTTGAATAGCAGATAGACACACAACCACCACACTAATCAGGCGAGCATGAAACTCTTCTGCCTTCGATATAGAACCCTGCCATTTACACAGAGAGGTGTCGCAGTTTGAATAGCCTTGATTTATTTTTAAAGCAGCCATAATTTGAAGCTTTATGTAATTTTTCTATATTCATCTGCAGTTATTAAATGTTTGAACAATTATTATTATTATTATTATTATTATTATTATATTTATTATTGATGAATAGTTTCACCCAGAATGAAATGTCATATGTTTTTCATGCAGGTTGTTCTGGTGGTGCTGGCACTGGAAGCAGCAGTATCTGGAACATTTCTTCAGAATGAGACACCTGCCACTAAAGTGAAGAGAGGCTTGGTTTATCCAACACAAGGCTTGCTCACTTTAACCACTCCACATACATCACTTCTCCCGCACCCAGCGGTGGCTACGTTCTTGCGGCCCGCCATATATCCGCACATTTACTACGGGTTTATCAGACCTCAAGTGCCAGTTTATGTGCCTCCACCTTATGTGCCACCACTGCAGCCTTCTCCACCTCCAGTTTATGTGCCGCCACTTCAGCCCTCAGTGCCTCCAGTTTATGTTCCGCCAGTGCAGCCATCGAGGCCTCCAGTTTATGTGCCACCGCTGCAACCGTCTTCACCTCCAGTTTATGTGCCGTCACTGCAACCATCGGTGCCTCCAGTTTATGTTCCGCCAGTGCAGCCATCGAGGCCTCCAGTTTATGTGCCACCACTGCAACCGTCTTCACCTCCAGTTTATGTGCCGTCACTGCAACCATCGGTGCCTCCAGTTTATGTACCGCCAGTGCAGCCATCGAGGCCTCCAGTTTATGTGACCCCTCAGCAGCCTTCACAGCCCCCTATTTACGTTCAACCTTCGACACCTCCCGCTTACACTCCTCCGCTGCAGCCTTCGTCACCTCCAGCTTACAATCCGCCGCTGCAACCTCCGCCTCATCCAACTTACATGCCACCACTGCATTACCATTTACAAATCATACGCAGACCGCTTCTTGGATAGTTACATTTATAGTTTTTAACTGTACTTCCTGTGTAATAAATATGTTAATTTCTTACGTAACACATTTTTACTTAACAGCCTACTGACTTACATCAGCTTAAATAACGCTAGCGCCAAATGAATTACTGATTGTTGTAGAAGAACAAGAGAAATAAGACTTGCTGCTTTTGTTTTTTAAAGGAAAAGAAACAATATGTGCCTAGTACTTTTCCATTCCTTTCTCCTAACATCTCCCCCCTGTTCTTTCCTTTCACTTGTTATGTATTCCTTGTGACATTTTATGCCTTTCTGTTTCTTCCATTTTTGCTTTTCTATAAAGATGTATCTGCTGTTCTCATTTCCCTCACAATGCCTTGTTCAAAGAAGGAACCTTACATTTAACAAAGCTGAGTGGATTTGACTAATATTCTTAATACCACTCTCGTATTCTTAATATCACTAAGCCATTTAACAGATCTGAGAGTAACATTCACATAAAATTAGCTCTGCTTATTCCACAAATTATTCGAATATAACCTGTTTGCTTTCTCCAGCATTTATCTATAGTATACAATAGAGATGTCAAGCCAACTACCTGACATTAAGGAGCCGCAATTTAAGGGACAAACTCCGAAGGGAGCTGCACTTAATTTCGAGCGTTGCGAACCCGTTGTGAAGACAAATAGTGTTTGTAACTGCCACACATTTAAGTTCGTTAGTATGATCCATTGCATAAGTATACCACTGAGGATTTGCATGCAACACCAATTATAGCAGTTAATACAACACATTTAAGAAGTGAAACAGACGTTATTATCCACTGCACAGCGTCTAAAAGCCAAGATTTTATAATGCGTTTTGCAATGCATTGATTGTAAAGGTACAAGGGAAATATTGATAGATTTGCACATGAAGGGAATTTTAATTAGTTTATTTTACAGGAATGGCACGAGGAAAGGGTAAAAACAACCGTATCACTCACAGCGGAGCGCCTGGAAGTCAAGGTGTTATAACGCGTTTTGTATTGCAAAACGCTTTAAAGATATCTGCTTTTCTTTGTACAATACGTTTTCGCCTATCGTTTAACGTTTACCAGTTATAGAAGATAATATAAAATTCCCTCCGAATGGAGAGGACTTCACAGGCTATTCCCAGAAAATTCATGATACATACTTTATTTTTCATGTAAATATTTTTGATAAATGTATTTTAATCTAAACAGATCTATTTTTGAGAACATATAAATTAGGAAAAATTTTCCATACAAAAGGTAGTCGTTGGGAGAGACTTTCATGAAAATCTACCTCCTGTATCTTTGGAAGATACTGTACTTAAATAACAAGTTTGATATTTATTTATCCGACTTTTCGTTTTTGAATTATGCTGTTCACAAACACACGGATTTTTTTTTCTAAAAATGCTTTATATTCACAGGCATCAAAACATGAATTTCCAATATAATCTTGATGTGGAATTATTGAATGGAATGCATTACCTTCTCTATCTACTCTGTACGTGGTAGAGAAAGTAAAAAGGTTTATAGAAAAAGGTCCCTGCCGGCATGTATGTGCATGAAAATCGTAATTCAAAAACTACAATTTATGAAAAATATCAAATGAAGATACGAAAGAATATTTTCAAAAAAATATCCAACAACGACTGTTTTCCCAAAAAAAAACTGTTCTAATGATTTTACCTAAAATGTTAACAATTCTAATAAAATGTATATCCAAAATGTTCTAAGAATAGACTGTGAAGTTCTCTCTCTCTCTCTCTCTCTCTCTCTCTCTCTCTCTCTCCATTCATAATAGTCACTTTTGTGCAATTTTCTAAATCGTAGCTATGTATTCCATTCACACGACTTTGTCTATCTGTTCTCCAAACAAACCATTCTTGCAAAATATTCTTCTTCTATCTATTTAATGCTAAACAAGATTAACATTAGCAGAAATGGTCTAATTAGTTCCTTATAAGTAGAAGGGAAATAAGAGAAACACTACGTTGAAGCTGACACTCCGAGATTGTCATTTAAAATTGGTTCTCTTTCCATGGTCAAGAGAATAACAAAAGACAAACGGATGGCTATTTCCTGTTCGATAAAAACACAAGTACTTTAAAACTGAAACCAATAAAGCGATTATCTCGGAAATAGTAAACTTTACAAAAAATCTTATGTGTTACACTCGCATGACTTTCTCTAGCTGCTCTATAGACAAACTTTTTACAAAACATTATTCTTCTTTCTACACGATGCTAATCGAGATAAACATTAGCAGTATATACTTATTACTTAGTTCCTTGTAAGTAGAAGGGAAATCAAAGTATGCGTTATACTGAAGGGATAGTCAAATGTTTTTAAAAAAAAAAAAAAAACTCTCGTTATGCGATTGTCATTGCAAATCGCTTCTTTCTTGACCCGGAGTAGAACAAAACAAAAACGGATGCGTCATGTCTGAGAAAAGTATAGTACTTCGCAATTAAAACCAATAACAAGGAATATCTCGGAAACGGTTACCTCCACTACAAAACCGTAAAGGACTGTGTGTTTTGACGAGATCTTCATTTTTTGTGCAGTAATTTTTTTCCATCTTTTACGGTTTAGCAGTTAAGCAAAATTCGGCAAAACTCATCCAGAATACTTCAGAGGCTGTTCCTAGAAAATTCAAGGTATACATTTTAGTTGGGATGAAAATATTTTAATATACGGGATTTTAATTAAAATCATTAGTCATTTTTTAGAAATTCAAAATTTTCGAAAAGTTGGTATTTAACGGTCTTTTCGTTTTCGAGCTATGCTAGCCACACACATACACATACACACACACACACACACACACCACTTAGACTGACTGAGACACACACGAACATTTTTCTAAAAAATATTCTTTTATTCAGGGGGTTTCAAAACATATATTTCCAGTGAAATCTCGGTATCGAACTTTTAGGTGCATTACAATTTCTTCTCTATACCTATGTACATGGTACGTGTAGAGAAAGTAAAAATGTAGAGCTTGTTTAAACATACACTTTATGTTACATCATTCTTTCTTTTGACCGTTTTTTGAGATATTCCTTGTAATTTGTTTCACTTTTAAAATACATACTTATAATTTTCTCATACGGGAATTTGTCAACTCCTGGCCATACAAACAAAGGAACTTCAATCACATAGCAACCAGCTTTTAAAAGATTTGGTTAATGATTTAGCCTATGATACTCCCTTATTTCCCTCCTACTTACAAGGAAGCAAGTAATCAGATCATTTTACTAATTTTTTCTCGATTAGCATGAAGTAAATTGAAGCATCAGCTTTTTAACAATAATTTGTTGCAGATATGTAGAGAAAGTCATACACATAAGATTTTTATAAAATACAAATCATGCTGTCAGTTAATCCACATAAGTTCCTTTAAATATTCTCAAACATTTACCTACACAGAACTACTGAATTATGTAGTGGTGGTGGTGGTGATGATGATGCTGATGATGATAATAATAATAATAATCATAATAATAATAATAATAATAATAATAATAATAATAATAATAATAATAATAATAATAATAATAATAATAATGAACGTGCCCAGTAATGGCAACAATTATAAAAATCGAATTTGAACAATCACGCGAATTTCTCTACCCATAAAAAATGTATGTATATACAGAGGTTGTTTCAAAACGACACCGAATCTATAACAGTATTATAACTTACCTATATGAACTAGTCCGAAGTTTGGTGTCAAACCTCGAAACTGTTTTACTTTTTTTTTTTTTGTATTCAACAATGAAAATTACAGAACTAGTGAGCAATGCCAACATTGCCTCAGAGGATGTTCTTGGCAAGCATGCATCATTAAAACAAACGGGTGTTTCCTTGTTTGTTATCAGCAAACAAGCCCTAGCTTTCAGATAAAGGGGTAAAAGGTAATAGCCTACTCAAAAGAATACCTACTTATGGCTTGAAAATTTCGAGGTTGCTCTTGAATACAAAACCTGCGTATTTTTGCCTAACTACGAGTGCCTCGTATTTATTATCTTAAAATAAACTCCAATAATTTAATGAAAATAACCATAATTTTCTGTTAAACAGACAAATGTTTCATTTAGTATTATACTTATTTTTATAATTGCATCTAGTTTTAAATAACGGATGTTCCTATACAGTCATATTCTGTAACAGTATTAATACTGAATAAACGGTTAAACGGTAAAATAAATTTTCTGTCTCACTGCAAACGGGATTTGGTTTTGTTTAACTTTATCTATAATCCTTTGGTAGTATTCTGATATTATTTTTGCCAATGTTGTCTTTAGCAGTTCGCTGTCTCATTCCCCTAGATCACTGGATTTAAACTGCCTCTAAAAAGAGTACGTATCCCAGATTAGTTTCTCAGTCATTTCCTTTCATTCATATTCTGTTATAATGATGAAATAAGTTGGAAGTGTAAACAAATTACTAAAGGTACGGATTCCTTAACGGAGTTTCGTAAGATAATGTTAGCTAACCATTATGCAGCATGTCGGCATGTTTAAGAAAATACTAAGAAAGCACACAACTCTGCGATTTCCAAGCTATTTGCGCTACTTGTGATAGCGCAGAGGCACATGGCTTTGTTCTTGGATAACTGCCTAATTCATGCTCACCTGAGGCGTTTTGTTGATGAACACCCATCATATATACGCAATACAGTTGTGTAGCGGCACCAACAAATTGCCACTAGTTCCAAATCTTAATATTAGTAGCCCATATGATCAATAATCATAATCAAATACATAACTTAAGCTTCTTGAGTAACAAACTATCAATACTAACTAAACATATTAACGACATAAAACATGATACAACTTGTATTGTACGGTATTATAAATCTGTCACCTTCCATGTGTGTTCACTGTAGCACTGTGGCAAAACGTAGGTTACTCCTCTCTGATGACGTTGAATCCACACATAGCGACTATTTATTTTAGTCATAGCTATTTCATACACGACATTCAGCACAGTTAATAATATGATAGTGATTATGGTGCTTCTTAAAGGATTTATTCTACCGAACAGCAATATGCTGCACACGAAAGCACGTGGTGTAGAAAGGTATGCAAACACAAGGGGCACAAACAGTTTTTTTTCTCTCTCTCTCTCTCTCAATCTCTCTTTCTCTCTCTTTCAAGGAAAAACAAAACGGAATCTGTATGGTACGAAAAAAATACTAAAAGTATTGTTAAGAAAACCAATGTTTTGAAATATGTTTAGGAATCTAATTTGGGTCATTTTTAAGAAGGGAATTTGTTTGTTTACTTATTTATTTTATACTCAATACACGCTTCAAAAACCGATTCAATAGCAAAATGCCAATCGCAACTGGAATAACATGATAATCCCAGATGAGGTCACATTTTCTTCTATACCTAAGGGAAAGTATGATTGTCTGTCGTCCAAAGGGATTCCGACACAATACAAAATACTTGGCTCCACAATATTCCATAATGGTCGTGTATCTGTATCGAGTTGGAGCTGGATATCAAGGGACGGTCAAAATGTGCTGTGGCAGCTTGACGATACTCTGAACGGAGTGCAGTACAGGATAATACTGGATAATATTTTGATTCCCGTGAGGATGAAATATCCTGATGGAATTGTTGAATTTGTACAGGATAATAAACCTGTCCACACATCTCGAAAAGGTTCAAATTGGTTTTCAGAGAGGCCCGATATTAGAGTGGTAAGATGTGGGAATGTGTGGGTTAAGATAAAAAGGAAGCTGGGCTCCAATTTACCTGTAGATGGGCGAAGGACAAAATACGGCTTCTAGGCACAAATTCAAAAAGATTGGAATCTTGTAGCTTCTCATCCACATTACTGCAAGCATTTAATTTTTGTCTTTGCCCCCGAAGATTATGGACTGAGGTTCATATACCCGATATTAATTTTTTTTTAATTTTTTTTTTTTTTTTTAATTTTAGAAGTTAATAGTTTGTTCAAACTTTTTCTTTTTTTAGTTATTTTACATGAGTGTTTGTAGAATTATGTTTTTGTGTACATAGATAGGTCCATAATTTCAAGTGCCATAGTTATATTAATGCAATATTATGTTCTACATATCCAGTCATAACACACACACGCACACACATGTGTATATAAAGACAAGCAATGTACGATTTGAACTTAGCAGTTGCTCTGAGGGGAAGCCAGGCTTTTTTAACCTTCGGCCACCCGAACGTTATTTTGTTACCTGTTTCCAGTACTCATAAGTTAAGCATTACGCTGACGTCACAGACCATTGTTCAGTTTTTTCGTGTGCGTTGTGAACACAACTTTTACGAAGATCCACGAAGCCCTTCGAATGACAACTGGAATCTGGGGATGACTTATTTTTTGTGTCCAAGGGTGTGCCTCTATTGGCGTTTAAAACTATTTTCGTAACCTACAGCATCTGTGTAACAACGTTCACATCTTGGTTCACTATCATTTTGCATCATCTTGTATTTATAGATATTAAATGTAATGGATTTTAGTAATTATACTGAGGTGTATTCGGGTAAAAAGTGATTCATATTTTATGTGAATCGGGATATATTTTTCCAAATAATGATTCCAAATTAAACAGGGGTGTGATTAATTACATACACAGACATTCAGATTTTAGCCGTGGTAAATAGCTCTTACAATGCAAATAAACTAAGCTTTTAAGTATGTCCATAAACGAAGCACTTGAAAAGTGTATGCATGCAACAGGAAATGCTTCGAAAACAGGTAACGCAAAGAAAAGCCTATTTTATACACATTAGATATTTTAATAAGCACTTAAAAAGTGTATGCATGCAACAGGAAATGCTTCGAAAACAGGTAACGCAAAGAAAAGCCTATTTTATACACATTAGATATTTTAATAAGTCCTTAATTTTGGTTTTCCCTATAATTTCCTAATTATACAAAATGCAATCAGCAGGAAGAAGATTTAAAAGGCTGTTCACAAAAAATGCCAGATGTACCTTTTAATTAGTCACATTAATACCTTCAATATATTGCGCATATTTTAATCAAAATCGTTAGAGCCATTTCCAATAAAATGACAAATAACGAGACTGTTTTAATATAACTGATGGTTGGGAATCATCGTATATGAAATGTAGAACTTGGCCCAATTTTCGTTTTTGTGTTGTACTATGCACAAAAAGACGGCCACCAGGCAGACCCAAGCTCGCATACTAATACTTTTTTTTTTTTTAAACAGTATACCGGAGTCTGGTCAGGACTGCGGCGTTGTATCCCCAATTTACACTCCCCCCTGTATGATTACTGGTTTTACTGCTCCTTCACACAAACATGCCCAAGGCGGGACTCGAACCCACGAAGCACCAAAACGAGACGCCTTAGCAAGCGTGGCCATGGGGACCGGCAAGAGTGGTCAATGCCAACGGCACGTGGTGTTCTGTCCAAGTACTGACCACGTCCAATGCTGCTTAACTTCGGTGATCGGACGAGAGCCGGTGTTTTCAGCATGGTGTTTTGGGTAAGACGAGCCATTGGGATTCAAATATCTATGTGCATTTTCGATGAAATCTCGAAATCTAATTAGTTGGACGAATTCCATACTTCCTCTGCCTATTATAAGGAAGTGGTAGAGTTAATAAAACTGTAAGAAACTGCTGTTACCGTTGAAACATGTTACCAGACTTTAAAAAACTGATTTTATTAAAATCCATTGTTTTGCAAATAGCATTTCAGCGGATATTAAGGATTTCCTATTATCTAGTAATTTTACCTATGTCACCGGTAAATTATTTCTCACCTTAGCGGTATGTAATTACAAATCGTTGGTTACCTTCGACCTTTCCCATTTCTTTTGAGCATCTTGGTTAGTGTTTACACTCCGAAAATTACAGTGGAAAATTAGGCATTACTTAATCTACATAATTTCTTAGATCTTAGGCAAACATAAATGTTCATGTTTCATGATAGTACTAGAATCAGATTTACATAACTTTGGGCTGCAATTTAGAAATTACCTCTGGTTATTAATAAAAACTCATTTCTTTGTCAACAAGTAAGAGTGCAGCCTGCAAATCATATTTAGATATCCAAGGAGAAATGCAAAGAAACAGAAGAGAGTGCTACACATAATTTTAAGTCGATATTAGATTTTTCAAGCGTTATTATTCTAATAGAAAGCACAATTGTGTATACATTAATAGTAATTACTAACAAGGAGCCATATTAGTACAATAATATGTAATATTTGTGTGTCTTACAAAACCGCCATTCCTTACTATATTCATCTCGTGATATATCCCTTTTGACACATGCATGATCAAGTGGTACGCACTTTACATATTTAACATACAGTTGCGCTTATAACGATTTGAAGTAAGATGTTATTTTAACAGGAACGTGAAGCTATTAGTACAAGTATACAAAAACAACGAAATAAAAAAAGAGACGCTGCGGACAGGATTCGAACCTGTGCGGGCAAAGCCCATTGGATTTCGAGTCCAACTCCTTAACCACTCGGACACCGCAGCCCATGTTACATGTAGCTCAAGAAACAGAGTGTGTTGGCCCGATATGAGCTGTACGTGACGTCACGTTTTGTCGATATTGTACTTCGTGAAATGCCGGTAACAGAGCGAGATATTTTGATACGCTGGGGATTGTGGGATTCGCACAACGCTACACGGACAATGATAGAGAAATTCTTAACTAAAACTAAATTAATGTAGCGTAGCATTGCGGAACGTGAAAAACGTTTCAGTGGCGGCTTTCGCTACATTTTATAACTTGTGCAATACTATTTCACACGTAGGTATTCCTACTGAATGTCACCAAAGCGGAATACATCTGAAATGGGACTTAACATAAAATGGGTGTACAAAGAAACAATGTATATTTAAGAAGTCCAAAATTGGAATCTCGCTCAGGGCGAATTACCCCGATAAAGTTTTTCCTCCATCGGGTTTTCCCTTATTCTGATGACACGAATGTCGAGTGACTTTAAACACCATGGATTTTATTCTTCCTACGATATGACCAACCAGTTAAGGACGTTAAGCTAATAAATAATATAAAACAAAATTTAAAAAAATGCATTTAAGGCCATGCTATACAGAGGAATCCTTAGTCCTTAAACAGTTTTACTAGAGGGACTTTAGAGTAAAATGCTAAACGTTATTGGTTAATACTCATTTATATTTATTAATTAGTATAAACACCAAACTATGAAGTTTTACATCTGTGCAACTGTTGAAGTTTTTCCATCGGTTTTTCTTTTATATAGCAAACTTATTAAATATGCGTTTTTCCCATAATTTGGCTAATTTTTACTTTCTCTTGAATGCATAAAATAAATATATTTACTAAAATTCTTATTTAGAATTTCACTGAAAATATTATTACTAAACACGAAAATTCGGGTGATAGCCAATTTCGCATTCAATGTTTGTTTGTTTTTAATACAGGCCAACAAAACTACTCTTTATGCAACATGTATCGTTATTACTTTCTCTACACGTACGGTGTACATGATGTATAGAGAAGGTATTGCATTGCATCTAAAATTTTCGATACCGAGATTTCACTGGAAATACATGTTTTGGGACCCCCTGAATCCAAAAAAAATCCTGTGTATGTGTGTGTGTGTGTGCGTGTAGCATAGCTCAAAAACGAAAACTTTGTTAAATACCAAACTTGATATTTAAGTTCAGTATCTTACAAGGATGCGACACGAGATTTTTAACAAAATCACCCCATTCTCAACTACCCTTTACATAGAAATAAATTCAGGATAAAGATTTTGATTAAAATCTCTTATATTTAACACATTTATTTGACAAATAAAATGCATATCTTGAATTTTCTGGAAATATACCGCTTTATTCTGGATGTATTTATTTTTTTTAAGTTTTGAATAACTGGTAAACCGTAAGAGATAGACAAAAACTTGCTATACAAAAATGAAAATCTCCTAAAACACACAAAGTATATAATATACTTTTCTTCTTGGAGTTGCCCGTTCTCGAGATATTCCTTTGTTATTGATTTCAGTTTTAAAATACTTAAACTTTTCTCATACGAAAACTTTTTAAGTCCTAGCCTCGCAAAGAAACGGATTTCAATCCCATAGCAACCACATACTAAAACATTTGACTGATAGTTTAGCATATTGTATATCCTTATTTCACTCCTACTTATAAGGAACTAAGTAATCAGACCGTTTCTGTTAATGTTTATCTCGATTAGCATAAACTAAATAGAAGAATAAGCGTATTAAAATAATTTGTTGCAGAGATGTAGAGAACGTCATGTGAATGGAACACATAGAACTTTTTTTTTATTATTATTTCTTGAACATAGATCTAACGGTCTTTATTAGAGAAGTATAAGTTTAAGATAATTTGCATGACTAATAAAAATGTCTCTCTTGAATTGTCTACGAATAATCTGTCATTTTTACTTTCTCCATACGCATTATGTACATAGTGTACAGAGAAAGTATTGCACTCCACCAAAAATTCGATACCGAGATTTCACCGGAAATATATGTTTTAGGGTCCCCAATATCCAAAAAAAGCATTTTCACAAAAAGGTCCGTGTATGTGTGTGTGTGTGTGTGCGCGCGCGCGCGTGTCCGTGTGTCTGTGAACACGATAGCTCAAAAACGAAACGTCGGTAAAATACCAAACTTGGTATTTAAGTTTAGTATCTTCCAGGGATGCGACACGAAGATTTTGAGAAAAATCCCCCCACCCCCAACTATCCTTTACATGGAACTTTTTTCGAAAATTTTTATTTTCTCAAAAATGGCTCTAAAGATTTTGATTAAAATTTCGGATATTAAACATATTTACCTGACAAATAAAATGTATATCTTGAATTTTCTGGGAATAGCCTCTGAAGAGTAGTTTATTCTGAATGAATTTTACTAAATTTTGAATGACTGCTAAACCGTAAGAGATGGACAAAAACTTACTACACAAAAAATGTAGAGCACTTTAAAACACACAATTTATGTTATATACATTTTTTTCGTGGAGTTGGTCGTTTTTGTGACATTCCTTATTTTTGGTTTCTGCTATGAAAAACGTATACTTTTCTCATACAGGAACTGTCAACTCCTATCCATATAAACAAAGGAACTGCATTGACCTAGCAACCAGCTTTTGACTATCACTTTAACCTACGGTTGTCCCTTATTTCGCTTCTACTTACAAGGAAGCGAGTAATAAGACTATTTCTGCTAATTTTTTCTGATTAGCATAAAGTAAATAGAAGTATAAGCTTTTTAAGAATTATTTGTTGCCGGGATATGGAGAAAGTCATGTGAATGGTACACATCAGATTTTTTTTATTGGACATGAATTTGTATATCTAACTGCTAAACCACAAAAGATACACAAAAACCTACCACACAGAAAATCGCTTGTCATAATCACATGCTTTTTTTCTCACCGCTATGCTTTATTTTTATATACTCTCAACAAACTATTCTAATAAACATTTATTTTTCTATCAGTTTCAAGTTATTCGAGATACACACTTCCAGAAATAACTTAATTAAGGTATGCATCTGTGAAATTTGATAAAACATTAAGAAAAAAAGTTTAAATATATTTTTCCTTTCTTTGCTTCGTAAATAGTACATAGGTTGAGAAGGTATGCATTCCAACCAAATATTTGATACCGAGATTTCACAGCAAATACGCGTTTTAAACTCCCCTGATTTAAAAAAAATTAGAAGTGTCAAGTGCGTGTGTGTATATGTCTGTGAAGAACACAGAAAAATCTGATGTGTTCAATTCACGTGACTTTCTCTACAAACTATTGTTGCAAAAAATTACTCTTCTGTAGGTACATCAAACTAATCGATACTTACATTAGTAAACATTGTCTTATTGCTTGCTTCCTTGTAAGTAGGAGGGAAATAAGGAAATACATAGTCGTGTCTTTGAAAAGCTGATCGTTATCTGAAACAATTGAAGTTTGGTTCTCTTTGCATGCCAGGAGTAAAACAATAGAGGTGTAAAAATGAGACGGATTGTCGCCCAGGTGAATAAGCGCATAGCCTATATCTTAATTGATTAAATTGTTTAGGTTAATTAGTAAGTAAGATATCATGTATTTATTGTATATTGGATGTTCAGAGAGATTATTCCTGGAAAGCGTTTCAAACTTCAACTCAAGAGTTCTCAAGCGACGAATTCAGTTGTTTACGCTATTTCTTTGTATATTGCAAGAGGGGAAAGACGCTATTATGTGGTCACGTCTCCGCAAGAGAAAGTGAAGGTGACATAAACCGGGGACACACGAGGAAATTTAGGTCAAGAATCACGTGAAAGACACATTGACCAATTAGAATTAATCACGTCACGGCAGAAGCGCACCTCAAGCTACTTTCGGCGCCAAAATGGGCCAATGAGATTACAAGTTGAGAGTTTTGCGCGTGGGTAGAATTTTCACGCAGTTGAGATGTAACTCCACGGGGAACCTGCGAAGCCCAAAACAAGAGTACGCAGAGTTATTATAGTGATGAGGCAGTAGGAATGTAACTACACGCAGAACCGTGGTGCTCGAAACAAGAATCCTCGTAAATATAGTACATTTATTACACGATTCACGCAGTTGAAATAAATGTCACGCGTAACCTGCGACGCCGGAAACAAGGAAGCCACGGCAGAAAGTTAAAAGTGTCTAAAATTATTCTGCACGTAACAGTTGCACTCGTCGCCGCGTAAATTTGTTACCTTTTGCGCGTTACGCCCTTGCTCGAGGGAAATTGTTGGGACTCAATCGCGCCAGGAACATTCTCGGGAATGCTCGTGAAGAGAAATAAAACTTGATGAACGAAAAGTGCCTACGTTATTTTAAGTTAATTTCCGTACCACTCCCTGGAGATCACCGTAGCTAAATACCTGAGCTAGATATAAATAGGTCTCAATTGCTCGTCGCTGAGTCCACCAATAGCCGAGGAGCATCGAGAACCGACTTTAGCAGCAGCTGCAACGCCGGAGAAAGGACCAGTCGTCACTGCGCAGCCCAGCACCACCAGGTACGTCACCAGTTCCCGCCTCAAAAAGAAAGATGATTCCCGTTTAACAAAAGTTTAAAGTAGTTTAAAAATGAAACCAATAACAAGGAATATCTCGAAAAACGGTTAACTCTACACTTGGTAAACCGCAAGAGATAGAAAAAACTTACTATACAAAAAATTAGATCTCATTAAAACAAAATTTGTCAGATGATGTTGCTTTTTAAATCGCAAATAGCATAATGATAGCTTTAAAAAGATTGGACTTTGCTTTAGCCTAGTGTATTTGCTTATTTCCATTCTATTTTCAAGGAAGCGAGTAATCAGACAAGTTCTGGTAATGTTTATCTTAATTAGCATTATGCAGATAAAAGAATAATCTTTTGTATGAACAGTTTGTTTGCAGGACAGATAGAGATAGACATATGAATGTATTCAAGTTCAGCATCTTTAAAGAACACGACACGACATATTAAAAACTAAATAAACAACACCCCAAACTACATTTTACATGGAATATTTTATAAAAAATGTCAATGTTCTCAAAATGGTTCTATCAGTTATGATTAAAATCCCATATAGTAAAGAGTATTTATATACATGTATACTTTTGTGAAAAGCTAAGCACAATTCAGTATTTTGTTACCAAACAATCAGAATGACACAAAACTTGTACAAACGAATCACATATGGAACGTGCCGTGGCCTAGTGGTTAAAAACTAGCTTCTTACCTAGGCGGCCCGGGTTTGATATCAAGCAACTACATGTGAGATTTGTGGTGCATAAAGCACCGCAGGGGCGGTTTTCTTCGGGTTTTCGGTTTCCTCCGCCATCGTATTCTACCGGTACTCTATCTTCATTCCTTGCATAATCAGTGTCATCGCCTGCTGTGCCATATGTAGTAAATGCGGGAGTTAAACACTTTCAAAAGAAAGAAAAGAATCACATATGATATAGTATTCTACAGAGAAACAAATAGGCCACAATAAAACAAATAATTTTGTTACATTGTGGTCTAGGGGCACATTTTACACAATTACTAAACCTGTTTTATCACTTCCACCTCAACGATGTAAGTACTGAGCGGTTAATATGCGGTGTGTTTACCTCTCATGGCTATACACATTTTGTAGCGTCAAGCTATAACCTCTACAAGATGGTTATAAACTCTTCTGGCAACTGTTCTCATTCCTCGGATGAGCATTGCAAAGTTTTCTAAGTATCCCCGGTGGATGCTGGCAGGCAACTCGTCTTCCTAATATATTTCAGGCATGGTCTACAGGTTCATATCGAAGGAACTTGGTGGCCAGTCCATGTGCTGAATATCATCCCCCTCAAGATAGTCAGTCCTTCACAAAGGGGAAGAATATTATCGTACATAAAGATGAAGTGTGGATCAACAGAACCCCTGAAAATTTGCATATGTGGTTCCAATACCTCGTCTCTGTATCTCTGGGCACTCACAGTACCACCTTCAAAGATGTGTAGTTTTGTACGTCCTTTGAACGTTATGCCTGCCCACACCAGTACACCACCACCTTCAAAAACACACCTTTCGGCAATGATTGTAGCATTAAACCGGGTTCCATGTTTTCTCCGGATTATTTTGCGACGGGAATCATTGGTCAAATAGATTCTGGACTCGTATTTAAAGAGCACGTTCCTTCATTTATTCAAAGCCCAATGTTTATACTGCCAACTCCACCATAAAACAGGACCTGATGCGTCCTCGAGTGAACGAGACCCACAAGGACGTCTGGCAGAGAGACTCACTGCCCCGAGCTTCCGGTGACAGTTTTGCCTGGAAACTTGACCCCCTGAAACAGCTGCAAGCTCAGAGGATAGATATTTTGCAGACATCCTCATGTAGTCATGCTCTTAAGATCAAACTTCGGTCCTGTTGCGGTATTGAGACCCATTCGCAATCTATTACAGACATATGGCGACATCCCTTGCGTTTTGGAACCGTCGCCAAACGTTGAAAATCACATTTTGTGGCATATTTAGGTCTCGAGAGACTTCCGTCTTTGACAAGCTCCGGACTTCTGATCATCTACTTTTCAAAAAAGGTTCGAGTTAGCACGTTTGTGTTGTCCTGCAAACCTTTTCCTAAAAAAAACTGTCATCCCTTCACAATTACAGAACTATAACGAATGAGCCGGGGATCTACTCTGGTTTTGTTGATCTTTGAGGCATGTGTTTATTCGGAGGTGGAGATACTCCTTCCCTATGCACGGAGCACAAGGTGAGACACATACTGGGATGAAGTTTGATGGTGTTCGCTCATAGTTTTTCCCTTTCATTTCTTCCTTTACGAATTATGCTTAACTTTTGGACATCAGTGTAAAATGTATATCTACCTATCTTGAATTTTCAAGCATTGCCCTCTGTAGTCCTCTTCATTCTGCGGGGCTTTTACATAACCAGTAAACCTTAAGAGATAGACAAATTCTTACTACACAAAAATTGTAGAACGCGTTAAAACATACAATTTATAGCATATACACTTTTTTGTGGAGTTAATTTTGAAGAGATATTCCTTATTATGGGTTTCAATTTTAAAGTACACACTCATACTTTTCTCAAACGGTACTGTTCGTTCGTTTCATATCTCTTTGACTTTATTCCTGTAGTCATGCAAAGAGAATCGAATTTCTTCGGTTTGCGACAGATTTTAAAAGATTTTTCTGTCACTTTAGCATAATGTATTCTCTTATTTCCCTTCTAACAACAAGGAAGTAAGAACATAATAACACAATTTCTGCTATTGTTTATTTCAATTAGTATGAAGTAGGTAGGCAGGCAAAAACATAGTTTTTTGTAATAATGTTATTGTTTGCAAAACAATTAGAGAAAAGCATGTGAATGGAACACGTTAGCTTTTCTACACATACTATATATGTAGTAAGTAGAGAACATAGTGTATGCCACCCAAAAATACAATGTCGAAATTTCACCGGAAATATAAGTTTTGAAGTTCCCTGAATAAAAAAAAAGTACTTTTTCTAGCACATACATATATAGGTAGAGAAGGCATGTGTGTTTCTCCAAAAATTCGATACGAGATTTGAGTAGAAATGCACGTTTTAGGACCCCCTAAAGATAAGTATTTTTTAGAAAAAGGTCCTAGGTATGTGTGTGAACAACATAATTCAAAGATGAAAAAAAAAAAAAAAAACTTAAACACCATACTTGGTATTTAATTTCAGCATCTTCCGAGGCTGCGACACGAATATGTTCAAGAAAATTCCCCCACCACGCTATCTTTTATTTGAAAAAATGTTCGAACTTTTTGATCTTCTCAATAATGGATCTAACGATTTTGTTTGAAATACTTACCGTATATTAAAGATATTTAAATGACAAATAGTTTTATATTGCCTTTTCTATGAACAGCCTCTGAAGTTCTCTTCATTCTGAATCACTGGTAAATCGTAAGAAATAATCAAAAAATTACTACTCAAAAACTACAGCTCTCGTTAAAATACAGTTTGTGTCATACAGAAGTTTTTGAAGAAACAACCTTTTCTGAGATTTTCCACTTATTGGTTTCAATTTTAAAATACTTAAACCTTTCCCACATAGGAGGTCTTCATCGATTGCATATCTCTTTAATTTCTCTCCTGGACATGGAAAGAAAGCCAAATTTAAATGTCAATCGTAAAACGAAAGTTTTTAAAACATGACTATTGCTTTAGCCTAGGGCATTCTCTTCTACATACAAGGCAGCAAGCAGAAGACCATTTTTGCTAATGTTTATCTCGATTTGTATAATGTAGATAAAAGAATAATCTTTAATTGAAATAGTTTTTTGAGGAACAGATATAGAAGACATGTGAATGGAGCACATCTGAATTTTCACTGGTTTGAATTTTCAATTATTTTCTTTCATTTTATGTCATATAAAGGATAGGGAATTTCAAAGCCAGCATACAGCGACTCGCTTTTAAAAGCTCTATATATTCGTCTCCTGTAACCCTGTATCTAAACCCAATGTGTAATTAAATTATTCCACAAACCCTTATCTCCATTAACATGAAGTAGATATAAAAATAACATGTAAGAATAGTTTACGGAAGAATAGGCAGATAAGGTAGGCAGAGTTTCTTGAAAGAATATGAGGTATTATAAACCAAAATAGTGATAAATAATGTGTTTAATAATAACAATAATATATATATATATATTATAATTTTAATGGACGCTTCAAGTGCTCTAGCTACAAAAAAAATCTTAATTTAAGAAACAATTTCCAGTACAGGTTTGGGTCTATATCATTTCACCAAATTGTAATTTACTTGCAAAAGTTGACATAGCCTAGATAGCAGATGTGGATAATGGTAGCTCTGGGAGAATCGACCCTATATGGAAGGGACATAGTTGGTGAAAAAGACGGCATGACAAATTATAGAATTTTAATCGTGAATTTTCATTTCAGTTATTCCTTTTTGTAGCATTATAATTCACGTATGGAATCATTAAGACATATCTTATTGAAGTACACAAGGACAATTAATATACATTCCCTAAGCGTCTCGTTCCGCTAGAATTTAAAGTGTTGTATAAATCATAATTTATGTTGCTACAGCGAAATGACTGAGTAATTCCCCCCCCCCCACACACACACACACACAAACACCGTGCGCCTCATAACGCGTAGTATCCCTCGCCGGCTCGCTATCATATATACACATGTTCTATTATATTAAACATCATTAGTAACAAATGTAACTCGTGTGCATGCCCTTTCCTTGGATGCTTGAATAAAGTTATTTTAGTTTTTCTTGTCTCTTTAAATTCTTAAAAAAAAATAAAATAAAAAATAGAAAAAAAAAGCATTTACTTTGTTTAGATGTAATAGTAGTATTCCCTGTAGCTCCTGCGTGGAGCAAAGGGCAAAGTTTCTTTGATTGGATTTGAATTTCTAGTTCGTGAGTTCGCCGCTATGCGCCATGGTGACGAGGGATCAGCCCGTCGTCCACAGATGACTCTGTAAGACAAATTACGACTTGTGGACACGAAATGGCAGAATGTTTCCCAGGAACCTTCTTCTTTCAAGGTATATGATTCTTTTTCGGGCAAATAAACATTACACGGGACCACCGGCTTTACTTCCCTTCTAAAGGAAGCGATGCTAAGGATTTTCTAGTCCGAAAATACCAATCACTCTCTGCAATCTTGGATTTTAGAGGCTTGCATGGTAACAACCACCACACCACTTGTTTCGATGTATCTCCTTAAATTTGTGAAATAAAAATGCCAAATTTGCTGTAATTGTTCGTACTGAACGCTTTGACAAGTAGTTAAACCTTTTTATAATTATATTAAATAAACGTTTAAGTTCAAGCATGCATTTATGTAATTCAAACCTAAACAAGTTTGTATTTAGGTGATAGTTGGTTTCATCTACATTTCACTGAACATATAAGAAAGAGTGTCTTGGGAATTATAGGTCACCATAGCAGAATTAATATCGTGCGCGTAAAGCAGTAACACCTTAGCAACAGCATCTGAAACAGAGCGTGCATTCAGCTCTGCTATAACCTGATCTAAGTCATTGTGATTTTCTCACCCACCTGCAAGGGAAAGCGCACTGTTGTTAAACGTGTCAGGCATTTCAAAGCGATTTTCTACAAGTACATGAAAAAGTAACAAAACCATTCACAAACTTTTTCGACTTCTCTATCGAGACCTGCGTTTGGTTAAATATAGAGGTCTATATCCCTTTCAACCTGTATATCGTATACGCAAGTCAAAATGATTATCTAACACGGGGATCTTTGCTCAAGCGCGTATTACAATAGTATCGATTTGATATTTGTAGAAAAGAATCGGGGGGAAATGCCAATTTCGGATCTCCTAAGTTTATCCTTTACGCGTGTCGGTGGTAGGAATAGATGCAATTATATAATGAAAGTGTTACGAGTGGAAATATGTTGACACTCGTTAACGAAAAGTAATGACAACGCATTCTTATTTTTGCTTTTACGTTGTCTACTATTAGGATATGTATTTCAGGGAGTAAATCTGTTGCGAACGGCTGTAGGTAAAATGCCTGGTAAGTAAGACCTACAGATAGAGAGAGAGAGATTACATTGAAAATGCCATACCTTATGCATTGTGGTTGGTAAAGCATGATTTTGGCGCAGTCGTCATAGTCATTACACTTTTGAGATGAGCAAGCCTTGTTTGGGTTAAATGTGCACATAAAAATAAGATTTTGTGGTGTTAAATGTTCAACTAAGCAGTAAATTTAGAATGTACGTTTTAAGCAATTATAATGGTCAATGTATGTGTGTGTGTGAGTGTGTGTGTGTGTGTGTGACGTATTGTTGTAGTTTCTCTAAAGAAGCAAACAAAAAAAAAAGAAAGGGAAGCGTGTTTCAATACATAGATGAATGTACTATTTAAGTGATTTTGTGATGTTCAGTGTTCAATTAAGCAGTACATTTAGACTGTAAGTTTAAAACCAGTATAATGGTAATACGTGTGTGGTATTTGGTTATATTTCTCGAATAGCAGAAGCAAAAACAAGGAAAGGGAAATGTGTTTCAATACATAGGTTAGTGTACTTAGCTAAGTGAGTTTTCGATGGTATACTTAGTGAAATATGTTATTCATTATCAACAGAACGATTCTGTATTGTTTGTTACATTTTAGACTTCCAACTCGGAAAGATCGTTGAGAAGCTTGGGTTAAGGCAATTCACAGATAAAATTGGCAACCTACTCCGGTTTATAAGAAACCGCTTGCTAATTCGCCCATTTAGCAGCTAGCGCGAGAAATAACTACTATCAAATTATGTGCTTATTATACCAGAACCGTATATACCAGAATAGGGGGCGTGTTCCTCGGACTCCGATTGTAATGGTAACTATCGCAATATTCCTCGACTGAAATCCTTGATTAATATCACACATTCTATTAAAGCTTTAAACCAATGCTATAATATATATGGTACAGCTATTTGCTACATAAATAGTAGTTTTAGACCAAGAAATTAGAACAAAATTAAGTTATGACCTAACCACGATGTTTACAGCAATTATACCAATTTATCAATAACTTCTAACAGGCGAAAAAAGTAATTGTATTAAATATTTCTTCAACTATAAGTCTCTCCCGTTCCATTGTCCTTTGTTCTCTACTTCAAAAACTTGGAAAAACAATTCATTTGACAAATGTTGCGAATGATACATATAGTAGTGTTTAGGGCCACAAGATGGCGGCTGGGCGTAAGACTTACTTCAGCAAAACGGTAGTATTTTCGCCCTGTGGTGAGACCATCTGCCTTTATTGAAACAGGATTTTTGAGGATGCGGTCCCCCAACCAGTAGGGCACAGCACTCAACTATGCTGTAGCCCTTTCCAACTTACGTGGCCTCTGAAAGGGAGGAATGAGAGGAGAGATCCGAAGGACCACTAAATCCGGACGACGGGCGCAAGCATACACCGTTCCCTAGTGTCCAAATAGTACGCATCAGACGTCGTCCAGCGCATTCCCGCTGAATTCCCAGCGGTACTACGAGGGAGCGCCCCATCCTGGAGGCAGCTTCTGACCGAAAGGATCACACAACAATGCCGAGGAAATCTTTATAGAGCGCAAACCACCGCCCAGCCGCAAATACGGTCGCCTGGTCATCCCTAAAACAGATGACAAGGAAGTGATAGGCACAGGAAATGGTGGACAAGAAAGTCACGGGAGAAGAATCACTCCAGCATTCGCCTGACGACCAGGGAAACCATGAAAAGCTCATAGTGATAATTTCAGCGCCATCCCGGATGCAGACCACAGACGTTACCGCCTGAGTCATCCACTTGGTACCCTCCTAAATGGAGAGGTTAATAAATTTTACTATTCGTCTCGCCCTGTCAAACGTCTAATGAAGTTGTGATTGTTCTAGCACAAATTTGAGTTTAGCTACCTCAAATTAAAAGTATCCCTCCGAAGAATGATTCAGTACTATAGAGTTTTACAGCCATGCCAGTGAGAATGCATTCCACGAACGTCCATAAAACCAACAAGTCACGCGAAAATTATAGTG
Organism: Hymenopus coronatus; assembly: GCA_030762935.1. Taxonomy (NCBI): domain Eukaryota; kingdom Metazoa; phylum Arthropoda; class Insecta; order Mantodea; family Hymenopodidae; genus Hymenopus; species Hymenopus coronatus. Next base: position 85,635,871 of record CM060897.1, on the reverse strand, counting down.
TTTGATCCTGAAGAGTTTGTGAATCAATCCTATTTGCTTGTTCACGCTCTTCCGCACAGCTGAACCATCTTTGTACATAATTACTAATTGCATAACAGAGACGACTTACACCGTTACAGTTCCACTCCAGTTCCGCTGAGTGTGGCAACGGTTCGCAACTTGTTTTTCCTTGGAATACTATAGTAATGCTATTATCTCGAAAACAAAGCGACATGAACGTCGTGCAGGCGACACTACCGCTTAACAATGCTGTGGCATTGAGGCGGACTGGGGAATTGACTGTGATGCTCAGTTTCGTTAGATAACCCGCAACAACTCTGGTCACTAGTTTCTTAAAGGCACCTTTACTAATGTTACTGCTATAATTAGAGCTTGGCATTTTCCAAACATGTTCTTTTATTTATTATCGCAGCCTTTGTATCCATAAATCTGTTTCATATTCATAGGAATAAATACACTAATTTTATGGTGATTATAGTGTGTCTTTTGCAGCTTAAAAGTCTATTACTTTTTTTTTTTAATTTTTTTTTAATTTTTTTTTTTTTAACTAGAACTTAAATCAAGTTTTTCTTTTTGCCATTATAATTTCATCATGTTTTTGTTATTGCCATATTAAATATATGTATATATTACCGCATTATTGCAATTAATATTGCACCTTCTGAGCTATTGCTGACCAAGTGCCAGAGAGAGTTTGTAAAACCGGCATTCTTTTCCTAACATCAGCAGTGACAATGCTTCATGTCGTGTAGGAATATTAAAAATCTGATATGTTCCATTCACGTGGCTTTCTCTACACTCCTATCGCCCTCGTGGTGTAATGGCTACCCTGCTAATTTCATATACCCAAGGACGCGGGTTCAAACCTGGTGGAGGACAATGGATTTTTTCGGGAGTAAAAATCCTTAGCATGGCTTCCTTCGGAAGGGAAGTGTTGTAGATTTACGGCACATAAAACATCCTCAAGCCTGATATAGAGGGCTCTGAGCAAAATTAAGCGGTCTTTCACGACCAGGATAATATGGGACGCTGGGAACCACAGCAGTTAAAGAGCGTCCATAAATAAAACTCCATTTCCATTTTCTCTACATCTCAGTACCAAATTATTGTTAAAAAGCTTATTCTTTATGCTAATTGAGATAAATATTAGCAGAAATGGTCTTGTTACTTGGTTCCTTGTAAATGGGAAGGGAAATAAGGAAAAACGCTAGGCTAAAGCGATAGTCAAATCCATGAGGATGAAAGCCGTTTCTTTCCATTGCCAGGAGCTGACAAATTCCAGTAGGTGAGAAGTTTTAAATTTTTTAAAATTGAAACCAATAATCAGACAAACATCTTAAAAATGGCTAATTCCGCGAAAAAATGCATAGGACGTAAACTGTGTATTTTAATGATATCTACATTTGTTGTGCAGTTAATTTTTTCCCTATCTCTTACTGTTTACAGTTAAGCAAAATTCAGAATAAAGAGGTCTTCAGAAGCTATTCTCAGAAAATGCAGGATATTCATTTTATTTTTCATTTACATATCTTTAAAATACCGTATTTTAATCAGAATCGTTAGAGAGCTACTTTTGAGAAAATCAAAATCTTCGCAATTTTTTTCACGTAAAGAGTATTTTAGGTTGGGGGGATTTTCTTCAAAATCTTCGTGTCGCATCCTTGGAAGATACTAAAGTTAAAATACCAAGTTTGGTTTATCGGTTCACAGACATACGGACACACACGCGCGCGCGCGCGCACACACACACACACACACACACACACACACACACACACGGGCCGTTTTCTACAAATTCTTTTTTTAGGATACAGGGAACACTAAAACGCGTATTTCCGGTGAAATCTGGGTATCGAATTTTTGGATGAAGTGCAATACTGTCTCTACCTAGTACCATGTACCAGGTAGAGAAAGTAAAAAATCGGCAACTTAGCACAATAATATAAATGGTCAAGTGCATAAAAGCTGTTGTTTTTGACTGGGAAATTGACCATTGTTGTATCAACTCGTCGCTTTGTAAGTTAATATAATTGCTTTATTGTGTTCTAGTTCCCAGTGGACGAAAACACTGATCTAAAAGGTCTACATTTACTTAAATGAAAACTCAAGAATAGTCTGTTTGAGAGAAATTCATTTAAAACGCACAATGCGACTTGCACAAACAATACATAGTAAATGAGGGCAGATTTAAAGAAATGATAAGGGTAAATACTTTACACTTCGTTGAGACAGTAGTTGGAATTTAGTAAATTAAAATGTGCAATATGGCTATTTAATAATGCTATATTTTCTGTTGCGTTAGAAAGTATTTTAAGGGGTAAATGAATAAATTATTGTGCGTACTTAAATGATTATCAATACCGATAGTATTATATTAGTGCTTATTTTGAACTTGCAGTGCCTGCTTGCTACCTATTTTACGCTTTAACTGCACCAGTTTATAATTATAATATGCCGTAGAAATAATAATAATAATAATAATAGATAATAATAAAAATAATTATAATAATGACAACAACAACCTATTTATTAACCTGCAATAACAATCATTAGGTAAAATTCAGTTTTGTATAGACAATGTTAGCAATATAATGAAGCAAAGAATAACTTTTAAAAATGTTTGTTTATGCGTGTATATTTTTTCCCTTCCACTTAAGGATGGAAAACATGATTGTTACGACCGAATAAAGTTATGGGTCATCCCGAATGAAAATTAAACACTAACGTAACGAGGTAAATCTAAATAAATCCCGTCCAAAACGCACTGACACTCCCTATGCGCAAGAGAGGAGAAATGAGAGCAAAGAAGTGGGTTTGATCAGTACTATTGCGCATCCAGTTACAGGAGTTGGGGGAGGGTGTGATGACACAAAGGTCGGGCGTTAAAGACTTAGTGCGATGTTGTCATTCACGACAAATGGAAACACCAGCCAATAGCAAGAAAACGTGACATATCTGAGCTAATATGACTACTTCAGGAGCGAACAAAGGCTAGCTACACTCGGTTAACGGGCATTAAACTCGTGAAATGCACCATCTTCCATGACAATTTATTTTTCTGCGATTTTTATAGATATCCTGGTGATTTCTTACTCTAGATCTAACCCAGGGAACAACGCATGGAGAGGAGATGCAGAATGGTCACCGGATGAGAATCGCTCTCTGATTGACTAGTTTCTTGACGTAAACATAAACTTGAAAGCTTGCAGATTCCAATCTACTAATTTTCAGCTTAATTCAGTGCTTATTTATATTTGCAACGGTTCCATTACAAAACACATTATCTAGTTTTTCGATACAGAGATTTCACCGGAAATACTAGTTTTGAGACCCCCTGAATAAAAGAAATTAGAGAAACGTCCTATGTGTGTCTGTGGGCAGCATAGCTCAAAAACGAAAAGACCGTTAGGTATTTCTCAAAAATGGCTCTAACGATTTTGATTAAAATATCGTATATTCAAGATATTTATCTGACAAATGAAATGTATATCTTGAATTTTCTGGGAATAGCCTCTGAAGTCTATTTTATTCTGAATGAATTTTACGGGATTTTGCATAACTACTAAACAGCAAGAGATGGACAAAATGTAGAGCACGTTAAAACACACAATTTATGTTATATACATGTTTTCGTGGAGTTGATCGTTAATGAGATATTCCTCGTTTTTGGTTTCACCTTTAAAAAATGTACACTTTTCTCATACAGGACTTTGTCAACTCCTGTCTATACAAACAAAGGACTTCAGTCACATAGCTACCAGCTTTTGACTATCACTTTAACCTACGACTCCGTGACATAGCTCACTAAGAGCCTTGACCTACCGCCCGGCCGCTGCGTCCCCCATCTCGGTCCATTACAGACGTCATGGGTGTAGTATTGGGGGATGAGACGTGGTCAGCGCTTCGATCCTCCCCGGCTAGTTAATGCGGTCTTCACGACCTGTAGCCGCTACTTCTCCATCAAGTAGCTCCTCAATTGTCCCCCAGGGACCTCACAAGGCTGAGTGCACCCCGATCCAGGTCTCACAGGGAGGGAAAAATCCCCCACGCCGGTACTGGAAATCGAACCCAGGTCTCCCGCTTGGCAAACTTTAACCTATGGCACTCCCTTATTTCGCTTCTACTTACAAGGAAGCAAGTAAAAGAACTATTTCTGCTAATCTTTTTCGATTAGCATGAAGTAAATAGAAGCATAAGCTTTTTAACAATAATTTGTTGCAGAGATGTAGAGAAAATCATGTGAATGGAACACATCAGATTTTTTCACATGTGTTATAAAATATTTTAAAGAAAAACTACCCAATATATGAACACTTCTATCAGACAAGTTGTTTCTAACGTATTAAGGAATGGAACTGCAAAAAATTAAATGCCTAGTTCAACATTTCTTTTATTATAGGAAATAAAATTAATACAATTTATCTCAAGAATGGAATTAGATATTGAACTGAAATTTTGTAAAATAATGCTTTAAGTTCTAATAATACCAATGCAAAACATTAAATTTGCATCTCTAATATTCTGAAAAGCACCTTACCACTTCGATAAAGGCTTAATGTCATTAACGCGAAAAAGGGAAAACTGATTGCCTGGTTTTGTAACATTATTCTATACCTGCTCCCTAATAGCCACCTCGCAACCCACAAGCAACACTAACCAGACTATCCTTTATATTGGAATGTGAATTTTTTTTTTCAAGAATGCGAGTAAGATTGTACACATTTACTATTGTTTTTCAATATATCATTAAACTAAAGTTTGTAAAGTTATCCTATGTAGAATGTCAGTAATATAAAAATATGTGCATACTCGTATTAAACGTAAATTTAAAAAAAAACCGTATATAATATATTCACACGATTTTCTCTGCCTGTTCTACAAACTACTCTTACGAAATGTTATGCTTTTAGATACATCCTGTTAACCTAGAAAAACATTAGCAGAAATTGCTATTACTAGCTTCCTTAAAAATAGAAGAGAAATAAGGGAATACACTAGGCCAAAGCTATAGCAAAGTCTGTAAAAAACTAGTCGCTATGTGAAATAATTGAATTTCGGTTCTCTTTGCATAATCAGGAGTAAACAAAAGGTATATTAAATGAAATATGACTTCCCGTTTGAGAAGCGCTAAAAGTAGTTTACAATCGCAAACAATAACAACGAATATCTCGAAAACGGTTAACTCAAAAATAAAATTAAAAAAAAAAAAAATCTGATGTGTTTCACATGAGAAGTTTTGCAATTATTCTTAAAAATATTATTCTTTTATCTACATCATGCTAAACGAGATTTATATCAGCATAAATTGTACTATTACTTACTTTCTTGTAAGTAAAAGGGAAATAAGGAAATATACCAGGCTAATACGATAGTCAAATCCTTTAAAAACTGGTCACTATGTGAAAGAATTGAAATCCTTCACTTTATATGTCCAGGAGTAAAACAAAAGAGTTGTGAAAAGAAATATGATTTTCGTTTGAGATGCGTTTAACTAGTTTAAAGCTGAAACCAACAACAAGGAACATCTCGGGAACCATTCATTCTACAAAAAATGTAAAGCATTGAGTGGTTTAACGAGATCCATATTTTTTTTTTTTTTTTTTTTTTTTTGCGCAGTAAGATTTTTGTCTCTCTCTCTCTCTCTGTCTCTCTCTCTCTCTCTCTCTCTCTCTCTCTCTCTTACGGTTTACCAGATATAGGTACAAGTCTAGAATGCCTCTTTAGAGGCTATTCCAAGAAATTTCAAGATGTATATTTCGTTTCGTAATCGGCTTACCCTTCCGTATTTGTACGACTGACACTCCCCTAGAACTTATGCCCAATGCCTAGGGGTCAGAAGTCTGTCGCGGAGCCAATGGCATGAGTGCAATGAAAATATCTTAAATATGTGGTATTTTAATGAAAATCGTTAGAGGCATTTTTAGAAAATCAAAATATCCTATGCTGTTCCAGTAAAGCCCAGTCGGGGGCGGGGGATTATCCTGAAAATCTTCGTGTTGCAATTTTGGAAGATACTAAACTTAACCATCAAGTTCGATCTTTAACAAACTTTTCGTATTTGAGTTATGCTGTCCACAAACACACATACGCGCGCGAAACTTTTTCTAAAACGCTCTTTTTTGAATTCAGAGGGCCCCAAAGCATGTATTTTGAGCGATATATCGGTATTGAATTTTTTAGTGGAAAACAATACTTACCGTTGTGTACATATTAAGTACAATGTGCTAGGGCAAGACGAAGTAATGTGTGAATTAAATTGTATTTGAGATTATGTGTGATACGAGAAACTGGAGTTTACGTACTTGTGCACGTTACCTATTTCGGCTATTTGCCGTAGTGTGCTGCCATCTACTGTCACTGTTTAAAACTATAGTAATCATAGGGAAATAGAGTACATGAAAGGTTTCGTTCGCTACCATAACTCAAGTGTGTAATGCTCCTATGTATTTAGCCCCATAGTTTAAATACGTCACACCAGTTGCTGATGCCAGAAGCTGTTGCCACTCTCGTCTAGTTTAGAGGATCGTGATAGATTTAAACACCGTAGATATAAAATTACCGGATATTCATTATATTTAATTACATTTAAAGACAAAGCAACCAATAAACCAGCAGGGTGATTACGTTCTCTTGCACCCGCCACTAATCTTATATAAGAAAGCAATTTTAACATTTGAGTAATCTAACTTGAAATGAGTTTGAAGGGTAGTGTCTGTAAGGCTAGTGTGGAAGACAATCACTTGAAATGAGTTCATTCCCTTTAGAAAACGAATGTAATATATGGTTGATGACCTTAGTTCTGAATATTCGTGTTCATATTTTTGGAACTGAAACGCAGCTTCTAAATGTGACAGACAGCAGTGTCGCCTTCGCTCATATGTCATTTTTTGTGTATTATGTTTTTGTCTATCTCTAACGGTTTACCAGTTATGTAAAGGTCATTCAGAATGAAGAGGTCTCAGGAGCTATTCCCGGAAAATTCAAGATATACATTTTATTTGTCGTGTAAATATCTTTATTATTTACACGGTATTTTAACCAAAATCACGAGAACTATTTTTGAGGAAATCAACCTTTTCGAAATTTTTTCTATGCAAAGGGTAGTTTGGTGTTGGATGCTTTTCCTCAAAATCTTCATGTTGCATGCCAAGCTTGGTATTTTACCAACTTTTCGTTTTTTAGTTATGTTCACACAGAATACTGCATTTTTATACAGGGTACCCAAAACGTGTAAATATTGAAATACCTTCTGTACCTATGCACTAAGTAGAGAAAGTAATAGTACCCCATTATTCTTTTTCCTGATCTGACTGGATTCTAGTAACTCGGATGTTTGCGATTCTGCTCCGGCTTTCTGTTTTGAAGCATACCCGCCATCTGTGGGAGAGCACAACAACTATGTGTTAATTTTAGCACTATGCTCATTGCCCAAAATAGGTTAAACATTCCATCCCGGTTCAATGTAGATGTCACTCGTAAACAGCTCGAAATCCGTAACCAATATTTATTTCTATTAAACCGTGTAATTTGATGAGTTTGGGACGAATGTTTTATTAAGAGTCACAAATTGCAGCCGAGTTGCTGAAATGTCTAAATGACTCTCGCAAAAGATTTCTTATTGTTTTTTTTTTCGGCGAGTTGGTGGAAGGAATAATAAATTAGGTTAGCCTTATGTTTAATTTAAATTATTAATTGTGATAAATATCATTGAGACCAAAAAACATCAATCGTAACCGAAAAGCTCGAAATGCAAATGAGATTTGTTAGCAGCCAATATATCGTACAGCTGATATTATAAAGACAGAAAATATTTGTTTTTTTTTGGGGGGGGGGAGCTGGGGAGGTAGTCTCACGAAATACTCAACCGATTTTTATAGCTCTTTCGCCACACAAAAGCTATATTTCATGACTGACACGGTGTAGAGTATAAAATACTTAATCTCAATCCACAAATTACTAATAATAATAAAAAGGCTTACAAAGCATATATACTAGAATATGAACACACTGGAGTTAATGCATTTAAACAACTTTTAAACGCCACCTACTTTTTTTTTTTTTTTTTTTTTTTTTTTTTTTTTTTTAAATACAGTTCCGGAGTCTGGTCGGGACTCCGGCGCTGTTTACCCTACTTTTATTTACCTAATTGTTTGTTTTTTTTTACTTTGTTTTGCTGTATGATTACTGAATTTCTGTTTTCTTCTTTTTAAACACACATAAAAACATATAACACCCATGCCCAAGGCTGGATTCGAACCCACGATCCCCTGCGCTGCGAAGCACCAAAACCTTGGCGAGCGCGGCCATGGGGAACGGCTACCTTCGTAGTGTGGGGGTGGCATGCCTGCCTCACATTCAAGCCGTCGCGAGTTCGATTCTGGTTTAGGGTGCGTTACCCGGGTAAGGTTTTTTGGGGGGTTTCCTCATCCTGAGAAGATGAATGAACGAGTGACTTCAAGCTGAATCACCCGGAGATCATTTGAGTATCATTTCACCGTTTTCATTCATTATCCAATATGTCCAACCATGTTAAAGGAGTTAAGTTAAATAAAAAACAAAACAAAGAACTTTAAGCTCCTTGGATCCGGGCTCTTTTGAGCATCATTTCGCCAATTTCTGTCTCCGTCCGATATGATCAGCCAGGTTAAAGGACTTTAAAAATACAACTAAATAAACAATACAAAAATAAGGGAAAGGCTGAGGGCATTTCATTCTAAGCTATAGATATACTAGATAATCACGATTTAGAAGTGAGAAAATAAAAGACGTATCAAAACAAAGGACAAGCGGATCTACTTATAATGTATGATATTGTGTGCGCGATTTTAATGCCAAATGACTCTTATCTAAGAAAGTGTTGTACCTATTTAATCTGAATCTTGTAACTAGATCATTATTCCTATGATCTAATTACCTATGTCCAGCGTAACATTAGAAATTACCATCTGCTGTTTATAATTAAAAACCGGGAGTAGTATTTATCTCAACTGTTGCGTACTGAAAGATACATCCAAAATGTTTAACTTGGTGCCCTAAAAGTGCACAATTTTAATGCTTCTATTTTCGTTGTGCAATGACGTAAGGGTTTCTGTATGCGTAGCCAAATTATAACAGCACGGCACTTGCCTATTTTGTTAATTTGTTTAAATTCGTAAGCTGTATATATAATATATTTCATGATACTGGAGTAAAATATACTAATTTTATAGTTCTATAATTGTATATGTTTTATATTGTTATAGTTCTTTTATAATAATAACTTTGATCAAGGTTTTCGCCTATCGTAATTTTATTGGTTTTATCGGTTAATTAATTGTTAATATTATTTATTAACCTTAGAATTGCAATTAATGTTTCACGCTCTAAGCCAATGAGTCTATGTTTACAATATGCCAGAGGAAGTTTTTAATATTGCAATTCATTTCTTAAAGTTAGCAGTTACATTTTTACTATCTATACTATGCATAGGCTCTGTGCATAACAGGCAGAGAAGGTATTGTAAAAAAGAATAGAAAAAGGTCTAAGCGTGTCTGTCTCTGGAAAACATAGCTCAAAAAAAAAGTTGGTTAAATACCAAACTTGAAATTTAACTTCAACATTTTCCTGGATCCGAAACGAAATTTTCAAGAAAATTCTCCACTCCGAGCTGCATTTTATGTGTAGACGGAATATTTTACAAATATTTTGATTTTCTCAAAAATGACTCCAGCTCTCTTAATTAAGTATAATACATTTAAGTTGTTTTATGCTAAATAAAATATATAGTTTGAATTTTCTGGGAACAGCCTGTGAAGCCCCTGTTAATTCTGGATGCATTTTACCTAACTAGTAAGCCATAGGAGATAGGGAAAATCTTATTACACAAAAATGTAGATGTCAAAACATACACTTTATGTCAAATACTTCCATTTTTAAAACAGTTTCTGAGATATTATTAAATATTGGTTTCAATTTTAAAATATTATACATTTCTCAATTGGAAAATCGTTATTCATTTTTCTCTTTCCTGGTCAAGAGAGAACGGAATATCAATACATCACATAGAAACCAGCTGTTGAAAAATTTGATTATCGGTTTAGCTCTAGTGCATTCCCTTATTCCCATGTATGTAATAAAAGGCTTTTATATCGATATATTTTGCAGAATTGGAAGAGAAGGTCATGTTACTATAACATAAGTTTTTTCCCGGAAAGTACGAGTGCGATACTAAATTTTTATGTTTTAAAACGCAAATAAAATTGGTTTATTTATAGCAGCTCTTTCAAAAGTTTTGCCAGTTGATTGCTGTATGGTTTATTCGATTTTCAGTAATAGTTTGTTATCATTATTTAATGGTGTTCATTCGAAATGAATTTGACTAGAAAACATTTCCGGGCTATATTTTTTACGATCTTAAATTGCCATTAATCCCTAACGATTTGACAATCGGCTTAGAAATGCATTTGACGAAGAAGCCTCATCTAAGGCTTCATAATTAGTACAGCGAATTCAACAGAGATAGGTTTTCTTTTTAGTAATGAATTTCATGAAGGGCGTCCAAGAACTGCCGTTACTGATGAAAGTGTTGCCTCTGCTCGAGCAATGCTCGAAGAAGATCGACAGGTATCTTATGCATTTATTCGGGCGACATTGGGCTTTGGTGTGAGTCAAATACTGATCCTCGATTAAAAACAACGCATTGATTGTGCAGGAAACTTGTATAAAAATTGAAGGCGGTACTCAAATTTGGTTTGCAATATCGTTATTGTGATGATAACGATTTTATTGCAATACTGTGTATGTATATGTGTGTACACATATAACAATACTGGATGCAATCTTGAAATTTCCAGAATAGCTGGTTAAGTCCTGTTTTTTTTTTTTCGAAAGAATTTTTATAATGGTGTATAACCGGCAAAAGGCGAAGAAAATGAAAGCAGCAGAAAAAATGGAAACTCTTTTAAAACGCACAATTTATTTGAAATATATTTTTTTTTTTTTTTTTTTTTGTAGTATCTGCATAACGTGCTTGAAATTTATCAATACTTGGATCATTTTTTAAATGCTGCTGCTACCCAATGTTTTTCGTGATGTAATGGAAAGAACTACGCAATTCCAAAGCCACCATAAGGCGACATTATTTTTAACACCTGTCCTCTAATCTCTTGTTAGAAATGTCTAAAGAAGCTATCCGAAAACTTTTACCTCATTAACATGAAATTAATAGAATAAGCGATAGTAGATAGAAAAGGTTACGTGAATGTAAACACATAAGTCATTTTTTTTAAATACTTTCCACCTTCTGTTGTTTCAAACGATGACATAATGGAAAGACTGAGGAATTTCAAGGTCAGCGTATAGCGATGCATTCTTAAAAATTTGACTACTATTCCCTTTGTAGATACCAACGCGATATTCGCGATGAAAACAATCGTGTAATTGTATTATCTGAATCAAGATGGAAGAGAAAGAATAGTTTGCAGAACCCATATAAAATAAACGAAACGATGAAGATCATAGAACATATCACAAAAGTCACCCGCCACCAGTATGCACCTAGGTATCACTGCCGTATTGCATGTAAAGGAGAAGTGGTACAAGCGATCGCACAGGGTGCAATACTTTCTCTAGTGCTTTTCAGACTTGAATTAGCATTTGTTGCATGGAAGCGCCCGGGACAAGCACGAGGACCGTGAGTTACAACTCCCTGGCGCCCGTCCCAGCACGAACTTCCTTCAGCGACAATTCACCCGGTACACATACGGAATATTGAGTGGTTTATGAATCATTACATTCGCTATCCGACCTTCATTGCGTGGACGAACCTTTAGATTTGACATTTGTACATCGGGAGAAAGAAATCTGATATGTAAAGCTCACACAGCTTTCTTCTGCCCATTACCATTCCATAGCGACTCTACAACGTCTTATTTCTGCTTTCTCTGCCGTTTCCACACCAAAAGTAGAGTAAGCTTTGCATTCTATCCAAATATCGATATTTAGATTTCGGGTAAGTACATTCTTCGAGGTCTCTTAGATACAAAAGACAAATATGTTTAAAGAAACCTGGCCGGATGTGCTCTGCGGGAATATGTGCACGAGTGATATCTTTTCACTCAAGAGTGGTGTATGGGGGCCTAGTTAGAGGAAATCATATGTGGCGTCTAAAATACTTATTCAAAGTCGAAAATGCTTTATTATGTACGACGCCAAAAAGTTAAACATCAACATATCAGTAGCTAGGAGGTGAATTTGTAGGTTGGAACTGCGTTTGCCAAAAAATAAAAAAAAAAAAGTATGAATAGCAAATTCTAATGTTAATTCATACTGCGACAATTAATTTTTACTTTCTCTATACGAACTATGTACATAGTGTATAGAGAAGATATTGTAAACGACCCAAAAATTCGATACCGAGATTTCACCGGAAATACATATTTTAAGACACCCTGAATACAAAAAAAAAAAAAAAAAAAAAAAAAAAAAAAAAAAAAAAAAAAAAAAAAAAAAAAAAAACATTTTCAGAAAAATGTCCGTGTGTGTGTATGTGTGTGTCTGTGGGCAGCATACCTCAAAAACGAAAAGACCGTTAAATGCCAAACTTGGTATTTTAGTGCAGTATCTTCCAAGGATGCAACAAGAAGGTTTTCAAGAAAATCCCCCATCCCAAACTACCTTTCACATGGAAAAAGTTTCGAAAAATTTTATTTTCTAAAAAAAGGACTCTAACGATTTTTATTAAAATATCGTATATTAAAGATATATACCTGACAAACAATATGTATATCTTGAATTTTCTGGGAATAGCCTCTGAATACTTTATTCTGGATGAATTTTACGGAATTGTGTATAACTGGTAAACCGTAAGAGATAGACAAAAAATTACCACAAAAAATTGTAGAGCACATTAAAACACACAATTTATGTTATATACATTTTTTTCGTGGAGTTGATCGTTTTTTAGATATCGCTTATTTTTGGTTTCAGCTTTGAAAAACACACTTTTCTCATACAGGAATTTGTCAACTCATGTCCGTACAAACAAAGGAACTTCAGTCACATAGCAACCAGCTTTTGACTACCACTTTAACTTATGGTACTCCCTTTTTTCGCTTCTACTTACAAGGAAGCAAGTAATAGACTATTTGTGCTAATTTTTCTCGATTAGCATGAAGTAAACAGAAGTATAAGCTTTTTTAACAATAAATTGTTGCAGAGATGTAGAGAAAGTCATGTGAATGGAACATATCAGATTTTTCTTTTTTCTTTCCTCCTTCATTCTTTCTATTTTACCCTCCTAATAAGTTATATGTTGAACTTACAAGCCACCGCTTGAGATCAGACCCTGTTGAGGAGCAGAAGTTTTGGATAAGAGAGAAACCAGAGTGAAATGGATGACAGGAAAGATGCTTATGGAACAATTGGTGGAATGAATGGCGAGGAAGCCGGAGAGGAGCCGCCCAAACTCCGCTTCATCCACCACAAATGCAACATCGGGTCCCTTGGAATCGCCTATGTGAGAAGCGAGCGTCTAACCACTCGGCCACGGCACGAACTTTTCTATGAATATAAAAATCGACGTATCAAAAACATTTCAACTCAGGATTATTACATATTTATCACTTGAGTTTATACAAATTGTTAGCCTGGTATACATAACATATTTCTCTGGCTACGCACTAAAGCGTCTTGGTTATTATTGTTTTTTGTAACAAAAGTTTAAGTCACACCATTTATAAGAATGTCTCTGACGAATTCTATTATTTACAAAATGTTAACAGGATGATTGTTTCAGAAGTTAGGCCGACCTTTTATTATATGTGTGTGTCCGTGTAAATAACAAAAACATCCAGGTACATTAAATACCAAATTTAATAATTGATTCCAGCCAAATGATTTGAAATAAATTCCTCTCAAAACACCCTTTAAAATTAAAAACCACGCTAGTATTCATTTTATTAAAATTCTAAAGTTATATTATTAAAATTTCTTAGGTGTATTTGAAATATCTTATAACAAAATGTATCAATTGAGTGTCATGAATAACTTGAAGTGTGATATACCACATGCTACAACACATAATCAAGAAAACTTGCTGCTTGTTAAATATATTAGAAGAAATAACATTTTACTACAATTGGTTTTGTTTGTAAGTTTATACGTTCCCAAGCTGGTTTAAGTTAGTTTTATCGAACGTGTTAAGAACATTCGATTCTCAATTTTTCACGCTTGAACTCATCAATAATGAAACCCGACTTGTGATATTATCTGTTGAGTTGTTGTGCCTCTCCCCGATTGTGAATGTCACCAAATCCGAATTGCCAATATGAAATAATTTGTGAGCACATATAAAGTGGAACGAATAATCACTTTTAATAAAAACTAATACAGCGTATACGGATACCTGTGAATTTTTAATGGCCAGAGAAAGTCATTTAGTGATGCAATTCAAAATTTCCTACTTTACATGGAATGACAGGTATTTAGAAATAATATGAGAGGTAAAATTTTTGAGATGCTTTCAATTTAAAATGGTCCACTATTACTCTCATTTCATGCACAGCAAACATCAGATGTATTCAAAACTCATTTGTTATTCTTTCTGTCTTAGTTTGTCTACACATTTTAAAGTGTATTATAAATATATAAGCAATTAAGTTTAGTTTGTGCAGTATACTATACTATCCTATAAAAATGTTTAACCGCTAGACTTTACATTGACGGATGTAGTTTCAGGTTAGCTTCCAGCTAATTTACACTTTTCTTATTTCCTCTTCAATTTTGTAGTTTCTCGACTTCTTGTCTTTTTCTGATTTGTAATCTATTTTTACATTCTCTACAAGTACGATGTACGTGGTAAAGCCATAGAGAAGGTACTGTATTGCGCCCAAAAATTCGATACCAAAATTTCACCGGAAATACATCTTTTGAGACCACCCGAATCCAAAAAACACACAAAAACACTTTTGGGAAAAGTTCAGGGTGTGTGTGTGTGTGTGCGCGCGCGCGCGCACGCGTGCCTGGGAGAGCATAACTCAAAAACGAAAATTCCGTTAAATACCAAACTTGGTATTTAGGTTTAATATCTCCCAAGGATGTGACACGAAGATTTTCAAGAAAATCCCTTCCATCCCCAACTACCCTTTACATGGCAAAATTTTCGAATGTTTTGATTTTCTCAAAAATTGTTCTAGATTTTGATTAAATATTGTATATTAAAGATATTTACACGATAAATAAAATGCATACTTGATTTTTTAGGGAGACCTCTTTATTCTGGATGAATTTTGCATACCGGTAAATGGTAAGAAAGAGACAAAACTTACTATACAAAATATGTAAATCTCGTTAAAACATATGATTTATGTCATATTCTTTTTTTTTTCTTTCTTTCTTTCTTTTGGTAGAGCTGACTGTTTCTGAGATATTTCATATTATTGGTTTCATATTTAAAATACTTTTACTTTTCTCACACAGGAATTTCAAATCGTAGCCATACAAACAAAGGGATTTCAATCACACAAATACCAGCTTTTAAAATATTTGACTATCGCTTTAGTCTACGGTACTCCCTTATTTCCTTTCTATTTACAAGGAAGCAAGTAATAAGACCATTTCTGCTAATTTTATCTCAATTAGCGTAAAGTAGATAGCAGAATAAGCTTTTTATCAACAATTCGTATCAGAGATGCAGAGAAAGTCACGTGAATGGAACACATCAGAGTTTTTCTTGGTAACATTTTGTATATAACATAATTCAGAATAGAGATGTTCACAGGCTATGGCCAAAAAATTCAGATATACATTTTGTCATACAAATATGTAAAAGATCAAAACCGTTAAGAGACATCCTTGAGAACAAAATTACGAAAATGTCTCCACTTAAAGAGTAGTTGGGGTGGGTGGATTTTCTTGAAAATATTTTGTATTCCATCTTTGGAATATTAAATTTTATTGTTTTTGAATTGCGTAGGCAGACATGGAAACACACCTTTTTCGGAAACTGCTTCAGGGTGGTTCAAAATGTGTATTTTCGGTGAAATTCCGGCATAGAATTTTTGGGTGGAATGTAATACTTCCTCTAAACGGTATCAAATTTTGCTTTATGTGATATACCTTTTTTTAGCAGGTTTTTATTCTAAGGATATAATTTTAGAGGTATTTTCTTTAAGAAATTTAAATATATTTATATATTTTTTGTATTTTTTTCGTAGAGAAAAAAAAACCAGCCTGGAAAAAAGATAATGTGCAATATCCAGGAATTTATCTTTATATTAACGTATATTCATGGCTAATCTGCAAATTATTTATACAAAAGCTTCTGTTTCTGTTTTCGCAATCAAAATTCGCCAGAAACGGTTTAAATTGTGCAATACTACGACAATAGGTATAACATTTTAATGAACGTTTTTATTTAAAGTCACAACTGCTGGAACTTGTAGCGCCTTCAGAAACATATATATATTAGGATATCAAGATTACAGTATAATAGTATGTTGTAGTATACACAGTTGTTGACAAAACATGTTAAACAAGATAATAAGTTGATATATAAGTTATAGTGTTAGATGCAATATTTTGTTATATAACTTTGCCTTTCGAAAAACCGTGTTAGGATTTTACAAGCACTTAAGTCTTACATTGAGAGGAATATTAAGGGCGTTCCTGCAATAGTCGTACTACCAACAGTTCTGAATTATGTACTTGTACACATACATACACATTACAGGTTGTGCATTAGGCTGGTTGATCCTTGGAGAGGAAGTAGGAGGTGAGAGTGGTATTTCCAATCCGGTTCTTGTGTGGAATATCTGATCCTGGCGGTTTAGGTAGTTGACTAGAAAGGGTGCGGGGAAGTTGTTTCTTGCTTCATGCAGTTTATATTTTGGCGAGCCCAAGAGTTTTTCCAGGCCGTATGGATAATTTGTTTCAAATGAATGTTGACATATTGGAATGGAATTTTAAGAGTTGATATCTAAAAGAATTGCTGCGTTATTGGCATATTTATGGTGAAGTTGTTTGTACACATCTTTAGAGACTGACTCGCAAATATCAACTCTACTTTCGGGGAAATATCACTCGGTATAGGTTCAGGATTATTTCATTTATGCCGAAGCATAAAATAATAAAGCTACTGCAAAAGTTGCGAAAGTGGAATTTAAGCATTCAGGTATAAAGAAGAGAAAAAGTCCAAATACTGAAGCCAGTTTAATATTGAAAGCTTCCGGTTCATTTCATAAGTCTTACGCCTAATAATTATTACAAAGCACACGTGAGATACATAAAAGTTTATGGAATTACGTAGGTATATCTGAAACATGCCTTTGCTGATAAATACTTTGAAACTAAAGCTTGGTGTATAAAACACACAACTTTCTCCAAGCATTACCATTTCATGGCTGATCTGCAGACTACTATAGCCTAGGATTTCTTTTGAATCTCGGTTAGGGTATTTTAGGAGTTTTCCGTTATCCTGAGAAAATCAAATGTCGAGTAACTTTAAGCTCCATTGACCCCGAGCTCATTTAATCATCATTTCACAAATTCCATTTATTGTCCGATATGATCAATTCAATGTATTTCTTATCTGTTTATATCATGTACATGACATTAGACGCGTCAATACATAGTATTATACATTTTTACATAATCACAGGCACGCGCACACACATACACACTTAAAATTACTTTCATACATATATGTTTCTCACTTAAGTATTCCTCTATGAATAATAACACTTAATTATCAAATATGTTTTTAATTTATGTATTTTTATTTTTTTATTAGTTTTATTTTTGGTGGAAATCTATTATGGATGTGTATTCACTGTATTTGAAACTAAGCTCATATATATTCTTCCTATGAAAGGCAACTTGCAATTGTAACCGTTTCCTAATATTATGATTATGTATTTCTGAATCTTTATTATAGTTTTCCAAGTTCTTTCTCATTTTTGTAGCAATCTTATAAATATAAATACTAGCAAATGTCATGATTTTCAGTTTTTTAAACCATTCCTTACAGCTAGCTGTTTTTTTGTTTTGTTTTTTTTTTTCAGGTTCATCATTGTTCTAATTGCTCTCTTTTGCATTCTGCATATTTTTATCATCCCACTACTGCTTCCTTATACCATATGTAATTAAGGAATGGAAATTTCAAAAATATACTGATTTTAAAGCATTTAGTTTCTACACCATTTTAGTATAACATATGAGAGCAGATTTAGCTTAAGTTCTTTAATTAGGATTTAATCTGTATATCTATTTAAATTATTATCCACCCAAATTCCAAGAATTTTTTTGCACATAATTAATTATATCATCATCTAACTTTACATTTGGGAAGTTTACAGGCTTGTTTATTTTATAGTGGAATCCTAAAATTTGAGTTTTTTCTTTATTTATGACCAATCTATTTCCCTGAAACCTATTAAAGCACGTTAAACTTAAATGAAACAAATAAATAAATGGAAAAAAAACTTCTTTTCCCCACATTTCGTGCCAATCATGTGGGGTGGGGGACTCCATGCAAATTCAATTGGGTAACAATCGTAGTAGCGCATATTTTATGTCAGTCAAATAAATCAGTGGACTTCAACTCAGCTTATACTAAGCATGCTAAGAATCCAAGATATTGTGTTTAATATCTTGGAATATTTTTACCTAAACCATTGACTAATTGTTGAAATGCTCAATAAAACATGATGAGGCATACCAACACAAACC